>CM031696.1:5898654-6498654 GCA_018466805.1 Hippocampus abdominalis
CATTCACTGTAAAGTCACACCAGTGCAGCTCAGTGACTCAAGTCACAATTTTTTTGTCGCGACTTTCCCATTAAAATGCTTGATTTCCGTTCATACTGTTAGCAGGAGAAGAATGTACCGTAATTTCCGGACTATAAGCCGCGACTTTTGTCACACGCTTTCAACTCTGCGGCTTATTTAATGAAGCGGCCTATATAAAGACTTTTTTAACGGCCGCCTGTGTACCGTCTTTCTTTGTAAATATCTCATGTAACAATATGGGCATCTGCGGCTTATAGACAGGTGCGGCTTATGTGTGTACAAAATGTTTTTTTCCTTTAAAAATGTAGTGGTGCGGCTTATAATCAGGTGCGGTCTATAGTCCAGAAATTGCGGTAATTGTTGTTATGCTTAATTAAAGTGTAAGATTTGTTTTTTATTTAACTGTTATCTATTCATATGCTATCCCCCAAATAATCAAGTCTGCATTGTCTTAAATGCAAAGGATTAAAGATAACGAGTTGATTTGGAGGTGCTTTGGGGTGCTCTATATTTCTATTAGGTATGGTACCACAACGCGATCTAGCATCTCCATCATGTCATCTGAGGAAAAATATGAATCCAAGACTTTCCGTAGAGTCTGATACTTTTCATAGCGTCAACCAATTTGTTCCAGTCATTGCATCATGTGGACAAAACAACACATTCAGCATTCACTAAAGTCACTTTAGTGTAGGGGGGGGAAAAAATCATAGCGCCAGTAGAGCTCTGGTGTTGTTATTTATGTTAGACACAGTTCGAAAGCAGCCTCCGTGGAGAGGACACAGCCCATAAATCTTGCTATGGCCCCAATGAGCAGGTCAGGAAGGCACCAATATTTCCACTTTATTAGAAACAACAGAGAGAACACGTCGCCATAAAGGGGGCCCGAGAGGTGAATCTCAAACACGAGTAAGAGCAGCTAAAGCATACTTCTCACAGCTGAGAGCTACTCACGCAACAACTTTAAACATCGGGAACATTTATTGGGGCTTCTCCCACCCTTACACTGATACGCTCTCTCTCACCTACGCTGTTTCTGACCTGAAAGGTTTGTTTTTATTGCTTCTTGACAATATGATGCCATTGTCTTCCCTTTATTAGCAGCCTCTGTTTGTATTTTGTGTCTTTGATTACATAAAGTGAAACGGAGGAGGACTTGAAAATGCCTCTGCCCATCGCCTTCAAATCATTAAAACCGCTCCTGTTCATCACATGTCAACTTGAGGATGAACTTTACAGCAAGGTGTGACAAATGATGGCAGCCACCGTCTGCGATTCATGGCTGACGGCGTGCCATAACCCTCTACATACCCTGACCTCAATTTGGAGTGTTCGCGTTGAAGGCCCATCTGAGGGAGATGGTATCGATCTGAGTGGCTGCTCAAACAACGTCAATAAACAACAGGCTTCAGGCTTCAAGGCTGAGGAGACACATCTCCGTTTTAGGAGGGTTCACATGTGGACCACAGAGTTTGGACAAGAGAGTTACTTTTGTTGAATTCACAGCAGCTCCTTTGACTCGGTGACAACTTGCTCGCGGTTGCTGCCATCGAGGTAAGTAACCGCAAGCACGCATCAGCATGTTGACTTTGAATAATTAATATTTATGTTGAGGGACACGGCCGATTGATGTAGCTGTCAATAAGTGGAAGAGTAATCGGTGCTTAAAAGCAGAAGATGAATCGTGTTTCAAGATCTCCTGGATCAGCAATACAGTGAAAGGAGACAGAAGAAAGAGCTCACTTTGGCTCTTCAATCGATGGACAAAACAATCCGACAAATGCACGTGACTAATGAAATAATTATCACATCAACAAGAGAAGGAAGCGCATGCAATTAAAAAGAAGCATTGACACACAATACTTTTTGTTTCCTTCTCGTCTTGTTTCCTTCCACTGAATCCTAGTTAAAGTGTGCCTCATATATTTAGAGGCAAACTGGGCTCTGTGTGCGCTAAGCAGCTTGTCAATACGAAGAAAAGAGGCAACAGCGAAGAGAGAAGGTCTGATAAAATGACTTTTAATTACCAGACAGTGAATGCTGGCCTTCCTCTTCCACTTTATCGTCCAAGCAAAGTCAGGAGTTTGATTTCTGATCATGTAGATTGCTGACTGAGCTTCATCACGTAAAAGCAGCAGGACCCAACGTCAAGAAAGCGTATTTGACAGATGGGCCAAATAGATCTTCTGCTGCTCATCAGAGTGCCTTTGGAGGCACTCATCAGCGCACTTGATAGCCTACCTTGTCTTACCCATGCCGCAATCAGACATGCAATAATTTTTGGCATTACAGTAGATGGAAATCAATGGACCAGTTGAGAGCAGTGCATTACAGTGTCACACTCTAAAAACAGTTGGGTTATTTCATCAAATCAATACTGTATTTGGATTGTTTGTGTTGTGTCAACATTCTGGGTTATTTCTTAGGAAAGTAACTAAATTGTTGGTTCAAGTTCAGCATTTATTGGGTGTTACGCCTGGAATGTTTTTGTGAGGTAAAAAAATCAACCAATTCAGTCGTATTTGCGGGCATGACAGCCATCGATATACTGTTCATATCTCAGCACCATGTTCAAGTCAATACTTGTTTTGTATTTCTTGATTTATGACTTTTTTGTTGAGTACTTTACACATTTTAATTTTTGAAAACTGTCACTTTGCCTTTTAACTGCATGTGTGTTGGAAAGGGTGAGTGCAGAAATCAGAAAAAAATCTCAGATACCTTGCTTTTTTCCCTTGAGATTGACAAGGAGCAGGAGACTCTCGCATTAAGTTCAGGTAAGATTTAGAGAAGTTAATCAACATAATTATACATTACACACTTCATTTTACAATTATTGAAGGTTTTTTAAAAAATGTTTTTATGCCAATAATGTCACACTTTGCAGTTTTATTTGAAAAACTTGAATGTAACTCAATGGCTATGGGCAACTTTAGTTGCTCACACGGCAAATCAAATAAAATACGGAGTGGTTATTTTGCAACTCGCCACCAAGAGGTTGCAGTGAATCGCATGAGAATTACAAGTACAAATTCTGCACTGGTTAAAGTGGTTCAGCTCGTGCTGCATAGTGGGCAGAACAGTTGATCCGATCCGAAGGTGGTGCTTAATTTCTTCCGTCACGGGTTCGATTCACACGCATACATTTTTATTTTATTTGTTTATTACAGTTTACCACTTTCTTGCAACTAGTCAGGAGTTGTAGAGGAACCGTTATTGTTTCACGTAATTTTTGAAGCACTGAACAGTTATGCAGTAGATCCATTTGGATGTACAGTAGCTTACAAAACTACCATAATTGGCAAAATGATGAGGGCTCCACAAAAATAAAAGGTTATGTTTAGAGCGAGGATAAGTAGATGGTTAATCAAAAAAAGGTCAAATAAGTCTTAAAGAAATGAGGATGGGGTTAAAATTATGAAAAGTTCAAGAGTTTAACCCATATAAAAAATAATAAACAAAGTTAAGGTAAGGTTATGATTATGAAACACAAAGTTGTTGGACTGACATTACATTAACAACTGGAATTGGGAGCCAGTGAACATGGACGTGGGTGCAGTATAACCAAAACATGTCAGCCTAGACATCATGCCGAAAAAGACACCAAAAAAAACTAATCACGGCCAACCTACTGTAATCACGGTAAAATAGCGGTTTCACAGCAGCCCCACAATTCCGAACTGCGGCGATTGACCAATCAGAGTCGTTCACGGCAAACTAATGCTTGCAGGAGAGTTTATGCTTGCAGGAGAGTTGATGGTCACGGCAAAATAACCAAAACCTGAGACGATTTAGAATCATACAATATTTCTTATATTGATGTAGCAAAATAATAAAAACTTTTGGAAGATTGATTTAAGACATTTTAATTTCAATCAAGTTCTTGTTTTTACATGAATGGATTCTATTCCTTTTTAAGACGCCTCAAAGACCATTTTATTACTCTAAAATGCATGTTTTGGAAATGTGGAAGGAAGCCAACGTATCCAGAGAAAGCACGGAGAGAAAACGCACATTCCACACAGGAATGCAAAACACAGAACCTGTTAACTGTGAGGAGTCATAATGAGTCATCTGATTGAAATAGAACAATTATTTTTCTGATATGACGCAGAGTAATTTTCCACATTGACGACGGAGAAGCACATTTCATCTCCTTCAGGTCTCGATCTTTTAATTTGAAACGATTGGAACGGATGTCGACTGTGTGCTGCTATTCGTAAACTTATGATTTCCTTTCACACACATTCATGGCTAAATATCCCAAACATAACACGACAAAACTTTACCAGTACACTTTTAAGCGTTCGCTTTGCTTGTAATACAATTATGACGTGATTCTGACTCTCACACAGCTACTGTTACTGTCCTTTACGTCTGCGCATTACTTAATGCAAGTACAGCATGTGGACTGAACAGGATGATAGCGTGTGTTAGCATATCACGACAGGAAATTAGCTCGTTAGCTTGGACAGGTGTTGTTATGAAGCTTCTTTTCTCGGCGTCCTATTCATGATCTACTTTAGTCCTAGTGGCATCTTCATTATGGACGCCGGGAGAATTGTGATCCGAATAAAAACTCCGTTAGGGGACATGGATTCTTCCGTCGACTGTCCATCACTGCTAAACTTCAGTGACTTGCTGGTAAGTCATGCTACTCTGTTGCCAAAACTCTCTCATAGTTTTCGCCCATCAATGTCAGTGATTTGATTTGTCATAGTTGTCGTAATTTCTATAAATAGGGCGCCATCAGGGATGTTATGCCTGAAGCCACCGTCACTGCCTTTGAATGCAAGTATCTTTGAAATTTTACCAGTGTTGTTTGTGAGTACAGAAGTTTTAATGTTCGGGCCACAGAGCTTTCTCTTGTTTGACAAATTCTGCTTTTGTTATGTGGGATCACTTTTCATGAATTGGGTGCTTTATGTGGTTAACAACATATAATACTTTAGTTGATTACACATCTGTTCAGCTGTTTATGTTGCATTGTATTCAGCCTGTAGGATGTGATGCTTACAAATGTTTTTTTTCTCAAAATTTAAAACTACTTCTGTATCTGTCATTTAGATGAAGATGAGGTTGGTGACAGAATCACAGTGAGAAGCGACGAAGAGCTCAAAGCCATGTTGTCATATGTAAGTACAAGAATTTAAAAAATGTCCATTTGTTTCGTATTGTGGCACAAAATAATGAGTTATCGGCTGGATTCAGATTTGTTTTTAATTATGCAAAAATATGAGTACCTTTACAATAGTTTAATGTGGATTCTTATATCTGGGTACTAAAAATAGAACTGCATTCTCGCAGATTGTTTGCACAGATTACAAGAAGTAAAACATGCGGTAGTGTCGCATAACTAGGTTACACTGTACTATGTACTGATGTCTCTTAAGTGAATCAAAAGGTGCGTTGTTGCTATTTTGAAAACCATACTAAAGATGATTTAGTTCAACAGAAGTACAAGCATATCTGACACAACTGTGCAGCACTGGGAATTATGTCGTTTTAGTGTTATAGATGTAGCTCTCACATCTCGCAACTTGCTTGAAAAAGATTGGTAAGTTTGTGACATGGTTGTGAGCTGCCACTTGACATTGTACACCAATTACTATGTAATGGAATGCGTCTACACATGCAATTGTGAGGGTGTGAGCATATTGGGCCTTGATACTTGCTTCTTTGTTTCAGTATATCTAGGGCTGAGACATATACTTAAACGATTTGTGTCTTGTTTGGGTCGATTTTTTGGGGGAGAGCGGGGGTATTTCAAAAAGCAACTTCTTTATGCTTCAAAGTGCATCCTCGCTAAGTATTTTGAAAGCTCTGTGCTAGCTGGTGCAACGGGACATGTTTTAAAAAAAAGCATTTTGTACCATTGTGGGCGTGAACACAGCCAGCTTGATTCATGAACACAGCCAGCTTAATTCGCAGCCAATCGAAGTAGCTGTTCTCCTTCCCTTTGCCGCTTGTAAGAGGAGTGCTGATAGTCCTTGACATGGCGGAAGAAGACACTGATTGACTTGCGTGCTTACGAGAGATAGAGGTGCGCAAAGTTAAGGAATTGCAAGCAGCTCTCCATGGGCAGATCTAATTTTTGGGGCTATACTATAGCTGTGAAAGTGGGCACTTCGAGACCACCTCCACCCTGATCGTATGTGTCAGTGTTTTCCTTGACATGTTTCGGTTCAAAATTGGCACCAGTAAAGAGTGAAATTAAGTTTTGTCATCTGATCTGGATTGTTGCAGCGAAACAGGGCCCTCTAAATAAATCAGCATTATATGCCTGTCCCTGTAATTCAAATTTACACACACACACACACACACACGAACACATCAGCGTGTTCACTTCCAATTCTGTATAGTGTCCTAGACGTGTGTGACATCATGGATACACAATCTATATTACGCGACTTGAATGTCAGTGCCAGACATTTCTTTGGTAATACTGTATATAATGTCTTCCCCACTACTGTATGCTCTGATCCAACGGCACAGGCACACTATTTAGTGTTCATGACACGGACAGTAAGTGTAATGATGTGTGATGGATCTCCCGACAAGGGCGACATACTGACAGATAAATAGCTGTCGATTTTTGATTATTTATTAGCGAGTACTTAAAGATTTGCCTCATTAAGAAACAGGCCCCAAGGCTGCTCCAAATCTGTGTTCATCTGTAGATGTCTTTTACCCCCCATCAGCTCGCAATTCTGCAGGACCCACAGGCCAAATTTCTGGCTTTCTGGTCCATGTCTATCCAGCAACGTCCTCCGGGAACTTTTTCAACATACTGTGGTGTAGTTGCAGGCTGATTTTGTGCATCTAACAATGGAACCTTGTGGCATTGACACTGCCACCAGTTTCAAACCTTGATTTAAAACCCAGTTTTATTCCTTGTCTTTCAACTAAGGATGAGCCCTTGCTTTAGTGTTTCATGCATTTATTTAGTTTTATCTGCGGTATAATTTTTTGTTTTGAGATTTTTACGTGTAACCCCCCCCCCCCCCCCCCAATTTTTTTTTTTTTTAACTAAAAAAATCAGCTTGTTTAGACTGGAGGAGTGCAGTTCGAATTGTTTCATGATGATGGGAAGAGTAAAGTATAGAGAGGAGAAGGAACAGCTCATGATGCAACGCTTCTTGTTGTCTGGTTGAGAAGGAAGAAATTTCATCTGTGCTGTATGTTGCACATACAGCGCATTTGACAATAAAGTTGTACTTGACTTGATACCACATCATGGTGGAGGCATGGACATGCGTGACGGCGACCACTTCAACTGAACAGGCGCACGGGTGTTTATTGACAATACAGTGGTACCTCTACTTACAAACGTCTCTTCATATGAAATTTTCAAGTTACGAAACACCTCAACAGAAAAATATTGCCTCTTGTTATGAAAGAAATTTCAAGATATGAAAGGTAAAAATACAGTATGGGCTGCTACTCGCATTTCCGAGTTTCCTGAATGCAACATACTTATAGCTGCTCTGCCATTGGCCATTACCTGGGATCTTCTTGGCATCCCATTGGCTAAGAGGTGCCTCTATCGTATGTGTCTCTTGTTGGGGGAGAGAGTCGGCCTTACTCTTCCTACACGTGTTCATTAATTTCGGACGATGAGTATGTTGGTTATCCAAATACAGGCTGGAGCCGATGAACAGTACCTTCGAAGGTTTTATTTGCAGAATAATCCGGGCACCCGTGATTTACAGATAATGGCTGCGGATCACGAGTGCGAAGGTGTAAGAGATTCACAGCACATTTTTATCACCAGACAGGCGGTACCGAAACCTATGACGTGGCATCGGAACTCTGTTTCTCCTAAACTAATCAGCTTGTATCAAGTGGTGCTTTCCGAGGGTCTGTGTATCTCCACAAGGTCTCCGCTCAGGAAGTACTGATATCATCAAGTGATTGATAATTCAATCAAGTGATTGATGATTCAAGGGTGCAAAGGTCTACTTGCAGGCATGAGGAGAGGAGGCAGCGTGTGTGTGTTCTCAAGCTGACATGGGATAGTTGTACAGCATGTTCAAACATGGGCAGAATACACACTTAACTATGTGTGTAGATAGATAGAAATGTGTTAATGCAGTGTCCTCGTCATTCGCTCCATGAGGTGTTCCGATAGCTTTACGTAAATGTGAATCACCCAGAAAAAGTGTTCACCAGTCGGACGATCACTCACGATGCTGATGTTTGCCTTGGACATTTTCAAAGGTTTGATAAAAGCCAACAAAATCAAACGTCCTTGGATCAGTTCTTTACAAAACGCTGGGCGAAAACCACTTCCGAGAGAGAACATGAACTAAAGAGGGAAAAAAATGATGAGTACGCAGTTAAAAGTTAAATAACCATCATATTCTTTTTTCTTAGTTTTTTACATTCTGCACAACTCTCATTTATTGTGCAATAATCTAATTGTAACATGTATTTGTTACATATTGGAATGCATTTTTATGCTTCAGAAAACATTTGTCTGAATTTTGGGGTCTTGGAACGGATTAGGGCATTTACATGGAAAACGTGTCTCTACTTACAACATTTTCTAGTGAAGAAATTTCTTCCAGAACCAAGTAATGAAATTTCGTAAGTAGAGGTACCACTGTACTGCTGACTAAAGTTACTAGATTAGAATATCAAATTCCAAAGTGGGCAATGCTGTACTCACTGTTGACATTCTCCCTCTCAGCATTGCTTTGTCCACAACATTTGCAGAATAAATATTTCGCAAATAAATACAGCCGCTCTGTAATGGTTTTCTTTATCCCCTTGGGACAACCCTGTTTGTGAAAAGCTGCTGACCACCTGGAAAGTCCAATGTGAGCTACATGAATTCCCATCATATCTAATTCAAACATCATGTTTTTTCTGCAATAATTTGAATTTTGAAGATTTGCCATGGAGTTGTCGTTTGCTGTTTGTTTTGGGATTTAATCTTATTCTGGGCAAACAACTGCCTCAACAGAATGTTCAATAATTCATTTGCTTGTATGCATAACAAAAGTATTTTATCTTTGTTGGCACTTCATCTTTTTTTTTTCTTTACTTTTCCTTTAAAAAATTGCCTTCCCCTCATCGCTGAATAAAATTAATGCTCAAATTCAGTAGTTAATTAACATCAGTCTGCAGAGGACATTTATTGTGAAAACTATCCCCATCAGTGAAAAACACTGATTGCTACATGCTCCTGTGAGACCCACTAGTCTTGCAGGCATCCCTAATCATTATTGGACACCTTGAAAGACAGATGCCCCTGTTCAAAGTTAAAGACTGGCCTCTGTCAGGTGCTAAAAAAACATGTGACCTCATCTGTTCTTCAATCAGCTCCCCCTGGAGGTAATGGCTCTAATTCCACCATTCTTGCTCCCATCGCCCCTCAGCCCGCTAATGATGATGAGACCCTCTCCCTCCGCTTGTCCCTTTAGGCTGAGCGATTGTATTTGGGATTGGACACAGTTTAGTTATTGGCCAGCAATGGAGAATGTCTTTTAATAACATACTTTCCACAGATTTGGCGGTAATTGCCGCCTTAATCAATAAACTAGCTGAGCGGAAAATTAAAGGTACGTGAAGACCGCCCTCGCAACACGTACAACATGTTTTTGGTATTAGGCCTATTGTTCAGACGTGGACGACTGAGAATGCCAGAGGGCAGCAGCAGAGAGCTAGAAGCGAGGAGGGATGTGACAGTGATAAATAGGCCTTTTAATAACAGCTGTGCCACTTGGGCAGCCATTCTGATCCATTTCTATCCGAGCCGTGCCCATCGTCCTCCATCCCTCTGTCCCTCCCCCGCGATGAGGGAATGCATTTACATATCTGTGTAATGACTTGAGGGTTCATGCCGGAGTGTAAATGAAAAGATACAATTAACACATGTACATAAAACCTACACCAATTTGTGCTTTTTTTTTGTTTTTTTTTTGCAACTGTTAACTGCAAGCAAGGTCACAGTGTTAATTGTGGTTGATTTGAAGCCTTCTCCAGAAAGGAGATGCACACATACAGACAGACTCACAAAAACCTCCACCCTCACTTTAACAGATGGTTTGGTTAACTGAAACATCAATTATTGCATTGGCTTGGCAAGTGTCTGAGAGGCTCCCGAGTGTGTCTACACGTGTTAGTCCTGTAGGATATGAGTGTTTGGTGAGCTGTTGACCTGGAGGAGAAAAGGGTAATACTACACTCGTTCACAACAAGCCCACCAGGCATTACTTTTCATCGGCAACAGATTTCAACACAGCATGCGCACATTTTGGAAAGTCATTGGACATCAGTTGAGCATTTTTACACATTCTGAATGCACAAAAGCGAATATTACTTTACCCATATTGTGTAATGATGGGGTTTTATGCCATTCTCGCAAACTTCTAGTGTTTGTGAACAATGAAGCTTGTAACAGTCACTTTATTTTCAACTTTAGTACTGCGCTACAGTGAATGAAGAACGCTTGAATGGACACCTTCCAGAACCTCTTCAGATATTTCCGCGAGGTATGGAGTGCTTGCAATTAATCATGAATGCAAATTTGCTTTTGTTACCTGTAGGACTTCTAAAGCTGTAGCTCTGACTGACTGTTGGACTGTACTTAAAAATTAGGTGAATCTCTTGAACAGTGATCAAAACTAAGGAAATAATGAAAGTGGCTGGAAGTATCAATGCCGCCACTGGACAGTAGTGAAATTCAGGTGCCTATTTTAGAAAAACTCAAGAACTGTGTTTCTTTTCATCTTGGGAGCTACCCTCTACATCCACTGGCAAGAGGTATACATTCACTGCATAGAGAGACTATGTTAGGAACTTAGTATTCATAATATAAAGGGATAGTGTGCAAAAAAAATAGTTATTATTGTTTATTATATGTTAAAAAAATGTTTTGTCGAATCAAGGTAATGTTTTATTTTGATTTTTTTACACAATCAAAGGTAAAGTAAATCTAATTACAGTCATACCTCAGTTTTCGACCATAATCCGTTCCAGAAGGCTGTTCGAAAACCGATTTGTTCGAAAACCGTAACCACGCTCTTAAAAAAAAAAATCTTTATTGAACACGTCTATTCACAATGGAACGCTACACGAGGAAGTGTCACTTCCTCGTCTACCCGAGGAAGAGTCACTTCCTCGTGTAAGGAAGGCGAGAGGAGTCAAGTGACGCATTCAAGTGCGCTCAGTTTGTTCGAGAACCGAAATTCGGTCATCATCCAAGGCATAAAAAACTCAAAATTTTGATCGAAAACCGATTTGGTCAAGAACAGAGACGTTCGAAAACGAGGTTTGACTGTATATTGCATAGAGTGCGCCTTCCCGATAGAAGGTTGTCATGTTCCGCCGCCATCTTTCTGCTACGGGAACTCTAAGGGGACAAATGTAGCTTACTGTTTTTTCAACACCACGATTACAGCAATGTGACAAATGCCGAAGTCGTTCGGGATGACATTTTGCTTGTTATTCTGCTGAAGAAATCGATGGTGGTAGGCTTGCAAAGTGCGGTCTGTCTGAGGCACCATACTAAAAGCAAGCGCTTCAAGCATTTATTAGTTCATCGTTAGATGGCATTAAATTCTACACACTCTACCTCAGGGGTGTCAAACTCATTTCACATTGTGGGCTACATACGGCTGCGTTAGATGTCAAGTGGGTCGGACCATTAAAAATTATACCATACTCTGCTATAAATAACCAAAATAATATGTCTTTCCTTTGTTTTGGTCTAAAGAAGCACAAAAACACTTGGAAAATGTTGAAATTTAATGAACATATCTTTTACAGAACATTTCATGAAGCACCTAGGATTTCCTTAAACAAATGTGTAATTTACTTTAATCATTCACATATATGCATTGCAACTGATCCCACTGACTGTACAAAGGCACAAAACCTTAACAAGTAATTGGTATTGAAAAATATAGTAATGCACTTTTAAGATTAAACGAGATTTATAAAGAAAGGAATTTTTAAACCATTTACGCGAGGATATAAAATCAAAATGTAATCCTGCCTACACCTTATAAACTAAGGAGAATGCTATATGTGTAAAGAATAAAGTATTCACGTGTCCTTGATAGCGTCTGCTGTGTTGGGTCTGTCTCAGTGACAGACTGAGGCTGCTGTTGTCTTCTTCTCTGATCAAAACAATGTTGTCTTTTCCTCTGATCAAAACGGTGTGCCCCCTAGCGGATATTCCACGAATTGCACCTTATTAAAAATATTCATTCCGTGTCTTTTATGCATTTTTTCACTTTTAAATCATCCTGCGGGCCTGATCAAACCTCCTTGCGGGCCGGATGCGGCCCGCGGGCCGTATGTTTGACACCCCTGCTCTACCTTATAGCTTTGAAATGCCCTCCCCGGATGTTTAAACATATTTAAACTTTTTAAAGCATCCTTTTAAACAGATTGTAAATGTACTTGAAACACACTGCTACAGCCTATACTATGCTGCGTGCAGGTACAAAGACTCCTCCATCGAGCTGGGGAATGCATCATTCTCATGAAAAGCTGGACGCAATAAACTGCATATTTTCTCGATTGAGTAAATTTTTCTCAAATATAAATTAGATCGGTTTAACAGATAATTCTGCAAAGTAGCTGGTCCGCGATTGGTGACAAGGTTCAATGCCTCCCCATATTTTCCATCATGTTTGCAGTATGAATGCCTTTTCAGATGATCTACGTGTCGTTTGCTCACACATCTAAACAAGCCCCAAGGGCTTAGTGACAAAGAATTGTATTCTGTCTCTCAGCGCTCTGATATACATATTTTTCTCACTTGCATCTTGTTCATTTCAAGGCCTGTAACTGTTTTCCTTCCTACAAGCCAACAGCAGTCTCAAGAGGCCAGCAGCTCTATCACTTTCTTTTCATGAGCTAATTTCGAAGTAACCCTCATTTCATTTCTATTTTTTTTTTTTTTTATAAAACTGAACTGATGCATTTGTAAATGGCCCAGTGATGTGTTCTTCAATCTAGTCAATTACTGTTTCAGCCGGCAAGACTCCGGGGATCCGGAACATACATGGCCTGAAGGTACCTATCTCAATAATTGTTTCAGCTGCCTTACGCAGAATGAGAAGGAGGTCTTGAAGTGAATGCATTGGTAACACTGTGTTCCACTTATTGAAATGTCAATTGCACTCCTCCTGTCTCACTCATGTATATTTATTTATTTATGTATTTTTTTTATATGTATGGTGGCGGCCCTGATATGGCTGTCGTCGGACTTTGCTGCAGAAGACATTCACTACCTCTTCAGAAAATGTCATGTTGATTTTCACTGTTAATGCAACTGGTTGGTTGATAGCACATCCTCAATCACAATGACCGATAGAATAGACTTCTTCATTTGAATAGCCACCCCATCCTCACATACTGTACATCTGCTACAACAGCCTCTCTTTATTGGTTGTATTCTCCGTGACACTTTTGACTCCCAACTACTGAACTACGGAGATCAAGGGTCGGTTACGCCAAGATGGTGTTTTCCCCAAAACCTTTGGTAAACTTTCCCCTCCTTTCTCTCATGTTAATATAAAAGTAATTGACTGAGTGGAGTCGTGTGTGCAGTTTAAATTAGGTGTTCCTGGGCACTAATTAAAGAGAGAATTCCTTCGCTTTAGTGGACCAAAAACACCTGCCTTTTGACCTCAATTAAAAGTGTCGTTTTCAGTATTCCCCCAGTAGTCGCTTGTCTATTCTTTCATGTCTTTGGAGTAAACATGGATATGCCTGAAAAGATGTGGAGAACAATGTCCCTAGTGAAGCATAACATTTTGATTGTCCCGGCGTTATTGTTCTGCTGTCCTTTGTCTTAGTTATTAATGTGTTAAGAAGATTTTTACTGTATGTACTTGAATGCATAATTATTCAAACAATTGACGGAGCTTTGGGTGAAAGTGAATTTTACTTCTTAAATGGGTATCTTTTAGCTGAAAATAATGGAAGCAGTGATAAAAGACTCACAATTAGTGTTACAAATCCATCCCTCAATTATCTATTCTCCTTGTCCTCATTGGGTTGGTTGAAGTTGAGAATTTAATAAAAATTGTTATCCAGGTGTTTTCCTGGCTCAAATTGAAAAAGAGCTGGTACCATCCTGACCATGCGGACTCACTTGCTTTTACAGGAAACATACTTTAATTTAGTTACCCTCATAGATGAATGATGGACTCATTGCTTGTGTGGTGGCACCACAGATTATTTTGAAGCAGCATTCAAGTGCTCTGTCCATGTCCACCTGTGCTGCAATAGCACGCTGCAGTGTCCTCAGTTTAATCCATCCGTCCATCCGTGGAATGTGGGGGCAACCAGGAATACCCGGAGAAAATGTAAATTTATTTAGCCACTGCCTTGTGTGTTTTGAAGATGTATGTGATAAATGTGCTGTCACTTATAGAGGGCTTTTCTACCTCGGGTACTCAAAGTACTTTCCACTGTTACCTCATTCACCTATTGATGACGCAGCATCAGGAGCAATTGGGTGTTGAACTTCTTGCTCAAGGATACTTCAACATGGTCGCAATGGCCGCGGATCAAACCACCAACCTCTGGGTTGGAAAACGGCCACTCTACCACTGAGCCATGCCGCCCCAATCAGTGTTACAGAAACTATATCCATATATCTTTTATTCGTTTCAGACCACCAAGCCCATTTATTGACACTGCCGCCATGGTCCATCAATTAAAAGCGCGTGTGACTATTGACTGCAGACGGTGTGTGCGTGTGCCCTGCGTGCCGGCCAGATGGTGGGCATGATCATATAAGTATAGGTTGCAGCAGCATTGCTGATATTTTTTTTACACATTACATTCGCAAAAGGAAGAGATTTTGTGCAATTTAAACGTCTGACAGACCACACGCTAACAATTTCGTCCAGTCTCGTCTCGTCAATGAAAACTCACATACGTCACGTCATGTTATAATCATCAAAGAGCCACGTTTAACTCGTCATTGTCTCATTATCGTGATGAAAAAAGAAGCGTTAATGAAATAATTTCATCCTCGTTGACGAAAATAACACTGTCCCCAAGAAGACCATATAGAAAGAGAAATAAAAAATAATGTTTCAATCACGCACGCATTGACTTTGCAGTGCAGCTTTTATTTTAATAAACATAGCATGCGTGGATGAAAAACAAAAGCAATATTAAATGACCCGTTTGTGAAATCCGCTAAGGAAAATCAGGACGTCGATACCACTGACGAGTGTACGAGTGTGATCTGTTTCTTCTTCGGCAGTTGCTTCAGGTCTTTCCTGTGCACTGCTGTTGATGTCGCGCCTCCTAAGAGTTGCAGCTGCAGTTAAAATACAAAGCTGCTGCAGAGGCACATCAATCCCTCAATCAGCACAGCTGGAGTTTTACACTGTGTGGAGTGATATCAATCGGTCGCCACGCAATTTTGAACGCAGGATAAACTGTTATCTGTTATCTGACTACCGTATTTTCTGCATTATAAGGCGCTTCGGAGTATAAGGCGCACCTTCAATGACATTTTATCTTGTGTGTATGAACGCATGCCGCTCCAATTCCTTCTATTGCTTTGTCAATTCTTAGGTGAATACAAGACCTAACCCAGTCAATGACTGTACACATGGCGTGACAGACGCTATGGCAAACAACAGGTAACCCTCAGGGAAAAAGTTCAGCTGAGAGACCGATTAAAGCTGAAAGATGGAGTATTTGTGTCAATACAACTGTCTTTTATGTGATTCAGCTTAAAGAAATCATCTGCTGAGTTAAAGAGGATCTTGACAACTGGGCAGGTTAGTTTGTTTTGATTTAAGTTAATTCACTCTCTTTGCTTTTTTTGTCCCACACAGAGACCAAATGAGTTATTTGTAAGGCTTTTGCAGTCTGAATCTTCCCCTTATTCGACACAGTGCAACCTCGGCTCAGAAACAACCCTGCTCACAAATTGCTTTACAAACAAAATCTGCAAACAAACATTGCTTCACTAACAGGATCGTAACACTTTTTCTCACAGCATAAACATTGTTCATGTCATGTGTCACGTTTCAGGTGACTTTGTTTTTTGCTGTAAATTAACCTGCTCAGGCCAACCAACCACATACATACTTTCAAGTTTGCCGTTGAACGACAGCTAAAAGTAGCCAATGACAATAATCTGAAGGAAGGAGGGACAGACACACAAGCACTAACTTCCATTTCCATTAGCCGTTTGTGAAATCCGCTAAGGAAAATCAGGACGTCGATAGCACTGACGAGTGTATATACAGTATACACAGTCCACATGTATTTAGTTTTACAATGTTACGTGGCCATATTAATAATTTGTACCTATAGATTTAATAGTGAAATTTGTTTCTAAAAATGCAATGGAGCGGTGCACACCTTGCCAGTCCATTCAAGTGAATGGGAGTGAGCTTTCAATATATCTACACTTTCCTCTTTATTATCAGCTTGTCCTCTTTGTTCTGATCCTTGACTGACAGTGTATGTGGATTAAAAAAAAAGTTTTTGGTTTTTTTACTGTATTACTACGGTATAGCTTGTTCTTGTTACCTTTCAGATAAATGCCCAGGATATCCAATACCAAGAACAGCTTGGCCAAGGAAATGGAGGCACGGTCTACAAGTAAGTGTTTCCTGGCTAACACAATGTGGTAGTGATCCTACAAAGTTAAACCACAATGCTAGGTATTGACTCTGAAGATAACATGCTGGAGGTGGTTTACGCCGTATATGTATTTGTCAGAGATTTTTTCGGACAAAGTTAAAGAAATGACTCGGCACACAGGAAAATTGTCCATCGACGGGAGCGGATCTCTGAAGATCACACTCTCAAGCTCCGCCCTCCATGAGTTGACTTTTATTGTTTGCAAAATACAAGAAATAAACCCCACGTTTGCACCGCACCCCTGGTCCGGCCCCCGGTAGTGATTGGTTACCTTGGTTTGAGGGCTTTGAACCACCGGGACACCTTAGGGCATCTATCACAGCAGGCGATGCCTGGGCGCGATTTATCGTCTTTGATGGAGTTTCAACCGCTGTCCCCAAATATGTAGCTTCCCCCTTTGACTGACCGGGTCTATCCTTATCTCCTCTGTCGCCCCCCTCTGCATTGACAGTGGTCATTGACTTCAAAATTGGCCCATATTTACTAACCAGGTCGTCGGTGCCTTTGTCTTAATGCAGTAGAGCATTTGGGGGTGCTACGCACCCAAACTGTGCTCAAATTTGGAAACTTTAACAGACAATTTGGATTTCTCTGTGTATTTTATTTATTTTTTTGCAGCAAAAGTTATGACAGGAACGCTGCTTCTGTCCTTCTTTTCCCCTCCTTCCTTGTTTAGTCTTTCCATCAATTCACCTACATTGAGCTTTTTTATTGAGATTGAAGTATTGATTACTGCTCCTACTAACCTTGACTCAGCCAAGTGTTCTCTCACATCCACAGCAAACCCAGTAAATTTCCAATCGAGCAAGGCCACAGTGCTGTCTATTTATTTTCTCTTGTCTCAGTCCAAACAAATGTGACTCTTTTATCGCTTTAAGATTGTTTCATTAAAGTCCAACCTCTCATAGTTGTAGGACAAACAGAATGTTGATGTTTAGTGGTACAAATGGTTACAGTACACTTGCGAAGGCCAATATTGCAAATCCAACAACTTCTCAGTCAATTTAGCTCTGCAGAAAATCCATATGATTTGGTGCTGAAAGTTTTATGGTTGGGAGGAGAAGAGGGGGAGAAATACATATCTAACTTGTTTTGCTGTTGTGCATTGTTTTCTTGAAACGTACTTAATAGAAGCAAAGCATATTTTTAATCCTGTCAAAGCACATTTCATACCCAAAAAACAAAGTCAAGATTTAAATAACAACAGGGAAATGAATACATGGTAAAATGGGAATAATTTAAAAATGTTTTTAAAATGGTCCCAATATAGTTCAATTGAAAAAACTGAAAGTATAGGATAGAATTCTAATTAAATCTAGACTTTAAAAACTATTGCTATTCTCTATTTATGCCCTTCAACTAGCTCATCTCTAGTTTTTGTTGTGCTTATCAAGTGTAAAGGCATCACTAAAGGCTCCCCACCTTTTAAACCTTTAACCCATTTATGACCCAGAGCCATTGAGACTCAATTGGATGTTACCAACACCTCAACTCTCTAAAGCCACACAACCTGACCTGGCCATCCATCAGTGTCTGGCTTTTTTCTTTTTTCTTTTTTATTAGACACTCTCAGATGGTCCATCGGATCCACCAATTTAACTCATTCTATGGCTTATGAATGCGATTACAAGGACGTACAGGCTGTCTATTCCACTCTTGAATACAGAAGTACAATTAAAACCAGCACATTAGCGTGGCTATGACAGTGGCGACATCAATTGAGACACTTTTCTTGAAGCCTCTACATTTTCTCTCTTGGTTTAATTTTGTCACCACATTGGTTACATTTTATGGTCAAGACTCCAAACTGGTTAGTTTCTTGTTCACCTAGCACCTGAATGATTCAATTTGTGCCTTGATACTTTTGTTGGCGATGTACCTGAAGGTCAACTCTTTGACTTCACATTAGTGTATGTGAACAAACACACATTCTAGAGGGACAAGCTACTTCTGAAATAGTTCATTCTATACATAAATATCCTAACTTGTTGTGTATTGCTAGGACCTTTCACAAAGTTTTCTGAAGGATGCACATTGTATTCACATCCCTGTTTGTGTTTAGGATTTGGCCTCTATGTGTCATAAATGAAGCCATAATAGCTGTCAGCTAGAGAGAATGGTGGCCCGTCAACCACGCGGCAGTTTAAAAGTACTGCATTAGCCCTGATCCAGAAGGCCAGTCTTTCTAACATATCGCCCCAACTTGAGACACATTGCGAGAGTGCCTATGAATACTGCATGATGGAGCTTTTATTACAGAGGAGCTAGAGTGTAAATAAGATCCAGGCAATGAGGCACATTTACTGGGGTCAGATCAGGGAGGAGTGATGGGGGGGTTGCTACGTAACCTTGTCCCCATCTCTTCCGCTGTCACAGGCCTGTCATTGTAACTCATACAAGAATGTTGCCCTGAGGCGGTCAAGGACAGTCTTCTTTAACCAAGCCGTACCATATATTTATCTTTATAACATCCTTGTATAACACTCTCAAAAATCCAATGTGTCTCTCTTGCCATTCTTATGATTAGGATTCTGTCTTTCAGAGTTCATTTGCAGTTAACTTATTATTGAGATGGCTTTGAGTCTTTTGAATTGCTGCCCGAGTGATATGAAACAGTGCTCCCAATCTTAAATTATAACCGCCCCGACATTGGACAATGTAGCAGCCCTAACAATGTGCTTCTAAAAGTATAAGAAAACTGAAAGACATGTTTTTTGTTCATAAAATGGCACCGAACACTGAATGTTCAGACGACTCATAATGATATCCAATGTCAGTTTTGAGATTGACACTGTCAAACAAGCATTAAGCACCTACTGTATAATACAACACAGGTCAACAATTTTTTCTTTTTTTTAAATTTTTTTTTTATCAAAGATGCAAGTAAACTTTTCCAGATGTTTTTTTTGTACTGGATGCATATCTGCCCTGATTTTTGGCTAGCACATCAGGTATTCATAATAATAATAATAATATAATAACAATCATATGTACTACCAGTAATATATTTCCTAATATTTATTAGTTAAAGTTTAGGTTCAGCAAAAAAAAAACAAATTCTTTTTCTTTCTGCAAGATCATAACTATTACAAGCCGTAGTAAAATCGGTATGCACAAGCTTTTTTTAAAAAAAATTATAATACATACAAAAACAATACAAAACATTAAAACAAAAAATGAAAAAATATTTCAAAAACCTGATGTGCTAAGAAAAAAGTAAAGACTTTTTTTTTAATTTTTTTTAAATCAGTTCCAAAAATATGTTTGGGGGCACAATAAACCAATCTCTCATTAACAGGTCAACATTTGTTGTTGACCTGTATAATGAGAGCTGGTGTTGATAATATTTTGGTTACTTCAATTCATTGCTTTTGTCACAAATCGACTCTCGGTATGATGCATTACAGTTTTACACCACTGCAAACAGCAACCTCAAAAATAACTATTATCAAATGTAAACCCTTCTGATGGGGTGAACTGTAAATCAGAACTGAACATGATTGTTTTAAATGCTAAATATTTTACGCAGCTCTTGTTGTGATATCATTGCAGTATATTGTGCAAGCGGCCATAATGGGTTTGGTCTATTCAGAGACCAATCATTAGTCCAAACACATCCGAGCAAAATTGTAGCAAAATTTCAATACAGAGGTTCAGCCACATGCTTGGTAACTCAGGCTAGAATAATGGGAGGACTACAGATAGTTTGTTTGATAGCTTCCACAACCTGCTCATTCAGCATGAACTTTTCTACCCCTGCGATGTAGCCTCAATTAACATCCTCGTTTTAATTACGAGGCAGCAGTCATGCTTAGCTGATATTGATTGTTGTTTAGAACAACACTGAGACATCAACGGGAAAACAAGGACATCAGCCTTTTGTGAAAATTGCTCTTTCATGGAGAACATGACACTACTGGTCAAAAACACTCTGGGGGCTAAAATAAATAACACTGTGTATTCATGAAATTTAATGTTATAGCACATTGCATAGACAAGGCAAACTCAATATGCTCAATTTGCTAAAGGACATCTCTGCAACATTTTAAATTAAAGTACACCCAATGTCAAATTGAACAATTCTGAAACATTTGTGCAACACACAGTAGCGATACTTAATGCCTAATGTTGCACTGGCAATGTTGATAAGGGGCTGAGATACTGATACTCGAGTCTCGGTTCGTGTTGTTACACAATGCACATTCTGCTCAGAATACAAACTGACAGGTGGGAAGGCAGATATGCTCGAGTAAATCATGTGATATCTCGATCCACATCATGGCTGTTCTTGCACCATGTTCATTTTTGATGCATGTGTGGTGAGAGGTCATTAAGTATTGTGACTGGCAAACTATTCATGCAGTATACTATAACTAATCCTCTAGTGCGGCATTAAGGACTTCAATTTAAAAAAATCATAATAGGGCTGCTCTTTGCTTCTCTTGCCACTATAAAAGCAGGATTGTCTGCAATTGCTGCAGTGTAGCCAATTCGAACAACTTCCTGTCTTATGAAGTTTCGCTGCATCATAACGTCACTGTTGGCTTCCTGATTGTAAGCATCCTTTACAAAAAGAGCACAAAACTTATGCTTTCTAGCACCGTACTTACATGGTTTAAATCCTATTTAGAAAACAGGAAGTATTTTGTATTAATAGGTAACTTTAAGTCTAAGCAGTCAGCAATCACATGTGGAGTTCCACAAGGCTCCATCCTCGTGCCGCTGCTATTTAACATTTATATGCTCCCATTGGCTCAGATAATAGAGATCAATAAAATAGGTTACAACAACGATGCAGATGACACCCAATTATACATCACAGTCTCATCACAAGACTATGGCCCTTTACGTTACCTGACTAAATGCATTGAGCAGTTAAACGAATGGATGTGCCCAAATTTTCTGCAGCTGAACAAGAGCAAAACAGGTTATTGGTTTCGGAGCCAAAGAAAGAAGATTGGAAGTCTGTAAACGGCTCCACTCATTACATCTTAAAACAGAGTAGGTGAAAAACATAGTCATGGACTCAGATCTCACTTTTGAGAAGCACTTAAAGATGGTTACAAAGCCTGCCTACTATCATCTGAAGAATATGTTAAGGGTAAAAAAGTTGATGTCTCAGCAGGACCTGACAAAACCCGTTCATGCATTTGTCAGAAGTAGCCTTGGTTATTGTATCTTGTATATTGTATCTTTACTGGTCTGAAAAAAATAATCTATCAGACACATGTAATTAATTAAAATGCTGCTGCTCGCGTCCTAACCAAAACCAGGAAAATCACATTACTCCGGTCTTGAGATCATTACACTGGCTTCCCATCTGTCAGAGGATAGATTTTAAAATCCACCTTTTAGTATATAAAACTCTAAATAGTCTAGGGCCAAAATATATCAGAGACCTCCTCATTGAATATAAACCACCTAGAACTCTTGAGATAATTTGAGACTGATCTACTATCTGTCCCTAGAGTCAGAACTAAACATGGATAAGCAACATTCAGCTTCTATGACCCGCATATCTGGAACAACTCCCAGAAAACTGTAGATTAGCCGGGACACTGAGTTTCTTGAAATCAAGGTTAAAACTCCATTTGTTCACTGTTTTAATGAGGTGATCTTCAAGAAATGAATGTTTTTGCAATATTTTTAAGTCTTTGTTTCTTTTTTCCCTTGTTGAAATGCCTTTATATTTTTCTTTACTGATGTCTTTTTGTAAAGTACTTTGAGACACTTTACTGTTGATTTGTGCTATCCAAATAAATGTGCCCTGCCTTGCCTTACTGTATGTGACATGCAGTTTTGTTTTGTTTTTTGTTGTTTTTTTGTTGTTGTCCTTCTAGAGCGTATCATCTACTCGGCAAGCGTGTCTTAGCTGTCAAGGTGAGACTGAATAACATTCATACCACTAGTAAATAAATATATGTTTTTTCTCACATTTGAAACAATTTTTTTCGATTAGTTATGTCAAGGTACTTGACATAACTAATCGAAAAAACGAACATATGAATATAGTTTTGTGCTAGACTGCAAATCTTAAGGTATACATGCCTCGTGGGTTTCTTGGGACTCCAGAGGTTAAAAAAAACAAAAAAACAACTCAAATACTTCCACTACAATCAGTGGCCTTGAAACAACTACTCTCGTTATCGAAAAAACGAACAACTCTTCAAAATGAACATTGAAGAGTTCATTTTGTCAATAAAAATACGAAATGAACAGTGTCAGTTGACCTTAATTTCAATGATGACTACAGATAAGAAAAAAAGGTCAACAAATTGAATCCTAACTGGACCCATGACGGAAAAAAAAAATATTGATTTGTAGTCTTCATGGTAACGGACTCCTTACCTAGCAATATTGTATATGGGGTGGGATGACCAGATGCTCACCTGTATGCGAAACCGCTGTCTCCTTAAAACAAGCCAACTTGAAGACAAAATAGGATCTGTAAAGTGCTCATTTTCTTCCCGATCAATCGACCGCAGTGGCAGTTGCAATTGAAGGATTTATTACTTTTACTATTAATTACTCCCTCATTGATCGAAATACCTTCGAGCAATATCTTGTTCTTAAGATGTGTTCACATTATACAATTTAGTACCTTACGCAATTAAATTGATGCTTCATCAAAGGCATAAAAATAAAAGTAAGATAGACAAATCTTGTATTTTCTTGTCAACATTCGGAAATTAACGGGAGGGGATCGCACTCTTGCCTCTATGAACACACACATTTTAAGAGTATTTCACGGGTGTCAGAGTGGAAGTCTAAGGCGCCAACTTACCTCTGTCACCCAATGTCTTGTTATCGCTTAAGATGTTCCACCTCGGACATTCTTGGCTATGTCTGATCCGCACGGAACTTTGACAAAAACTAATATAATACCTCACTTAATAAGATGCCTGGGAACAGTTTTAAAATGTGGGAAGGAAAAGCATAAATTTTCTCCTGAAATTGCAGTATCTTCAATTTTGTATTGTTCCAACAGGTAATTCCTCTTGACATCACTGTGGAGCTCCAAAAGCAGATAATGTCAGAGTTAGAAATTCTCTACAAGGTCAGTTTTTGTGAACTTCATTATATTGAATAATTTGACGTCAAAGCCAGATTAACCGTGCAGATTCTGTTTTTGGGGGGGTTTGGAAGGGAGGGGTTGTTTTCATGTTTTTGTTCTGTTAGAGTTTTGGATACCTTAATGTACTTGAAATGTTACATCAACTTTCCATGGGACTACAATGCAGTGTGTATTATCTGGTCAATTTTACATGAATATGCACTGTCCCCATTTTAAACGTGATTGCAGTGAACTTGATGGGTTTTTCTTTCATTAACAGAGGAATACCAACAACTTTGTCCACGTGTGTATATAGAGAGTGTGTTCTTAAATATATTGTATGAAGACAAACATTTCTATTTGTGAAATTGATTCAGCGTGGCCAAAATATAGTTTTGTGCTAGACTGCAAATCTTAAGGTATACATGCCTCGCGGGTTTCTTGGGACTCCAGAGGTTAAAAAAAACAAAAAACAAAAAAACAACTCAAATACTTCCACTACAATCAGTGGCCTTGAAACAACTACTCTCGTTATACCATGCAATAGAGTCAAAGAAACTCTTCCGCCTAGATCTCTATTCGAACTCGTTTTCTCTGTGAGTCATGCACAAATTATTTAACAGTATGAGGGTTTTCTTGTCCAGTGTTTTCATTCCTCTCACGAGGCATTGGACTATTCTATGCTTTTTATCAGCAAAAACGGCCTATGCAAAAAAACTGCCAAGAAAAACAGAAAACCAAATTATTTTTGTAACATGACTTCCGATAGTAATTTGGAAGACTGCTTATTTATTCTGCAATTGTTAATTATTTTATCCTCATTGCAGTGTGACTCACCCTACATCATCACCTTCTTCAGTGCTTTTTTTGTGGAGAACAGAATATCCATATGTACAGAATTCATGGATGGTGAGTTTTTCTGCTCCTCTCACCTGCCCTTCGTGTCTCTCCCATGTATCCATTTACACATCTGCTGATCAAAAGAATGTCATGCTGTTGTGAGCTGCTTAGCATGCCGGTGTGCTAAAAGCTACAAGGGTGTAATAAATCCAAACTTGAGTGGAATTCGAGGGGCTTTTATGTGCGTGTGTGTGTGTGCGTGTGTGTGTGTGTGTGTGCGCGCGTGTGTGTGCACGCCCAAGTGTCAATCAGTGTGAGATGTCTGTAGTTGTGTATCTGTGTGTGTTCACTGTGTTAATGCATTGAATCCCCTGTTTCACACTTTTGCCAAACTGTCAACAAAGTATGTCCAATAGTTTGGCACTTATTTTAAACCTTGACAGTTTATGTATTTTTCGAGTTTTTGGTTTCTATCTAAAAAAAATAGTCATCATATTTTTCAGATTAGAAAATAAATTCTTTTCGTACACAGAATACAAAATTGTGAGTGTCTATTTATGTGCATACTTAATGAAAATATTTTGGGGTGAATTTGTGACCCATTCAGACATTGAATTAATTCCCATCCATGGCTGCTTTATTTATTCATTTATTTTTTTATTTTTTAATGAAACTATAAATGACCTTTTGCTGCATTGTAAAGTATGTCATATTAGTTAAATGAGGTGTTCATTGCCAACTAAGGGTGGTCAAAAGCCAGTTCTGTCAGGTTAGAGACCGAACCGAATAATATTTTTAGGATGCCAGAAATGCAGGCTCAGACAAACTGCGAGAACAAACGATTTACAGAAAAACGCACCGGCAAAGTACAAACAGAAATCGCTGGTCACAAGGAGCCAGGAAAAACAAGGCATAAACAAAAATACCATGCTTTTTTTCCCCCTCAAAACTTGTAATCAGTCCCCAGATATCTTGATAACGTGTGCAAATACCCCAGAGATGAATAATTTACAGATATATTTTACCATATTTTTGCCACTGTGCAATCAGCTCGCTTTAGGGGCTGATCAGTCTCCATCTCGCTCCTCATTTTGCTGTGCCAGCACGGCTTTGGTCGGACAACCAGTGGCTTCCAACTCGCAGGCGTTTTCACACACCATCGCAATGTCACTTGTGAAGGCACATTTTGATCGCCAAGACACCGAAACACACTTGTCAATTGATGTAGCCGTGTAGTGCATACCATCGACAAACACAAATACGATCCACCCAATGCATCATAAACGTAGCCGAACATAATTTTAAAACGTTTTCAGAGACTCATGCCAATAGGACTCTTACGATACATTGCTTAGGGTGGTGGTGGTTATTATGTTGATTAGCCCAACTGTTGTGGGGGACGAAAGTGCAAAAGGTCTCCCGCACACACAGAATTTTCATAAACCGGCAGATAACTGATTATGTCCTTGGTTGTTTAATTTCACACTTGATGGCTGGGCAGGCAGTCTTAGCCCAGAGACCCAACTATTTGCATAGAAACAATAAAAAGTCAATTTTCCATAATATGTCCCCTTTAAGATATCACTGAAATATAATGGAATGATTGTTTTGGGATAAATTAAAGAGCTCTTTTTCCAATACAGGTGGTTCACTTGACGTGTATAAAAGGATTCCGGAGCATGTCCTGGGAAGGATTGCCGTGGCCGTAAGTTTGAATATATCTAGCTGTATTTGGAAGTTTACATACACTTGGGGCTGGGCGATCAGTATTTCAGATATATATATATATATGTATATTTTATTTTTTAAACTATTGAAAATAATGACTCGAGAAAAAAAGGCTGAATTTATGTAGTTTCATTTTAACATGATTTTTAACCTTAAATAAGAGGACAATCCAAAGATGAAAAAGTGAAACAAAAAGATCAATAAAAAAATAAACTCTTCTTTAAGCAAAATGTGCTTCGTGGGGCTGGGCAATATGGCTCAACAATTTCGACAATATAAGTACAGTATTTCCTATCAGTCAATATTGATAAGTATTTCTTTGCAAAATAAGAAAAACAATGAACTGTTTTTGTTTACATTGAAATGTAGTGTAATGTGCTAACTAAGGTTGCAAGTGCTAATTTGTGTTAGATGCTACCCCAAAGAAGCATCGTTGATAGTTACACTAGCACGTCAAAGACAGGAAACTCCTTTACTTATACACAACGTATGTATCCATCCTTAGATATTGAATCGGGTTGGTGTGCAAGAGTTATAGTGAGTCGACAGCTCATTTATTTGGACAAAGTTACACCACTGTCTCGTTCCGCATGAGTATGCCGCTTTGTTGGTTTGGATGTTTCTGGATTGATTTGGCAGCCTCTTCCCCGTTTTGGCTTAACGGCTTCATCTTCGTGTGTGGAGGCAGCTGCCTACAACACGCACAATCCCGTAATCGGGGGCTTTACGATTATTTTCCCTCAATCATTTTATTAAAGGCATTTTCCATTTCTATTGCGATACATATTGATATTGAATTATCGCCCAGCCCTACAGATACTCATCGTGGGCATGAAAGTTATATTATTTTGGGGTGATTTGTCATATACAGTATTCGAACCATTCACTTTACAAGGCGGCAGGATTATGTAACGTTCAATTGATCACTCAGTCAATTTCATGTTTTCCATTGGAGTGGTAACATACTACCATATTTTAAGTGACATGCCACACAATGCTGGCTGTGTAGGCCATACCACTCCTCAAATTGCTTGCAATTTAAAGGGACAGTTCATCCCTCCCAATGAAAAAAATATATCAAAAGACATAAGTCGAATGTTTTGTTTGTAATGGATTTCTTAAGTCGCTCTTGGCATTTAATGAGTTAAGACCTATTGAAGAGGAAGGAGTGATTGAGTCAACATTTTTAACCAACCCCACAAATTAAATGGTGATTTCATCTATAAAATAGGTTGACCAAAAGCTGTATTTTCCAATTAATGTACAAGAAAGGAAACCCAAGTGTCAAAAGATTAATTAGTCTCTATTTAGTGCAGTCCTGACAACAGTTATTTGCCTGAATGACCGGCTTTTTTTTTGCTTTTTTTTTTTTAATCCCCCGCTTTAGAGTACCTTGTCCTTTTTATAGTAATGGCCCTGATGTTATGTGAATATCCCCTTAGAACGATCATTACCATTCTCCTGTCGCTGTTCCTCTATTCTATCTCCCATTTCAAACCTTGTCATCAATGGCAGCTGTTATTTCCGTGTTAATTCGGTAATTTACAACTTTGCCATCTTAAAACCATCACAACTTTTAATTATCACGCGAGAGGCACCCAAGAGGATCTGAGTAAAGATCTACACATCATTCTCACCACTTTTTCGGCTACTTGACCTCAGACAATTCCTTTTGCTTTTTGGATGGTCAAACAGCTTCAGAGAAAGCTCCTGCTGCCGGTCGTTTGCATTACTTTTTACAAGTGGTGTACTTTTTCCACTTTGTGCTGTTGAAATGTTGTACTAACTGCACTTTTTAATGCCGTACAGGAGAGACTCTCTTCAGCTCAATTAACTCTCAGTGTCTGCACTTAGTGACTAATTCAAGGTTTACAGAGCCAAAGGTTTGACTAATGAAAGAGTGGCAATCATAAGGTACACACAAATGGAAACTTTATCTTTTAAGACACTTTGCCTTGAACCAACAACCATTGCTGGTTTTGTCCGCTGCCAGACTAACCAGTCCTCTCAGAATCATGGCCAGTTAATGAGACATACACAGTCAACAAAAGGGACTCTCTTTCATTGAGTTAGTAGGTTCAAGACAATTGGAGTTAAGAGCCTGTTCTCACAATCATTCCAGAGGATACCTGACAAAAATTAATACATCCCAATTTATTAGTTTTATTATCTGTAATTTTGAATGACATTGAAAAGTATAAATTATTTATTTTTCGGTGGACAGGTTGTGAAAGGCCTAACATACCTGTGGAGCTTGAAGATACTTCACCGAGGTGAGTGAACTTGGGTTTGGGCTTCGTTTTGCGAAAAGGAACCGAGTTGATAACGATCAGTGCCGGATTGCTGATGTAGCAGTTGTATCACGCAGTTTCTCTCCGCAGATGTCAAGCCCTCCAATATGCTGGTGAACACCCGAGGACAAGTCAAGCTATGCGACTTTGGTGTCAGCACTCAGGTACACTCATTTGTTTGTTGAACGCTCGAGAGGTTGGTAGTTGGGAGTGAGGAAAGAGTTACTTTTGTACTACCGTGCAGTCCTTTGTGCCTGTGGTCAAGCTGTCAATCACTGCATTCATTTTCGGTCCGGTGCTTTCCCAGGGGTCTGTCTCGTACATTCACATTGCTCCATCCCATTGTTCTGCACCCATCCAAAAAAAAAACAAAAAAATCTTGTTATAATTATGACCACATTCGCAACCGCAAAGCCTCATTGATATGCATTCAGGAGAGGTGGAGGAAAGCGTGGGCGACAGACAATACCCCTTGTCATTGTGTTGATGTGGTTTTTTTTTCTTTTCTCAGTCTGTCTACCTGTGTCTCGATGGAAAATGTTGCAATATGTATGTAAGCATTTGGGACATTTGTCTGAATACCAAATCTGAATATCTGTTGACCTCCTCATACAGACACAGATTTGTTGAAACTGTGTTTAATTTTTAATCTCAAATGTCTTGTTTGTTCCAAGGTGATAGACTGTGCTTACTGTCTAACATAACACAGTTAACTCCTCTCTGCTCTAAAATGATAACAGCTCTCAGGGATTTCATTCATTATCACTGTCAATATTTACAGTTGGTGAATTCAATTGCCAAAACATATGTGGGAACAAATGCATACATGGCGGTAAGTGAACTTTAACTACCATGCCTTTTCACTGACTGTGATCTTCTAACCAGTTATATAACCCAAGGGCTTTTTTTTCTCCTTCCCCCATATTGTTTTTACACAGCCAGAACGCATATCAGGGGAACAGTATGGTATCCATGCAGATGTCTGGAGTGTTGGAATCTCTTTCATGGAGGTATGGCAATAAATTGTCTGATTTTCTGAGATTCATAGGTGCCTGTGTGTCTGTGTTAGTCTGCATGTGAGGGCGTGTGCATGTGTGTGTGGAGTCGAGTGAGAGCTGATGATGATGCAGTGAAGCAGTGTTCATTGCTCCCCAGGGTCTTGCTAAAGTGCCTGATTGACAATGTGTTTTCAAATATCATTTAAATTTCAGGATCCCACTCTTGTCACTTGTCTGCCCACTCAGGCTATTGATTCTCAATCTGTTTCTGGCCACAGTAGAACAAATGATTTGTACTTCTGCCTCTGCTTTTTGTGTCAATAGTGTTTAATATTATTAAAAGGGGAACAATAAAGATGAGCTTCCAGAAAATGAGCCAAGTCAAAATGATTGGCATGAACTCTCTGTGATTGTTTAACCCGGTTTACCTGTCCCCTTTTATTCAATTCATCTTGGCTATGCCTTGAGACTACATGAAATGACTTGCACCTCCTAATCAATTTAGATTGAGCTTCACCATCAGCACGTTTCAATCAATAAAACCTCCAATGAACAAGTGACGTGACAAATGTCAAGTCACCTGTCACTTAGCCCATCTCTCCACCCCTCCTCCCTACAAGAAGCATACATCCTCACATTCAGGGCATATTCATCCATCCAGCCATCCATCCATGCCCTCCCAATTTATTATGGTCAGGGTCACTGGGGAGTAGGAACCTATCCTAGCTGAATTTGATTTAACAGCATTCACAACACATTATGGAGTGTGCCAAATATGTTTTGTTGCTGTTTTCTCAAGACTACTGGATAATATTCACTTTCATTTTGTGCTCTTTGTCATACAGCTGGCCCTCGGAATGTTTCCCTATCCACAGGTGAGTTCACACACATACACACATTGGTCAAATCCATACAAATACAAACAAAATAATTCTGGTGTTTGAAATCCTTCGATAGAGGAAAAACTAAATAACACATATTAAAATGAACTCCTTGCCTGACTCTACAAACAGTGTTCTTCTCGAGATGTACGTCTTTTCAGAATTTCATCAACACAGTCAAACTAATGTTAAATAGAACTCAACATTTGTAGCAGAAAAGTGACTTTGTTAGTCACCGTTCACGGGAATAATGAAGGATTCTAAAATGTCATTAGATGTCCTCTCGAAAGCCAAGGATGAAGAGGTTTGGATCAACTAGATTGTTCTTTAGTTGGGTTTTTTTGTTTTGTTTTGTTTTTTGGGGGGGGGTGGGGGGGGGTGGGGGGGTCCCATATACGCTATCTTTGATTTGAGTGCAGCATTTTCGCTCATTACATTACCTTAAGTCCCGCTCAGATGTAATTGCCGACCACAGAAGTGACTTCCCAATCTCATCAAGTCTTAATTAGCCCTTCAAATGGGTTTATCTCACTAATCTCTAGTTGAGCATTCTGAATCTGGTTACCTTAGATTCCATCTTGGGCCTGTGCACGAAATGATAGCCTGTGGTTTCTATCTAAAGGGTTTAATCTTTCAGCTATGCTTTGTTTTGAAATAATAATAACTTTCAGGGGATTTCAAGGGACCCATTGTCACTTAGTTATTCGTAAGACAAAGGTTTTTTGTATCGAGTGTTTCTGCTTTTTCTTAATATTTGCTGCTGATCACAAAAACAAAAACATTTTGCTCATTTTCTCCCGATTGTAACTGATTTGTCTCCAGTGTCTACCAAAAATCACTCATTTGTCTCCAGTTGGTTCATAATGCCGCATCGACGCTTCTCAACTGAGTCAAGCAGACAACAATACTGTACATCACCACAATTCTAGCAATCGTACCTTGGCTTCCAGCTAGTTATAGAATTGATTTAAAAATTGTACAATGCCTTTTAACCCTTTGTAACCTGATAACATGATTCTGTCCACTGTAGTAACCTCAGGTCCTAGGGTGAAGAAGGCTTAAAACAAAAAATTGATAGAGCCTTCTCCATCGTGCCACCTTAATGATGGAACATCCTGCTTGATGAGAAAAAAGATGCAAAACTGGTGACATCCTGTAATTAAACTCTTAATACTTTTTTTACAGACTGGCTTTAGTGATGTCCTTTTCTTCAACCTTTAAAAAAAAATGGCCATCAGTCCTCTTGTTCTCAGGCTCTGTTGTTGGTTTCTTCGACAATGCCTTGATTCTTCAGTCAGTGTTATATTATAGATGGAATGACAGCTGGTGTCTCTTTGTCCATTTATGCTACAAGTGCACAGTTTTCTGTCAACGCCATTTGTAAACATCTTTTTAAGGTGCTATGTATTGGATTATATCGATAAAATGTATGACTATTCCTAGCTATAAAGCCATGGTGCAGTCCTTGTAAGTTGCAGTTCTTGGTCATGTTGTTAAAGTGAGGCAAATACGCAAAAGCCCAAAAAGTCTTAGTGAGTGTCTTAGTGTCATGCAGCTTTGTAATCTCTTAATTTTTCCCAGCCTCCATATGGTACTGCTGACCGATCACCGGCAGGCTGTTGCCGAGTGGCCTGGCAAGAGGGTCTGGATCTAGCAAGTGAGGCGCAGCTAGAGCCAAAGTCCTCGGGCCTAGGCTGTCGCTTTTACTGACGTTGGCACAGCTGTTCGTACAAACCCCCACCCCCCCCACTCCATTTTCCCAGAAAGCGTTCTATTCTAATATAGACTGTACTGTTTTTTTAGACTGTACTGTAGCGGCAGTCGTAAAAAAATAAAATAAATGATGATACGTGTGTGCGTGCTGACAGTAAATGGTAGCATGAGTAGATACTTGATCATAGATCTTTGTCAGGAGTTAATTGAGGCCTTGCTCCACCAGCCTAAAAATCTTTGACGACACAAGATCTAATGTGTGTACAGCCTACAGCACATTTGGTCCTGACTGACTTTTGTTTGCTAAATGGTATTTTTGTTTCTCATTGTGTTGTTTTTCAAGGAATCTTAACACAACACATTGGGAGTGTTTTCACTTGTAGCTATCCCTACCGAGGTCTTAATTCTTTGGAGTACAATATTATTGCTATGAAATCCATAGAGGGGAGAAGGGAAGGTATTGTACAAATGGAGCGAAAACAAAATTTGTCTGAAACATTTAGGTGCGACAAAAATGCGAAATGCCTTGCAGAGATGTCCTGTTCCGTGCAGATGGACTTAACAATGTTTATATTCCTAAGTGATAATCAAGCTCAGCGTTCAGGAAAAAAAAGATATGGGGGAAGATCACTTTTGATACGTGGTTAAACTTCCCCATATAAAAATAAGTGTTTGGTTATACTTGAATTGGTTTGTGTTCTACAATACAATTTCAACCTCTGAAGCAGTATGCAATTTGGTCCAAGTAATTATTTCAGGGCAAATTACTTTTACATTGTTGCCTTTAATGTGTCTGAATCAGGCAAAAGTGGATATGGAGGCAGTTTAAGAGTCTCTTGATACTTACAGTCTGTGGGAAGCTGTATTTAATTGAGTGAATCAATAAGTGCAGAAATATACTGTCAAAAGAGTTGCATAATGAACATTTTGATAGGAAACATTATTAGATTAGTCAGACATTAGGAGAGCCTCCATCACTCAGTCAATTAGACAAAATATGAACTTGTTTCTCAAAAAGTTTTGTTTTACTAAGGTGACCATGCAAATGGAATTTTGTAAAGCGTTTTTCATGTTATCGCACAGTCAAGCATGTAAGGGAAGGCATTGCCCATGTTGCCCATGTTGCCAACATTTTATATACAGTGAAGCCCACATATACCACCGTTTAACACTTGCAGATTTTTCTTTCTTTTTTTCCTTTTTGTTGTGGAACTGATCCATAGCTATTTGCTGTAAAACCTGTCTATTCGCTGTCTTGCGCTCAGGCCAAATCAATAAAAGCATTACTTCGAAGCTGTCGTGTGCAATCTTGGTGGTGTAAGTTTTAATTCATTGACGGTGTCGTCTGTTTGAGATGTCCAATTTTGTTAGTGGTCCTTGACCGCACTTTGCGCAAAGATGAAAATGAAAGTGAATGATTGGTTTTGCTTTTCTCCAAATGCAGCTACTAATTGTCTACGTCACGAGCTTATCTTAAAAGTGGAAATACAAGAGGACAAAATGATTGTAGAGTAGAATATGAGTTGCGTGAATGCAAGTTACCTTCTAAATTGTTCTTCTCCCTCATTTCTTCCAAAAGTGTTTGTGCATGGGTCAAATTTGAGTGTATCTCTTCTTATATATTTGTCATTTTTAAAATGGTTAACTTCATTGTGTACTTAAAAATGTTACTTAATACATGATTTTAATTGTTCTTTTTTATTGACTCCAAACAAATTGGAGACCAGCATCCTGAATCGACTTCAAGTTGCACTGTGTTATAGAATGGCACTTTGAACATGCTCACTTTGACATCTGGTCATGCCGATTGTAGCAATTATTGTACATCTCAGTACCTCGAGATAACCTGCAGGGCAAGAATAAAGTGCTACTCTGAGGATTCACATTAGTGGATCTTTTTATGCCCATTCTCCCAAATGAAAGCAAGGCCATTAACAATTGTGTGTTTTCATTATGTAAATGGTGTTACGCATACCCACAAATTGCCACCAGGAAAGCAATAATTTTCTCCTAGTGATCATAATGTGTCCAAGTGGATCGTCTTGATTATGATATGCTAATTACACATTGCCATATCTCCCTTCTCCACTTTGTGTTACAGATCCAGAAAAACCAAGGATCTTTAATGGTAAGTTTTATTTTTATTTGTTGTTTCTTTGCAAACTCTTTGAATGGGCTCGCGTTCTCACATTTCACTGGATTAGCATGAACATTTTTGCTCATGCTTTCAACTGCTCGTGTTGTCGTCGCTGCTCGTATGGAACGATAATATTCAAGAAAAAAAAAAGCGGGAGCTAACGACGACTTTATCTGACTGCCCTGCATTTCATTTATCTACGAAGCTGAATCGCAACACTGATTTTCCAGATTGCCAAGAAAATCCCTATCAGCTAACGTGTTTCATCTCCTCTTTCAGCCTCTTCAGTTACTGCAATGCATCGTCGATGAGGTGAGTCGTCGTCTTATGTGCTTTTGCATCTAAAGTCAGTCCTAATGGACCAGAAAGCTTATATTTTGTTTCCTAATGAAGCAAACCTTTCGGGCCGCTGAGCTCCCCGCTCACTCAGCCTTCCACCCAAAGCAACTGCCTTAGGCAATACAACACAATATATACTTGCACATTTGAATGGCAGACCCTTCATTCATTACATTTTATGCACAACACTGCTGTTGTATATTTTACAAAGTCAGCAGCACCATAGCAGATTAAAAAATATTTTGAAACAGGAACTCGAAGCACTTTCCTCATGTGAAATTTTTAAGATGTAGAATCCACATTTACCCCGATTTTAACCGAAAACCAGTCATGTGACTGTAATGAATTTAACTTAATGACGCAAAATCAAAATTTATAGTTGAGAATAACATATGATATATATTCACACTGCACATAGTTCCAAACATACTGATGTGAAACTGTCTACATTTAATTGAGCGTGAACTCCATTCCCTATACAGTATATGACATTTCTCTGAATCGAGTCCTCCGGCTCAATATGTCTATCCTGGTTGAGGAATATTAATCCGCAAATATTTGAATCCACGAGTGTTGAACTGTATGCCTGACCCCACTGAAATAGAGGAAGTGTGTTTATTGACCTCCAAAAATATTGTTTTGGGAAGAAAAAAAAAGATTTATAGGCTGCCAGTTGCACACCCCTGCTCGAAGCAGTGCTGGGAAAGCTGCATCTAAAATGTAAGATCTTAGGAACGTCATAGCCTCCAAATTATTTCTGTTCTTGTTTAAGCAATGCATGATCCACAATTTGGAACCAGATCCTTCAAGCAACAACACCATAGAAGCTTGTTGGAACAATATTGGGAAGAGGGGTGAAACTGAATACAAGTTTCCTCTTCGCATTCTTTTTCCGCCATTAGTCTTTATCCCTTTTGTATGTGAAACACTTCCTTGTCAATTACAAAATGAAATAAAGGTATGTGATTTTCACTTTGTAAAATGCCATTGCCTGAAATAAATTCTAACAAAAATAAATAAATGTATATATTTCATATTACTGGTTACTTGTATTTGAAAATATTTTGCATCCCGTCTGTGTAAAGTAATAGATTTCTTAGTATTTAATTATTATTATTTTTTAATTGGTGATGAATTGTTTTATTAATTATTTGAAACATTTTAAAAAGAAAATGCAAAATTTGAAAACACAGCTAAGTTTATTTATTATCATAATCTTTAACGATACATTGTGGGGTATAACGAAATGATTGGTCATTACCTGAGCCTTAAGTAACTGGGATGTCGTCGCAAAGTGGCCACACCCTGAGATGGATAAAACCATATTTAGCTGCTTTTCATATTCGGCACAAGCAATAGTAATCAGAATGCCATGTTTGGACTTGGGGTGGCAAAAAGAACATATTTGTGAAAAAAAGCATTTGACTTCACTTCCACTAAATTCGACACAATTCTCAACGCTGCTTTTTACTCAGGTTTGTTTCTGCTCGTAATATGAATGTTTAGCATTATATTTCTTGAAACCACGACTGTGGATGGTCTGACCAACAATGACTTCTCAGCAATCTTGTGTGCTGACGAAGGTGTGAGATTTTAATGAGAAATTCTTTAAAAGAGAAAACTATGAGGCCTGGCTACCTTTGGCAAGGAAAAAATTCTGGCTCGTTGTGATTAGTTGACTTAAAAATCAACATTGTAAATGTGGTTTAATGGGCTTTGTCTAATTTTGTGGCCCCGATTTAAAGAGTTACTGGACTCAGTAATTGTAATAAACAACAAATAATGAATCTCTCATGATATGACTTACAGATGCAAGAAATTACTGTATGCTCTTATTTTTGTAGCAAGTTCCCCCCATCACTGGCTCTAGTCCTTGAAAACTGCTAACTGTTCATGTAATTATTACATTTTGTATGAAACAACTCACTCAAAGAAATTGTTTTCTCCTTCATGTTCTATGACCGATTGAAAGTGTTTTCAGTTGATTCCTTGAAGTGCAGCTTCTCTGTAGTTGGTCCGACCATCTGCCCACTGTTTGCTCTCATGTATGCTCCTCTTTTCGGTTTGGGTAAAAGCAAGCAGTTCAACTGATAAAGAACTCGCCCTTTATTTTCGAGCCTGTAATTACTGATCTAATTTTGCCTCATAATTGCTTCATGGCAATGACATGTATATTTACTCGTACCCTTTTTGTCATGGTGGAACCGGAGGACTAATTCACATAGATGAGCCACTTTCATCAGCCTTCGTGTCTTTTGTGCTTTTTGCTTGTTGCAACATCAAAGCTGCAGCAGTCTTCCTCTCGCTGGAAACATGAATACATGCATGAATGTGTGCGTTTGTTTGATACCGCAAAGGTTAAACGTGCCAATAAATACTACAGGTGGACTTAGATCATTCGTCCTATTTAAACGACACATTTTATTTATTTTCCATGTCATATCGTCTATATATTTGGGACACTCGTTTTAAAAGCGTGTACTCCCAGGAGGTTTATAGGGTGCAGTGTTCAAGGGTGCACTTGTCCTTGCTTCGATACGCACGTGATGTAAGTTTACATCCATGATATATCATCCATCCCTGTGACAGTAGCGCTGTAAAGTGTAGTGCGATTCGATGGTACCCATTTCTTTGTTCATTTAATCAGTTTCACGCATCGTGGTTTGTGCGAGGTTGTCGATCAGCGCATATGAAATCGAGAACGCTGCCCAGAGAGGTGGTCTTTGTGGCTCAGCAGGGGTTCAAATTTAAATAGGTTTGAGGCATCAGTATTTGAGTACACCTCTGCTTTCGGACCCCAGATTTATTTTTGTATTTATTTAGTTATTTTTTGTGCCCCAGTCGCTGGTTTCCATATCAACACATCTAATCTCTATTTTACAAAGCTTTGAAAGCACTGTGCACAAAACATCCATCCATCCATCCATCCATCTTCTTTGCTTATCCATGGTGGGTCACTGGAGCAACATCCTAGCTCATTCAGTGCCAGCTGTTTTTCTCAAATTGGGAGACCCTGTGCCTGCCATTTTTGACCATTTTGACTAATTTTTGAAAGCCCTCTGACAATTGAGTTCACTAGCTCAGGGGTCGGCAACCTTTGACACTCAAAGAGCCGTTTCGGTTTCCATGGAAAAGACAACGCCTGGAGCCGCATCCACTGTGTGACATCTGAATATGTATATATATATGGACACACAGCTATTCTGCCTCGATTTTGGATTCTACTGTATTTACTGTGCAAAAACCAAATGTAATTTGTCCTTGATAAATTCGGGTAAATTTAACCCCCCGGGACAACTGTTTTCTGACTACCACCCCCCTCAATTTCATGTTGGATAAGATAACCACCAATAATAAAAATGTACAAACACCACCCATAAACTTCATACGTCTGTATTTATTTATTTATTTTTAATTATCTTCAAAGGATCCGCCAGTTCTCCCTGTAGGACAGTTCAGCGAGATGTTTGTTCACTTCATCACTCAGTGGTAAGTCAAATGTTTCTACAGAGATGTCATTGTTGTCATCTGAATGCATTCACCACTTCGTCACAGTCTCATACACATTTTCATTGTCCCCTCAATGTTGCTCTGCTCTGTGGGAATTTTAATTGTTTTGTTTTTAAGAATATTAATTATGTTTGTAATCTAAATGACTAAATATTACCCTATAAAACCCTGCAACTGACTGGTGATCTGTCCAGCAGTAAGTACCCCCACCTCTCACCCCCATGAGATACATGGTATCGAAAATGGGTGCTTGCGTGGATTATTTCAAGGATTAGAACACTAACAGTCCAGTACATATCTTGTATTGAGTAGATTTTGACTGCCTGCTCTTTCAGCATGAGAAGACAACCCAAAGAGAGACCTGCACCTAATAACTTAATGGTAAGTTAAACCAATTCCCTCTATTAAACGGTTGCAACCTTCAAAATAAAAGGTGTTATCATATTCCTGTGCCCTGGTTAAAGTCAATTATCAATCGATAGCATGCTCACCTTCCAGTCCCATATCAACACCATCACCCGCACTGCTTATTTCCACCTCCGCAATATTAACAGACTTCGCCCCTCCCTCACCCCCCGCACCACCGCTATTCTTGTCCACAGTCTTGTCACATCCCGCCTAGATTACTGCAATGCTCTCCTCTTCGGCCTACCTCAAAAGTCCCTCCATAAAATCCAGCTGGTCCAAAACGCCTCTGCCCGCATCATTACAAAAACACCCTCCCACCAGCACATCACCCCTGTCCTTCAGCAGCTCCACTGGCTCCCTATCCACTACCGCATCAACTACAAACTGCTCCTATATACATACTTGGCCATCCACAACCTGGCCCCTCCCTACCTGTCCGACCTCCTGCAGGTGTATACCCCCACTCGCTCCCTCAGATCCTCCCTCCGACTGTCAGTCAGTCCCCCCTGCCCATCTGAGCACCATGGGAGCCAGAGCCTTTAGTCGCGCTGCTCCAAAGCTATGGAACAGTCCTCCTCCGGACCTCCAAAACTGCACACCTCTTTCCACTTTCAAGGCCCGTTTAAAAACACACCTGTTCAGGACTGCCTACAATATCTAATTTATTCCACTTCCCATGTCTTGTGTTTTTATGTCCTGTTTTTATTTAATATTTCTCTTATTTATTTTTTATACTGCATTTCCTCTTTGTCTGTACAGTGTCCTTGGGTGACATGAAAGGCGCTTTTAAATAAAATGAATTATTATTATTATTATTAATTAAAAGAAGTTTATCATCGCTTTCACTTTTGTCTACAACTGTAGTTTTTGAAGTTGCAGGGTTCGCAGTCAAGGACCTTTAAAATCCGTACTGCTGTGTTATAATAACATGAATGAACGTCTTGCTTGGAATGAAAAATGTCACGGAGGTCTGCAAAAAACCTTGAGATGGGTTTAAGGTGCACTTCAGCAGTAATTTATTAAATTGGGACTGTGTTGATGATTCTGCCCAAAGTACTGTTCAAGAGTTAATTAAGTGTACTTTGACCATTTTTAGCAGACACAAACAAATCTATCAGCAGCATCTTTGCCTGTGTGTATTTGTGGATTATTATGCAAAATAATTTTTCAAGAGTCGGTGTTGCAGTTTTAGTGTGGTGCTTAAATGATTACCAAGGATTGTTGTTTGGTTCTCATCTTTTCCCAATGCCATGACCTCATGTGTGAACTTAAAGACCTAAAATACAGCTCGGCAAAGTAGGGTTCGCAGACCACATCCAGGCCTTCTACAGCTTCTGACCGGCCCTTGCGGTCTTTAAGAAGTAAAAAAAAAAGAAAAATTAAGTGTGTGCGCTTTTTATTTTGTTCTGCACGCATATTGGTAGTGAAAGCAAGCAAGATCAGCACTTTGTCTTCAGTGTTGCCAACTTAAAAAGATAATGTTGTTTTGAGTGACTTTTCCGACCATTCTAGCAACTATTTAAAAAATCCTTACTTGTTGATCTGCTTCACCAGTCATTATGTGCAATCGATTACTCTGTGACGGTTTTGACCTTAACAGTACGTTTGGATTTTGCATCTTTGCCTTGTGCATGTGTGCCATCTTTTCTCGTCATCTGCGCAGATTCCTGCACTTAAAACCTGAACGTTAGGCTCATTCATCCATCCACCCATTCATTATTCATGTCGCTTACCCTCATAAGGGTTAAGGGCGTGCTGGAGCCTATCTCAGCTGTCTTCGGGCAGTAGGCGGGGGACACCCTGAACTAGTTGCCAGCCAATTGCAGGTCACACATAGACAAACAACCATTCACACTCACAGTCACACCGAGGGACAATTTAGAGTGTTCGATCAGCCTGCCACGCATTTTTTTGGAATGTGGGAGGAAGCCGGAGCACCCGGAGAAAAGCCAGTCAGGCCCGGGGAGAACATGCAACCTTCACACGGGAAGGCCAGTATGGGATTCGAATCCTGCACCTCTGCACTGTGAGGCGGACGTGGTAACCAGCCCTCATAAAGACATGTCGAAAAAATTGTAATATGCAACTCTAATGTGTACAAAATACACAAATATTGACTCATGCTAACAATAAATCGTGGGCAGCAGCCTCAGCATTAATATCATTAACACAGATAGGGGTTCACATCATCACCTCTGTCGCGGTCGATAAATGAATTCAGTGTCACAATATTGTCTTCTAAATGAATACATTTATCAGACATTTTCTTCCTAAATTGGTACGAATGTAGGTAGATGTGATTATATTTGTTTAGATACACAAAAGGACTAAGCCATCACATTATAGTAGGCCTACGTTCATCTTTACGTTACTTCCCAAAGGTGTTTTACATCCGAAATCTGTAACCTCTATTGTGCACTGTACAGCACAACTTCCAAACTGAGCATGTGTCCTCTGCGCCACAAGGCCGTCATTTGTACGACGCACCTTTAAAGCGGAGAGACATTTTACTGTCTGTTTTAAGGCCAAGGACAAGTGACAGTTAGGTCCTCAGAGAGCTATGGGGTGAAGTTTTACGTTGTGGGGACAGAGCATTGAAGGGTGTAAATGCGAAGCTGCTAACAGATAGCAAGTTTGCAGTCTGACACCATAGAGGGCTAAATGGAAACCATGGTCTGACACTCGTTGGAAGTGAATGTCTCGCGATGAAGAGTTTTTCTTTTAGTAGTATTTTTTTTAGGCAGAGGTTAGTTGGAATTTAATTTTCATGGCTGGTTCATCCTTGGGACAAATGATACCTGTATCTCTTCATCCAAAATGCATTCTTGTCATTTAGATGATTGTTGTCGTTTGTGTATATATAGCAGATCTGTTTGTCTAATAGATCATGTGATTGGAAATGCTACTTATGAGAGCACATGGCCTTCCTGTTTAGAATTTGCATGTCCTCCCCCGTGCCTGCGTGGGTTTTCTGCGGAAATTCTGGTTTCCCCTCACATTCCTAATAAAAATCTTGGTGGAGTAATTGATGACCCTGAATTGTCTGTAGCCGTGAATGTGAGTGTGAATGGTTATTTGTGTTCAGCAACTGGCTGGCCACCAGTGTCAGGTGTACCCTGGTGAGGAAAAGCATTACAGAGAATGGATGGATGCTACTTATCGTCTATACAATGAGTTGTTTTCTTTAACACCAGAATTAAAAAGAGTTTAGGCTGTGGTCAATAGTCTGGGATAAGTGGAAGTAAATGGATGGGTGGACGGCATCTTGAAACATGCCTTCCATCTTTAGCAATATACATTGTTCTTGTGTTGTTCACTTTTGTCCTACCCAAGTGTCTCTCCGTCATCTACTTTTACCTTACCTGTAGTTTTGTCCTCCTGTAGGCATTTTATTTCATTCTTGCTGCTATAAGACCAGAGATGGAAGGTCATGGATGCCTGCCTTTTGTAATGCCAGTCTGCTGATTGTCTCTCTTGCTCTCTCATTCCTTCTTTCCTCCACACTTCTTACTCTGCCTCCCCATTCCGCCAGCCTCCTGAGTCCATTAAAACTCTTTTACCTATTCTATCTGTATGTTAATGTGCCAAACGGCATCGGCCTGTTTTGCTTGTGCAACCATTTGCCTTTAGTTTTTATCTTAGCTACTCCTTTCTACTGGAAGGCAAACTTGTCAAATAATAGTACAGTACATATGCTGGACAAATCAAAATACTGTGTAGTAGTTATCGCATCTTGATTGTATGAGGACCAGGTTTCATGGAGCTTGGGCTTGGGGGTCCTATTAGAAACGACCTACTTTTGTGTTCCCAAATATGGATGTAAGGGAGCTTGTAACCTATGGACTGATGTTGGACATTGAAAACGCATCCGGATGTCATTTTGTCGGCCATAAGTTTGAAGGAATCGATAAAGTCAGCTGTCTCAAATGGAATCGCCTGTCATTTTTCTGGTTTGAAAGATAACTTGATTCAACCCATATGTCCACGTCTTAAGCTTTTGCAATGAACATATGATGAACCTTTGAAGAGGGGAGGAAGGTGGGTGTGTTTTTCTCTCCTTATACTTATGGAATGGACACTCTTTTCTGTCGTCTTAAGTTAATGGAATTGCTCAGTTGAGGGAACTTTCCATTGGCCTGTCTCCAGGAGCTTAGCTGCTAGGATTTGATGATCACCATTCCTGTATGAGGTTTCTTGCTTTTGCTTCCAAACAGACCATCCTACAGTGGGCCAGAAGTGCAAGACATATCAAGAAATAACTAAACAAACAACCAAAAAAACAACAACAACGAAACAGAACAAAAACTAAATGGAACAGAAAATGGAAAAAAAATGAAAAAACTAAAACTAAAAAGCAACAAAAACTGTAGATGATTTGTTTTTGTGTTTCTTAATTGGCTCTTGTGTTTGGTGTTTTGTTTTTTGGGGGTTTTTTTCATTTGCTGTTGCGTTCAGTTTTTTGGTTATTTTTGTTTTTTCTAGAGCTTTGCTGTTGTATTTTGCTATTTGTTGCTGTCTTTTGCACTTCAAGGCTCCCCCACCCAAAAAAATGTTACACTTACTGTAAAATTCCCTTATTTTCGCATTTAGCAGACTTCACTAGTCTACCTTATTTTGTCCATGTGCTTATTTTTGTCCATGAAGGCCAGAAAAACAAGCGCAAGCATTCAACACAATTGCATTATTTGATTGGGATTTGATTGACATGTCATCTCTCCCTCCCGCTCACCCTCATCATGCCTCATTCCCTAGCCAGCAGCCTTCACGCAGCCTTTTAGCACCCTTGTCAATGAAGCCCCCCCCCCACCCCATTCTGCTTCTCTATTCAAAGGCGTGCACAGAAACACATTCAACCCCAGAGACACCAGATGAGCCCCTCTATTTTTCACAAAAGAATCCCTCCCATGTCTGCCTGTTTCCACATTAACACATAAATGCTGTTTTAAAATACAGTTCAGTTCAACATATCTAATTTACTCCTCCATTTTTTTAATCAAATAAACTCTAATTTTCCTGTAGCTGTCTGCCATAAAACATGTTTTCATCTATTTCAGTCTATTTTCAGTTAATGATCATATTTATTTTAAAAAAACACAAAATATGCAGTTTTTGTCATGCCATATTTCCTCTCTTCCACAAAAAACTAAACGCCTCACCCTAACACATTATTGTATTTTAATGTGCAATTCCTGTTCTCTTTTTTTTTTATTTCTGTGGCGTTTCTTACTTTCAAGGTGATTTTTTTTTCACTCATTTGTCTACCTGTAAACAAGATAACCAGGAGTTGAAGTATCAACACATTTTGATACATCTTTGGGTTGATGTGGATCTTTTTTAACCTAAGACAACCATCTGTGAATGTTCAGATTTTTGTCTTCATATTGGGAATGGGGTCGATGCCTTTCTTCTGGACACCTCAACAGTTGTTCGGAAACAGACGAGCATCCAGCCAGCATCAAGTTCGCTTTTTGTTTCTGTATGCTGGACTCAAAGGGTTACCCTGCCGTTCCAAAACCCAAATTCTGACAATGAGCTTCCACTTCCCCTTGCTAAGGGTTTATGTTGGAGAATAAAGCTTCATTTTATTCAAGAACTCTCCAGTTCAGTTTCATCTGGATCGTTCTTGTAGCAGTGGTTGCTGGGGAGTCTGCAATTCTCACAACCTTGCTTTGCTTTTGTTTTGGACACACCTAAGATGTGCCTACGGCTCTTTAAATGGTCCGGTCTTTTTGTGACCGGCAAGAGCTTTCAGTTTGTAAGATGATGTCCCTGCGACAAATTCGGCTCACTCGCAAGGTCAGCATATCATTGCACCTCATTTGGGTTCCTCATGTGTGTTGTGGGATCTCTTCAGTCTACCCTGAACTTTCCTGTCAGCACCTTGACTCCAAAATGCTTTCATGTTCGACCCATGGGTTTTTGTTGACAAATATCCCATTCACACATGCTGGCGTGCTGCAAGATGGCACTGACGCATTGTCAGTCACGCCATTGGATCATCATTCAAGTTTCATCCGCTGTCAAATTTTCTCCATAGTTGTTTGAAGCCAGCGGTTTTCTTTTAGCTTTATATGACACAGATTTAACCCAATTTTTAACATTAGTTAGAAGACACTGTAGTCTCTCTCATTAACCAGCACTTGTAAAGTTATAGTGTAATTACCATGAATATTTGTATAAAACCACTTCCGGGTACGTAGGCACCTATACGTATAAATGTACACTGCCAATCAAAGGTTTTAACAGTTTATCATTCAGTAGTACTAGAAAGTTTGTCCCATTGCCTTCCAAACCAGCTGATACAAGATCAGCCATTACTGCTATCTCTTTGCACTTAGCCAAGTTCATGATGGAATTCAAAAACATGTGTGGTAGGTTAATTCATTCATTCATTTTCCGAACCGCTTTATCCTCACAAGGGTCGCGGGGGTGCTGGAGTCTATCCCAGCTGTCTTCGGGCAGTAGGCGGGGGACACCCTGAACCGGTTGCCAACCAATTGCAGGGCACACAGAAACAAACAACCATCCGCGCTCACACTCACACCTAAGGACAATTTGGAGTGTGCAATCAGCCTGCCGTGCATGTTCTTGGAATGTGGGAGGAAACCGGAGTACCCGGGGAAAACCCACGCAGGCCCAGGGAGAACATGCAAACTCCACACAGGGAGGCCAGAGCTGGGATTGAACCCGGTTCCTCTGCACTGTGAGGTCGACATGCTAACCATTGGACGCCTTGGTAGGTTAATCAAACACTCTAAATCAGAGTTAGGGAACTCCGGTTCATCGAGAGCCCAATACTGCCTGTTTTAAATCCCTCCCTACTTGAACCGGATTCAATTCTTCATGATTGTTTCAGGCCTCTACAGTGCTTACTGATGAGCTGATCATTTGAATCAGGTATATTGAAGTAGAGCGAGATCTAAAACAGGCAAGATATGGTTCTCGAGGAACAGGAGTTCCCTGCCCCTGCTCTAAATTGTCCTCAGTTGTGACTGTGAGTATGAATGCTTGTTTATGTGTGTGTGCCCAGTGATTGGTGGTGTTCAGGGTGTACCCTGCCTGCTGCCCGAAGACAGCTGGGAAAGGTCCCAACACGCCCGCGAGCCTCGTGAGGATAAGCGGATCAGATCATGGATGGATGGATAAATAAAAAGATAAACATAACTCAAACATAAATGTGCGAAATATGAGACGCAATCAACTACTGCTAACAAACGCACAGGACAGGGATGAACATGCTTGAAACTTCATTAACGAAATGCATCGCGCCACAGGATACAAGGCTAGGATATAAGACATGTTACCAGGTAAACAAACCCTGTCTCCAATTGTGGAAATCAACACTGGAGTGATGCGCATGTACCCAAGATATTGACACTTTTCAATTGCGTTTTGTTGCTCAACTATTTCACAGCCTGACAAGCAGATCAATAAAGCCAATAATCACAAATGGCCCGACAAGACATTTTGATAATAAAGTGTTATCTGTTAGTCTTAACTATTTAGGAGCATTGAGTCGTCTTCCACTTTGATTTATTTGGGTTTATTGTTATTATTATGCGCGCTTCCAAGCTGTTAATAGTAAAAACGATCATAAAAGATATTGCACTTTGGGAGTGAAACTACATCAGATCGAAAATAACATGTTTATTTTTATTGCTCTTCCTTTTCTAAGCATCGATAAATTATTCTGATGTCACCGGGAAGAAGTATTGTTAGGCCTATTAATGGAAATATTAGCCACCACCAGAGTTTCAATGAAGGAATGTAAGTAAAGGAGTCACTGAAGTGTGAGTTTCAAGTGTCTGTCTAATAGTTACTTGCTGGCTTTTACTGTTGTGTATTGCAATTTTACTCTCTGCAAGCCGCTGTTATATAATTCAAGCAGCTTTGCGTAGTGAGTAATTCTCCACCATTTCACAGACTAAGCGTAATTACAAAGTATATTTGTTTGTTTATTTATTTATTGAACATAAAAACACATACAGTAATAAATTGACAGAAAGTAAGGTAAGTAAAATTGTAAAAGGAAAGAGAAATCAGTCATCATACAACACAATTATTATGTTCAAAGGAGTAGGAAGAAGTAAAAAACGTATCTAGTCCTACCCCAAGTTATGTATTTATATATAAATAGATCATTTTTATATCAATCAGAAAAGAAAAAAAAGGAAGAAGTCTCCATAAATGCTCATGCTTTTACCCTTGACCGTGATATTTTGACTACTTTTGGTTTGTATCGGGATTTTATACATACACACCCTGGCACTGTACTCTTATGTCAATTTTCTTGTATTCATAATGAATATTGCAGTACCTTTCTCTATTTATCAACTTAATTCTGATTTAGTATTATATTTAATTAATGTTTAGAATTTATCACCTTAACTCTGATTGATGTAGGTTGTTTGTACTATTTTCTTGAATTTGTTTTTGAACCCTGGAAGCGATTTACTCATTTTCAGGTCCGTTTCGAAATTATTCCAGAGATTAAAACCTATGACAGATACACTTGTCACATTTTCTCCCAATATCAGTTTCATTGTTATCTGTCCGATGGTTATCGTGTATCCCTAAAATGCACTCTATTCATAAAGCTGCTTTGTCTTTCCTTGCCCAAGTCATTTGCAATTGAACAGCAGCAACTGTCGAGCCCCCAAATGATCATTTATTTATGTATGTATTTTCTGTCCATTCTTCACCCTGTTTACGTAGGGAAGTGCGAAACCACACCCTGACATTCATGAAGCTGCTCAAAAGCAATTCTTGTATGTACTTTAACCATCAACCCAGTCTGAGGTTCTGGGCACAGAACCAAAAATCATGCACAATCAGTTGAAGGTCCTTCAACTTTGAAATAGTTTTTTTTTTTTTTGGTTTGTTTGTTTTTTAAATCAGATCCCGCTCAGTGACATTGTGGAATGTGTGTGTTAATGGTAGTTGGTCACTATATGTGCCTTGCGATTGATTACTGACCAGTTCAGGATGGAGTCTGCCTTCCGGCCAAAGTCAGCTGGGATAGGCTCCAGCACCCCCATACACGCACACACCTGCCTGCGACCCTGTTCAGGATAAGCAGTGTTGAAAATGGATGGACCTTTATGAGAAGTCCAGGGGGAAAATCAGTTGATGCTGAACATCTTAGTGGCCTAGTTTTTATTCAGTCTGAATTTTACATTTTTGGCCCCTATTTCCTTTACATTTGAGGTCCAGTCATATTAACAATTCAATGGTTGAAGAGTTAAGCTGATTGTTTCGTTTGGGTTTTTTCCTTGATAAATTTGTGAACATTTTCTGTTTATCAGTATTCTTTTTTGTGGTTATATGGCTGCAATAGAACAAAAAGAAAAAGGGGCTGAGTACTTTCTGAATGCAGGGTAAATAAATGGTACACTATATCACCATGCTGAAAGGTATTCATGATTCTTTTTGCTTTCTCCTGTTTTTAGGATCATTCCTTCATCATGCAATACAATGATGGAAATGCGGAGGTGGTGTCCATGTGGGTCTGTCGCTGCTTGGAAGCAAGGCGAAACACAGCAGGCTCAAGGGCGTAACTTGCGCCTTGATGGACCATGACATTTTCAGCCAGTCCCTTGACCACTGCGAGGCTTCAAGGTCATGTACTGTATGTCCATCTGCACTCTGCAAATGACTCAGTCGACAAGGTTGCCTGTCACTCGATGTTTGAGCCTTTTTGCATCACTTTAGTGCAGTGACAGGAGCTCACATTCTTTCAACTCACTCTTAAGCTTTTTGCATTCATTATGAAGAACCCCCCCAGCGCTGGTCGTCTTCTGCCGTCCAGCCGGATGAACGAAGATTGAAAAGGTGATTGGTGATCGGAACTTCAACCGTTTAAGATTGCAATATTCTGAGAGTGATGGTGGTTTTGGCACCCTGCTTGTAAATGTTAAGGTGTTTGCCTGGGACTACCAGCCATGTGTGTTCCTCCTCTTCCCAGTGGTATCATTTCACGCTTCAGCAACCATAGCTTGTCTCCAGGATAGCAATCTTTTCTGGCAAAATATAGCCATTTATAATACCTTTAGAAGAGGATCCGCCCACTGGTGTCCCAACTCCTTGTAATGACAGGAATCGGGGTGTGCGCAACTATTTCAGCTTGACACCCAAATAGGAAATTTGGCTCCTCCTCGGGAGAGAAACATTTCGCACCAACAGTATTGACCTACCTATTTGTATCAAATCAACTAATGGTAAACAACTCCTCGGACATTAATTTTTCGCAGCAGCACAAATCAAAATACACTTTGCCAAGAAAATGTGCACTTGCTTGACAATCAATGAAAAGCTTTTTATTCTGACAATCGTTGACCCAATAGAATGTCCAGTCCTCTACCGCTTTGGTCTTGATCTCGATCCTCATTTTCAGAGTGGCTGATCTCAAAGGATTTTGGATAAGCCTACACCAAGCGTTTTTTTTTTTTTTTAAGAATATGCATACTCAACTGTAAAAACAGGGTTTCACTCAATTTGGCCATCTTAAATTATACAAAGCCTTTGAAAGAAATCTTGGAAAGGAAAGACTAAGCTCTGCGGCTCTTTATTTGCTTTTTGTTTTTGCGAAACACATGCAGGCTAAGAAGTAAAAAAAAACAACACACACATTCCTGTTCCTGAGGCAGCAAATATTGTTACATTCAAGACACTGCTTTGTTCTGTGATGCATCATCCACTGTCTAAAAATAAAGTTGTAATGTGATCAAACATTATGTTCCTGGAGGACATTCATGTAGTATACTGTACTTCCCTTCAAAGAACAGTAATATGGATTTTCCATCTACATGCTTTGACCGAATGTGTTCAAGATTCTTTCACTGTTCTGAAGACAAGGTAAGAGATGTGCAACAGTAGCACGTAGTTGATCTTTTCCATTTACTGTTTGTTTTCATTGTGAAAAAGGTTGTAATGACTAAAGTTGAGTTCAGACTAAAGTCTACTGCAATGCTTGTACTCCATAACTAAAGGAAAAGAGTTGAAACGGTGCCTGAAATTTGTCAACATCTTTTTTTTTCTTCTGTAATCCTCAGAAATGACATTTGGTACAGTATCGGCTGCTTGGTCAGATTGATGCTGCTTTCGCAAAATGAAAAAGCGGTTCTATTTGTTTTAAAATGTCATGATTTAATGATCGTTCCCAGTGGTAGTTACCGTCTGCTCTGCTTTTTTGTTGTTTTTGTCTTTGATATTTGTCTTAAGTTTTGTCATACGGTGTTTGTTCTCCTCCGTGTGGACACGTTGTGGACTGTTTTCAGGGTTTTGGCCACGACATTCGTGGAAGAAGAAACTGTTCTTGATGGTTGCGCCTTCTCGGCAGCACGCATGTACGACCACTGATTTTGATGCAGGGGAATGTCAGCGCCATTTGATTGCCGCCGCTCGACAACCCCCGGGACGCTGGTGTTTTTTGCGCCTGTAATGGGCAGCATTTTTCACAGCCCCGTTTTGTTCAGCGGAGATGTCGGCGCTGTTGGACAGTCTGCGGTGGAGCAGCGGCCGGATGGATGGCTGCTGAAGCTGAGGAGAGGAGCGTTGGCGTGGAGCGTGGATTTGTATCTGGAACTGAGCAGTTAGCCCTTGGAATTGAAGCGGATTTACATGGGACAGGAGAGGTGAACCAATCTCTTTTTTTCATCAATGGACGCTAGAGCTTCTTGTTTACTTTCAAACTTAGCTTGTGGCAGACATGTGGGATGTCATGCACGTTTTGAGCATGGCGTCTCTGATCCACTGGTAAAAGGACACTTTGAATCTCACCTCTTTCATTTAGAACTGCATCAAACAACAAGGCGTATACAGGAATAGTGGTTACGATTGTATGACTGTCCGTGTTTCATACTGTGTTGTTCTATTATTTTTGTTATTTTATGTTAACTGTTCTGTAAAGCACTTTGTTCCAGCTGCAGCTGTTGTGAAAGCGCTATATAAATAAAGATGTATTTTCATGCTTTAATTGAAACATAATATTCACATAAAAGTATTACATATGTAAAAATGTATACAATAAATGATTTATACTTCACAAATGTAGGCAAAATAAGTTTGGGTTTTTTTTAAGGTGATATTTGTTGATGTGAATGGGACAGTGGGGCCGGGGGTGCTTCTTCCACAGAGTCACCAATGTGAAGGACCTTGTTATATTTCTACCAGCAGAAAGTGACTTCTGAGGAGGTCGTGGGCATTTTTATAGTCAATACACTTCATATTTACCATGGGGGGGGAAAAAAAGATGATGGTCAATCCTTGTTAAAGAAATGAAGTGTTCTATTGTAATAAATAGGTGGGGGAAAGGTTTCCGCTCTGCTTCTAATTTAAAAAAATTAGGAGAACCTCAACAGTGGCGGCTTCATATTTTCATTCATAAGGTGACATTTTGGATGTCGTGGCAAAGACTCACCCAAACCTGTAAGCACCTTGCTGTCTGAAATTCACCTTTAATTTGCATTTTGTAATTAATCTGAGTCAACCTTTAGTTAAAAGCAGATTTGTTGGTTATTAATTTGTTCATTAACCTGAGAACAGGTGGTGAAACTGCAGAGGTCATGAAAGAGTAGATGAGTGTTTGGCCTTGTATTATTATTATTATAATCTGCAAAGTGTAAACCAACCCCAGCCGCTTATTTTGTCTAAAACAAATCACAAAAGCAACAAATTAACGTTAGCACGATCTGAAATATATACAATAAGTGAAATTTTGTAATACTCACATCACAGTCCAGCTCAAATCATATTCAGCAATGCATATACCGTACCTTATAAAAGTCACCCAAACACATGCAGTGGATTTCATACTGTTTATGAGATTATAATATTGTCAAGAAAGATGACAAATAATTGATCTTGAGGTCCTTCATTATGCAGCAAGCTAATGACGAAAAATGTACTGGCAAAAAGAGCAAGTCACACTCCAGCCTGAAACACTAAAACAGTCCCAACCTGTTTTTTTTTTCCGCCACGAGACGGTTCCCTTTTTAAAGCAATGTTTTTGATGCACCAGCGTTGAAACAAAAACTAAATATTAAAACTCCAACTCACATTGGATCACTGACAATGTAGTGGTACACTCGCCGGACTTTGGTGCAGGCAGTGTAGGTTCAGTTCCCACTCAGTAACAGCGTGAATGTGTGATTGACGACCAGTCCAGGGTGTAGTCTGCCTTTTGCGTGAAGTCAGCTCGAATAGGCTCCACCTGTCTGCAACGCTTAAAACGATAAGCACTATAAAGAGAATGTTGGACAACTCATCACTACTCTAAATGTAGTTATTAGTTGAAGTCCTGTGCTTGTTGTTTAATGAGCCGGTCCCATCTTGGAGTAATGGGAAACAATTCCACCCATTTTTGTCATTGCTTAATCTGGCAGTTTTTCAAAATTTCCCCAAATTTGTCATTCGTCAGCACAACTGGCGTCCATCAATCACTGATTGACAGACCTTCCTTCACTATTGATGGAATGCTCACCTCTGATAGTTTGGTCTCCTCTTCATGCACAAACTACTCCAGTTCTCTCAGGTTTGGGCGGTACTCCAGACGGCATGTGTCAGCTCCTTCCGCTGATGTTCAATTGGATTTAGATCAGGGCTCATAGAAGACCTCTTCAGAGTAGTCCAATATTTCTGCTCCTAGACATTCTTGGGTGTTTTTAGCTGTGTTCTAGGTCATTTTACTGCTGCATGACCTGCGACTATGACCAATCTTTCTGACATTGAGCAGCACATTTCTTTCAAGATTACAATCCTCGATTAGTTTTGAGATTTCATTGTACACTGCACAGATTCAAGACACCCGTCCGTGCCAGATGGAGCAGAGCAGCCCCAGAACCTAGCAGAGCCTCCTCAATGTTTCACAGTAGGGACCGTGTTCTTTTCTCGGTATGCTTTCCAGTTTTGTCTCATCTGTCCATAAAACATTGTGTGTGGGGTGGGGGGATGCATGCCCCGCTGTGCATCGACTGGCGGGTGGCACGGTGTAGGCGCACTTACCACTCCAAAAAAACAAAACATGCAGGATGTCTGTGAGTAAACCAAATCTGATCAAAGTTATTTGAATGATGAGCCACAGCACATGAGAAAATGTTTCTAAGTGTAAAGTATGAACATATGGTTTCCCTAATTTCTGGGAAGGACAACTCCTTTTTTTTTTTTTTTTTTTTTTTGGATGCATCCTCAACATATGCATTGCCCTTAAAATTCTGCTGCGGGTCTATTTATTACTGAATGGTTTGCATCCAGAATACGTTAAAGAAATGCTAATTGAATATAACTCGTGGAGTCTGCAGACTCGGACAAATTAGAATCCAGAGCGAATGTTAAAGGCAGCAATTAGCTGTTATGCTGCACGCAAATGGAATAGGCTGTCAACAGAAGAGAAGTCAGCCCCAAGTGTAAATACTTTTTGTATCCAGGTTGAAAAAAATGTCAATTTTATCCTATACCTACAATTAAGGTTTTTAAAAAACACAATGTATATGATATTTTAAACTTTTTTATTTAATAAAAAAAACTGAAAGGTGGGGCGTGCAAAATCTTTGGCAGACTCCAACAGGATTTCTTCAAAATTTCCCTGTACAGTCATACCTCGGTTTTCGTCCATAATCCGTTCCAGAGGGCTGTTCGAAAACCGAAATTGTTCGAAAACCGAAACCACGCTCTTTTTAAAATGTTTACTGAACACGTCTGCTCACAATGGAAAGCAACACGAGGAAGCGTCACTTCCTCGTCTACCCGAGGAAGTGTCACTTCCTTGTGTAAGGAAGGCGAGAGGAGTCAAATGGTGCATTCAAGTGCGCTCAGTTTGTTCGAGAACCGAAATTTGTTCCGCATCCGAGGCATAAAAAACTCAAAATTTTTGGTCGAAAACCGAGGTTTCCTGTCCCTACTGAAGAAAAGCAGCCGCAGACCACGATGCTGCCACAGAGGGGATGGTGTTTTCAAGGTGAAATGCAGTGTTACATTAACGCCAAACATAATGTTTTGCATTTTGCAAAAAGTGTCCATGAATACAGCAGGGTTTTTATGGTAATCTATAATTAGAGTTGAGTTGAGAAATGCTTTCTTCTTGCCTCTCTTCCAGATTCAGGCCAGATTTGTGCAGTGTGTGACTAATAGTTGTCCTATGAACAGATTTACCCACATCAGCTGTGGATCTCTGCAGTTCATCCATCTGGCCTGCATGTTCTTGTTTTGGCCAAAAGTTTCAAGGGATGGCCTTGGTACCTTGGTAGGTTTGCATTGCCATTTTAATATGATTGCTTGAGCTGTGCTCCGTGCGATGTTTAAAGCGTGTGGACTCTTTTTATATCCGAATCATTCTTCAAACTTTTCCACGGCAGTATCTCGGACAAACTGAGAATTTTAGAACAATTAAGTCCATTATCAGACTCGAACCCAATACAGCGTGTGTTTTACCTGCTAAAGAAGAGAGTGACGGGAAGAAAGAAACAGTTCAGTGAAAAAAGAAATCAATCCAAAATAAATCAGAAAAGCAACATACAATGTCTTTTGTTTGATGCTGTTGATTCAATCAAAGCTTTTCTACCGAGCATATGAAATCTCAATCACATTGCTCTATTTTCAGTCTTTCTTTTTTTCACTTATTTGTTTTTTCATAACATTATATTTGACTGTAAAATGTATGTCACATCCATATTTGAATACCTGGACATATACAAATGTTGAGCTCGTCTCATATTAATCTTCTGACTATCCAGCAAAATTAAAGAAACTGGCCTTACTCTGCCAACACTTTTGGAGGCAGCTGTAAATGCCTTTTGTAAAGCCGTAAATGAAAGGCTTGGATTGAAGCCGTTATTCAGATGGAGCTTTAACACCATGACCTTTTAGAAGCTTAATTTTAAGAGACAAATGCTTCGCGTCGATGCTGACTGTTTTTCTTTGAAATACCTTCAAAATTTCTTTTTTGGTCTCTTTTTGGAGCGTGTCAAGTTCACTAATTAATTTAGTCACTGCTATAACATTCAATTAACAAATGTCATTGTTGTCTTACTTTGACTCCGATATGTATGGACTTTTAAACTTCTTTCTTCTTTCTTACTGCTAGCAAAACGTAGGCCTTGTCACCACTGACCTTGCACTGCGTTATTTATTCAAGTAGACATCTGAATACATCTCTGAATCTTTGTTCAGACACGCTCACGTTATTACCCAGCTGTGTGCACCGCGGCCGTTTTCGAAGACCCTGACACGCGGGCCACCTGCAAGGAGTCAATCGTTGCTCATTGACTTGTATTTTGGGCTTTTCATCAGGTTCCTCAGCTTCAAGAAAGACAAATTCCTTGTTTTGAACGTGTCTATCGCTCATAGAATATCTCCAAATTCTCTTAAAAATGTAGCGCACAACATAATTAAATTTGCATATATTTGTTATAACAGTGCTTCTTGGGAAATAAATGTGACACTTTTGGAAATGCAATTCATTCACATTTATAAGGAACATGCAATTATGGAACCGGCAACAGAGCTGAATATGTGGGGTCTGGCTCCAGACATGCACTGTCGGACCACTTCTGCTGGACACTCCAGGGAAGTGGAGGGGGTGGAGTCTTCATTTGCCCCCCCCCCCCCCCCCCCCTCTTTAACACGAAACAGGCCTGTTTGAACTCTGAAGCGATCGAAGAACTTTTACCACGTAAGCCACCAAGGTAAACCACTTGAGCACTGTCCGCTTTGTTGTAAATATGTATATTATTTGTATTATTTTCATAAATGTATCTGATTTAGTTTCCTCATTTTTTCAAACCACTCTCATAACAATGTTTCTTTTCACTGACCAGCCCCTTCTTGTGGTGGGAAGAAAAAAAAACATTTTTACCGTGGCAATTTTAGGGGAACAAGTTCTTGAAAACAGTTATTCTCCTGACTTATAAATCTCTCCGGTCGGAGTCAGATGGACTGTTCCGTCCGTCCCAGGCAGGAATGGCCATGTCTAGGAAAGGCCATGTCATGTTATGGTTCTAAACCTTTTATTTCTGTGGATAAGCTCTTTAAGTTAAATGAGCCGAAAAAGAAATTAGATGAGGATTTTAAAAAGAATGCTGATTGCTGGGAAAAGTGAAGTACATTTTCTTTTGAACAAAGGGCAAGTTCACAGTTTGGGAGGTACATGGTGTACACTGAGGAACATGCAAAAACAGTCCCAAAAAAAGTACTGGTACACATTAAACATTTTGAATGGTCTTATGGTACACGAAAATTTGCAACACAGAGTAGAGCTTTTGTGAGCCGTTGCGTGGGACCTTGCACCACTCAACTAAAATCATGTTCTCTCTCTTGCTCTCTCTTTTTTAAAAACTTTCATTAGGTGGTTCAATAACAAACATCAGGTTAGCCTCGTGAACTGATGAAAAAATGTGTTTGGACTATTCTGACGAAAATGTCATTTTTCAAGTTGGTTTGTACGTAGAGACCTTTTGTAACTCTTTGAGTGATAAGGAGGCACTGAGCTGTGAGACCTCATTCTGTGGTAGATTGGTATGTGCTGCATAAAAAACGTTGCGAATAAATGTAAATGTGTAAGAAAAACCTGCATTATCACACGCATGCAGTTAGAATTTGCATTAAATAAAGTACACATAAAAAGGGAGGACACATGTTTTAATAAACTTATTACATATTCCATTATTTTGATTACTTTTCACTGCAGTCACTTTGATGGAGTAACATAATCAGTAATACAGTGATCCCTCGCTATTTCGCGGTTTGTTTATCGCGGCTTTGGTGCATGGCGGTTCTTTTCAAACATTGTTTTTTTTTAAGTCCGCAAAAATCAGTGTCTAAGAGTTATTTACGATGCGTGCTAGTGTGTGCGCGAGCATGTGTGTGTGTGTGTGTGTGTGTGTGTGTGTGTGTGTGTGTGTGTGTGTATGTGTGCTTATGTTAGTGCAGTCTGCTCAAGGCAAAGGTCCACGTGGGGCACGTGTGTGTGCGCGCAGGTGCGCGTATGTGGGTTGCTGAGAGAAAGAGAGAGAGAGCGAGAGCGAGAGGAGGTTTATAAGAACAAAAGCAGGTCCCTCTCATCCTTAATTGTCTTAATTGACTAATCATAAACACTTCTGCCGCACACCGTGTGTGTGTGTGTGTGTGTGTGTGTGTGTGTGTGTGTGTGTGTGTGTGTGTGTGTGTGTGCGCGTGCGCGCGCGCGCGTGTGTGTGTGCGGGTGTGCGTGCCAGCGATCAAAGAGCATTGTGCACACACACACACACACACAGGCCAGCGATCCCCCCCCCCCCCCCCCTGCAGCAGTGTCTATGATTCGTCAATCAAGACAATTAAGGATGAGAGAGACGCACTAACACTGTTAGTGCGCTCTGCTCAAGCTCGAAGGTCCACGTGGGGCATTTTTTTTAAAAATACAGTATTGTAATATCTATGTCTTGTATTTGTGTGACGTCATAGAGAGGGGAGGAGCCAGGTTGGGGAAGTATTGGCTTCGGTAGTTAGTCTGAGTGTGGAGCGTATGAGCGTGAGTTGTGGCTAACAGCAACTCCTATGGATGTGTGTGTTTATTGCGTATTTTGTTTATTAAAAGGACAGCTTGCATCAGCGACTGCGTGCATCCTTCTTTCCGCTATTGAAGGGCATTACAGTATGTTTATTGGTCGCTACTTCGAGGATTTTCGTTTATCACGCACGGGTGGTTTTGGTCCCCATTAACCGTGATAAACGAGGGATTACTCTACAGCAAATTACCATTTAGTTTTTAGATAGGCAACACCCAATATTAGGTCCTCTTGAATGAAGGGAGCTCTCACTTGTACATGACACTTTACCAGGGGTCGGCTAACTGTTTTCTTTCACAGGCCTTTTTTTTTTGGTTTATATTACATCATTATACTAATGAAAGGGTTTCACTAAATTTACAAAACAATGGTGATGCAACAATCAACCTCGCAATGTTAAAAGTTCATAACTCTTCCTGAGCTTTGATTTGTTTTTTTAATTGCATGTTGGGCCGGATCACATGCTTTTGTGGACCATTACTTGCCCAACAGCCACATGTGTGTCACCTCTTCAACATAAAAACTATGTATTTGTCTGACTAATGTAGTCTGATTTGCAAATGCAAGATGATATCAACACTGTGCTTGATAGTGCGCAATGTTAAGTACTGTGTCAAGTTCAGTTCAAATGTTGCATGGTGCGCTTCCCCCTTACAAGTGGTCTTGGGACGGAAGTGTCAATCACGTGGTGTGATTTAAATCGACTGCAAACGTGTGCATGCGCGCGCGTATGTGACAACTCCATCTGCTACGCGTAATTTCCCTCAACAGATGATCTATGGGTCTGCTTGAAGTGACCTATAGTGCTAAACGTTTCGCATTGAGAATGTGGATGCGCCGCATGATCTCATCTGGTGATATTGAGCGCGCATTGTTTGAAGATGCGTCTTCATTTGGCTTCATATTCCCGAATTCCCAGCGATCTCCTTTGAATGGGGTGGTGACCTTTTCCACCCCTCCCTCCTTCCCGCGCGTCAGTCCGACTTGATTAGTACGTCAAGCGGGACAATGAGTGGGTGTCCCGCGTCCTGCCATTAGCCACATCCCTTTATCAATGCCCTGTAATTAAAGTGTCACCGTTTAATTTTCGAGCCATCGCTTTGCTCTCGGCGGAATCTTTGCTCCGATAAAAAAAAAAAAAAAAAAACTGCAATCGAAATGCTCTATTCACTGGGAACAAAAAAAAGGCTGAGCGCAGAGGGATCAATAGGCCCTTTAGTCCAAGAGGAGAATTGATTGCTCTCTAAAATGGGATTTATAGGATCACGGTTTATAGGGCGCTGATACAACTGTTAATTATAAAACATTTGGCCTCAGTTGCTACTCTTATTAAAGCTGCTCCATCTGACTTGTCTGTTTACTCTACTATGCTTACTTAGAGAAGTCAACTATAGGGGTATTGCGTCTACGTCATCAGTTAGTTTTTTTTTTTTAAATCACACCAAAATGGCCACCACATGTCCCATGCGCTGACTAATAAACGCATGCAATCTGATTTCGGCTCTCAGAATAACGGAAATCTACACGTTGCATTTGGAAAATCGGGGCTCGTTGATCACAAAGAGATGCAGTATGACCTACACTGCTGCTTATTTCGAAAAGGTTAGAATTGAAAGTCATACACCCTCAAATGACAAAAGTAATCAAACGCACTAATCCGTGATCAAGGCAAATATTCAAAGTAGTTTAAGATTCGTGTACCCACTTAATGATGCATATTTAAAAAATATATAATAATGGGATAGTCCTTCAAGTCATCTAAAAGAAAATGTTAGGGAGCACACAAATCCAACAGGTGAGTAAAATGCATGACGTCATCCGCCACGCGTAAAGTAATCCCTCAACCAACATGGATCGGCCCGCCTTGCGTCGTTCAACCACGCATGCACCCGTGAAAATTTCCCGCTACCGGTTTGTTTGGACAATCGTACGTCTGTCCGCGAGGCCCCGCTCATTTGTATCCAACAGAAATAATAAGGGGCTCGCCGAAAAACGACTGCTTAAATGTCTCATTAAAAACTCCCGGCTGCACGCGGCGCAGCGCGGCGGCCGCGTCAGCTCATGTTTCCAGCGGAATAAGCAGCCACAACGGCTGCACTGAGCCGGGCCGTGTAAATAATTAAGAGGAGAGGAATAATTACAGTGTAAAATTGTAATTATTGCTGGGGGCGGCAGGGAAACCTCTTGATGGTGAAAGACGAGATCAAGGATCATGTTTTAGACATCAATATTCTAAGAGGGGATGAGGACGCGGCTTCGCTATCTTGCGTCAATTGTGTCAAATTGATCAGTCTTCCTCGTGTACAGTCACTCAAACATGTCAGATATGTCCAAAATGTGCTGCCAGTCACCAAAACACAAATGACACCATGATTTCCAGTTTAAAACTGTCCACTGTTTTTTGCACATATTCAGAGCGAGATATGATCACACGCACCATCTAATGAAATCCACATATCCGATTTTACAAGGATAATAATGAACACTCTGCATTGACACTGTCAGAGAGGTGGCATTTTTTAGCAACGGGTCCTCCTCTTTGTGAATGCAAAAATACACACACTGTTTAATAGCTACGGATCTGACGTTGTCAGTTAAAACTTGCATCGTGTCTTTTGCATGTCTTTGAATTGCGTATATGAGGACCTAATGTTGTGGCTGGTGAGTTATGTTTTGTTTGATTTAATTGTTTTTCCTGTGACACGTCTAAGTGAATAAGTGACTGTCACTCAACCTTTATATTTTACTTTGTGTTTATTTATTTTTTTTTTTTTTTTTAAATGTGAATATGTTTATGAAAAGCCAACTGTCCTGATGACAAACGGGATGTTTTTTTTTTTAAATAATGCCCTCTGCACCCACTAATGTCAATTCCTGCCTTATCCTTCCCCATGCTTCAGACCACGACCGCCTCAAGGCTGCATGGCCTGCAGGCAAGCCCTTTTTTTTTGTGTAGAAGCCTGCATGCAGCTGCTGCATTGAGCAAAAATAAGTGCACCCCCCTCCCTAATCGCCCAAAAAGGGATACATTTTGGAATGTGCATTTTCATCCTTCAATTGACCTATTAAAATCAGGTCTGATTTTAAACATCATGATTTATGAAGAAAAAAAAGATTCACTGACTGCAAACAATTAAATGTTGGCGTTGATGTAATTAGTTATTATTTTTAATAATAATACTAATGTTATTTAACTACCAACCTATAGCTGAATGGTTTCAAACTGACTCGTGACCACGTGATCATGAGCAATATAGCGGGATTATTGTTCATACAGTCAATTTTGCGGATTAAATGCAACCGTATCTGCTTCAAGCCTTTCTTTGCCATCATTATGTCTTGTCATTGACTCTGTGCACCTGCTGCAGGTGTCCACAATGTTTACACTGTCTCAAATCACCCCCCCCCCCCCCACAACACCCCCTGGGCTAATATTTATACATATGAAAACATTTTTGAAACGTCATCTCTTAGCCCCTCCCTCCCTCTGCCACATTTCCCTTCACTGGTGAGGTCTCATTTTGATTTGCGTGGCCGTGGAAGCCAAGCAGATGGTGGTGTAACTTGATAAACGATCTGGGCCAATTGTCTTTCCGGGTGCACCCCTCAGTGCGCATCAAGCTCAGTCTGGTTTTTTTTTTTCTGTAGAAAAAAACTCGCTGTAGACCAATCTAAAGTGACACTGTAGCTCTTGTGGCTGTCAATGTGGGGTCTGAGGGCACCCTTGCGGGATCTAGATGGGGCATTTTTTATTTGTGTGTGTGGGGGGGGGGGGGGGCTGTCCCAGAACGCACTACAATAGCTGCTTTGGTTTAAACTGTAGTTTATGACACAAATCAGTGATTTACTTCTCTAAATTGTATCCATTAAAAAAAAACACACACAAGCTATTTCGCTTAAAATTATGAGTTTGCAATAGTGCGTATTGTATTTGACAAATATAATATAAGGCAGAGTATGGTGCCCTCCCAGTAACCAAATGTGTTTGGCAATGCATTTAGCTTCAAGTTTAACATGCCGATATTAGTGAGCTATCGGTTAATGACTCACATTTAACTGTCACGTGCATCAACTTGTGAATAACGTTTTTAATGTTCACTGCAGATTTCAGTAAGGGACCAGACTACTACATGATTATGCGGCTATTCTCAATTATTTTGATAGACACTTCAAGAGACCGCTCTGACTCATTACAGGTTCATTTGAAAAGTTGCACTTTTTATTTTATTCACAATATCAGATGGGAAAGGATGCACCAAATTCAGTGAGGATAAATACAATAAACATTGATGGATTTGATTTTTTTTCAGCATTGTCGCTCCATTCTTTTGCTTACTAGATGGCGCGATATGCTTAATATTGTGACGGATGCCTCAGCAACCCTAAATTTCACCCATATTTCTTCTAACGGGCCCCAATAAAAGTGTTCCGGCAGCTGTGGCCTATACTGTACGTGACACGCTTGATCGTGTAGTGCGTCATTGCCGCACAATTATCCCAAGCGGGCTTTTGTTGCTCCTCGCGACTGCAAGCGAGAAAAGGGAGCCTTATTTTGAGAGCGAGAGAGAGGGCAGGAGAGTGAGCGAAAGAGAGAGGGAGATAGAGAGGAGGGGTGCCATGTGTTCGCTGTCTACCCGCCATTCACCTCCCTGCTGGCCAACAGGATGGAGGCACCTTGCCTGCTGCAGCATGTGTGCGTATAAAGTCAAATAACGCATGCAGCATCTTTTATACTATCTTCGACCTAGCTGCTCTTTTGCTGTGCATTTTTATTTATTGCTTTTTTTTTTTTTTTTACCGCCGTTTTAGGGGGTGTCATCTTTTGGAACAAGAGGTAAGAATTAGATCATGTATACATGTAATTATGATTTGTTTCTTGTTGCATGCCTAATCCCTATTTTTGGAGTATAATTTCTTATTTTTTTTAATCACACTTTGAATGCCATGCGTTTATATCCAAGAGCCCCGTAGGCCCGCGTAAAAGCGCGCAAAAGAGTAAATACGTGTGGGTGAAGGCGAGGTGGACCCGCTTCCTGCCAGTTTAAGGCTAATCCGTGCTGATGCTTTAATTATATATCGGGTTGGTCTTTTATTAACAATGCGAAGACGCGCGGTTGGATCTGTGTAATTACCAACAAAGGAGCTTACACTTGTTCTTTTCCTCATTGCTAAGCGCATTGGTGCAGCTCAGGCGGCATTTTCCTGCTGTCCTTATCTGCCTCTAAAGGTCTTACGTGGCTCTTTAAGTAGTAGGCTCCTATGTGCTAAGCCGATTTGAAGATAAGATGAGCAGCGCATCCACTCCTCAGCACTTGCGTGGGGGGAGTGAAGACAAATGTAGAAGTTCACTTTACAGCAATTTAAGTAAAGGCTTCCGTTGGCATAATTCGAGTTCTTATTTCATTGACACCCTGGGGCGATTGTTTTTCGTTCTCGCGTTTTATTTATAATGTATGTTCTTTTGTGTGCAGCGTCACTCAAGTTGTCCACGTGAATGACAGGCTTCCAGGTATGGAGCCAATAGCCAGACCGCTTCGAGAGCCTGGAAGAGAAGCCAGCTCCACCCCCAGTCCCAAACGGGATCCGCCGGGCCTCTCCGGCCCACTCAAACCGAATCAAGTGAGCGAGACCTCCTTGTACGGGGTGCCCATCGTCTCCCTCGTCATCGACGGGAGGGAAAGACTATGCCTGGCCCAGATCTCCAACACCCTGCTGAAGAACTACAGCTACAATGAAATCCACAACCGCAGAGTGGCATTGGGCATCACCTGTGTGCAGTGCACCCCCGTGCAGCTGGAGCTCCTGCGACGCGCCGGCGCCATGCCCATCTCGTCCAGACGCTGCGGCATGATCACCAAGCGGGAGGCCGAGCGGCTCTGCAAGTCCTTTCTGGGGGCGCACAGCCCCCCTAAGCTGCCCGAGAATTTCGCCTTCGACGTGTCCCACGACTGTGCGTGGGGCTCTCGGGGCAGCTTCATCCCGGCCCGATACAACAGCTCCCGGGCCAAGTGCATCAAATGCACCTTTTGCAACATGTATTTCTCTCCGAATAAATTCATTTTCCACTCGCATCGCACCCCAGAGTCCAAGTACCTGCAGCCGGACGCGGCTAACTTCAACTCGTGGAGGCGCCACCTGAAGCTGACGGAGAAGAAGCCCTCGGACGACATCAACCACGCGTGGGAGGATGTCAAAGCCATGTTCAACGGGGGCAGCAGAAAGAGGACGCTTCCCATGGGGAGCTCGAGGGAGCAGTCGCTCATGAAAGCGCAAACTTCCTCCGCACTCGGCCGCACCGCGTCCCCGGAAGTCCCGCGCAAAAGTTTACGGTGCGACCAGGAGGAGAGGAATAATAACATCACTTTGACGAGCAGCGCGAGGAGCTACCCACTCATCCCGGTCCCCAGTAAAAACTTTGGCATGCTCCAAAAAATCCCCCCTCCCCTATTTCCACCCCACCCGTATAGTTTTGCCAGCTACGGCTTGTGCCCGAAAAAAAGTGACGGCGTGCCAGATGTGACTAAGAGCAACGTCCCCGGTGTGTTTTGGCCCGCTACCAAGGACGCCCTTTACCCCGCTTTCCCCGTATTTTGGCCCACGGCGAGCAGCCTCCACATTCCGCCCTACCCGGCCAAACCCCCAGAGCTGCCCGGGGTCCGCCAGGCCGACCTCGACTTATCAGACCAAAGCGAACGGAGTGCGACCACCCCCAAAGACGGCCATCAGCATCACCAGCAGGTTGCCGGAGAGCGATCTCCCACTTCATCCAGCAACTGCAGAAACAACGACGACAGGTCCGAGGACGAGACGACCTCACACCGGAAAATCAGCTACATCTCCGCCTTTAGACCCGTCGTCAAAGACGCGGAGACCATCGCCAAGTTGTACGGGAGCCGAGAGGGCTTCAGTGTGAGGCCCGGCTACCTCTCCCCGGACTTTGTCAGCGAGACGTCCAGCTATAGGTCCATGTCCCCGGACAGAGATACCGTGGAAGACGATGACGACGACGACCCGGACGTGGACGTGGAATCCAACAGGGGGGGAGAGGATGAAGAGCCGATCCGGACATCGCCGAGAGGGAGCCGCCGTGAGTCTCCCGCGCCCGAGGCGCTTGAAGAGAGTCAGGAGAAGGTTCCACCTCGCAGCCCCGCCATAGCATCACCTGAGGACTCGGCGCACACCGGATCGTCGGACGAGGGCAGGCTCACCCGGGACGGATCGCCTATTCATCACGTAAGATGGCATTCAAATCTTTCATGACGCGAATTCGTTTGTGCACCGATTGGCTCGTCAAACACTCGAATCGGTTGTTCAAAATCAAACCAAAATAGCATTGCTTGCATGCAGGTCCACTAAAAAGACTTTTTAAACTATATTTAAAATAAATCCATGTGGCCAAAAATGCGCCTTAAACATCTTTTCAATTAATCCAGATAAACACACTTTCATCCTGTCGTTTAATTATTTATAGTTGATTTGATCACGGTGATGTACAGTTGAACATTTGCAGGCACAAGGCCTTCATTGTGTTAAACGTTGAAATCATATCATTCACTGTGCGTGTGCGCGTTTGGATCATTTTGCAGGTGCATGCGCACGAAAAGAACTGCCAAGTGCAAGTGGACGAGACGTTCGAGTCGCCGAGCAGCCCAGGCAGATCAAACGGTGATGATTTGGGTCATTTACCTGACGTGTGTGCGCATATGAAGCTTTTAAGGCTTCCTTTTCAAAACCCCGATTCGGTGTTTTAATATTTAAAAATTTTTATGTCCAGGAGTTCATCACTATCAACAAAACCTAACATCTAATCAGGACCAAAAGGACAAACAAGGTATTATTACATTTGTAAGAATGTTCATATATAGAACGTGTGCTCTGAAATGTTTACAAATGCATTTACATGTACACGCTGGTTTATAATTTCTATATCGTCTGATCTTTTTTTTTTTACATTTTACTCTTCCTCACATTTTCCCCAGCTGAAGGAGCTCTACGCATTGACATTAGCGTGCATGAAAGAAATCTGGAGAACATGGCAAAAGGTAAAAGATTTTGAAAACACCTAATTTTGAAGTGAATAATGGTGGCAGCAAAAAAAACAAAAAAACACCAAAAAAACAGAGGCTCCGCTTACCACTGCTGTGTCATATTTATGTGCAGAAAGAAATAATTGTTATTTCATATCAGTATTAAAATGCTATCTTCAATGCATTCATTGTATTAATTTATACACCAAACGATCATTCCGTTGCTGACTCCTGATTTATGACTCCCTCCCCGCACTTAAAATGCACGCATCTGCCCTGCTAAATATCATGTGGCACATTATGCGAATTTGCATCTTCTGAGGCTAAACCGTTCCCAAAGGTGTTTGCGCACTAAATCACAAGACATGGTCGTTTGGACTTATTATTGTAAGAGGAAATCGTTTAGAGGCTATTAATATTTTAACGAACAGAGCCATAACCCCGAGGCGTGGCAGCTAATTATTTTTGAACGCTTGGAAAAACCCCAAGACCCAAATATCATGGCCTCGTGTAGCCTGCGGCCGCTGTGCGACAATGATTGTGGTATACACACACACACACACACACACACACACACACACACACACACACACACACACACACACACACACACACACTCAAGAGACCGCGAGGCGACGCTTGCCATTGCTTTGCCATCTATTTATGTGCATATATTCAGTACATATTGTAAATCAGTGATGGGAAAATTGAAGAGATTACCTCATTATGCACGTATTCGAGAGGTACACGTGCGCAGTCTGCCTTATAATTTCGATCGGCCTAGTCAGAAATATAAGCAACAATACTGTGTTTGTTGTGGTTGTTTAGGCACGGCACTGCGTTACGTATCTTACTTTGTTTTGCTACACGGGACAGTCCGAAAATGTGACACGGATGCAGTGCATCAAATATGCTGTGAAATTCATTCCGCGTCAATGAAAATCAGGCGTTATGCATCCCGCGGTGGGGTGTGCGAGTGTTTCCAAAGAAGTGTCAAAAGCGCAGAGTGTATTTTTTTTAGCTGAGATTGGTGTATTGTTTGGCTTGACAGAGGAGTTGCAGAAGCAGCTAGTGGAGCAGATGGAGTTGAGGAAAAAGCTGGAGAGAGAATTTCAACATTTGAAAGGTAAAAACGCTGAGAGCAGAGGAACAACTTGATATAGTTCCACACTCAATTAGATGTTCAATCATCGTCTTGTGTCTTTGAGGCGCTTCAAACAGGAATTAGACTTAAAGTTCCACCATATCTGGTGTTCCTCAGATAATTTTCAGGATCAAATGAAGCGTGAGCTGTCCTACAGAGAGGAAATGGTCCAGCAGCTGCAGATTGTTCGAGGTTGGTGTCGCCCCGCTTTACGCGTCATACGACACAACTTTTGGAGCAGAAGTAGACGAGTGCTCTTTAATTGAATGGAAACGACTTGGAGCCATATTTTCAAACCGCTATACAGTAACTACAAATAAAAGGGTAAAATGGACACTTGCATCCCGGAGTATTGGGACATCGATTCGTGACGCCGTTTAAAAAAAAACTTTTATTGACGACACGATGCAGTATTTTAATTGAAACAACGTGACAGAAAGTGTCAACTGTAATTTAAGCGTTTTCACCTAAATACGCCATTTATTTATGAATCCTACTGACTAGTAAATACCTCAAAGTAAATTTCACCCAAGTATTAAAAGTTCTGGTTATATTTCCACATTGTACCAATTGTCTGGATACATTTGAGCCTTTGAAAGTGCAGCATGCACAGTAGAAAAGCAAAAATCATGGCTCCTCTGTCAGTGTCCCAATATTTTTGGACCTAAGCGCACGTGCCCCCTTATTTGTCTTTCCAACTGCAAGCATATCTTTCTGCGAGGAGTTTGATTCGATGAATAGATAGATCCAAAAACAAAAAGTGAAACCGAAACCACATTGTTTTGTTTGCCGAGGTCATTCTCTCCTAAATCATACCCTGGAAAATTGAATAGACAGCCCCATGATGTGCTGCTGTATCGGTTACACGCACGAGACAGCAACTAAAGCCACCCGATAAAGGATTGGATTCGTGTTACACTTGTTTAAGTACACACAGGCGGGTCACTGTAAATATCACGAGGGCAAACAGCATGTTTGTACTCGATCCCTTATTTAGTTTTTCATTCGTTTTATTCTTAATGGACACTTTTGTGCGACGAGTTGGACCAACAGGGAAAGACTCTTGCAACACGATACAAGCTAAAAGGCCATTTAAATTGCTGTTTGTTTAATTTGATGTGCTACTTTTTTTGGGTGACTAGACGGAAAACAGCTTTCAAAAGGGGGGGGGGGGTCAATGTCAATATTTTGAGTTAAAATCGAGCGAGTAATTTGAATGCGAGCGGACATGTTTCTTACTGATGGACCCGTTCCTTCCTAGAAGCTCACGACGCCCTTCACCATTTCTCCTGCAAGATGTTGACCCCACGCCAGTGCACTGGAGCCTGCACCTTCAAACCCCCTCTGCTACCACCCTAAATTCCAGCACAACCACTTTACCCTTACGCACAGTCACTCAGTTACTCACACACACACACACACACACACACACACACACACACACACACACACACACACACACACACACACACACACACACACACACACACACACACACACACACACACGCACTAACACTACTAGGGATACACTGGTGATTCTAGCACACGAGTGAACACACTGACACTCAGAGAAAGCAGCATTTATTTCAAGTTTTTTTTAAAACTCCAGTGATCGGATATGAACGCTCATATCAAGAATCCACCTGCTCTTATTTAAATCGTCTGAAAATCAAGGGGGGAGGGGGGAGCACTAAATACACTATAAACCACGTGACAATGTGCAATTGCATGTATAATTGAGGGGGAAAAAATTAAAACCTGGCATACTTTAGCTTTTTGTTGCTTGTTTCAATAACTTCAGTTGTATATTCATCTTCTTTCTTTTCCAGATTATTTGTACCACCGTATGTGTCGTAAAGCACTTTAAATGGGCAACATCTCTGCTTTTGTCGTCCTTTATATACCAAATAGTCATATCATAAAAAAACACACAAAAAAGACCCCGAAGGATGTTTATGTTGAAAAGAAAGCACTTACTTCAACAGTTGCTGAGATGATCATAATGTATGTTTGAGATCATGCAATAAAAGATTTTCTCTCACAGTGTGTCATGACGCTTTCGTACGTTTTAGACGCGCTGCCCGTTTTTGTCAATAGTCTTAGTCTGACACCTACTGGAGCCGGAGAGAATAAGATCCTCTTGCCTCTCAGTAAATTTGACTTCAACATGATCTCTTTCATTAGGCACCAACATCAGCGAGTCAATTTATAATGTTTGACACGGTGTCAGGGGAGCAGTGTGATCTAATAGTGAAATCTAATTCTTCTGAAGGGAGTCCTAATAGATATTGATTGTGCCGCTGCAAGTCCCTGGATGCTTCATGCTGAGACATAATGTCACCGAAGTGACACACAATGAATGTCAATGTTCTGTGATTGTGCATTATGAATGCCTGCCTTCGCAAAGCCTTTTCTTTATGCATGCTAAAATGTCCACAATTGATGAATTGGCCATTTTATTGCGTTGTTTTTCATCACATAAGTTCCTCAAGGTCATTTGGTGGTCATTCAAAGAAAGCCTATGATAACCACTTATGATCATTTATTGACTGATCATTTTATCGGAATAAACTTTGCACTGAAAGCGCTTTTTTTTTTGTTGATACCACCAGAGAAGACCGTCCGTGATTACAAAGACGAAAAGCGTGATGACCGTACAACATGACTGAGTGCACACTTATTTTTTATTTTATTTTAAACATGCGTGGTGGAGCCTATCCCCAGCCCGATGACTTCTGGTGAGAAGCGGGGTACACCCTGGACTGGTTTCAAACCCTTAAGATTACACATTTATATTGTATACACTTCTTGATTTCATGACTTTATATGTCAACCAATTTCAAATACAGTACAGTAATCCCTAGTTTATCGCGGGGGTTACGTTCCAAAAAGAACCAGTGATAAGTGAAATCGTGAAGTAGTGAACTTTATTTTTTTTGCAGTTATTATACAATACTTAACTATATATACAATAAAATCAGAGACCTAAAACTGTTTTCAGGCCCAATTACAACAAAAACAAACGTTTTCAACAAATAACTATAATAGTTTTTGGAAATAACGTATTGTTGACACTCGGCGCCGCCGACACGTTCTGATTTAAAGGGTTAAAAGCATTAAAAAACTGCACGAAAAAAATCGGTGAAACAGTGAAGCCATGGAAAGTGAACCACGTTAGAGCGAAGGATCACTGTATAGTATATATCAGGGGTGGGCACTTCTTTTTGCAAAATGGCCACATGAGAAAGTGTGCTGAGGGCCAAGCCATTTTGATCATCCCATCTTTGTTCTATTTTTTTTATTTATGTGTTTAGGAAAAGCGCATTGTATACTGTTTCATTAAAATGCTATATATGATATGGCATATATTGTTATGATTAGGAAATACAAATTTAAAACTAAATTAACAGCGGTCATTAAAATAACATCTGTACACCGAACATCTTTATACTCGAACATCAACTCTGTGCACCAACTACAACTCATATTAGCCGTTCCTAATCAGGACTCCCAAATATACATATAAGCGGTAAGTATTCAGAATCAGAATCAGAATCGCCTTTATTGTCATTGTATAAGCTTACAAAGACATTTGGGTGCCACTCCTTAGTGCATTTCGTAAAAAAAATAAAATGTGTTTATATTATATATTATAGTATTGACACTAATAGATAGGTGATACCATGATGACATAATAGATCCAATTCACACAGTCAATAAAACTGTAGATTTGCATACAGTATAAGCAGGGCAAACCTTTTTGGCACTATTCCCTCCGAGGTGCAGCAAATAGGAATGTTGCTAACATGAGTATAGTTGTTGCTATTTTTGCCCAACTCTTTTGGGTAAAAAGAGTTGCAAGAGAGGTTGGAAAAGTCACTCAATATACAAAAAGACTTGCTAAATTAGCAACACTTCAGACACAAGTCTTGTATTCCAACATCCACACGTGTACATACAGCAGAAGCAAAACTTTCCAAATAAAAGCATTGCATATTTTAGGTTTTATTTTAACTTCATGGTCCCTGTGAGGGGGCAGGTCAGAGACAGTGGGTATATAGTTTGTGGCTCCCCATCAACAATGTTTTATTTGACAAGATTGTATTTTCAGTTGTTTGGCCCTTAATAACTTGAGGGCTTCATTTTCTGTGAGGGCTAAGCTGTTTCTGGTCTATGATATTGGGAAATGCTAATCAGTAGGATGCTTCCATGACACTTAGCTGCTGATGCTGGTGATGACCTTTTCTAGCAAGATGGTGCACTGCCACACTGTCATCTCGCTGTCAAGAGATTGCTCAATGAGCTCATTCCAAACAGATTGATGGATGGGCCATGCCGGATCACATGTTCTGCAAGTGGCATGCAATAACACTTGATATAATTGTTTATGACTTCTTTCTGTAGATCAAAGTACACACATCCCCCCCACTTCCTGCAAACGCACTACATGAAAGTGTATGAAATCATACATCTCGAGCTAGTTTAAAATGATCAGCATTTTTGTGGACAAAATTAAAATGTCCTTTTAAACACATTAGTGCAAACACAAACGTTACGGTTCATCCGTCAGGTTTGGATGCATTCAGCCCAACTCCTGCCATTATTTATGGAATGGTGAGCAGTGTCCACTTAATGAGCATATGTTTTGAATGGGCAGCACAGTGAATTAGTGGTTTGGATGTGTGCCTCACACTCTGGAGGTCCTGGATTTAAATCTTGACTCAGGCGTTCCTGCTTGGAATTTGCATGTTCTCAAATTACAGTATGTGGATTTTCTCGAGGTACTGTGGCTTCTTCCCAAAACATGCATGCTCGATTCATTCAAGGCTAGAAATTGTCGACCAAGGTCAGTTTGGATAGACTCCAACTCACTCGTGACCACACTTAGGAAGGAATAGATGTTTTTTGTTTTTTTAAAATTATTATTAACTATAACTTGTGTTACAATTAAACATTTTATAGTGTGTTGTGTGAACTTGGCATGGTTCCAGCAACACTTCCTTTGTATGTTACATAAGATAGGGGTGGTCACAGTACGTGGTTGACATACTTTTATACTTGTGTCACTTTTTTCCGAACGCTTAATGCATTTGCGCAGCCAATATTAAAACCTCATCAGTCTCAGCACTCATGTGTTAACCACCGGTGACATTGTTAGACCTTATGTGCTGGGATTGTTTATAAACCCGTATAAACATATGTGGTCACATAAACATGTCCTAACAATGACTATTGACAATGTGACAGATGGCAGACATACTGCACATACTGTTAAAATAACACCTCGTTCTACTGAATTGAATGACTTGTTTCACTCAAGAATCTTTTGTGGCTCAATCTTTGTGTGAAAATAGATTAATGCCCCAAAGCAAATTATTTTTTATACGCATGTGCTATGTACACGCATTACGTTGCAGGGCAGACGTGACAAATAATAACACCTACAATGGAAATAGGTAATTGGAGTAAATGAGCAAAGGATGCTGTCCTGGCTGCCATTTTGGGGGGGACCCTTCATTTGACGGACTTAGGCGCCCCCTACTGGCTTGTAAAGGAAACGCATTTATTGATCGCACTTACCGCTGTGCAAGTACAGTAATTATGTACAGAAAAGTGCGGTAATTTATTCTGATCTATGCATAGTTCTGAATTTGTATGTGTAATCCCGAATAATAATTATTGTGATAATAAAACGACAACACAATTGCATTTCCAACGAATTTTTATGATGTTTTGATATCCATGTCGTTTCTAAATGAATGAAAGAATTTATTGTATGATTGGAGAAAGAATAATGAAAAAACAAATGTTCCTTCCGGTGTTTAATTATTACCACCGGAATACGCATGCCTCTTTGATGGTTGGGATCTCACTGCAAATAAATAAAGCAAAAAAACAAACAAACCAAAACAAAAAAAACAATAGACTCGTGGATTGAAAAAAGAAGATTAATAAAACCGGAATCACAATTAACTGAATTTAGAATGACTTCGACTAAAATTTATTTGGAAATAAAACTTTACACCTGCTCTTTTTGTCGATTATCGCGTTATGTTGGTGAGCAAAATCTAGTGGCTGGGTGCGCGTTCGCGAAGCGCCGTGCGCGTCCCCGTGGCCGGGCTTCCTAACCACGCCTGCGCAGAGAAATACAAGATGGCGGAGAGTGCGGAACTGAAGGTAAGGCGCAGCCTGAAATCGGGATCGTTTTCAGCGCTTGCCGACTGTTCACTTGTCAAGTCACTCGTGTCTCTGCCGGCTTAAGCGTCCGTGGGCTGAGATTGAATCCGATATGACGTTGACGGCCCAAACAGTCAGGCAACTTTTGGGGTGCACGCGCAAGCGTGTTTATGTTGATATGGAGACTCGCGGGTTTGGCTGAACTGGACAGACCCTTTCGCCCCCCTACCCCTTTCCCAATTGAGCGGCTGCTGAATGGGCGGGCATCAGTGTTTCACGTTTAAACAGCACGTTGGAAGCTCCCATCACTGCCGTTCTAATGTGCCTTTTGCAAGAAGCAGGCTTGCAGATGTCGGAGAGCGAGCGATTTGTCTCGCCGACTGACTGTCAAGACTGTCAGACGGGGCACGAACATGACAGCGGTTGGTGTGTAAGTGTGAGTGAGTGTCGGTGTGCGCGCTCTTCACGTTGAATAATCACCTCAAACTCGCTGTTTATTGCACACTTATTTACACAGCTCAGGCGACGAGTCCAAGCTCTTGAAGCCGAAGTTGATTACCTGTCCCGTTCATATGTGACGCTCACTTTACCTGTTGATGAACAGAGCCGTGCTTTGGCGCCTCGTGAACCGTTAGGCACGACATCACACTTTTCATGAACCTTCAGCACATATTTGACATTGGATACTTTACATCAGTATGCCATTTGCAGCAGTAAAAAGTGAATATTTGGTATATAATTATTTAGATAACTTCAATATTTGTCATGTAGGTTTCATAACTTGACAATTTAAAAAATAACATGGTTGGCCACCATTTTCATTGAACTCATCACTTGGTAACGGTCACATGTGTATAAATATCGCTGTCATGATGAACATAATGCCCAAAACACCGCTGCCTACGCCTGCTGGGAATTGCGATCCTCCCTGAGTCCGTTTAGATCACGTCACACTTCTTGCTCATTGAACAATACTCGGCCCAGCATTTGTTTTTAATGTCACCTGCATGGCATGTCTCCTCTCTAACTGTAAATGACTCTCGGAAATGTTCACTGCACATGTACGCGTGCCCGTCCAGTCTTGCATTCATGGGGGCTGCACAGAACTTGCGTAAGTACATTGTTCGGAAAAATGTGGAATAACAGGCCAGTGTGCATCTTGTTTGCTGTTCCTGGATGACCCCTAGCTGATTTTTGCTATGCATTATGCCGTTGTTTTTTTGATCTTTCGATGCAAATACAGTTTCCGGTTACAAATTCATAATCTGCGTCCTCCAAAGGACCCTTCGCAGGCTGGGCCCTTCGAAGTCTCTTCCTCATGAAGCCTCCGGGGACCACAAAAACAGTGGTGAATTTGGATAGGCCTAGCGATTCTCACTTGTCTGTTCTGTACCGGCGCAAGATAGTGGCAATATGCTTGGCTGTTCAAACTGACGAAGTGTAGAAGAAGAACCGCATAGAAGAAGGGAGTTGGCATGTACGCCACGAAAATGTGCTCCTAAGCAGCTTTCGCTAAAGGCCATCTCCAGGGAAACGAAGGCTAGATTCGAAGGTTGCTTGTATTTGGACACCAGCGTGAGATCGGGGCGCACCGATGGTACGTCACTCGGCTTTTAAATTCGTTCTTTGAAGGGCGCAGCCTAAAAAACATCATCAGTTTTGGGTCTAATATAATTGTCTGTCTAATCTGTCCTAACAAATACTGATAACGTTTATTTAGTCATTTTTAGCACTTCTGGTTGGGCTTGGTGTCACAGCTGGTGGAATGCATTGTTTTGGGAGCATGAACGTTGGGGCCAACACTTGCCAGCTGTTGAACAATGACATGCGTCTTGTAACATGATTTTTTTTCACCCTTGCACTCTCAGTTATTTAAAAAAAAAAAAAAAGCAAGTGTTTTGTGCACAGAGAAGTTTTTTTCTCCCCCATTGAGTGAAGGTTTGAAAACGGGTGATCTATATAATTGGCAGTTCAAAAAATTGCTTTTATACACTTCAGAGTCTGCAGTTTTAAGTAGTACTATCTCAGCTGCCTTCCTGTGTGGAGTTTGCTTGTTCTCCCCTTTGGCTGTAGGGCGATTTCTCCAGGTACTCTGACTTCTCCCACATTACAAAGATTTGCATGTTAGCTGAACAGAATACCCGAAATAGCCCAAAGTTGTGACTGTTAGTTTTCTTTTATTTATCTGCTCTGTGATTGGCCAGTTGCCGGTCCAGGGGTGCCCAGCCTCTCGCCCATAGTCAGCTGGGATCGGCTGAAGCTCACATGCTACTTTGGGGACAAGCTCGACAAAAAATGGATGGCTCAAACAAACGTCTGTTATTTTTATATTATGAGCCTTTGCGGGTGAAATGTTTTCACAGTTCCTCAGGTTTGATTTTTGCATGGTGAAAAAAAGTCACAAGTTCTCCACCCATGCTGTGGTTGTTGCTTTTTGGCATTCAAACCCCATTATGGTTTCATTGAAGAGGAAGGCCGAAAAGATATGGACAGTATGGACTTGGCTGCATATAAAAAAAACATATCTGAAAAATACATCTCATAAAATGAGAACTTGAGCCAGCAGCGTAAATAAATCCAGTCAAAGATGAGTGACAAGCCGGAACTTGAATGTTTACAAAAATCTCACTGAAAGTTTAATGTTATGATTGAAGCCCTGATAAGCTAGTTACTGGTTTCCTCTCTGCTCGAGGCCATGCTTGTTTTATGTATTATATTCGGAGGCTTTGAGGTTGTATGGTGTCTATCTCCAGTGTTTTATAGTTTGGTCGAGTAAAAAGAAAGTTTTGATGAAACAGATTTGATCTACACAGGTAGCTAAATAACCGGGGTTCTTGCATCGAAAGATAATCTATGAAAGTCAAAAGAAGATTTTGTTTTGTAGCATGCTGATTAAGGTAATTATGATCTCTGGCCCAGTCCTAGAATATGTAGTGGCTTCTTAGGGATTAAAATAACACATGGACCACAGACATAAGCACATTGAAATGTACTGCGACCATCAAGATGTCACTCTTCTTTCTTCCAGTGTTAATCGGATCATTTTTTAAAAAGTCTTTATTTATAGCCGGCCGGGATAGTAGTGTCAAACGTTTTGCGATATTTTCAAGATAGAAACCTTGTCTACATTTGGCCCTCATACAGTCGCTGAACATCCAACACGGGGAAATTGAAACACATTCAGTACAGGAAACCTCCAAGGTCAAACAGCAGCTCTTCCGGCTGAGTAAGTCATAAGATTATATGGTCTCAAGATTTTGGAACAATAGCCTTAGTAGTGTCACTCTATAATATGGTATTTAATACAAACACAAAGTACAAACTTCATTAAATTGATAGAACATAAAACAAACAGTTTGTGCCTTGTAATTAATTAATTGCAGGTCCCCCTGGTGTATTGTTATTTTGTTTATTTGTTGACATATCATTAGTGTTCAAATATCCATTGCTTCATAGATGCTCTTTGTTAGCCTGCCCAAGGTGTTTTTTTGCATTGTTTGTTGGCATTAAGATAAGCAGACTTTCTTAAAACAAAGCTATGCGGTTGTTTAAATACACAAAGTGTAATTCTCTGTTTTATGTCTGATTTGACAGCAAACGTCAACTGGTCAGTGGCATTAAACAAGCCTCTTTTTGGAAGAATCGCTCACGATCGATCTGTTCAATTGCTGCTGGTGGTGAAGTGAGCTGAGTTCACATTCACACGACAGCGCTCATATCAACTTTTTGCAAATGCAGTTTTTGACTCGTAAATTGTGACGCAAACCGGTTCTTCCGAGGCATGGCTTCCATTTATTATTGAAGACACTCCGAAGCATTTGTGAACGGGAATCGGACTGCACTTTTTGTGGCGGCTGGCTTCCTAAATGTTCAGATGCGTTACAAATACATTTATGGGATTTAAGCGACACAGCCACACTGATCATTCCCCATGTGACAGCTTTGAGGTCATACGGCGTCATCATTGAGGTGGATTAAAAAAAAACAAACATCAAATAATATATACTTTCAGACTCACTTATTCATTTGCGCTGATCAGTTACCATCCCTCAGTGTTTCCGCCGTACGGTCGCGAGGTCATGCGGCGTCACAATGGAAGTGAAGGAAAAATTTCCTTTAGGAAGACCAGACTGTCGCCCTGCTGTGCCTGCTTCAGGGTGCTCTGTCGCCAGGTACGATTCTGCCGACGGCCCGCTGTGTCACAGTCACTCATCCTGCTTCGTGTTTTTCGACATGGGATTGGGGAAATTCTTCAGTGCGACTTGGGTGCAATGACGTTGGTTTTTGATGCAACCATTCAAGGTCGCAAAAAAAGAGCTAGCGAACTTGCTGACTCTTGCTACCATGCTATTTTTGTATTAAACAATGCATCTGTTTGATTTACAAGTGCTGTTTTTTTTTTTTTTAATCTTTAACCTTTTGAATTTGATAAGTAATGTTATGTTTATACTGTAAGCAATCGTATGCGTCATTGGCCACATGGAGAATTGTGGGATCATTTGCATATGGATTTTGACGCGTGTTACCGGAAAAATTGACCCTTTGCAATGATGCGAAATGGTTATCATGCCACTCTTGTTTCAATTTAGCGATGTGGCGAAAGGGAAACGCACACCCTGAAAGACAATAAAGAAATTAAAAACATAAAAATAAAAGTGGCCCTTCAAAATCGAAAACTAGTTTTTGAAAGTAGCATTAGAATAATTGGAAACGTTTCTAAATCAAGCAAATCACTAAGACACCCTCAGTAGGGACATGATTCGAACTACGAAAGCTGCTTAATTAATTGCTCGAACCTCATTTAAATATTACTGTAGTTTCTAACATTGCATTATGATTTAAATATTTTTTTGGTAGAAAAATAACATTGGGTCAACAAATGTTTACTTCCTTTTTTGAATGGTGTCAGTCAACTTTTCTATTTCTGTCTGTATTTTGGGGGACTGATTTCGAATCTGGTCTTGTGGGTGCAAAACCCCCCAAAACATCAGGTTTTCATAATAATAACAATCCAATAATACAATACATCTTTATATAATAACAAGAACATAATATACGTATAATATTGTAATGTATTTAGTAACATTTATGATTAGATTAGATTAGATTCAGCAACAGGTGGAATTTTTTTCTGAAATGTAGTAGCTATAAATCCCAACGCATGATAGCATCTATATTGCGCACGTCAATCTTAAAAGTAGAGGTAAGATCGGGCAGCCCGAGCCCGACCCGAATTTCGGGTCGGGTCGGGCTCTGTCTAGTATCCAGCCGTCATTGTTTTTCTTTGTCTCTCTGCTTCTCTCTCTTAAAAGTGCCGCGCTAGATTCTTAAGGACGTACTACTGCTGTGGTTAATGGCCCAATTTTAAAACCATCAAAATGACGGACGGCCTTAAATTTTTCCTACAACTCTTAAAAAAAAAAATCCGTCAATGCTGGGAAATTGTCGGTTAATGTACCCTCTGCAGAAACAGAAATACATGTTTAAAAGATGTAAATATTTATACAGACTTGTTTAACTTAGATTTCGTGACAAAAGACAGGCTTTAATTTGTTATCACAAATCACCCCTCCTCCTCCTGAGTCATCACAAATAAAATATGAAATCTCAGGTTTGCTTCAGGCTCGGGCCTGCAAATCAAGTTAATTGGTCGGGCTCGGGCCGGGTCGGGCTTAAATACCAGCGGGCCGGGTCGGGTCGGGCTGGATTTTTTTGGCCCGATCTTACCTCGACTTAAAAAATGAAAATATGTCAAAAACCTGATGTGCTGGGGACAACAACAACAAAAAAGGAAGACATTTCTCGAATCAGTGTCAATAATAAGTTTAGGGCACATGCAATTTGCTGTTGACCAGTTGACCATCACATGACTATGAAAGGTGAAAACCACTTTTTACTCTCGTTTGCCCATAGTGAGTATAGTCACCACCACAGTTCTTTGCATGTTGTGGTCAGTGGTTACCAAGCCAACAAGCCTGGTGTCATGATCACTTCACAGGTTCTTGAAGCCACTTGGTGGTGGTTCAAATCAGAGTTAATGCTCCTACAACCAGTTCGTGCCACAAGATGACCAGTCTGCTTAAAGGCTTGACGTTGTTCAAGCTGCCAAAGAGGTGCTTGTGTGTGTCCTCTGTTTACGTTCACTTGACGTATGGTTTGTACGTTACAATACAACACTTACCACTTTCCATGTTGGGTTTGAATTCACCTCCCCCAGTGGGCAGTGTCCCCGTCGAGCATTTGTTTGGAATTTGGAAATTCCAATATCTTGACAACACTAGTCCTCCTTCCTCTTGCTCTTCTGTTATGACAGACAAAGAGATAACTGTGATTTTTCCCTTCTTAAAATCAAAAATGTTTTGACCTTTCCCTTGAGAGAAACCGTAAATGCAGTGAAAATGGAACCAGTTTTTTCACATGACACGTAAACAAAAGAGCTGTTGTCAACCAGAGAAGAGCTTGATTTATTCTTTGGAGGCTACGGTAAGGACGGGGCACTCTCGTTCATGTTGCAAGTTCGTAGAATTTCCTCTCAGAAAAGTGCTTTCTTTATCTGCCCATTTTTATGCACGAAATGAAAGGTGCTTTCTGTGTGTTACTATTGCCCAACTATATTTTGGATTGCTGGTGTGTATAGATACTGTTTATCAATATAATGTACCTAAGATCGAAAATCAAGTCATACCAACGAATATGAATAGGGAAAATTGTCCTTTGTTGAAATTGAAACCTGGTCATTTTAGAATGCTTTGCTATAACATTATATTAAAGAATTCAATCTCGAATTAGGGAAAGAGGAAGTTACCTCCCATTTTGCATATAAGGGTGGGTGACATCTTGAAGCTGCACTAACTCGTGCTCGCTTCTCAAACCGAAAACCCAAACTCTCGCAGCTCCTGCTAGCCTTTATTGACAGTTTATGCAAATTACAAGTGACATATCTGAAAAACATTCCCTTCTTCATTTACATACCACGCCCCTCGGATTACATACCCCAATGATAGGCCCTTCAGTGGACACCTTGTGGCCAAGACACTTCCCTGCTACAAGCACCAACATCTTCCCATGAACTGATACATCTGTAACTTTGCTCAAGGACTTCTTATTATGCTGGAGCGTATTCTGTCCTCCCTATCCGCCCGAAGTTGAATCTTTCTTCCTAACTTATCAGTTAACAAACGCCTTGGCTCCATTCACCTCAAACTGACCCCTGATTCTCTGTGCTCCATTGTGTACCAGCTGTATAAACACACACGTTCGAGGTCAATCGAGCATGTAACGAAATGAAACTTTTAAACATGATAACATTGTGTTTGTCTATTCTCCATCAATACTGTACTTGCATAAAATACCTCAATACCGGTATTGAAACGGTACCATGGCTAAACCGTTAAACATCACTTAAAAAGCAGTGCAAATATTAGCTGACAGCTAACCAACTGCAAATTCGTTTTATTTGTATTAATTCTCAAAATTACTAATTAAAATACAGTACTTTTGATAAAACACATTTGTTTAGAAAATGTGAAACACTTTCGAACAATTAAATACGAAAAAATATACGACTGATGTAATATATATATATATATATCTATATATAAAACACGCGCGCACTCACTGTACAAAAAGTATTGGGTCACCCAAAATATTTTTGGTTTATTATTTAAGGCTTCAGTCGGGATCAAATCTCATTCAATATTTCTCATTTGTCATCACAACAACTAATACTGGCAAAACTTGGAGGATCGAAGCCCAGTGGAAACCGAGCAACCAGATGGACCATTGATTTTAATTCTGTAAAATAGCAAAGTAATTTCACTCCCATCATTCTTCATGATATATGTCAGCTTTTATAGATTGATAGAAAGTCCATTTTGCTTAGATATTGTTGGTTATTGTTGAATGCAAAGATGGAGTTTTTTCTGTGTGGATTTAGAATGTCCCACTGCATTTGAATGCATGTTGTGTCTGGTGCCGAACATGTTTACGAGAGTTATGATCTTTGTTTTATAGATGAACCATAAAGACTGATGATCAATAATCCAAATATTTAAGTACAAGTCAAATGGAATAAGGCTTTTATAAGCACAACGAGTTTTTTCGTTTAACGCTAGCTATAGCTTGATGGAGACCCAACCTGACGATTTGTGTTTTATAACAGCACACGCTAGTATTTATAATCGAATGAATAGTTAAGCGCTGACTCTATATTACAAAAGGCACTGAGTGGGTACACAGCGCCAGGTGCTCCACTTCTTGTCGGCACGCAGACTCGTCGCCGTCTTTGATGAGGCCGATGACTGCAGTGTCGTCTGCAAACTGTATGAGTTTGATGGCTGGGTGCGTTGAGGTTCATTCGTTCATTCGTGTCGAGGTAGAAGAGCAGTGGAGAGAGGATGCATCCTTGGGGGGGCCCCAGTGCTGATGGGGCGTGTCGATGATGTTGTCCTTCCCAACCTCACCTGTTGTGTCCTGCCCGTTAGGAAGCTGAGGATCCACTAGCAGATCATACGGGACACACTGAGCTGGAGAAGCTTGGACGTGAGGAGTTCCGGGACGATGGTGTTGAACGTAGAGCTGAAGTCCACAAACAGGATCCTTGCGTAGGCCCCTGTGCCTTGGAGGTGCCCCAGGATGTAGTGCAACCCATGTTGACTTTGTCATCCACTGACTTGTTTGCCTGGTAGACAAACTGCAGGAGGTACAGCAGGGGCCCGGTGATGTCCTTTAGGTTGTCCAGCACAAGGCGTTCGATGGACTTCTTGACCACAGATGTCAGAGAGACAGGCCTATAGTCGGTCTTTTCCGATGTTGCAGATTCCTTGGGTACTGGGAATATGGTGGACTGTTTGAAGCATTATGGGGCCTCACACAGCTCCAGGGATCTGTTGAAGATCTGTGTGAAAACCGGAGCAAGTTGGTCAGCGCAGACTTTCAGGCAGCAGGGGGACACTTTATCCGGCCCCGCAGCCTTCTTCGTCTTTTTCTGCTTGAAGAGCCATCTCACGTCCTGTTCGTGGATCACCAGGGCAGGGAATGGGGTTTGCGGTGTGACTAAGGTAGTTTCTGATGGGGGTGGACAGGTGTAGGAAGTGGAGATGTCCTTTTCGAATCTGCAGAAAAACAGGTTTAGATTGTCAGACCTTCCCTTATTGTTCATTGCTTGCGGGGTTGTGTCCTGTAGTTTGTAACTGCTTTCATTTGCGTTTTCCCCTGTAATTCCCGTGGCCTCTTCGTCCGTTTAATAAAATGTTTAACCCAATTAGCTGTAAGAGGACATCCGCCTCTCTCTAAAAATATTTTAATCAGGGAAACTGTCATGAATTTGGCCAATTTGAGATGATCAGAGGGCTTACTGGACATGTATTGTTATAACAGGTGAAACAAACCATTTGCCAGTGTTGAACCTTTTTAAATTACTGTATGAATTCATAATAACACAAAGTACATTGGTCTACTATTACCAGGCTCTCAAATGTGTCCTGTTGCGTTTAATTGAGTTTCAAAGGAGTCCCGGCCTGCCACAGCTTCCTTTGAACTGTCTTCTCTCTTCTCTCCAGCAGCAACATGGCAATACAAATAAGCATCTGTGCTTTGGCAGCTTATAGGAGGAGACAGTCTATTTGTAGAGCCTGTGGCTAGGTTAATCCCCAATGATACAGGCCCTCTGCTCTGCTCTCCTACCTGTTCTCTTGCCTCTGCCTTTGTGTGCATGCAAAGCATTCACACTCTTGGCACCTCACTATTAAATTTAATTACGATGCGTTTACAGATTATGGAGGGATGTTCAATCGATTTCTATCTATCTATCTATCTATCTATCTATCTATCTATCTATCTAGATAGATAAATTATATATTTTTTTCCTGTAATGGATAGATTTCCTTTTCATTCCTTTTCAACCCATATTCGTGTTGACACATTACATGATTAATATAAATTAGACCTACTGATGTCGATTGGCTTTTATTCAAACAAAAGGAAGGCAGAGTCATTGGAATATCATCATAATATTTGCCTACACACGTTTCCTCATCATTTGAAAAATCCACCAGTGATGTTTCAATTGTCTGCAGTCAAATTACTGGCAAGAATCCTCACAATAGTGTTAGTGATGAAGGTTATGTTGTCGATGTTTGTTGATATTTACGTTCAACTGGAGAACTGTCTTAATTCCCACAAACCACTTTACACATCTCCTACTTCAAAAACACACTCGGTCTACTGCGTCCGCATTCACGTCACCGAAAGCTGACGTTCTTGCTCTGTGATGTCACTGATGTGTGACTTTGTCTCCTTTCTCAGTGACACAGACAAATCAAACTTGTGATAAATATCATTTTAAAAATGTCGCTTGTTTAGCCATATTAAGGAAACATGCTTCTTCTTCCCACTTTTTGGAAGGAATTGTCGCTGTCGCTCTAGTATTGTGCACGTCACACCAAATACTGGCATAGACTGCAACATGCAGCGAATTATTTGTTGCAGCAAGTTGCTGCATGAACATTTAACAGACGTAGCAATGAATAATCAATCATAAAAGTTGCACCAATTTGGTGTAAGTGCTGTGTGAAAGTTGTCAGTTGATTATAAAAAATGCATTTCACATTGTTGGATGCATTTCTACAGAAGAGGATTAGGTACATTTCTCAACAATCTGAGTAACTGAATATATATTAAAAAAAATATATATATCTATGTGTATACAGTAAATATTCTCTAGTACGGACTCATGTTTGCGCTGTCCAATCTGTCCTTATAACAGAAATTCCTCTTTTGGGAAATGAGCATGGTACATGTCCTTTATGAACCTGCAAGTATGTTGAAAACTGCATGTGTAACAACACAAGCAATAAAATGCAAAAATATACTGTCCAAAAACTGTTTATATAACAAAAACAGCAGTACAGTATACAGTACAGGTGTAGATTTAAAAAACCACAACATAGTATAGTATGTACAGTATTTTAATGTTGATTTTTTTCAGTCTTGGGAAAAAATGAGTCTATTTTGGGTTGTTTTGTTTTGTTGGGTTCTTCCTCGTTTTCTATGCCATGATCTACAGGACGAAGTAAATAAAGTTAAAATCGTTCGCAATTACAGTAAAACGCACGCCAATAAAAAGACACTGACACATAGTCGTTTCGAATTCGATGACATAAACGGCGAAGCAAACACGTTTCTTCCATCTTCTCCAGTTGTGTTGAGTGGGCGTTGCTTTATAAGCTCGTGCCGCGATCAACAGGACGTAAGTGAATAAAGTTAGAAATCGTTCGCAATTACAGTAAAACGCACGCCAATAAAAACTCACTTACACGTCGTCGTTTCGAATCTGATTATCAAAAAATGCGAAGTGAAAAGGTGTCTCCGTTGGTGTGTTTCCGCGTATCGGGTGGAGCGTTGCGTGTTTTTAAACTCCCGCTGCATGACGTCTCCATCCGGGTTACGGATAGTGGAATTTCCGCTTACGTAGTTCCGGTAACATGTAATATCGTAGTCAAAATGTTAATGCATAGGTTTTTATTACGGGTGAAGGATATTCCTTTTCATAGAATTCCGGGGATGGGAATGTTTACTGTATATATATGTATATATATATATATATACAGTCAAACCTCGGTTTTCGTACTTAATCCGTTCCAGAAGACTGTTCGGAAACCGAACCGAATTGTTCGGAAACCGAAACCCGAAACCGATTTCCCATTGAAATCAATATAAAATGTTTTAATCCGTTCCAAGTCAAGAAAACAACTTTTTTAAACCACTTTTTTTTTTTACAATTTCACACCATAAACTGTACAAATGTAATGGGAGATGACCAATTTTAACATTAACATAAAAATCTGTCGCGGGGCTTGCGCCTCTCCCAGCTGTCAGCAGGCAGTAGGCGGGGCATTTCGGCATCCCGAACTCCTTCGCCAACACAGACACACGCACACCTGACTCATATTTTGCGATTAAATCTTTCTTAAATTCTATAGTTTTGCACACTATTTTCCTCTTTTCTTCACCAGGTTCACCACTTCCACTTGCTTTCTTTGGTGCCATTAGGGGCTGATACACGATGCAAAAATAACAGTCCAATATAACGTAGTTCTCACCAAACACGTCTGCTTTTTAAAAAAAAAAAACATTTTTAACAGAACAATACAAACTCGTCTGCTCACAAGCTGTTTCTGTACGATTATTGCATAATAATGAGACACCGGACACCAGAGTGTTCATTATGTGCGGCTGCATTGAAAAATGCAAACGTCCGAAAACCGAGGTTTGACTGTATATAAAATTTGTGAGCATTATTTATAACTTATGGCAGGGAAAAAAATTATATATATATATATATATTTTTTTTTTCCTGCCATAAGTTTTATATATATATATTATTTTTTTCCTGCCATAAGTTATAAATAATGCTCACATTTTGCATAACGGTGTGATGTTCCAGTCAGCCTAACTCAGGCTCAGGCACTGGCTTTCACTGTGCCTCAAATTTGTCAGCAGCCATTGATGTCTGGAACGATTTAGCAAGGGGGAGCTCTTGTTGACTTCTGTGGTGATTTTGTTAAGCCATTCTGTTGCCATGGAAACCTGTCACATTTGAGACAGACATGGCTAGATAACAGTTTGGAGTGTAATTGTGTGCTTCCAACTGGAAGAGAAAGACATTTCACTGGCCACTCTCCTGTTGGGTTTGCTAACAGCTGAAAACTTGCTCTTCTCATTTAGGTCGCGATTGATCACGACAGGCATTGTCCTAAAAAGCAACAATCAAAATAAAGATAATTTTGAGAACAATTATTGTGCAGACATCAAAAGTCAAAATCAAAACCAGGGACTTTATTGTCAAATAACATTACTGATACACACACTGTATGCTACATTAATATTCTTTTAAGCTTTTTCGGCCACTATTCCTGGCTGATGTACGTTGTAACGCAGTTAAATTTATTTCCAGTTTCCAGTTCTGTTAAGCAAGTATGAATCCAGACCCTTTTTAATTTGCCTGTTCAAAGTTGGATTTTCTCCGCTTTAACGTAGTTCCAGCTATTTTTAACAATTAGCTTAGCTTCACCATCGTCATCCCTTCGTGACAACTGTACTATACACACGAATGTGGCTAATTTGCCGCCACGGGGCAATGATTCCTGTCTTAGTTATGACTTAACTGCATGTTTAGCTGCACTATTAGCCAGCAGAAACTTGTTGCTCGCTAGCTGGTGCGGCTTAAGTAGCATCAAGCTTGCCTTGACCTCCGACTGCTTGGAGGTGATGTGAGCGAGGCTTGTGTGTCAAGTGCAATGAAGCATTTTGGTACGTTTTGACGCTTGATTTGAAATTTTAACATTAAGTGTGTTTTAATGAGGTGCAAAATGCAAAGTTTGCCTTGCAAACTGCAATTTTGATACCAATTCTAAACCTCTAATTGTTTGTTGTGATGGCAAAATTAAGTATGTGAAATTTAGTAAATACTGTAACTGCGTTGTAATGTAAATGCAAAAGGCTTTCAACATGAGGGTGGGTTGACAAGTGAAGGTTTTTTTTCCATCTCTTGGTTAAAAATGAACAAAGGTGTTGGACAACCAGGCTTATTAAGTTTCAACTTGAATAAACAAGAATCCTGTGTTTGTGCTTTTCTTCTTCACTCCACCACCCAAAGTGGAAACATTACATTGTGGAGTAAAAGTGACCTTTTGACCTTTAAAAATTATGGGGGGAAAAAAAAATCCAGCCGTCCCACTTGATTGGACTGGGACAGCCCCTTCTTGAAGAATCTCTCTTGTAAAATTCAATGTGATGTAGCGAGAGCCTGGCAATAATTTTCAAACCTTTTTAGGATGATGATGATGCTTTAAAAAAAAATGCCTGATTTACATTTATTTTCTTTGAATACAAATACATTTGCATCGTAGCCAAAAACAACGCAAGGTCCCAAAACAGTATGTAAAGCACCCTTTCAGGCCCGGTTTCAATAATGGTTACACAAGCCACACTTTAAGATAATCCATCTTTTAGATAATATTTTTCCTGTGACAAGGATTTTCAATACAAGATGTGTAGTTGAGGTCAAATCAGTACAATTAATTTCTAAGTGGCGTGTGTGATTTCAAATATGTAACCAGATGTTTCCATTGCAATGTTTATTTATTTGGGCTTTACCAGACAGACTTGCGTTAACTGTGTCAAACTGGGGTTAGCATGACAAGTCCACGGTCACACTCTGGACTTGGTCTGTTCCACCGGTCTCACCATTGAAAAACTCTCTAGCACCAACCTCAACATCTCCGATCATCTGGCTATCACTCTGAACCTCCACTTACCTACCCCCCTTCCCAAGGAAAAGCGCACCATATCATTCAGGAACCTCAAATCCATCTCCCCAACTGACTTTTCTACCTCTGTCCTCAACCACCTGTCCATACTACCTCCTCCACTGTCCCATGACCCCACTGTTCTCACCAACCACTACAACAGCACTCTCTCCTCCTGTCTTAATCAACTCGCCCCCATCAAAACCAAATCTGTCTCCTTCACTCACTCAGCCCCCTGGTACACCCCAGAACTCCGCAAACTTAAAACCCGAAAACGCCAGCTAGAAAGACTCTATACAAAATCTGGTTTAACCGTTCACCTCCTCGCCTACACCGATCACCTTCAGTTGTACAAGACCGCACTCAACTCCAGCCGTTCCACCTACTACTCCAACCTCATCCACACTGACTCCAACAACCAAAAGGCTCTCTTCTCCACCGTCAACAAACTCCTCAAACCCAGCGACAATATTTCAACCTCATTTACCGTTGATAAATGCAATTCATTCCGATCCTACTTTCAATCCAAAATCGACATCCTCTACAGTTCACTCACCACCTGTCCCGTCCCCCCTCCCTTACTATCATCTCAACAATGAATTCCTCCACCTGCACACTGGATCCCATTCCATCTACCTTCGTCAAGCTCTGCTTTCCCACCATCTCCCACCTCGTCATGAACATTGTCAACTCCTCCCTCAACCTTGCCCATGTCCCCTCCTCACTCAAACTGGCTGCTGTAACCCCCATCATCAAAAAACCCGGACTCAACCCTGACATCATGAGCAACTTTCGACCCATCTCCAACCTCCCCTTTCTGTCCAAAGTCATAGAACGTGTTGTCGCATCTCAAATTAAAACCTACCTAGACAATAACCAACTTTTCGAACAATTTCAATCTGGATTCCGCACACAACACAGCACTGAAAGAGCCCTCCTCAAAATCACCAATGACCTCATCCTTGCCTCTGACTCCGGCCTACTCTCCATCCTCATCCTTCTTGACCTTACAGCTGCCTTCGACACCATCAACCACTCCATCCTACTCTCTCGCCTGCAATCCCTAAACATCACTGACAAAGTCCTCACCTGGCTTCACTCATGTCTCACAGACAGGAAACAATTCATACACATCAACAACTGCTCTTCCTACACTGCCCCACTGTCCCAAGGTGTCCCCCAGAGTTCTGTGCTTGGTCCTCTTCTCTTCATTCTCTACCTTCTACCCATCGGCCAAATCATTCGCCATCATGGTCTCCAGTTCCACTGCTACGCTGATGACATCCAATTGTACATATCCACCAAATCATTTACCCCAACAACCCACTCCACCCTGTCTAACTGTCTTTCAGACATCAAATCCTGGATGCAAACAAACGTTCTCACTCTTAACTGCACTAAATCTCAACTGCTAATAATCGGTCCTCGGTCCCTCACCCAAACAGCCTCCAACTTTAACCTCACTATTGACAACTGCACCCTGTTCCCCTCCTCTCACTGTCGCAACCTTGGTGTCCTTTTTGATAATAACCTCTCTTTCGACCAACACATCACCCAAATCACCAAAACTGCTTTCTTCCACCTCAAAAACATTTCTCGTCTCCGCCCCTCTCTTTCTTTCAACGCTGCTCAAACCCTCATCCACGCCTTCATCACCTCCCGCCTTGACTACTGCAACAGCATCCTCTACGGTACAACCTACAACCTCCAAACTCCTCAATAAACTACAGTACATCCAGAATGCTGCCGCCCGCCTACTCACCCACACCCGCACTCGTGATCACATCACCCCCGTCCTTAAAAACCTCCACTGGCTCCCCGTTCCCCAGCGTATTCAATATAAACTCCTCCTACTCACCTATAAAGCCCTTCACAAGCAGGCCCCCTCCTACCTTTCCGATCTTCTTTACCAATACACTCCTTCCCGCAACCTCCGCTCCTCAAACACAAACCTCCTCGCCATCCCCGTGACCAAGCTCAAAACCTGGGGGGACCGAGCCTTCTCTGTTGCCGCCCCCACCCTCTGGAACGCTCTACCACAACACCTCCGCAACTGTACTGACCTACAATCCTTCAAATCATCTCTTAAAACTCACCTGTTCCGCAATGCTTTTAACACCTCTCAATCTCTTTTACCCATTTTTTTGCCAGTTGTTCATCTAAATGTGTTTTTGTAAATTATGTATGCTTGTTTTTAAATGCACATTTTTATCCTGTTTTAAGCTCATGTAAAGCGTCTTTGAGTAGGATGAAAAGCGCTTTCAAATAAAATGTATTATTATTATTATTATTATTATTTTTGTTGGGTATGTGTTGCTGAAGTCGATGACTTGACTCATCCGGGAGCACATTGTAACGTAGCAGTTTGTTACATCTTATGCAGGGATGTCACAAATGAGTCTTTAGAATCGATTATCCTCTCGATTACTCCGTAGAGTACTCGAGTAATTGTGAAAAAAAATGCAGTGTGATTATATTGTCTCTTTGCCTTCTGGCCTGTTACTTCACTCCAAGTTGAACTGTGACATTGCAGCTTTGGGTTACCGTGCAGTCTTGAGGACGGGTTTCATCTTGGCGACCTTCCTGTCACAATGTGAGTCTTGCCTCGAGTTTGGTGGCGATATTCCCACCGAGCATTACATTTGTACTTAGTAGTTCAGTTGTGTTTGTTTTGGTATGTGACTGTTTTGTGTTTCTATTCATTGAAACGTGAAAAGGGTGGCAATTTAATGACCAATCATGGCTTAGCTGTTTTCTGGGTTTGCCCGAGTGATGTTTGCACGCTGATCCCTGAGGCACTGTGATGTCATTTTCGTCGACAGCGAGTGGAAATATGTCCACCCCGAGATGGATCAAAAAACACATTACATTTTGATGCCTAATTCATATTCCACAAACACAATATTAATCAGAATACCGTGTTTAGACTAGTGGGGCTGCATTGAACATTTTATTGCCAAGAAAAATCTTGATTTGACTCCCCCTTTAAAGCACAAATACACACAGTGCCACATTAACCAATACGGATGGAGGTGTTGAAGTCAACTTGAATTATAGATTATAATATATACAGTTTAATATCAGAGGTTGAATGCCTGGCTGCCTGTGTGTAAGGAATAGCAGGAAGCCGTGACCAGAATGTAAAGTTTAATGTTCAAGATTTCCTTCCCATTTCCTTAATGTGGAGTGAGTAATTGCCTCTCTTGTAGATGTTGTTGCTGATGTGAAATTATCTGACCCTACGTGTGAATGCTCACTGCCGACACAGGATTGTCCCGTTTTCCTGAGTTCTGCCTGAAATGACAAATAAATGCTGGCTCTACTGTAATGCTTTGCCGGAAAGGGGCTAAAAATGCGGAGTTGGCTCTTGGCACTATACTGTGTTGCATTCCTCTTTGTCACTTCTGAAAAAATTTTCAGGTTACACACAATCCAACGTACGCACCCTGCGGTGTAAATCCAATCCAGATTGAGGTTTATCATTCCAAACTCCTGTGGTGAACTCAAGTAAACCGTACAGCTTGGTGGAAGCATGTCTTCAACGTGTTTGCGTTATACCTTCCTCTCAAATCCAGTCTCTGTTGAGCTGTGATATGAACTGTGATTTTGGATACTTCGGAGGCCGGAGGAAGATAAAACAACAGGCTGAGGCATTTCAGGGAGACTGGAAGGCTACGAGGTGGGGGGGTGGAAGCACAGAGGAGAGGAAGACAGGGAGGGATCTGACACTCAGTGCAGAGGCCTTTAGAGAGTGGGAGCTTTATATAATGGCCAGGTAGTGTGCAGTCATGCCTACACCACCGTTATACACCCGCATACAGTCTACACAAACACACACCTGACAAAACCTGCTTGACACAACATTATTACCCCCACCGTCTTCCAGTCTGATGGGACTTGTAAGAACTGCATTATTGCGCAGCGACGTTTCATGACTGTGCGAAAACATTGCGGAGCGCAGTCAGGGAAACGATATTGAGAGCTTAAAACTTAACTCACAGAAATTTCTGTCCCCACACAGGAAACAGTTGTTTACAAGACATTGTTTTCATTTGAAAACAGATAAGCGTGTATTTGTAGCTCCAGGATGTAAACGTATAAAAAAATAAAAATAAAAAGGGGACGTGGGGGGCTGTCAAGTGCACTTTTTTCAAAATGACAGTTATTCTTTTTGTGGAAAACTGTCATCTGTGAAAATGAAACATCCGCATGTGTGAAGACATGCACTAAAACCCAAATCGACAAAGAAGCACTGGGCTGTTTTCATGTTTTGCTGCTCAAGGTAATGAATTTGATAATGATTCTCCACACAGTGTATACATTTACTGCACCGGTGTTGTTACCAGTGGACACCTACAAAAGGTCAAATTCTAAACCCACATAAATATAATGACAAAGGGGATGGATACACTTAGATACCATTTTGGCTGCCATTATTTGCATAATACTGCAGTCCATTAAAAAAAATAAAAAAATCAATGCAGATCATTAATTTCTCTCTTGCCAAAGACAGAGGCTTTTGCCTCTGTCAGAGATTTGCGCTCATGCCGTGTAGCTCTTAAAAATAAAATAAAATTTAAAAAAATAAAAGCACCATATAACTTTGTTTAAATGCTTGTCCAAGCACATGTTTATTTAACAGCTTTTGTGATCCGCAACATGTTAATATCTTTTTTTAGATCTTGTAAAATAGATAAATAAACTAAAAAGTAAACCAAAAAAGTTTTAAAATTCGAACAAAAAAATGCAGGGAACTCCCAAGCTCAGCAGCATATCTTTTAAAGATCAATGAAAACAAACAATAACTTTTTAAAGTTTACTCCAGTAACTAGTTTTGAAAAAAAAAAAAATCTAACTGAAATGATCATTTTTACTTATCTTCGTTTTAAAGTTCAAAAACCAAAAAAACGCACCCTCCACTCAGCTACTGGTCGGAGAGATGAAGGCTTCGCTAGTGCGACCGTCTTGTCTCCATTGTTTTTTGTGGGTTTTCCGTTATTCTTGTCTCCCACATGCAGCTGCTTTCTCCGCAATACTGCCCTTCTGTGACAGCAGAAAAAGTTACATTTATAACTTAAAAAAAACAAACTTTCACCTGCCGTGCCTGACCGTCAATTTTTGCACCAGCTTATCCTATGACTTGCACATGCACACACGCACACACACACACACACACACACACACACACACACACACACACAGAGGCAGTCGCTCACTTCATACTTTTAATCACTATTTCCCGACCAATATTATCAACAACCTTCTTTCAAGTGGTTAAACTTCTCTCTGGAGCCATGTGGTTGACGTAGGACATTAGCTCTGCATCATGACAATGGGGAAGTGGTTTCCTCTTAGCCGACGTCAGACTACACGAATGTTGCCCGATTTTGAGCCGACGGACCAAGTGTGTCGTAGGTGATTTTGAGTTGTTTTGTCACGTCGTAGCCCGTGCAACGTGACATACTCAATGATTGGTCCTGAGGCGTCTGTGACGCTTCACCACCACGACGACGAAAGTGTGGCGTGTACGATTTTTTGTTTGTCGTGCCGCATCGTGTGACGTGTGGTACGTCGTCCTTCGATCGGTTCTTTCTGCATTGACCATTTGGAAGATGGTGTCCTCCTACTTATGACGAGAGACGGGGCATGACTCACACAATCACAATGTGGTTTTCAGTATTTAGAAAGTGAATTGAACAAAAGGGAAAATATTGCAAAGTATTCGTTGCATTTCAACTCATGCTACATTTGCTAATGCAAAGGTAGTAGCTGTTTTTTCGAACCTCGAGTCATTAAACTAATTTGTTACCTCAAGTTCTTTTTGGAGAATAGAGAGTCCATATCGCTCTCTCCCCACCATCCAGGAATGGTCCATACTTTCTTTTTTAAGCTATTTATTTATTTACTTTTGATTAAAATGTTTTTCGTGTTTATTTGTTTGTTCATTAATTAAATTTTCTGAACATAGGAACAATGCACATGCACATTATGCCTCCGTCGACAGCTGCTTGTCCCTCCTCCCAGACGGACCTGCTCCGACCGCACAGCGATTGGCCAGGCTCTAGTGTGAAATCTCCTCCAGCCCAAAACACAACGATATTTATCTGTTAATCTGACAGCGCTACCGTCGTGAACGACAAAGGAGTCGTGTAGTTTGACAAGGCCATTAGCCTCGAGGAAATGCAGCTTACTGCGGTGAGCAGAGCGGCCCCTTGTGTTTGGATGACATGAATGGGCTCATCGTAATGTTACAAGTAGTTGTGAGTTGTAGAAGACAATTGCCTTGAAGTCTGAAGCCATACTTTTTCGTCTGCTCATTGCACCTCTCCTTGTGCGTGTGACTCTCGAGAACAGAGCAAACATGCAGTTTTCACTGCTGATTGGCTGTTATAGCCACTGCACGAGGAGCCCGTCAGATGCTGCTGCACAGTCGTAGCAGACAGAGAAGCATGCTGCTACATCAGAGCCAAAATTAAAAAAACGGGTGTTTTTAATTTATCAGCTGTCAAATGGAAAAAAAACCGATGCAGATTATCGCCAAATATCAGCCCCGATAATTGTCTCTCAGTACCGTACAGTGTTAAAAAAAAAAAAAGAACTCCAGCTACAGGTCTCAATGGTCGTCTCTCATAGACTAGGAGAGAGATTTATTTTTTTTAACAGCGATGAAAAGAAAGGCGGAGAGAGACAAAGATGATAAGAAAGTGACCCGAAAGCTCAAGTCAAGGAGATATGACGAATCGTATGTAGTGCTTGGCTTCACTGTGACTACAGTGGGAGACGGACGATGAGGATAGACCGGTGTGTTGACCGTGTCGAAAAATGCTGGCCGCGGACAACAGGAAGCCAAATACATCAAGGCGGCACTTAAGATATTATACGTCAATCACGCTGGAAAAGTTGTGCACTGCAAAACGTGCTCATCGTAGTCATCAATCCTGACTTACCCATTTTGATATAAAAAATAAATAAAATAAAATAAAAATAAATCAGGTCAAATTGTTTTATTTGTTTTTGTTTTTTAGACTAAAGTGCTTTCTATATTCTGCTACTGAGTTAATGTTGCTGAACTGAATTTGGATTTATTATTTCTTGATTTTATTTGATTTTAATTTTCAGAATGAAATGGCGCAATAAGTTGGTCAAAAGTGTATACAGTTTAAACAAGGCAAATTGATGGACTTAAAATCTTTTTTGTTACAGACTAAAAAACAATGTTGATAAAGTTATTCTTTGCTGTAAATTGAACTATTTTTCTATTCTTTAAAAATAACAATAATAATAATAATAATACATTTTATTTGTGGGGCGCCTTTCAAAGCACTTAACTCATTCAGTACCAGCCAATTCTAGACCAAGTCTGAAAAAACGTTTAAAAACGTCTTTGGGAGTGAATGAGTTAAGGACACCTTACAACAAGCAGTTAAAAACACAAATACAATGTTAAAAACAACATCAAATAAAATAAGATAAAATAAAACAAAATAGAGATCCTTAATGTTGATAAGGATACAACGTGATATTTATAGTGGTGGCAAAGAGTGGGGGGGACGCTAAGTGTTTTCTTCTTTTTGGGGGGGGGGCGTAAAAGAAAATTAATTGAGAAGCACGGCTTTAATAGAAGGGTACATTTTTCCCTGTGTGTGTATATGGTTCATCCTATATCCTCTATTAAGAATTGTAGGTGGTTTGCATTTTTCATCAGAATTATTCATATCGAATATGCCTTAAGTGTGGTCACGAGACAGATGGATGCCTTTAGGCCGTGCGCACCAGCTATGTGACAATCAGTGCGAGGCCGATAAGCTCTGGGTGGATTCTAATGCTTTGCGGTTGTCCCTCGCATGCCAACCTTTGATGTGCCAGATCTGCGGCACGCATGCACTCTGTCTTTGTGACTGCCCTCTGCGTGTGTACTTAGTTCAGCTGAAGCCTTGCATGGTAACATTGCTTAATATTGTGTACATGTGCTTGTGCATGCTGGTGTGTGTGGTTTCTTGATTTTCCAGTTTGAGGTGTCTTCTGCGTTAATGTGTCTTTACCATGATGACTTCTAATTGTAATGAGTCCATTTCACTTACAGTGCTTCGAGCAAACGCCAGTGGCTACTACTTTCATGAGATCGTTTTTCAACCATTAGTCGTTCGCTTTCCAGTTTTCGAGTACTTATCACTGTTGTCTCAAAGCAAATGAGGTCAGGGTTACAATTTCCAAAATAAAACATAAGCTGGGGCTGGGCGATATGGCTGAAGAGTGTATCAAGATGTACGTTTTTCATACCAGTTGATCAAGTTACATTTGTTGTTCACACAATGTCTAATACGCTCTTGGAGTGCATAAATTATAGTTGACCAACCGTCTTAGTTCCACTTCAACTTTTGAGCATGCTCATGATAGCCATAGCGACTGCTTGTGTTTTTACCTGACTGTAACTTCATGGCAATGCTGAGCGTCGGAGCCAGCTGAAAAAACACCGGAGCCAGCACGTCAAAGACAGGGAACTCCTTCACTTCGATCTCCGTGTATCCTTTCCAGAGGTGTGAGTTTGCACAACATAATCTTATTGCAGGAGCTTGGTGCTCAAAATTTCCCCCGAGGGGCTTGTAATTGTGGCACAAATCTAACGGCATACTGTAGCCTCCGTCTTCAGAATGCAGGGGTTGGAGTTTTCGGCCCGATTTTTTTTTTTCATCGAACATTTTATTGAACACCTTTTATATGTCCATCGCAATAGAAAGTTACATTGAATTATCGCTCAACCCTAATACTGTATATGCTAATGTTAACTAGCGCTGAATGATTATGGAAAACAGAATTGCCTTTTTTCCCCCTCAAAACTGTGATTGTGATTTGATTGGCATTTTTTTTCAAGGTCCTTTTCTCATGTATTTTTCAACAATTAATCTTTATTACAACAAACAATATCAGATTATTACGCATTATAGGCAAAGGAAGCATTAATTAATATCAAATAAAGTTGATTTACTACAATTGCAGGTGTAAGCTTACTAAATCCGAAATTTTCTACTACATTTTCCCGACCATAAGGCACACTGTAAAATCTTAATTTTACTCCAACATGGAGGGGGCACCTAATAATGCGGGTCACCTTGTGTATGCACCGAGTTCCAAAATCTGGGAATGCCGTTGAGTGACTTTGATGAGGGGTCCACTTGACTTTCTGATGTTTTGCCAACATGCTGCCTATGTAGAGGAAAGGTGGATGTAACTGACGTTAAAGTGGGAAGAGGATGCTCAAGGAACGCCCCCATAGTATGTGTATTGCACAACATCCCGAAAATGGCACCTACGAAGAGACATGCTTGCAAAGCACAGTTTAAACTGCAAGCTATCAGTTCCGCAGAGGACCTTGAGAGCATTCAAGATCAACTTGTGCTTTGGTTTTGATGAAACAGCGTCATATATCCATCCGGGCAAGGACGACCGTGGTGCAGCAACATCCGGCGGATTACAAAAAAAAAGCTGGCCATCTTCCGCTGCCACTGCCGTAAAAAAATGAAATGTTCTGCGTTACATTAAATAAAGACTCTTTGTTGGATATTTGAATCCTTTATTCTGTTGCTCTGCCGGCCTCACTTGGCTTCCATAGTTCACTGTGATCTCAACCAATCCCCACATTGGCTCTCCATGACGTCTCCAACATCGTTGGGGGCCGCGGGGGGCGCGTCATTTCTGCTCAATATGAATCAACTTTCACCAGAGAACAGCACTGAGGCCCACTGCTTCCTCGTCCAGCGTAAATGCTCCCTGGCCCATGAAAGACGGTGATGCCTTTGCCTGGTGGTGTGGTCAGGCACCCTTGCAAGCCACGCTGATGTAAACGTGCCCGGGAAGTTGAGTGACATTCATCTTCCGGGTTCTCAGGGCATTGTTCACAATCATTTATATGATTTTTGAACACTTTTATAGTGATTTGTTCAAATCATTTATGATTGATTTGTTTTACATTAATGCTGTAGTTGCAAGAGAAGTAGTTCTGCAACTGGTCATTTGTTATGAAGTGTAATGTCTTATTTTTGCGTTTAAGTTCATACGAGTGCTTCAACCAAGCAAAAATATATACTTTATCCGAATACAGTCAAACCTCGGTTTTTGAACGTCTCTGTTCTCGACCAAATCGGTTTTCGACCAAAAATTTCGAGTTTTTATGCCTCGGATTACGACCGAAAATCGGTTCTCGAACAAACTGAGCGCACTTGAATGCACCACTTGCCTCCTTACACGAAGAAGTGACGCTTCCTCGGGTAGACGAGGAAGTGACGCTTCCTCGTGTTGTTTTCCATTGTGAACAGACGTGTTCAATAAACATTTTTTTTTTTAAAGAGCGTGGTTTCGGTTTTCAAACAAATCGGTTTTCGAACAGCCTTCTGGAACGGATTATGGTCGAAAATTGAGGTATGACTGTACTCGACTATTCAAAAGAATTTTCAGTCAGATACCTGAAGACTAAAATATTTCTTAGCTGCAGCTTTACATTCAAATCCCCCATTGTCGTATTTTTATCGTTGCTTCAGGTCCCTAGGATTAAGTGGGGGGAAAAAAATACCTCTCAAAATTTGAAAAGTCATTGATCAGCAACACTGCTAGAAAAGTTATTTTGAGCCTTGGATTATGTTGTAAATTTCTGTTTTATTTAAATATTACCGTACAAAGTGAATATTGCCCCGAAGCTTAATTGAGGGGGCGATTGTGAATTAAAATCACAACAAAAAATTTTCCAGAAACCACTCAACTGTGCTATTTCATCACGGACTCAGACATTACAATGTTTTGTCTACTCATATCTGATCTGATACTGCACGTCAGTACTTTGTGGCACTATCGGTATAAATTCAGGCTTGCCATGAAATAGTGTTCTGACCGGCCACCGGAGCTATCGTTAAAACAAACATGAGAACTACTATTTTGTAACTCTGTCTTCCACTTCTGACTCGTTTTGTGAGCTGTCGTGTCAAGGCTTAGACTGAAGTTCTTGAAAAATAATTTTGTGGTTATCCAATTAGATAGGCACACTGATAATGTCTCAGGTCACCGCAGTGTCAGGTTTTCGACGGAAAATGATAGAGCTTGGTAGTTTGCAGAAATGTTCCAAACAATGGAGCTGCAAGTGTATCTATCAAACAGAGACACGTGATAAACTTGCCTCAAAATTGCAGCCCGTTTTGGATGTATGTTCGCCTTTCTCACATGATGTGCCCATCATAGCGGCGCCTTCTTTTTCCCCTTCCTTATCTTTCCCCTCCCTCTTGTTTTCCACTGAAAGTGTGGAGAATTCCATTAGGTCTGTAGGCTCAGCTGCTCTGTCGCACTCTCCCCATCCCCCTTTGCTTCATCCTCCCGTTCATTATTTTCACTTGCAATTATCATCCTACACACCGCTCCGTCTGTCCACCAGCAATCGGCGAATTTTGATTATTGGTTGGAGCTATGAATTAATGGTGCGCTGCCAGCGGAAATTTCTTAGCTACTCCTGATATGCTCTTCCCGTAAATCTGTACGACTCCCGACATGACGGACTTCTAATACATCATTTTCATTTCAATATAACGAGGAGAGATAGAGACCCCATCTAATTAATGAATGTCTCCCTCTGTGACGGCGCACTCTTAATTCACAATTCCTAGTAGCACGGTAATGTACAGATATAATGGAAGGTACATTTTTATGTATTTATTTTAACCCGGAAGGCTCTATTAGGCATCCATTATGTCAGGAATTGTACGTGAAAACACAATATCACATCAATATTTGAAGTGCCATTCTGAAATGGGAAGTAGAACACGTGATACTCTTGAAACCATTCCCAGTTTTTGTGGTCTGCACCAGTTCTGCAATGGTGCAATGTTTCTTGGGTGGTGCACTTCCTGTTTAAAATTGGCTTTGGTCGAAGCAAGTTATCAGCACTTTCTGGAAGTATAAATCGACTCATATACAGATTAGTTGTTTTTTTTTAACCACACATTTACAATTTGTAGCCAAGTTTTCCAACTTTGTCCTGTTTTTGATTTCAAAGAGCCTGCATAGATTGAATTTCAGACAGAAGATGAATTTGAATTTGGCTGCCACACAAACTCACAGCTGGAGATGAACGTAAAGATCACTATTGTATAGAGATGTCCTGATTTTTTGTCACCCCGAGTCCGAGTATTTGGTTTAAAGTGTCTGCCGATAAAGACTCGCGATCGGTTACCTCGGCAATACATTAAGAGAAAAATAGTGCATATACCAATCGTCTCAAATTCATATAGAAACATGCATAATAGACATATACTGTACCTATATGTACAGTGGGGCAAATAAGTATTTAGTCAACCACCAATTGTTAAAGTTCTCCTACTTGAAAAGATTAGAGAGGCCTGTAATTGTCAACATGGGTAAAGCTCAACCATGAGAGACAGAATGTGGGGAAAAAACTCAGAAAATTACATTGTTTGATTTTTAAAGAATTTATTTGCAAATCATGGTGGAAAATAAGTATTTGGTCAGCTACAAAGAAGCAAGATTTCTGTCTGTCAAAGAGGTCTAACTTCTTCTGATGAGGTCAAACGAGGCTCCACTCGGTTACCTGTATTAATGGCGCCTGTTTTAACTCATTATTGGTATAAGAGACACCTGTCTACAACCTCAGTCAGTCACACTCCAAACTCCACTATGGCCAAGACCAAAGAGCTGTCAAAGGACACCAGAGACAAAATTGTAGACCTGCACCAGGCTGGGAAGACTGAATATGCAATAGGTAAAACGCTTGGTGTAAATAAATCAACTGTGTGAGCAATTATTAGAAAATGGAAGACATACAAGACCACTGATAATCTCCCTCAATCTGGGGCTCCATGCAAGATCTCACCCCGTGGCGTCAAAATGATAACAAGAGCGGTGAGCAAAAATCCCAGAACCACACGGGGGGACCTAGTGAATGACCTACAGAGAGCTGGGACCACAGTAACAAAGGCTACAGTCAGTAACACAATGCGCCGCCAGGGACTCAAATCCTGCACTGCCAGACGTGTCCCCCTGCTGAAGCCAGTACACGTCCGGGCCCGTCTGCGGTTCGCTAGAGAGCATTTGGATGGTCAGATGAAACCAAAATAGAACTTTTTTGGTAGAAACACAGGTTCTCGTGTTTGGAGGAGAAAGAATACTGAATTGCATCCGAAGAACACCATACCCACTGTGAAGCATGGGGGTGGAAACATCATGCTTTGGGGCTGTTTTTCTGCAAAGGGACCAGGACGACTGATCTGTGTAAAGGAAAGAATGAATGGGGCCATGTATCGAGAGATTTTGGGTGAAAATCTCCTTCCATCAGCAAAGGCAATGAAGATGAGACGTGGCAGGGTCTTTCAGCATGACAATGATCCCAAACACACAGCCAGGGCAACAAAGGAGTGGCTTCGTAAGAAGCATTTCAAGGTCCTGGAGTGGCCTAGCCAGTCTCCAGATCTCAACCCCATAGAAAATCTGTGGAGGGAGTTGAAAGTCCGTGTTGCCCAACGACAGCCCCAAAACATCACTGCTGTAGAGGAGATCTGCATGGAGGAATGGGCCAAAATACCAGCAACAGTGTGTGAAAAGCTTGTGAGGAGTTACAGAAAACGTTTGGCCTCCGTTATTGCCAACAAAGGGTACATAACAAAGTATTGAGATGAACTTTTGGTATTGACCAAATACTTATTTTCCACCATGATTTGCAAATACATTCTTTAAAAATCAAACAATGTAATTTTCTGAGTTTTTCCCCCACATTCTGTCTCTCATGGTTGAGCTTTACCCATGTTGACAATTACAGGCCTCTCTAATCTTTTCAAGAAGGAGAACTTGCACAATTGGTGGTTGACTAAATACTTATTTGCCCCACTGTACATAAATGTTCATATTTGTTCTTATTAGGCACGGGCTAGTAAGATATCTGACCTTTTTTCAAGATATCAGTACTCACGACAGCGGCCCGCCCTCTTGTGGCCATTTTGTGATCAGCAAATATGTGTGTATTCATATGATTTACTTTATATTAATGCTTCATAGGAACTGTTTTACACACTATCTAAAGACACGGTTTGTTTGAAAAAAATAAATGAATAAAAGCGAGCATTGCCTTTGAGAGAATGTTTCTGCCTTTAACGTTACTATTACTGCGCCATATATAGTGGCAATGGACGGTATCATTCTTAGTTGTAGAAAAGAAGACACCTGCTTGTCTGCTTTAACCACATACTTGTGTATTGTTATATACCAGTTGAAAAATATTATAGAAAAGGCTCATCCCGTAAAAACTTTCTCTGGCTGGAAAACATACTAAGCACGGTCGAGAGGCAAGAGCTCACAAAAATCAAACAACAGGAAAGCTGTGCTGATGTATTGTCTATTCTGTCGCTCTTCTACCTCCATCCCCCCACAGTTTCCCCCCTGTATTTGTTTCCCCCTTTTTTTTGTTTTTTGTTGTCGCTCTGGCAGAGGAATGTTACACATCCACAGCATGGTGGGTAGTGAAAGTGTGCGCATTTTTGTGCCATTTTTTTCTGTGCATTTTATTATTTTTGTGTGTGTGTGTTTGCTTTGGAATTAGAGTGGGTTGGTTTGCTTCGTATGTGTTTGTGTTGAGATATAGAAACGTGTGTTTGAAATGTTGGCCAGCCTGTGACATCATTTGGCCAAACCACCCTCGCCATCCTCATCTGTCCCATTCCACCACATGCATATTTCATGGAACTGGTCATTTGTGTCACCAGCGGGGCAGTTCCTTGGCAGTGCGTGCGTATGTGGAAAGGAGATATGAAACTGACTAACACTCAGTTTGCAAGTCATTCGAGTAAAATCCACAGATGGACAGTTGCTACTTGCGTGCTGCTGCTGTGATTGAAGCTCCTCGTCTTGCTGTCAGAGCCATCTGTGTTTGAATGATGTGTTTTTAAAACTGCTCTGTTAGTCACATCCAGACCCTCAGAATTACATTTGCATAATGTGCGCTTCCAGCGAGATCCATGTAGTGTGCATCTGTTGATACAAAGGAGAGAGCTAAGCCATAACTGCTGGTTGTGTCGAGATTTAATGCAGGTGCAGGCGTCTGTACATGGAAAATGCTAATCTAAGGATGCTCATATGCTTTATGTTTTTTTTTTTTGTACCAAATCTGCGATAGGCTCAAGCTTCCCATCCCTCTGAACGAAACAACTGGTTGTAGAAAATGGGTGGCTGCATGGACGATTGTGCTTCCCATAGTCTGCCATTGTGCTCGCTTGCTAGTCTTTTGAAGTGGTTACACTCTGCACAAACCATTCTACTCAGCATAAGTATAATGGTAACGATGAAATGACTTTTTTTTTTCTCTATGGGTGGTGATTTTTAGGGCTAGTGAAAAATCGGCTCAACTGGTCGACAGACATCTTGGCCCTGTGTGCCGCATGGACATTTGTGACATTTGTGACACGAACACCAAGTCAATAGCATTCACAAAAAACAAAACAAAAAAAAGAATGCACAAGGTTTGGGGTCGATTTAATCCAAGAAAAAAAAAGACAAAAATGAAATTTTATGGAATTACGGCACAGCGCAGCTGGAGCTTGGAGACGGGAGCACACAACCTGTATGCATGAATACAAGCTTGCTGGCGAAAACTACTAAAAGTGTTGTAACAGTGTATTTTCTTCACTAATGAACTCGTGTAATATATCCTACCATCAGTTTGTAGACTACACACTGTTGTGTATTCATTTTGCAAATGGCGTTCGAGTGCCTGTTTCATGCCTTTCACAAAGTGCAGTTCGCGTTTGGCGGTTGAAGCTTCTCCAGCTAACCCTAGCTTACTGCATGCGTCTCTAATCAACTCTTTTCGAAGCAATGAGTGGAAAGTGACGTGATTATTGTGCAAAATGTGTTTGAAAATTAAAGAGCGGGCAAGCGTGACAGTTGCAGGTGGATCTTTTTTTTATTTATTTCCTTCTTACTTCCTCTTCACGTCCACTGCCAACAGGCCTTCGGAGCAGTCATTAACGGCTGCGAGAGCCACTTGTGACAGAAAGAGAACGCAATGCCAGACCTTGGCCTATATGAAAATTAAAAGGAAAATGTTTTCGTTGAAGTGCATATAGTGTTGATAATATACCGTATTTTCCGCACTACAAGGCGCACTGGATTATGAGGCGCACCTTCAATGAATGGCTATTTTGTTATTTTTTTTCATACATTTGATGCATCGCATTATAAGGCGCAATCTACAATGCCTCCACTAGATGGCGGTACGCTCCTTCCGTTCAACTTGAGAGGCATTCATGACCGCCTCTGAAAAACATAAATGAACAATTACTGTACTTAAATGAAACAACGAAAATTGAAAATAATGCATCAAAACAGAAAATCAAGCAAGGAAATCACAAAGTAACTTCTATATCCCTCCTACAGAATTTTTTTTGTGATTTCCTCGCTTGATTTTCTTCGTAGTTTCATTGAAGTAATCATTCATTTACGTTTTTCGGAGGCGGCCATGAACGCCTCTCGGGTGGAACGGAAGAAGAGAAGGCACGTAGACGGACAAAGACGTACAGTACCTGTATTTGTTGAGACTGTGAAAACCATTAATAAAGTCTGCGTTTAAAAAAAATAATAAAACCACAGCTCTCTTTTTTTCAACAAATACAGGTGCGTCTTTGTCCGTCTCCGTGCCTTCTCTTCTTCCGTTCAACTCGAGAGGCGTTCATGACCTCCTCCGAAAAACGCATTGGCATGTCCTTGATCATAGCTCCAACAGAACGATCAGAAGTCAGTAGTAGTTATTTATTCCTTTGTTGTGTATTCACAAATGATGAAATCACACTATAAATTCTGTAGGGGGGCTAGAGAATTTATTTTGTGATATCCTCACTTGTATTATTGATGTATTATTTTCAATTTTCATAGTTTCATTGAAGTAATCGTTAGTTTATGAACACCTCTCAAGTAGCTGAAGGGGGCTAGAGTAAACATTTCCCCGGAATTCTATGAAAAGGAATATCCTTGATGCATTCCTCACTTACGTAAGCGGAAATTCCACTATCTGTAACCCGGATGGAGACGTCATGCGGCGGGAGTTTTACACGCAATGATACGCGGAAACACACCAACGGAGACACCTTTTCACTTCGCATTGATAATTTCGAAACGACGACATTGGCGTGCGTTTTACTGTTTCGATTTCTAACTTTATTCACTTACGTCCTGTTGATCGCGGCACGAGCTTATAAAGCAACGCCCACTCAACACAACTGGAGAAGATGGAAGAAACGTGTTTGCTTCGCCGTTTATGTCATCGAATCTATGTGTCAGTGTTAGTTTTACTGTAATTGCGAACGATTTTAACTTTATTTACATCGTTTAGATCATGGTAGAAAACGAGGAAGAACCCAACAAAACAAAACAACCCAAAATAGACTCATTTTTCCCAAGACTGAAAAAAATCAACATTAAAATACTGTCTGTGTTGTGGACCTGTACTGTATACCGTACTAACAGTCAGAGCTGCATTATAAGACTTGCAGGAGGACATGGCTCACAAAAGAGGGTAAGGACAGATTGGACAGCGCAAACATGAGTCCGTACATACCTGCATTTGTTGAGACTGTTTTAAAAAAACAAGACCACAGCTCTCCTTTTTTCAGAGCCGCAACAAAAACTTATTTAATAAAGCAGCGACACAGTTCACTGAACCAACAGCAAGTTATAATATTGTAAGCATGTCTCCAGCAAGGAGCCATCTTGGGGTCGACATATTACCCTAATGACCATACACAAGACGCACCGGATTTTAAGGCGCTCGGCTCGGTGAGCTTTTAAGAAAAAGGAAGACTTTTTGGTGCGCCCTACAGTGCGGAAAATACGGTACTTCAACTTTATCTAACTTAAGTGTTGTTTAAAGAGGCATGCTTATAACAGTCGGAAATGTCCCCCCTGCCCCCTCGAAAAAAAAACATTTGTCAACTTCAAGCAAGGCATGGCCTTGTAAATACAGTCAAACCTCGGTTTTCGAGTGTCTCGGTTCTCGTCCAATTCGGTTTTCGACCAGAAATTTACATTTTTTTATGCCTCGGATGACGAACAAATTTCGGTTCTCGAACAAACTGAGCGCACTTGAATGCACCATTTGACTCCTCTCGCCTTCCTTACACGAGGAAGTGACGCTTCCTCGTGTTGCTTCCCATTGTGAGCAGACGTGTTCAATAAACATTTTTATTTTAAAAAGAGTGTGGTTTCGGTTTTCGAACAATTTTGGTTTTCGAACAGCCTTCTGGAACGGATTATGGATGAAAACCGAGGTTTGATTGTATATGAAATTCAAGCCCCGCATTTCCATTCTGCTAAAACTACACATTTGTTGCCTTGCACATTAGAGCCTTGTGAATAAGCATTACCCTTTTCTCATTATCATAATCATTTTATTGTATTATTTTAAGTCTTGGGACTTTGTGGGCTACACTGGGACGTTGAGGATTGTCTTTCGTCCCAGGTCATGTGGAATTGTGTATTTGGATGACAGAAAAGTCCAGAGATCTTTTGTATCTTTGAATTTTGAGTAAAGTAAAATCCTTTGAAAAGTGAAAATATTACTTGAAAGGACAACATGATAAATTAGTTTCAAGGTAAATCAAATTATACTACAATAATAACAATTGGAAAAAACAATAATAAATACCAGCTCTTCCTGCGCATTTTGGCCTCTTAAGGGCAGGGTAGTCTGGCGTATGGATGGAGTTCACACGATAGGTTTTAATGCTCATTTAAAATTTTGGGGTGAAATCTGATTTGTTTTTGTTTTGTTTTTTTTGGTGTGTGTGTCACCATTCACATTGCATATTAAATGCGACTTAAGTTGGTCTGGTGTGAGAACATGCGCTGAAGAAGAGACGACTTCACTCACAACAAAGGTTTTGCGCAAGGAAATCTAGTCCAGTGTGGAGAGACCACGGATGTGGCAGGGGCTCATATTTTTGTTATCTCATATACACCAAGGAGCGATGCGTGAGAAGGTATAAATATTTGGGGGTAATGAGGCGAACCTTTTCGATCTTATGTCATGGAGACGTCTCAAAAGATTACATTACGTCAATGCCGCTTGTATTAAACGAAGCCTCCACGTTGCTGAATTACTACTATCACCCCAAGTGTCCATTTTATGCTTCATGTCAATACTGTTGCTCAGAACAACTTCAATGATTCACTGACAGTCAGTCTCCCTCCCAATTGTTCTCTCCCTCTGCCTGCGTCGTGGATCTTGATGACGTGTAGGTCAGATATATGCTACCTCGCCGTAAAATCCGACACGTATCAAATCTCGGATCACATATGAATGTGGCCCATGTCGGATTTGCAAAAATCAGAATTGAGGCTTTCAGACTGTCAGATGCAGGTCGCATATGGGTAAAAAAAAAAAAAAATCCGAATTGGGTCAGATTTGCCTGCAGTGTTAATCTAGACTTAAAATGAGAACAGAAGACGTTGCAATTCAACTCGATTAATATAGAGCGACCATATTCTGGATTCCAGAAAAAAGAGGACACGCAGTGACACCACAATCACACACACTACACTATTTTAGCAACATAATGGATTCAGGGTACTTTCACAACAAAGGAAACTTGAAAACGCACTGTGCCGTTCTGCACTTTCATCATTTTAATTATAACATTTTAAAGATCGAGAGAAGCCAAAATCAAAGTCATGATTACATTTTGATTAATCGTCCAGCACTAATATACATTGTTCAAATATCATACAGCTCTAGGAGTGATAATTATTGAAACAGTTTTATTCACTGTTTGAAGTTTAATCACTTAACTGTGTGTGTGTTTTGTGGAATTACAGGCAAAAATGGATGGAAATACTTTTTTTTTTTTTTAAAGAGGGTTTGTTGCACAAGAGTAATTTTGTTTTCAAGTATGAATATCTGTTGTTAATGTGAGGTCACTAGAAAGCCTGAGGCTGTCATCTGTGTAATTTTGAATGTCAATTCAGGAAAAGAGGTATGGGTTGGTCTGATTTCTTATTAATTGAATTATATGGGCAACACAATTGAATTCTATCAATGGAAATTTACATTCATTTTGGAGTTATGTCGTTGATATAACCGAATATCAGCTGTCTATCGGTTGTGAGGCCCAGACCATGAAACCCACAATGAGCGGAGGGGCGTGTACATCGCGAGCAGGTGGCAAATAGATGTATCTGCAGGAAACAGGGAATGGTGCAGGTGGATGCGCCACATAAAAAAAAACATGAGAAGGTTTCCAACTCGCAATAACAAATATATTTGTATAAAAAATATTTTCTCAATAGGAGGTGAGCCGTTGCGTTCCACTCCAGTGTCATGCACCAGAGGCACAGGAAGGAATACTTCCTATACCAGTATAATAATAATAATAATACATTTTATTTATAAGCGCCTTTCAAGACACCCAAGGACACTTTACAATCAGGAACAAAAACAATAGTGCTGTGTATTCGTATTACAATGTGATTCATAGTGCCATATATAAAAACGTCCATCGTGCGATATAACCTTATTGTTTTAATACAGTTATTTTGATATGTGGGTTCGGTGTTGGTGTAACGGTGGTGACTCCAGTGCGTTTCGAGCCCCACCTACTTTGGCTTCGAAGCCGCACTTCCACTACGTCACTGGCTTAAGAGCTCGGACCGCCAGCACCCTCTCTGAAGGCTCAGCGGAGTAAGGTTCTTACTTACAGACCAGGGTGCGGGCTCCCCATTCGCCACCTTGACAATGATAAGGTAGGATGGGGCGTGGTGAGGTAAATATTTCCCACTCTGGCTACACAAGTGACCGCCCAATTCTCTGAAAAAATTACACTAGGGGAATGATAAATATCCGTATACAAAAAAAATACTGTAATAAAAAGTCCATATGCAAATTGTATACAGTGGTCCCCAAATCCTCCATACATCCAGTGACTCGCATGATTTGTTACAGTCTAATGACAATATAACTTCAAGCCTTTTAATTTATTTTGTGATTTACTCGTTTGTGAATACAGTACACAACAAAGGAATAAATAACAAATGCTTCTGAGACAGTCCAGTCTCCTACATTTTACTGACATCTCAAATCAAGTCAAGTACAACTTTATTGTCAAATATGCTGTATGTGCAACATACAGCACAGATGAAATTTCCTCCCTCGTAAACAAACAACAAGACAACAAGACAACATCTGATCGTTCTGTTGGAGCTACACTCAAGGAAATGCCAAAATAAATTCTGTAGGGGGGGCTATAGAATTTAGATTGTGATGTCCTCGCTTCATTTTCTGTTTTGATACATTATTTTTAATTTTCGTAGTTTCATTGAAGCAATCGTTAATTTACGTTTTTCGGAGGCGGTCATGAACGCCTTTCGAGTCGAACAGAAGGAGCGTAGCTCTATCTAGTTGATGCATTGCAGATTGCACCTTATAATCCAGCGCGTCCAATATATGAAAAAAATGACAAAATAAGCCATTCATTGAAGGTGCGCCTCATAATCCAGTGCGCCTTTTAATGTGGAAAATACGGTAAATTTGAAAAGAGTGTGATTAAAATAAAAAAAATTGACAAGTACACAGAGTCACAATTGTTTTCCTCTAATTGAGTTGTAATTTAACATTTTGGAGTACAATTGCATCCTCTGGCTACCAGAGTGGGAGAAATTAATCACAGTGGATCAACATCTCTTCATTCAACGAACGTAAGGCTCTCACCGGTATAAAACGCGGGTCAATAATTTATGATCTCATCAAATAAAAGTTGATTTTATTTGTTGGGAGTACAATTAATCCACTACCTTGAGTAATATGTACTCTAAATATTTTACTCTCTTCCAAGTGTAAATTTTACTCTGTTGGGGACGAAATATTGTCTTGTTTGAGTAAAGTGTACCCGATGAAATTTGCTGTGTCGGAAATTACTTTGCCAAGGTCCGGTTTGCTCTGAGAGGGAGGTTTGCACCTGGTCAACTTCTGATGTGCTACCCACAGGCCGGGCCTCTTCTAGGACTCTGCCTAGGCAGCTGCTTCCTTCCAAATGTGGTGCCTTGCTCACTGGCTCAACTGCCTCTACCTCTTCACCGGCAGTCCTGCTCTCCCCTCTCTTCGCCAACTTTTTGATCAGAAATTTCCTCGCGAGCCACAGTTTGTCTGGAGTTGTGTAGTATCTTTGAACAGATAAATGCAGTATTTAGACACTGTAAAAAATAATACGCTGGTAGCAGCTTTTATTTATCTCAATACTACAAATTGGCAACATGACTTATTGTGAACTAAAATATGTTATGACAGCATTCAGTGCATTTTACTTGCCTCTCTTTGTATCTTCGACTCACCAAAGTGGCGATTCAGTGCAAAGGCTCCTTTTTTACTCAATAAAAGCGGGTCTGCACGTCCTTGAGCAGAGTGCTTTTCATGGTTCTCACGCCCTGGTTAATGGTCTCTTCCCGAAACACTTCGGAGAGCTATTGAATGAAAGAAAGAATGGTTTTATATGAAAGTCGTGAAAATGTGCTACACAATTTATTTGTGTAACACATTTCATTCAAATTGCATTACATTAAAACGAACACAACTAAGCATTAGTCGACATAAATTAAAAGGTAGCATGCAAAAATTGATTCGACACAAAAATAAAGGCTAGATTAACAAGAACGCTTCAGTAAATGATGTTTTCAGCATGGATTTGAATTTAAAGTATGATGAAAGATATGGTAGTGCTTCACAATCTTAACACGGGACAACATGAAATCAAAATGCTCCTAGAATGGACCCTTGTGGAATCCCGCATATTATCTTTGTTCACTCAGAATCATGGCCATCAACTGAGTACAAATGGAGACAAAGTAGTCCCTAACTTGCAAGATTTGAATCAATTCAACTCAGTGCCAGCAAGTCCACCCACTGTTTTAGTCTGTTGAGCAGGATGTTCTGATTCACTGTGACAAATGCAGCATTGAATTTGAGCAGTATCAAGACGGTAGATTTGAAGGCATCATTATTCAGGTGTATATAATTTAAGACTTTAATAAGTGCAGTCTCAGTACTGTGGTGTGGTCATTCATTAAAACAAACTCTATCGATCCATATATACATCTCCTTGTTCTTATCCAATGTCACCTCTTCAAAGTAGCAGAGTAGCAGCACCTCAGCTGCTTTCTTCATCAGGGTCCAGTGATTTGGTGTCATTGTGGCTGGAAGGTTGTGGTCGGCTGCATAGAAGCTGAGAGTCTGACTTCGCTCCAGGAGGCTTTGGAGCATGTAAATTAGGGCTGAATGATTTCTCCTTTTTTCTTCTTTTTTTCTTCTAAGCGACGATTCCTCACCTCAGTGTCGGCAAACGAGCTAGGAGTAGACTAAGCATGGCAACGCCAATGCTAATCGCAATGATAACTTGGCAAAAACACCAGAAAAAAAGTGCTTCGGTGTACAGTACACTTTTCACAGTTGTCTGTCTGGAACAGCATTCAATGGCAGAGCAAACGGTTTTGTTCATGTCACCTGCTTATAGATTATATCTTCGATCTGTCTATCGATCTATCTGTAATGTACCATATTTTTTCCCTTTTGACAGAATCATGCACAAACACACCTGCAAATACCCAAACGGATCACAAAAGAAATAATCCACACATGTCATCAAAAACAGTGATTAACATGCAACATTGAAAAGTGGTCCGAGTGTATGAAGCATCTGAAAAAAATTCAAATCAATTTGATGTTTCCTTGTTTTTTTGTCTGTGGACTGAAATTTCCCTCTTAAATCATAGCCATTTACTCTGATATGAGTGGGAATGCAAGTTCGACATGTTTGCACAATTTTCATTCTTCCCTTTCTATTTATTTGTGTCTGCTGCAGCAAATGGTGATGAGCCTGCGGGTTTCGGAGCTCCAGGTGCTGCTGGGCTACGCTGGGCGTAACAAGCACGGACGTAAGCACGAGCTTGTAACAAAAGCATTGCATCTGGTAAAGGCAGGCTCGAGCCCCGCCGTGCATATGAAGATCAAAGAGCTGTACCGCCGACGCTTCCCTGCAAAAATGGTGTCTCACTCCGAGCTCTCCTTGCCCGGACCACATCACCCAGCCACAGCCGGGCTGGTCGGAGGAGGTGGAGCTGCTTTGCCAGCTGGACTGACACAGCTGGCATACGAGGGCCACGCGGGTCACAGTGGAACCCCGTCACCCGCTGCCTTACTACCCCTTTCGCTACTCGGCCCTGGGAAGCACGAGTTCACCGGGTTGACGCACCACCTGTCCGCTGCGGTCCCACTACACCCCGTCCATCCAGATGTGACGCTTCAGAGGTTGCCATTTTATGACATGCTTGATGAGCTCATCAAGCCAACCAGTCTAGGTGAGAGCAGCATTTCATCGTTTTTCCATTGTGAAATGGTTTAGTTCTGTTTGTTATGTATGTGGTTTTTGGGCAGTGATTGGGGTGACCAAACATCATGTAACCTAAAAATTAGCTCGAGATTTTCATCCTTCAGTCACTCTTGCAAACATTTGCTATGCCCGCCAGGACCTCAAAGTCGCGAATCATTTTACACCTAACACACCAGAAAAGAGCGAGACCAGCATATGCATAAAACACACTACTTATTCATCCGTTTTATGCATCAGAAATCTTGCATTGGAGAGGTTACAAATTGGTTGGAATTGCTATGGTAATACCGAAATGTCAGGCATGCATCATAAAAGTCGTATGTGACTTTTATTGAGGGGAGTAATGATTATACTGTATGACACATCCATTTTTATCATTGCAGCAGCTGTTTTAGATACATTCGCAGCTGTAAACATCCATGCAAATGTGAATTTTAAAAAACATGCATTCTTCAAAATATATTCATGCATGTACTTTCAGAGATTTATGTTATTTATGTGTTCATTAAATCTTGATAGCTATAACTGTACATTTCTGTCTTGATCAGTAAAAAAATAGTTTATCCTCACTCCAATAGAGTATGTTGTGCTGAGTAAGATTCTATGACTTGACTTTTGACTTGCTTGAACAAAGTAATGAGTTGACTCGCTTTTTTGGTGACAAGACTTTTGGCGTGACAGAAAGACATACAACACAGCCAGCTTTCGTCACTGGCTGGATTGATCGTGAGTGAAATGGGTCTCCGTAGGTACTTTATGTTCTTTGACTGTACACTAGGTAGCAGTATTGCTATAAAAATACTATTGATATGAAAAAAATACTATTGATATGAAAAACGTTGTGATGTTCATCGCCTATTAAGAAAATAGTGTCAGGCTACACCCTGGCATTGTTATTTTGCCTCCAGACACCACAAACTTAACCCGGTTAGGACGATTAAATGGACGGACGAAAATCCACGTTCGTCCTTGCTTCGTCCGTCCTTTTTAAAAAAACTTCTTGTCTTCCGTCCCAAAAATTGATGTCCTTCCGGGACGGACGGACAGACCGTTCTGTCCTAGGAACGGAATGCCCACCTCTGTTGTCTGGAGTGCCCATCTAGTATCTACCAGTCATTTAGTATAGCATTTAAATGTTCTGGCTTTGTAATTATAAAAAAAAAATTATTATAAAATCATGGAAATATGCCAGTAACGTTTTTCATTTCATTTCATTTTAATCGAGGCAGAAACTATCATGTCATTTATTTTCCTGCTGTACAAGCACAGTGGCTGCAACTCTGTCATTGCAACATTTCCTCCTTCTGTTGTAACGTACTAAATGTGTTCTACCCGTTCCTCTTCTGTTTTCTCTCACCACTCTCTGTCATCATCCGCTTTGCATGCAAACATTTGCATTCGAAGTGAGAAAATTGCACGGACCCACCACTGTGCCTTCAATTTGAGTCTGAATTGCATATAGACGTTGTAGTCACTCACACCCTGATACAGTACTGCACATGTGGTTCCTTACAAACACAGACATACTTCCATATTAATAATGTATACGTGTTCTCTCATTAATGAGAGAAAGGGCAAATGAGAAAAAAAAATGAGGAATATGGTGCATATAATTTCACCAAGCTGAATATGTGAATGGTTCTAAAAGACTGCTCAGGCTCGTGTGATCACCATATTTAACCTAATTATGAGGAAGAGAGCTCTGTTACCTTGTAATCATGCACATATGCCTCCCTCAGATCCACTGATTGGTATTCATACTACTCCCACAATTGTTTCCGCATCCCCTTTTGCCTCATCCACAGTATCATTTACAACAATTCCCTCCCCCCCACTCTTTCTGCTGCATTTATTCATGCCCTTACAGCCTATTGCCATGTGTGTCATAAAATGCTAAAATGATACTCTTCTTAATTCCAATTTATCATAGCTGAAAATGTTGAAATTATGAAAACGGTGCATTCATGTTAACAGTCTTGGATTGTATGGCAAATACATTAGATTCCAGTAGCATTCACCTCACCTCAAGAAGTATTACGACAGTGAGTCTGATTCATTTCCAACTCCAATGAAATTGAAACGTGTATGACAAAAATAAAAACAGATTTGCAAATTCTTTTCAACCTTTATTCAATCGTGTACACTTAAAAGGCAAGATGTTCAGTGATCAAAATGATGATAATACCCAATCAACGTTTGGGAACAAAGGACAATATTTGTTGAAGCTTTGTTGGTGGAATTCTTTCCCATTCTTGCTTGATGGTCAGCTTCAGCTGTTGAACAGTCTCCATCCATCCATTCATCTTCAACAGTGGTTCGCCTGAAGAGGGTCGCGGGGAGTTGTGGGAGCCTATCCCTGCTGACTTCGGGCAGGAGACAGACTATACCCTGAACTGGTCGCCCTCTAGTCACAGGGCACATATAGAGTATCCATTGTCATATTTTACGCTTCATAATGCGCCACACATTTTCAATGGCAGACAGGTTTGGACTGCAGGCAAGCCAGTCTAGTACCTGCACTCTTTCACTACAAAGCCACGCTGTTGTGACACCTGCAGAATGTGGTTTGGCATTGTCTCGCTGAAATAAGCAGGGGCCTCTAAGGGATTTTGGATGGCAGCATTTGTTTCTCCAAAACCTGCATGCACCTTTCCACATTAATGGTGCCTTCACCGATGCTGGCTTTCGAAATTTGCGCTGATCACAACCCAGATGTTCTTTTCCTCTCGGGGCCCAGAGTGCCCGAAATCCATAATTCCAAAAAACGATTTGAAATGTGGACTTAGCAGACCACAGCACACTTTTCATCTTAGCGTCAGTCCATTTCAGATGAGCTCAGGCTGGGAGAAGCTGGCAGCATTCCTGACTGTTGTTGAATCCACTCACCTCCACAAGTGTTGGAAAATCAAGATAAATTCCTTTGCTTTTGTTGTATGCTGAAAACATTTAAGTTTTTGAGGATATCAGTTAAGAATTCCAGCTTTTAATTAATGGTACTGTATTTACATCAAGATGTGTTTCACAGATAAGAAAGGAGCACCTTTTGTTTTAAGCCACCGCCTTTTAAAGTGAGCAAAATTATTGTAATGAGCATTATTAAATCACATTAGAGTGAATAACATTGAATATTTGGTGGCATAACCCTTTACTTGCGACTTCACCAAACTGTTGCATTCTTTTCCATTCCTTTACTGCAGCCTTCAGGAGGTCAAATGCAGCCTCTGTTTGGTTACGGTCCAGTGATTGACTTGGCCAGTCTAAGACCTTCCACTTTTCAATCTGATGAAATCCTTTGTTGTGTTGTCTTTATTTTTGTGGTCATTTTCTTGTTGCATGATGTCGCTTCTCCTGATTAGTTTGGTTGCGTTTTTCTGTAAATGATCAGATAAAATGGTTTTGTCGATTTCAAAATGTACAGACTTTGAAAAAAACAACTGGAGACCACAACACAAGTGGTTGGATCTTGGTCCTAATGTGATTGCTAAGGCCTACAATTCATTTATCATTTACGGGGAATTATTCTGTTACGTTTACAGAGGAGATTTGATTCACTGTGGCGACACTTGCAAAGGGTTAAGCCGAAAGCTCAGTGTGGCGCATGTTCTCTTTTAGGAGGAAAAATAGAACTATCCAAAAGTGCATAAAAACTGCCTTTAATTCCTCTTTTGTGCTTATTTGACCTATTTTTGTCTATTAGTGTTACAATGCCTCATGTTGTTAATTGTTGTATGCATGCTTGAGTTTTATTATAAGGTTTATAGTTTGGCTTTACTTTGAATCATTTTCTGAAGGGGTAAATATTTGTCTTTATATATTTTTTTAAAGTGTCGAATTTGAATTAACCTTCCATATTGAAAGAAACAAAAACTGAAAATGGCATACTGTATTTCCAAGTAGGGCTGGGTATCGATTCTGATTTACAAAATCCATTTGATTCAATTCACATGGGCCCGATTCAATTTGATTGGTTTTCGATTCGGTTAGCGAAGGATTTCAGGCAGTGCCAATTTTACTTCAATGTGGAAGACATTCTCCAAAGGAGCACTACTGCAAATAGTAACAACTTCTTGTTTTAATTTGGTGCATTCATAAATATATGAATATTTACCTAAAATAATTATATGAAGCATGTATGTTTGGGCAACCTAATCAAAATAAAAAATAATAATTTAAAGCAATAATAATTTAAAGCAATTCTAACCAGTGCAGGCTGTGTAAATAAAGTGGCAAAAGACACTACAAACTCATGACATTCATATTCCTGTGTTTGTCTCACAAAGTGTCAGCACAGTACTGTCTTTGTGTTTGTTTTAATTAAACACATTGTTCTGATACGCTATTCTCGTGCAGTGACACAATTTCACGTGATGCAAGAAGTCACATGGAATTTTGGGAAAAGGATATTAAAAAGATGGATTGATGGTTTTATGAATCAATATCGGGCTATGAAAAGGAACATCTACTTGCTTCGATTAATCGAAAAACAATTTTCAAACCCAGCCCTATTACCAAGTGATAGCGACTTCAGTTTTTTAAATGCATTCATCCAGTTTTTTTCTTTCTGCTAAACTAATAAAGCGAAGTAAAAACGAGCCAGCCTTGATAAAACAAATGACCAGAACTCCAAGCTGTGCTGACCAACATAGAGTGCCTCCTGACCACTAAAAATCTCCTTCAATGCGAGAGTGGCTGCCTTTGAATTGAATTGAATTGAATACAACTTTATTGTCAAATGTGCTGTACGTATGTATAACATACAGCACAGATGAAATTTCTTCCCCCTCAACATAAAACAAGAGGAGCCGCTGCGGGTGTCCGCGCCGCCATCAAAAGAAAAGTTGACCAAAAAATGACAAAATAATTTACAGCAGCTCCTATACTTTTTGTTCTTCTACTTTCTTCCTTTCATAATTTTGCTGCTGTAAATTGGGAATTTTTCCATTGTGAGACGATTAAAGGTTTTCTTATTCTTATTATAATGTCCAGTGTTCCTATGCATGTTGTTTGCAGCTGCGTTGTCTCGGGCGTGGTCCACCTAGCACTGACGCAGCCTGGAAAATGTGTACTATTTGCATTAGGAGAGAATAGTGGGACCAGCTGCCAGACTGCGAACACAGCCATCTAAGCATTTCTGTATGTGCACATTGGAATGCCTTAATGAGCTCGAGGACCATATAGCTGCAGCGCAACCCCATTCAGCGCTCCAAAAAAATCCCTGTTCTCAGTCAGGAGGAAGTTACACAGGTTTGCCTTGTAAATTCTCGATCTCACTTTTTATCACACATTGTTCGAACCATTTTGTCTTTTTTCTTTTGTTTTCTGAGAATGGAGCTGTCTTTTGTGTTTGTGTGCATATGGGTGTGCTTGCATGTGGCGTACTAAATTAATGAAAAAGTAGCAAAGGCCTGACCGAGCTAACGAACTCCAGCTGGGCTTTGTTGTGCTTATTAAGCAGATTGAGGAGAGTAAATTCTCTTGAGCTTAGCTCATACCTCAGACCAGACCTAAGGCAAAAGGGTTTTGGGGGGTTAGGGTTTTTTCTTTTCTTTTCTTTTTTAAACTTTTTTGCCAAAATCAGCTCTCTTAGCGTATTTCACCTTTTTAGAATCACCCCGGTATTCTATGCATGATCTGCCAGGTTATTTCAAAAGAAAGCAATACTTCCTGTTATCTTTAAAAACAATCCAACGATTGGGATAACATTGAAATATATTGCCCTAAATTGTGGTGAATAGCTCTCCGCCCTCTGAATAACCATTCAATATTATTTGGTATTCACTTTAGGTGGTTACAAATAGACAAGTTAACACAATTGTTCTACCTACCTTTGTCCTTCAATCTGCTCTCCCAATCGTTACATTTTTTATTTTTTTTTAAATTGATCATTCATTTTTGGGGGACACCCATGGTTTATGGTAGGTGACGGGAAAATAATTTTCATCTGTGCTGTATGTTGTACATTAAGCATATTTGACAATAAAGTTGACTTGACTTGACTTGAACAGTTGGACTCCATATCGTATGGTGTGTGGATTTATACAGCTGGTTTTAGTGACACAACGCAGAAGCTTTTCACTCGCAAGTCGCAAAAGTCATTTATGCATAAGTTATAGACCAGAACAGATTTTCCCTCACAATGAACGGTTTTCACTTTACCTTTACTGCATGCTGCCTGTGAATCGAATACATGGGGACACATGCTAACCCAGCCAAAAGACTTTGAAATTGACGGTTTGCAAATACTGTACATCCCAACTGTTGGGCGCCGATTGAGGGGCCTAGCGTATACTCACCAATATGATACATTCGAGGTGCGCAGACAGTTAGATAAAAATGATTGTAGACGGGGGCAACGGAGTAATGAATCCAGCCGTAGGCAGTGATTATGTTATTAGATGTTTTCAGTTTCATAATCCAAAACTACTGAATACTTTACTCAAAATAGCAAGAATAATTTGACAACCCATTTGTGGGCTAAAGAAGAATAATGTGTTTGGGTTTCGTTTGCTTGCAGATTCAGTGAACATATTGTGTGATTCTCTAATAACTTGTCAACTTTTGGGGGGGGCTGAAAATGAAGCTATTACTTGCTATTATTGTGTTTCATCTGTGTGATGAAACACAATAATAATAATAATAAAAATAAAATAATAATAAGCCATTTATCTCCGCCACTGATTGGGGGTAGCAACCGAGTCCTTTCGCAAAGCAGGAGTCTGGCTGGCATGCAGACAAACAGATGACAGTAACATGAAAAGAAAAATACATTGAATGATAAAACTTTTTGAGTTGAGGTCTTGGTTAACAAACTTATTTGGTCGTGCGCGGTCTCTTTTTAATCTTGAAACTTGAAGTCGGTTTCAATGAATGTCATTCTCTCAAATGTCATCAATGGTCGACTTTGACCCATCACATGATGGGTGATTGGATGATTGTCATCATTTCTGTCTTAGTTCGTCAATTTTACTAACGCACAGTTTTTCTTTCCGTTCCATGGTATCAAAACCACCACACGCAAGAATCAGATCAAATTGAGTCACTGGAACGTTGTTTCTTCATTAGCTTTAGTCTTATGTTTCTTCCAGCAAAATTCATACAGTACACCTCTTGTATGTCAATAGAATACAATGTGTGATGCAGAATAACTTGGTGTTCTAGTCTCACTGCATTTTTGCGTGCTGGTTTATCTTTGTAGATGGCATATTTGCAGATGAAACATTTGCTCAAAGATAATCTGAGCATTTGATCAATAAACAAAGCCTAATCTGATATTACCACAAGAATTCCGATGTATGTCACAAGCCTTTTCTTTCAATTGTCTCATCAAAACACAATCATGTAAACCGCCTGTATTGGATGCTTTTGGAATGTATCAGATCAGGGTTTAGGCTTCAATAAGACAACTAAGGTAAAAAAATAACTATTGAGGCAGTATCGGTGGTATCGGAGTTGTGGCCGTATGGTTGTTGGTGCCTGTCATGGCGGCAACTCCCGAATCTGCTGGTGGACACCAGCAGTCAGGGATGCTGTCGAGCTAAAGGAGTCCTATAAGGCCTTTATGGCTCGTGCGATTCTTGAGGCAGCCGATGGGTACAAGATGGCAAAGTGGAACGCATCTTCAGTGGTCGCTAAGGCAAAAACACGGGCATGGAAAGAGACAGGCCACAGAAGCCGACTTTGAGTTGAGCTCCTCCTTCTCCGTGTCGAGGGGAGCGAGATGAGGTGGCTCGGGCATCTGATTCGGATGCCTCCTTGATGCTTCCCTGGTGAGATGTTCAGGGCATGTCCCACCGGCAGGAGTCCCCCGGGACGATCCAGGACACGCTTTCTCCGGCTGGCCTGGCAACACCTTAGGATCCCCCGAGACGAGCTCAGAGAAGTGGCTGGAGAGAGGGAGGTCTGAGCTTCCCTGCTCAAGCTGTTGCCCCCATGGCTTGACCCCGGATAAGCGGTAGACTATGGATGGATGGATGGATGGATGGGCTAAGATAAGTATGGGCATACCAAAAAATACTGTTGAAGCATATGGGAGGATTCTGACTTTGATCAGTGTTCTGTCTGTTTTCGTGATTTTTCGTCCCGCTTATGTAGTGAACATGCACCTTTAAAAAAGAGGCAGTTGCATGGCTGGAAATTGAAAGTGGGCGGCATTGTCACCTTTTTCATGTCTCTTTTAGCCACCACTCTGCAACATGAGAACAAATCCAGTTTTGTGGTGAGAGTGACTTCGAGTGCAATGGAAGAGTGGGGTGGGGGCGAGAGTGAGAAAAAGCAAGCAAGGACAGAGAGAGAAAGAGACAGACAGAGAGAGTGAGAGAGAGAGAGTGAGTGCAAGAGAGAAAGAAAGGGAGAGAGAGAGCGCAAGAGTGATCGAGATCTATTTTTAGCTTCAGTTGCCCCGAAGAGGAGAAGTCTGAAAGCACATCACATGTAATTTTGTTCTGTGGCACAGACAGGCACCAAAATGCATCAAGAAAAGACACGTTCCATAGAATTATTAAATGTCATTGAGGTCATCCATAGTGTGGTTGGTAATTACCAAGCAAAAGAAACATTCTGAATATTAATGACCATGTAATTATCTTGAGTCGATATACAACTGTGAGTCACGTGCATAGTTTAATGTCTTTGCTTTTATTTTGAGGCACAGCAAAGTTACTTTGAATCATTTCTTGTATTCCTCTTCCTTCATGCCACATTCACAACCCACAGGATGAAAGACTGCTGTCATAATAATTACTCAATCTTATGACGAAAGTGGATAGCCAATTTAAAATGGAGCAATTGCGACATCTCTCTTTAGTATGATTGTTTCACTGGCAAATCAATTTTTTTTATAAATACCGATAGATTATCTGTATAGTGGAAGTGAACCAGCACAGCCCCACCAGTGTGGTGAAATGTTCATTAGGAAACCACTGTACACTCATTTTGAAGATAGGAACTCCAGGAAAAAAAATCATACAAAATATTTTTTCAACAGCTGATGTTTAGCTTTTTTTTATTACAGTCTACTAAATATATTTTAGGCGAACAGAACAAAAGGTGCTGAAGGAGATTTTGAACAACAGCATGATTAACGGAAGACGATCTGAAAAGTGTCCAACTGTTACCCAAAATACTGGAGCTCCAGGTGATGTTCAAACCATTAGTGAAGAAGTTGGCCAGACGGTTTTCGGTTTTAAACATTGGCACGGTTGCCACAACAGGGGAGCAATCTGACCATCTGCTGCGTAAGTTCTCATCAAGTCAGTCCCTCAGTTGATTCTTGATTTGAAAAGCCCATCCTGCTCTTGAGAAGCGTTATTAGTTTTACAAAAAAATGTGCTTGTAGTGTAAATTGGTGGGAGTTGTGAATCATTTTCTGTGATGTTATCTTGTTTTCTGCAGCTTCGGACAACAGCCAGAGATTCCAAGAGACATGCTTTGCCTTTGCATTAACGCCACAGCAGGTCCAGCAGATCAGCAGTTCAATGTAAGATGAAGGCAAATTTTGTCTGGCCAGACTGTGAATTATTTCTCAATTATTCATCAACATCTGTCGGGTGAAAACCATTTTTTTGTGCTTTAAGGGACATCTCGGGGACCAAATGTGATTTCTCAGTTCAAGTCCAATTGCGGTTTTGCCTGTCAGAGACAAGCTGTCCTCAGGAAGATCATTTTCCACCCAGTTTGTGTGTGAAAGTCAACGGCAAGCCATGTAACCTGCCGGTGAGAAACACTGACATACACACGCAGTACCCAAGTTTCCAAATACTGTGTTTTTCTTTGTATTTTAAAGCAGTACTTGTAATCTCACCATGTTTTTGCCATCCTATCTCACAGGGTTATCTTCCTCCAACCAAAAACGGTGTCGAGCCGAAGCGGCCCAGCCGACCCATCAATATTACCTCGTTGGTCAGATTGTCCACGACAGTCCCTAATACCATTGTGGGGTCCTGGACGGCTGAGATTGGAAGGGTGAGAGGCAAAGGGCCTGATTTACTAAGATCCCAAAGAGTGGGCATGAAAATGCATCCTGCCTCGAACAGACTTGTTTGCGCTGTTGGTGGCCAAGATTGCGATCTTTACAAAAGAGGGGTGGAGACTGAAACGTTGAAAAAGAGGGGTTTGAGCTTTAGGTAGCTCTGATGATTTTCATCCTGGGAAATTTTGGGAGCGCACTACAAAAAGGGCAAAATCTAATTTGAACTTGAAATGACAAAATGGAAAGTGTTAGTGGAAGACAAACCAACATATGACTGAATAACATCAAAGATATTTACCGCTCCAATAATTTGGGGGAGAGCAGCAACTACATAAAAGTCGTCTTTTGTTGTTTCACCTTGTCCCAGGTGCCACTCCTGCCTTACAGTGCCTCCATCCATTTAAAAAACAAAACAAAAAAAAACCCAAACAAAAAAAACCACTTTCAAATGGATAAATAACATTTAGTAACACTTCATTCCGTATATGGTGCTTTTTGTTGTCAGGTAAGAGGTCAGAGAAAGGCTTTGGGGCTGTACCCACAATGATTGTTCAAAAAAAAATTGACACCTTGTAAGGCAGTGTCTGTTTTTGTTGTTGTTTGTTTTTTTAATCAGGCGAGTTGTTTTTTTTTAACTCAAATTAGAGGCACGAGATTTTCACAGATCATACAGTGTTTACTATAATCATCTGTCAAGTATTGATGACTGTTTTAACAAATATGAAAAAAGTGCTGTTGTGGTTTTATTGCAAAATCCCACTTTAAGTCAACTCGTTTTTTTTTTAATGTGCTTTATAAATACAGTCAAACCTCGGTTTTCGTCCATATTCCGTTCCAGAAGGCTGTTCGAAAACCGAAATTGTTCGAAAACCGAAACCACGCACTTTTTAAAATAAAAATGTTTACTGAACACGTCTGCTCACAATGGAAAGCAACACAAGGAAGCGTCACTTCCTCGTCTACCCGAGGAAGCGTCACTTCCTCGTGTAAGGAAGGCGAGAGGAGTCAAATGGTGCATTCAAGTGCGCTCAGTTGGTTCGAGAACTGAAATTTGTTCGTCATCCGAGGCATAATAAACTCAAAATTCTTGGTCGAAAACCGAGACGTTAGAAAACTGAGGTTTGACTGTACATTGTAATGGTTTGAAATATTTAAGTGACCCGAAGACGTGTGTAATTTTGATCGAGCTTTAAGAAAGCAATTTTAGGTAAATCATTAATTGCAACAGTCCACATAAAATGATATAGTGAGTCAGATCCGACCCCTGGGCCTGGAGTTTCACATCTGTTGCCCTACGTCAATCAGAAGCTCCAAAAAGAGCAATCCCGAAGAGACGATTTTGCACGTCAATTTTTGTTTATGGATTTTCAAATGTTAATACGAGCAGGAAAGAGCTTTCCTCCCCATCGTCTCTCAGTGTGCCTTCGCCTGCCCGTCATGGTTCCGCACAGCGTTGCCGTTTGCAGCTGCCTTTCAGATGTGCTCTTTCAAGATGCAAAACCAACCATTGGAATTCCTCTTCCGTTTGATCAATGTGCTAAATTCATGTAGTTGCATGTACTGGTACTGCTCAGAATGGCCCAAATTACCAGTGCAGCAATTTAGCACGTTAGGCAAATGCGATCTCGGGTGCTCCGTGAGTGCTTCTACATAGGTTGGCGCGCACAATCAAGTTTGTGCCCGTTTTTGCACACGCAAACCTAAATTAGGCCCAAACTAAGGGGCTGCCTTTATACACAAGGGTCGGAGTTGGTTTTAATTCCCCAGAAATACAATAGATGGCAGTGTCATGCCTCTCATAAGGCTCAAAAGTGTCTTTGACAAGCAGGTGTTTGTGTGATACTCCTTTATAGCTCCAGTTTCTGGCCCATTGAAGAGAAAAACTGAACATAATTCCATGTTTTTTCACCTCCACAGAATTACTCTATGGCGGTGTACTTAGTGAAGCAGCAGTCATCCACAGTGCTTTTACAGAGGCTTCGGGCTAAAGGCATAAGGAATCCAGACCACTCCAGAGCACTCAGTAAGAACCCTCCGAACCTCTTTGTTGAGGAATGCACAGGTCCATTTATAGTGTAACAATTTGGAGATAGAAAGTTTGAACTTTGAGTTTACACATTAAAAACAATAATTTAAAAAATCTCTTTGAGGCTCACAGCTTTGTTCATAGTTACTGTGGAACATGGAGGAGGTTCCGTTTAGTGGATGCTCATCTCCAGCCAACACAAATTGTCTTGAATCAATGTAATTGGCATTCTGCAGAGAAGTATGCTGGCCAGAGTGAGGAAGCTTGATTTCTATGAGGTCACGGGTCCCCCAAAAGGCTAAAGACACCAAACAGACGGGCTAAAAATACCCAAGAATGGGTAAGAATGAAACAACGAGCTATTGTAAATCCTGTTTAATATTTTCAAAAGCATCTGAACCTGATACAGCTGGAGCGGTTTGCTCATGGGGAGTCCAAAATACCTGTGGACAGGTGCACAAGTCTCATCGAGGTTGTTGTAACCCCCTCCAATTATTTAATGCATTCCATCCTTCTCGTCCAGGGCAGCTTCCTTAGTTTGTTTTTCAAAGTAATATTGGTGGCCCACAAAGAAAAAGATACATTTATTTTTACAGTACTTGTTTCTGAGTCAGTTTCAACTAATTTCCACATTTCTTGTGGGGTCTTCTTTCTATGACGGGATATGTATTTGTATTTATTTTGGCAACGTGGCAGGTAAGATAAGAACAGGGTACGATAAGAGGACTGCCGTCTGCCAAATGCATGAAAGAAGAAAGCCTTTGCTATATTAATGCATTGAATTGACTTTGCCATTTTGACATTGTTTGTTTTAAATCATTTTTTTCCCATTTGCCTCCAGTCAAAGAGAAGCTAACAGCAGACCCAGACAGTGAAATAGCCACAACTAGCCTTCGTGTGTCTTTGCTCTGCCCGGTAAGCAAGTTTCTTTCATTTAAAGGCAGTTAACAGTATTAAGACACATTACCAAAACCGAAGTGCCATATGCGTTCATTGCATGACCTTCCATTGTTTTTCTACATTTCGCCCCCTAGTGTGCACCTTTTCCGCCTGCTTGATGTGGTTTTTTTGACATTCATGGCACCCATACATACACTGTACAGTACCTTGTGCCCCTGCTATGCGAGTGACTTCTTTATTGCCTGGAGACATATTTATGCACCCTTTGCAGCTCGGAAAGATGCGGCTGATGATTCCATGCCGGGCGCTGACATGCTCCCACCTGCAGTGCTTTGACGCCACACTGTATATTCAAATGAACGAGAAGAAGCCCACCTGGGTTTGTCCTGTTTGTGACAAGAAGGCGCCTTATGAACTCCTCATCATTGACGGGTAAATGACCTCACTTGGCTCTTCTCACCCGGTTAGGGGAGCAATGCAAAGTGTATTTAAACGGGATGATCTATTTCATTTGTATACGTGTTAGCAGATAAGAGTCTTGATTATCCTGGAAAAGTTCTGAATCTTATAATATACTTCACAGCTGTATGTCAAGCACATTTAATTCATCCATCCATCCATCCATTTTCCGAACCGCTTGATCCTCACTAAGCAGCAGTTTAATTAATTTTTCCCAAAAAATTGACTGTATTATATCTCAGCAGAGGTTGTCCGACGTGTCTTGTTTGTTTGCTAGATGGCTAAGAAATATCAAAGCCTGTGCAGTGCTCTGTTCTTCTTTTTCATGCAAAGTGAACACTCGCACCGACTTGTGGCTGTCTTGTCCATCTGAAACAGCGTCGTCATAATTTCAATCACAGACCAATCAGGGTGTGATTACCTTGAATCCAAATGCATTGGTCTCCATTTTAATCCAGCCGTGTTCTACAGTTTAGCTGTAATGTTCAAAATTTGGCACGCAGTGGCACCGCTTCACTCTGACTACAGGATCTACTATTTTTCTATTGCCTGATGTGGTTCTCACTGTTAAATCACTCAGGCTTTTTGTGGAGATCCTGAACAACTGTACAGATTGTGATGAGATCCAATTCAAGGAAGATGGAAACTGGGCCCCTATGAGGACAAAAAAGGAGTTGCAGGAAGTCTCCTGTGCCGCTTTAAATAGCAGCCTGAATGGTAAGAAATGTACGGTGGCGGTGGGGAGTAAGCAGCCAGTAAGACGAGCCTGTAATAAAGTAATCAATTACAGTAAGTGACAGGAAGAACATAATAGTCACTTTTTATGTCACTGTCATTATCAGGAAGGATCCAGCTAATCAAGGAAGCACATATGATAGCATATTAAATGTTTGCTTTTAGTGGGCCATCGCGTACTGTATTTGCAGCACAGCATTCACAAATACACAAATTCCCTGGGGGGGGTTTTTGGGCAAGGGTGTGGGGGTGTTCCTCTGGTATTCACAGGCAATTGGGATTCTCTATAATGTGGTGGGGAAAGGTCTGAATTATTATGTTTTTCTTTTGATGACAAAATACGGTCTGCTGTGTCATTTATCATGGTTCCCACGGGTCCTTAAAGTTAATAAAAATGCATAAAAAAAGAAGTTGTAAAATTATGTTCTTAATTGTCCTTCATTTTCAGGGAAAACTTCTAAAATCAAGAAAAATCCGTAACATTTTATATTTATTCAAAAATAAATTGAAGTTTTATATTTTCTAAATGTAATTAAATTAATTAAATCCACCGTGAATCCCCTGCTGAGTGGAGAAAAAGTCCTTAAAAATGGTTAAATTAGCCCTCAAAAGTCCTTAAAAGGCCCATAAATTAAAAAGCAAGTGGAAGAGTGGGAACCCTGTTTATTGTATTGGAGCGTGTAACTTTAATTGAGATGATCAGTTACTGCCAGTCATCAACGTGCCAGAACTTCAAACGAGTTGTTTGCTCAACCAGGCTTGTGTGTTGGAGGACGTTCTGCCGACAAGCACATCGACTCGCGCCGCTCCCGGGCTCCGACTCGCTCACCTAATCACAATTCCAAAAGCAGAATTGTCCTTAAGTGGGAGCAAGAGATAAGATGGCAGCTGCTTTGGCTCACGATAGTTTCATCAAACTAGGACATAATAGAGCATCAAACGCAATTAACTCAATGTTACAGCAGCTGAATGTACATCGCCGAGCCTATCTACCGACGCCAGCTTGTAAAGGTACAGAAATGTTTGTACGCATTTGAAATAACTGTGAAGTGTTATTGCACCTTCGTTTGTGGCGTATTGTGTTTGCGTATTGTTGGTTTAAACTGTTGATATTGACATTTATATTCACTTTTTGGGGCGTCTGTCATTTGTGTAAATTTGCTATTCAGGGCCAGGTTTGGCCCCGACAGGACACAGTATTCGGTTGTGCCTTTGTGTTTATGTGTTGTAGTTTTACAAGCGATCAAACAAAGACAAGCCACAACACAACTCTGTCACTTTGGCCGATTGCTATCGACTATTTTTAGAATTGATTAGTCGGTTCCATCAAATAATCTGATCAAGACCTTATTTTGCATGCTTGGTAAGTGTTGAATGCTTCAAAAAACAAACAAGAGCTAAGCAAGCAATAATCACAAGAGAGGCCCGACTTTTTGAAAAGGAGAGCTACTTCTTCAGTACTGATTAATGCCAAGGGCTATGCTTCTGGGCTTCGGGTTTGACTACCGGTAAATGTAATTTCCGGTAAATGTAATTTCCAGGTTTTTACTACTATTACCTGAAAAAATGATTTTTCTACGATTAACCCTCTACCCCCATAAACTAATTATGACTCAGTTACTGGTCCGTAATTGTGAAAAAATGTTGATGGATGTTCACCAAAGTAAAAGGAGATATTTACAAATGTCTTCATTTGGATGAAGCGCAAAAGATAATCGGTCTGCTTTCATGAAGAACTGCATAAATCTGAGAATGCTAACTTTTGAGGTGCTGATGCTAGAGGATTTGGACAATTTTAAAGATAAACAAATGAGTAGTAAACAAGTCAGTGATGATGAAACTAGTTGTTGATTAATTTTGTGATTGATTAACTGTCGATAAATCGAATAATTGTGACACCTCTACTCTCTCCAGGTCTTTGTGCGACGACTGCGGGCTCAGATCAGCAGAGCCCCTTGTCAGCCAACCACAACAACAGCGGCAACAGCAAGAAAATGGCGGTGATCGACTTGACATTAGACAGCTCCTCGGAGGATGAAGAGCAGGACACTCCGCCGCCGCTGCCGCCGCCGCCTCTGCCTCCGTTGCCTCCTCCCGCCAAACGATCCTGTCCCTCCATGTCCCCGACGTCGCCTGTCCTCAACAAAGGGTCAGTCAGACGCGGAGCAGCGGTTGAGATTTTATCTGCTCTCATAGCTCAGAAAGCATCCAATGTGGAAAAGGCTCAGATGGGAAGTGAAGCATGTCGATAATCGATGATTCATGAGGTGTTCACTTGAATGCATGAATAGGTTTTTACCATTTTGCTTGAACAGCCACGTAAAAAGGTGAGTGTGTAACATTTGTACTTCAAATCCCTTGTGGCAGGTAGAATGCTTACTAGAGACTTTTCCTGAAGAAATAGACTTCAAAAACTGTCATTTAGTAGTTTGTTGTTTTCTGTACTGCGCAGTCAGGATCAAATTTGAATGAAACTAACTTGCATTGGTAAGAGGAATGAGATTTTTTTTTTCTTTTTCATGTTGACCGCATCATCTGAATCCTCACAAAAATGCAATTGAAATCTTCGTAGCCATCACAAAAGTGGATAAAAGTACACTATGTTCTTAAAGAACAGCATCAAAGCTAATCATAATGGTATCACATGCCAAAATGGGTTCATCTCCATGAGAGTATGCCATTTTTCACCGGTTGGTGTTTTTGGCTGGTGAAAGTACAAGAACACTTTGACTTCACTGACAATGAAACATCAAGTATGTGTGACTACATACTTGTCCCCACATCTGCCTCCAGGGTGTTGAACCTGCACCACCAGGCCTCCCCGGTGAGTCGCACTCCCAGCATGCCAGCTGTGGACAGTAGCTACATGCCTCCTGTCCCGCCACTGATCCAGGACTATAGACCCTACTACCACACCACCAACGACCTTCCAGGTAATGACAACAAGAGCAAGTTCGGTTCAAAGTGTTGTTCAAAGTGTTTAATGCAGCGGTAAAAAAAAAAAAAAAAAATTCTCACAACCAGTCACTTGCATTCCCAATGTTTGTGCAAACCGGGCTACATGTATCACGGTTTTGAACATCTTTTTCAAATTGGGAACTCACCCTTAAAGAAACAAATCATTGTTTCTGCTTACTGCTTTTGTACCGCGAGATGACCAACACGACGCACTAAACACAAACATGTCAGAGGCAGCATGCCGCGGGGCATTTGGAGAAAGATTCGAAACAATCGAAGAAAGTATGTTAACTGATAGCTTGTCTGCTAACTAGATGACAGTGGCAAAACCCCTTTCTGTAACGTAGACAATTTATAGAAAACACTCAACGCAACCAATTTCTCACTGAAGTGGACTGAGCCACGGGGCTCACAAATGTCGCACAAATGTCGCCCCTGACCATTTTCTGATGGGGAAAAAACCCCCACTTTTAACCCACCTCAGATCATAGGATCATCAATCAGGGACATCAATATTTGATCAGTGTGTCCCCTGCCTTACCAAGCTCTCTCCTACTCATTTGACAGATTTGAACTTCTTCTCTTTCCTGCAAGGTGACAATCATCAGGTATGTGTCACAGTAAATCACACTGACAGTGGTTTTGGAGGTTTTGTTTATGAATCAGTTTGTGAAACCCCACCCAATGTTTTAACTTGAAGACTTACTCCTTTGATTTACTCTTTATCCGACCACGCACCGAGCACCGGAGCGCGGCAAACTATTTACAGTCTGCGACTGACCCTTGCACAATATTACGACAATATGGTTCGCACCGCAACAAAAAAATACAACCCCCGAGGTTCAGAAAGCAACGTTTTGAAGCGCCACCTATATAATTAGAGTTATGTTGAACCACGAACTGAACTCTGATTGACAGATCGCCTTGGCAACTGGCGCGAATGCAAAGAGAATGCAAAGAATGGGAAAGCGAGGCTGTGGACAAAGCCCTGTTATGACGATAAAGGGCTATTTTCATATTGCCGCCAGCTTTCCAAGTGGTGATTATTCATCTTTTGTCAATTTCACCAGTATGTGTGCAATCTCTATAATAGGCAACTGACAATAATAGCCTGCATGAAAACTCTTGTATCAATTTCAGCGGAAGAAAAACTCTCCATAACGCTTGGCTTTTTAATCACAGGTGCCGTACATTCAGTATGATGTTATAAATATAGTTGTTTTTTTTTAAAATCTGTGCTATCATATAACCTTTGACATTTGGAAGCACAACCAAACTAGTCGCAGGTAGTAGGCAACAGAATCGCATCTACTCCGTGACACGATCGGATAGTTCAGTCGCATTCGTTTGTGTTGCTCCTCCTGCAGGGCGCTCACTGCAAATGCTTTTTTGCAGAAGATGCTACCCCAAAGCAGTATCATTGATAGTTACATTAGACCTCATTCAAAGTTCATACAATGGCAGTGGAGTGAAGCATTACCGATGACCAACTGTCTTAGGACTACTTTATCTTTTTAGCCGGTTCATTATTGCCATAGTCCATTGATGTTTAACTTGCCTGATTGGGAGTGCGATGCCGAGGGCTGACATGGCTAACACTGGTTCGATCGAACCCCAGGGGTTCGACGGAGCCTCTGCCATGGAGGGTAAGACACACGCGACTCAACATGTTAATTAGTTATGAGACGCCCGCTTGGCCATCACTGGCTGCAGATGATCACATGACATTGCTTGTCCAATCAGTGCTGCAGGAAATTAAGTTCGCTTAGTAGTCAACGTGTGACTGTCTTAATAGTACATCGTACAATTAAAAAAAAAAAAGTTTACTTCTCTTGAAATTTTATTGACTTTTTTCTGTTTTTAATAAATGCGTTTTTTTTCAATATCTTGAATTTATCATTCTGATTCTGATTCTGTTATCTTGAATTTATAATTTAAAAAAAGCAATTTATTTATTTTTCACTCAACCCTAACCCTAACCTTAACTGGTTGGGTTCAGTACACCTAAAAAGGTTAAGAACCACTGAATTTGTCTGTAAATTGTATGTTTCCCCTTTTTAATTGAAAAACTGCAAACTGACGGAGTATCACATCTTCTCTGTCAGCATTACAACATGGTGATGGCGGCGGCCGCCGCTGCCTCTGCCTCGGAGGACCACGAGCTTCTGCTCAACCGCTTCCTCCCCTACAGCTCCTCCGGCTCCTCTGCATCTTTATTGACGCCGCCGACCAACGGGGCCGGCGGCTCCGGCAGCAGCAGTAGCAGCAGCAGCTTGGTGTCGTCCGGTAGCCTCCGGGACGCTCACTCCTTATCCTCACACTCTCATGGCGGGGTGCTGGCCGGCCGGGGGGCCGCAGAAGCGGCGGTGGCAGCTATTTACGGGGGAATTTCTGACGTTATATCATTGGACTGACTCACAAAGAGCCAGGCCAGATCCGGCGATGAATTGAATTGCAGGGTAGAGAAGTGACTCACAAACTTGACAAGAATCAATCGACTTCATCGGTGGAGTCGGAGTGTAAGAGGAGCATCAGGAGGACTTGACGACAATGTTGGCTCAACCAGTCGTGAAGGTCAGCTGATTACATGGACTTTATCAGCGGCTCGCATTATGGTTTTAATGCTCCCAACCTGGCACAAAGAGCAAACAACACAAATGAGGTTTGTTTGTTTGTTTGTTTTTTTAAATGAGACCACAAGTAGGGGCACCGTGTACAGAGAACAAAATCTATTTTCTTCTTTTACTTTTGTATGGTCAATGGGGACACGTCCAAGCTAATGAGCTGCTTCAACTGCTGTTTTTGACCACGTTATAGTTTGTAGTCCAGACATCATGTGTGGCCCCTGCCTTGTGTATCCTGGTTTCAAAGTCCTCACTGCATCTCTCCCCCTCAAATCTCCTCCAGTCAGTTCTCCCTGAAGCTTATAAATACTGCTTTTTACGCAATATGCATTCCTTTACATGTTCAGGTCACCCTGTTTGTGTGATAGGGAGTGTGCAGGCGGAGCGGCCGTATGTACACAGCATTTAGACTGTTTTTAAAGTTTGACGCTATTTATATATGTAAATCATGAGATGGAAGGAATCTTTTTTTTTTTTTTTTGCTTATGCCAAAAATAACATGGGACCTGGACGATGATCAGAGTGCAGTTCGAGCACTTAAAAGGTGAGTCGTCTTGTGTCTTTCTTTGGACACTTAAAGCATGTTCTTTGAGACTTTCTTGCCCGGCCATCCAGACAAAAAGAAAAACAATACAGCCAAACCGCAGCCTGTCTTGAGCAGTTGTTCCACGGCGGACTTGAGTTTCAACTGCTGCCGGTTTGCTCGAATATGCCACTGCATGTTAGGGATGAAGGTGTCTTCTGATTCAGAAAAATATTGCCTGCATATGTTTCCTGCTTTTGAAAGCAAGTGTCTCTCAATTGAAGCATTTTGGAGAAGTTGGGGAAAAAAACATAGTTGGAAGTTTTGCTTAACTTTAGTAATGCAGTGGACCCTTGGAGCTTGAAAGCTGTTCAGTTAGGGGATGGGCATTGGACTTTGAGGAAAATGACCATGCTCCATTGAATATTGCTGTATCAATTCTACTTGACCTTAAATACTTTCTGCAACTATTTTTAATAGGGATGGGCAAGTACCAATACCAGGCGTCAGTATTGGGCTGATATTGGGTTATTGTGAAAGATGTCGATACCATCCACTGATACTTAAAGCAACAAAAAAAAAAAAAAAAAAGCATGTGCGGGGAAGACTTCTTCCTCACCAGTCGTTGGTGCTACACATCGGTGAATCATCATGTGTGTCAGAAAGAAAGAAAATTCTATGTTCACAATTATCCGTCATTGTTTCAATTAAATATAGTATGTATCATAAGTACTAGTGGTTTCGGTACTTGGTAAGGGTGAGTACTCAAGAGTGATTACGCGTACTGGTTTCGGTCTAAAAAAAAAATTGACATTGAACGTGCGAGCACCAGTTGTTAGAGGCCCTACAGAGGCGGCAAAATCAGGTGACACTTTCTGAGCAATTTCCTCATTGAGGCTGATGACAGCCAGACCACTTGAACGCTCCTGGCAAATTGGTGAGCGCAGGAATGTTTTAATGAGCTTCAGTTTTGAGAACTGAGGAAACTGTGACAGGGATAGTCAGTGCAATCCAAAGAGCAATCCACAGATGAGGATATACCTCATCAAGAAATATCCGTAGTTCCAAGGCAGATAAACTGTCGGTGGTGGTCGCTGAGGAAGGTTGATGATTTCCTGCATCCTCTCAGCTCCATCATTATCAGATGTTCTCTTATCATTAAGCGTCTTGTGTACTTCACGGCAGTGGTTTTTGAAGTTGACCTTGGACATTCTGTTCACTTTGCTGAAATCAAGCAGCACTCCATAGCTTTCTTTGACTTGATTCATGGCCTCTAACTTCTCCTGCAGTGAAAGTAAAGCAAGAGTCCACAACACAGTTGAAATATGTGACCTCAAGCTTTTGAAGGTGGTCATTAAGGGCTCATCAACAGCTTTGTATGCAAACTGCCTTTTTGAACTCCTGCGTCTCTTCTCCTTAAGCTCTGGTTCTATATTCGGGGTGTCACAGAGTTCCTTTGCAATTGACCCAGCCTCGTCAAAACCGCATTGTCTGTCTTTGGGGAGGTTGACTTTGGAACTGTCAATACTAAGCCTGACAGCAATATCAAGTTGCATGGAACTGGAGTGAAGTAGCTTATTCACCTGGCTTGCAAATCAAAATCTGATTGACGCTACGTCCTCAGCAAGAGCTTGAGCCTCCACTTTTGCCACTGGATCACTGACAGCTTCCCTGGCCTCCAGGAGGGCATCTCTCAATTATTTCGTTTAATTCCGGGCAGCTGTTACACTTTGGAGCCTGCTCTCCCATCTAACATCCCTCCCAGGATTTCAGTGTCAGTTTGACATGTTTTGTCAAAATGGTGCATCGCTGGCTTGCACCTGAGAAGAAATGAAATAGCTTCTGCAAATACCCAAAGTAGCCAGTGGCATCCTGAGAGGACTTGGCAGCATCAGCTATGACAAGATTCATCGTGTCAGCTTCACAAGGAACCAATGAAGCTCTTGGATTTACCTGTCGCAGTCTTGCCTGAACACCTTGCCTCTTTCCCTTGATGTTGGCCCCATTATCATAGGCCTGTCCTCAACATCTGTAAAATGGAAATACCAAGCTCCTTCAACATTAGACCGTTTAAGCCCAGCAGTTTCTTCCATATCAGTATATCCTAGAACATATTCTTTAACGCAGGTATGTCCAGCTCCGGGCCTGAGGGCCACTGTCCTGCCTGTTTTCCAGCTCTCTCGGCGGCAACACACCTGATTCAGATGATCAGCTTATCAGCCAGCTCTGAAGCAGCATTAGAACGATCCTGATTATTAGAATCAGGTGTGTTGCTTCTGAGAGAGCTGGAAAACAGGCAGGACAGTGGCCCTTGAGGACTGAGTTTGGACACCCCTGCTTTAACGTCTGGTTGTAGCTGGTAACAGACAATGCACACTACGACTGACATCCGTTCCTTATGACTCACATCTGGAATACAGTCAAGAATGATCGAGAAGTATTTTGCTGCCTGGATATGTCTCACAATGGTGCATGATGTTTCTGAAGAGATTATCTGAATTAGTTTGCTTGGTGTGTTGGTGGTGGACTTTCATGTTTTATTTTGGCTAAGTGTTTCTCCATAGCGGGGTCATATGTTGCCATAAGTTGTACCTCCTACAAGAAGTTCCTATCGTCTGGCTCAGGGGTGTCTACTGGCTCAGTCTATTGGCTCTTGGTCAATTGTGATCGACGTATTGGGCACCCCAGTGTTAAAAACAGGTAATTCGCTGACTAGTTTAACACTTAGCGCTGTTGTCTGCGCATGAACTGTGATTCAGTCATCTGATTGGTTGCCCTCTGTGTCAATCAAGTATCGGGATTGACGATAGGCTGACGTAGTACGGTCTGTGCATTAAGCACTGTTGTTTGTAAGGCAGCGCCATCGCCGAGGCGTTTTCGACAATTGTCGTGTGAAAGCCCGGGAGCCGCATTGAACCAGCCAAAGAGTCGCGGGTTGGCCATCCCTTATCTGGCTCTTACAAATGGTCAGAAGAGCTCATAAAAGACAAATTCATTGAAACCCGTGAGAGAGTGATTGGGAGCACGCATTTGAGAATGTTTTGCTAACTTTTCCTTTCCGCCTCCAATAATGCTAACTCCTGTAGATCTATTGCCTTGCCCTTTTTTAAGACGTGTGTCACGTTCTCTCCATTTCGGCAGGCTCTGTGTATGGTCTTGGCTATACTCATGAGCCCTCAAAATTGCTGCTGATGTTGCAACAAAGCATTGTTCTGTGGAGGTGGAGGGTACACTACCCACAACTTCTGTTAACCTTCCTTCTCTCCATTTGGAAGAATGTTGAACTGGAGTCTGGTGTGAAATGCTCTTCCATCGGGCCCCTTTGGAAAATCAAAATCTGGGCTGAATTTGAAAGAACCCCTGCGCACGATTTCCACACCCTCCGCATTTAAAATGTGTGCTGGCAATAGAGCTGGATCAGTTGGAGGGGGTACGCATGTCTCTAAACTGTCCCAGCATGAGGCCTCTCTGTGGTAGTGCTCACTTTGCCCTCAGAAGTGGTGGTTTGCATGATGCCCTGAACTGGTCGATGGTTGTTGGTCAGGGCTGGGTGCTGCTGCAAAGTCTCTAGACCTGCTCCTTGATGACTCATCTTAACTACTTGTGGTGGATGGTTGATCATCTGAAACTTTCACTTGGCCTTGAGTTCCTCCTTGAACATATTGAGGGATCGATCCTCTATTCAGAAATACATGACAAAATATTCAGGGATTCTACAGTGAAATATAATTTTGAACCATGGCAGAAACATTTTTAAACTGAATTATGGTATTATGTCGGACTATTTTTAAAACACAGGTACCTGAAGATTTTAATATTCTACCTTTCAAATAATCACATTACTGAAGTGCATGTAAACGCGTCAAATTACGTTATTGCCCTTTCCCGATTATTCCCAGTTATTGGATTATTGTGGTCACGTAAACATAGCTGTTACAAAATAAACAAACACTTGTTATTTAATACATTGTCTTACCTGTAAGTGACACGCAAGCATCATGTCACAGGGTTTTTTCTTTTCCACCCCGACTCTTGAAGCCTTTTCGATGACATATCCAAATATCCAAGAATATACTTCTGCCAAACTTGCGATTGAAGCATAATGGAGCAAATTACTCGGGAAGACAGACCGATGAGAGGGCCGCACAGGAGAGTCTTGTTATTTTTGTATTACATACTGCATATTTATTAACATGCTTTACATATTTTAAATATATACAGTTATTATTATAAGTACTTTTTTTAATGCCCTACTTGCAGTGCATGATAAGCATATGCGGAGCGCTGATTCTTCCGTGAACTGGTTGCCAGCCGATCAAAGGGCACACAGAGACGAAGAACCATTCGCGCTCAAAATCACACCGAGGGACGATTTTGGGTGTTCCGTTAACCTGCCATGTGTGTATATATATATATATATATATATATATATATATATATATATATATATATATATATAAATAATATCAAGGCCGCCAGTTGCCCATCCCTATGCTTGGCTTTTCGTCTTCATGACACAAACTCGTCGTAACCGAATCAACGGGTTCTACGCTGTCTGCAGCCAAGTATAACACTGGATTTCGTCTCCTTTTTCCCCAAAACGTACTTCATCAGCAATTAATCCAACACAATTATCAATTTCGTCAACAATCAGTAAATCCACTAATTTGTTTTAATGCCCATCCCTAAGTTAAAACTTGAAATTTGTGACTTTCAACCATCCGTTTTCAATACGGCTTATCAGCATTAGGGGCCGAGGTGAGCTGGAGCCCCCTACTGGCTGTCTTTGGACGAGAGGCGGCCTACACCGAGCACTGGTTGCAAACCATTTGCAGAAATATGAGACTCAAAGACCATATTTTCAGGATGTTTTTAGGCTGAAAGTGTTCAGAGGGTCCACTGCACAGAGAGAACTGAGAAACCTGCAAGCTAGTCAATGTGTTAGGTTGGTGACCCTTGCACTTGAAATATCAGTTTTCCTCATGAATGTAGAGCATTACATGACGTTACATTTCTGGGTGCTGGACACGTTGCAGTCCTTTGCTCACATTCGGCTTTGCCGCCGTCAAGCTCTGTCTTGTAACTTCTATCTTGGACTCCCAGACATCTGCGTTCCAAGCGTCTTTCTCTCGCCAATCACTGCTGACAACAAAGGCCATCGTTTGGCGCGCGCGGTCCTGTGGACAGGTGACCCACTTTTATTTCACTCTCTGTCGGGCAGTGCGAATGAATTCAGCCAATTAGCATTTTTTTCTACTTATGTCAGTGGTGTCCAAACTATGGGCCTGGGGCCATTTGCAGCCCGCCATCCATTTTTTTTAGCGGCACGTGGCATGCACTAAAATTAACTTCTGACATGGAATTTGTCTTCATAGCACTGTGGAGAATAAAGATACGGTTAGTAAAGATTGCGTTTGTTTTGTTTCTGAATGTGGAGATGGGATTCCGCTGCTGCTCGGTGGAGGGGTGGATGGATATATTCCAGAGGGATTATAGGGCCACGGGCCACGCCAAAAACAAAAACTAAACATCCTCAGCTATTTGCCTGACCACCTTTAGCAGAAAGCCTTCATGTAGCACTCTTTCAAAATAATTACATTATATAAAGAATGTATATTTGATTGATTGATTTTGTTTGACTGTCTTTATTAAGTTAAAGTCAAACAATTTGAAAGTGGCTCTTGCATCTATTTCGGTGGAAAATGTTTGGACACCCCTGACTTATATACAGTAGATGCACCAAACGAGGATGGCCTCGAAGGATGTTTCCCAGTTCTGCTTGATTCAAGTTCATAGAAGAGCTTTTGCAACAAAGGATTCAATTTACCTTCTCCCCATTGAACGGGACTTCCCAGGAGGTGCAGAATACGTGGTGTCCCAAAAGTCACTACCTGACGCCCCATTAGATTTGAAGTGGGTCACAGACACAACTGGGTCATTTTTTGATTTTTTATTTATTTTTTAAATGAATGAACAACAATGACAGACTCCCTTTTCTGTTGGTGAAGTTGGGTTGAGAGAGACTATGTAAAAAAACATTCATCAAATTGATTTCCTCTTCTAACAAGCAGCAGCCCAGTCTATCAAACATACTCCTCATTTTTTTAAGGAAGCTCTTGTGTCTCTCCTGTGTCATGCAGTATTTTATTTATTTCCTCTGATTTCTGTTTTTATTATTTACCAAGTGATTTCTGTGGGAGAATGTGTATGAATCACCGTCATTCCGGATCGGTTTTGTTTCATTTTGTATTTGACATGCTTTGACAAAAGTGTTCTCTCTAACAAGCGACAAAGGTACAGTTAAGTTATTAACAAAACGTCCGTTCCTATTCTTGAGAGCTTTAATGCAGTAAGAATGCAAGCCTGCTTGTGCAAAAGTCATCAAGACTTAATGGATGTAGCATGCCTTCCCGTCCTTAAGTCATTATCAGTTAACTTTATAGATCAATTCACAATTACGTCATGTGCAAAAAGAACATTGTATGGCAAGTCGTTGGAGCGTTCAATAATGATTTTAACTTTCGCCAAACTTTTGAGCGTGAATGTAATAAAACGTTGAACCGTTTCATAAGACGCTCCTAAATACTATAATGAATTCAAAGTATTGGAACATAATATCTGGGCTGTGTATCAGATGCCAATATGTGGGTGTCAAGGCCGCAGCACCCCCCGTGTTGCGGGCTGTGTTGATTGTGTTTCTGCTCAAGTGCGCTGCATTAGATGGATGGATGGGACATTTTCAAATGCTCCGGTTTGCCTAGAGGGGGGGGGGGGGGCACCCTTGTGGTTCACTGTTACAGATCTGAAACTACTGTATTTCTCTCTCCTTCCCAATGACTGACTTGTGTGAGAGGACAGCAGACGGCATGCAGGGATGGAGAGGCACATGCCAGCATGTCTGCACACGCGCACGCTGCGGTTTGTCTATCATCTTCCTGTATGAGGTCAGTGTGAGCGTGCAGAGCCCAGCCCGTTCTCAAGCCGATGGATGAAACGAGGCCACTCCTCAAAAAATGGCCGCGGTGTGTCCCGTGATCAAAAGGGAAAATTCAACAGTGTGTATATTCTGCCTGTATGGGAATCGTGACTCTCCTAACCCAAACGTGTTTGATGTCCGTTTGTATGCTTATTGTGTCCATTCAGAGCTGCGCGAAGAAAGTAATTTATATATATTTTTCAAGAGAATGGACACCGTAGCTCACTATCGAAGATAGGACCGTGGCCAATAAATGGTGTCGTCCAGCTGTAATCGTCAACACCCGCACTCACTGCCTTAAAAACATGCACAGGTTTGGCTTCATGGCTCCAACTTCAAAACCACACGAGGCTTTTAAAGAGGACTGTGTAAACTACAGCAAACCCTTGTCAGTTTGTACAAATGTACCAAGTGGAAGAAAGTATTTATTACTTGCATTGAAATAAATTGTTTACTTCTTGAATGTTAACTGTTTATGTAGAAAAGTTTAGATGTATTAAAAGTGCAAAAAAAAAAGTGCTAATTCATTGCATTTGTGTTTCCTCCTAACACTGCCACACCCCCTTTTTCAGTGTCTACAAGTTGCCATTCCATTTTTACGGCTCAGATGGATTTGGCCCTCTAAATTGTCCCTAGGTGTGAGTGCGAGCGCAGATGTTGTTTGTCTCCGTGTGCGCTGCGATTGGCTGGCAACCGGTTCAGGGTGTCCCCCGCCTACTGCCCGAAGACAGCTGGGATAGGCTCCAGCACCCCCCATGACTCTTGTGAGGATAAGTGAATCGGTAAATGAATGAATGAAAGACCAGCATAGGTTTCCACCAGCATATTCTGGTTTTCTTATCTTTGAAAGACCAGCTGTGACAACACAACAAAACCAGCATTCTTGTATACTGGTAGGCACCTACACACACACACACACACCAAAAAAGATTGTTTCATCTACCTAAGTGCTGGGTTACCCATTTTGGTTTATTTTTGAGCTGGGCCAAAATCTCTCAGCCCATGATTCATTATATAAAGTCCACACATTCCTAGCTGGGAAGTAATTGACAAGATGCAGCTGCATAAGTGTGCACAACTCATACCCGGGATGCTGGGGTGTTTAGAATTGTCCAATTACATTCAAACTCATGTTAATTAAATATGATTCAGCACACATCTGCCGCCATATTATGCATCCCTGTTTAACCCCAAATAAAATTAGCTGTTCTAACAGGCTTATCCTGACATTTTTGTAGTCACATTTGACAGCAAAAGCCCTTCCACAGCATCACTGCAATCTCCGGTGAAGGCCGACATGAAATGGAGAAAATATAACTCTACGGTGATATTTTCAAGAACTGGACGTTCTGCCAAAATTGATCAAACGACGAGAGGAAAAAGAGGTCAAGGAGGCTGCCAAGAAGGTGACGACAACATTGAAGAAGCTGCAGAAATTTCTGGCAAGTACCTACTGGCTGTTCATTTCATGTACCGTATTTTCACGACTATAAGGCGCTATTAAAAGTCTTAAAATTTCTCCAAAATGGACAGGTCGCCTTATAATGCGGAGCGCCTTGTGTATGCGCTGAGTTCCAAAGCCTGACCGAGAGCACGTCTGGCCGACACGCTGGTTATATAGAGAAAAGGCATGCGGAAGTCCGCCAATGAGTGAAGGGTGGCGTGTAAGGATGCTAAAGGCCGGACGTGAGTGAAGTCCGCCAATGAGTGAAGGGTGGGCGTGTAAGAGGATGCTATAGGCCGGACGTGAGTGAAGTCCGCCAATGAGTGAAGGGTGGGCGTGTAAGAGGATGCTAAAGGCCGGACGTGAGTGAAGTCCGCCAATGAGTGAAGGATGGGCGTGTAAGAGGAGCCACATGGCAATGAGAGTGACTTTGAAGACAACGAGAGGAAACCCGGCGTTTTTGATGGATTACTTGCACAATTGTACAATTCGGATACAGAAGATGAGGACTTTGATGGATTTGTGGGTGATGATTGATCCAAAAACATGAGTACATTGTAAAATGGCAAAATCAAGTACAACCGAACTCAGTTTTGCTTCCGTTGGCTTTTTAAAAACGTGTTTTTAGATTGTGTCCGTATACCTCAGTGTGTATGCAACCGTATGCTTCAAGCTAACGTGTTTTTAGCATGCGTGCATGCATGCCGTATGTTTAAACTAGCGTATGTTTTGCCATGCCTGGCTGCGCCCAATAATACGGTGCGCTTTGTGTATGTGTAAAATACAGAAATAGCACCCGTTACTGAGATTGCGCCCAATAATAAGGTGCGCCGAATAGTCGCGAAAATACGGTAACAACAATCTCCCGTGTTCCTTGCGTCTGTATGGCTGGGCTAAGAGATAGTATTGCAAGAAGCCTTATATTACGAAGCAAAAAAAAACAACTATTTTTTTAATTTCCCAAACATATGCGGGAAAAGTTGAACTATTGGGTGCGATTTCTAAAAGGTAATACGGCTTGAACACAACACTACTCATCTGCAAAAGAACATCATACCAACACCGAAGGATGGTTTATTGCTTTGTATTGTATGTGCTGTTACAGTGATCCCTCGCTCTAACGTGGTTCACTTTCCGCGGCTTCGCTATTTCATGTTTTTTTTCGTGCAGTTTTTTAAATGCTTTTAACCATTTAAATCAGAACGCGTCGGCGGCGCCGTGTGTCGACAGTACAGTATTTCCAAAAACTATTAGAGTGTAGTTATTTCTTGAAAACGTTTGGGTTTTTTTGTAATTGGGCCTGAAAACAGGTTTTGGTCTTTGATTTCATTGTATATATAGTTAAATATTGTATAATGCATAATAACTGTAAAAAAATAAATAAAGTTAACTTCACGGATTTCACTTATCACTGGTTCTTTTTGGAACGTAACCCCCGCAATAAACGAGGGATTACTGTATTTCTATTTTACTCGATGAACAATATGATACTAAAACATTGAGGTCTTTTTTTTGAGTGCTGGACATTTCAGTTCATTTAGTTGGAAATGTATTTAGGGTCAAGGACGCGGACCAGGTGCCGCTCTACAGTATCTGAATTCTGTGAACTATGATGATGATGTTTGCCGGGGGGGTGGGGGGGATAAAGGCTGCGGAGTGCGGACGGCTTATAAGAGCAGCCCGTGCGCGCGTTGGAGCCGCGATCGAGCCATGAGCGAGATCAACAACTACACCGTTTGGTCCAACAGCTCCAGTTTTATTAACCTGGACGACATCAACGTCTCCGCGGACGAAAGCCCCATTCTCAGAGTCCTCATCTGTTCGGTTTATTCCCTGGTGTGCGCCGCGGGTCTCGTGGGCAACCTTCTGGTCTTCTTCCTCCTGGGGAGCAAGCACGAGCGCAAAACGTCCCGGATGAACTTTTTCGTGCTCAACTTGGCGCTGACGGACCTGCAGTTCGTGCTGACGCTGCCCTTCTGGGCCGTGGACACGGTGCTGGACTTCAGCTGGCCCTTCGGAAGCATCATGTGCAAAGTGGTGCTGTCCGTCACGGTGCTCAACATGTACGCAAGCGTCTTCTTCCTCACCGCCATGAGCGTCACCAGATACTTGTCGCTCACGTCGGCCCTCAAGCGCACGGACGCGCAAAAACCCCGGACCGACAAATGGACCTGCGCCGCCATTTGGATCCTCGCTACCGTGGCCACTTTACCCACGTCGATTTTCTCCACCGTGAGCAAGGTGAGCGGAGAAAACCTGTGTTTGCTCAAGTTCCCCGGCGGACAGGATTGGCTGGCGGTGTACCAAATCCACAAGATTCTCGTCGGATTCGTGGTGCCCATTTCGGTGGTGTCGGTCAGCTACATCAAGCTTCTGCGCGTCGTACGCATCAGGAGCATGAAGACCAGCAACCCCGAAAGGAGATCGCGAGTTACCAAATCCGTCACCATAGTCGTGCTCTCCTTCTTCCTCTGCTGGATGCCCAACCACGCCGTCACCCTGTGGAGCGTTCTGGTCAAACTGAACGTGGCCAACTGGGACAGAAGCTATTATGTGGCGCACACGTACGTGTTCCCACTCACCGTGTGTTTGGCCCACGCCAACAGCTGTCTCAACCCCGTCCTATATTGCCTAATGAGACCCGATTTTAGGATCAAACTCAGGCTTCTTATCCGCAGGGGTCGCGCGTCAGACGTTTAGCATTTTTTTTTAAGCTTTGGGGCTGTGCGTATATTACGCGCGGCTCCGGCGCGTTTATCAACCATCTATGAATGTTTTCGCAAGCTTTTTGCGAGTGACTGGCTCCCGCTTTAATGGACTGACTCAGTGACTTTTTTTTTTTTTTTTAGATGTGGGGTAAAATAAGCCTTCTAAAAACCACGAATCATCAAGAGAGGAAAAACACATTTCTTTCTCAGGCTTTTTGCAGTTTTTGCTGTGGGTAGATTGTAGGTCTATTTGTGAGCCTATCCCAGCTGTCTTCAGGTACATACATACATATATATGTATGTGTGTGTGTGTGTGTATATATATATATATATATATATATATATATATATATATATATATATATATATATATATATATATATATATATATATATATATATATAGGGGGGGGCAGTGGTTAGCACGTCGACCTCACAGTGCAGAGGTGCAGGTACTGTACTTGAAATGACTTAATTTGCAGTAAATGTGCAATGAGCTATGTCACAGTTTTTTTTTGTATGAAATTCACGTTTTGTTGACTGTTCCTTGAATAAAACGAGTTGGGGTGCAACAGTGATACATTTTCATTTTAAGATACATTTTATTTTGTTTCCAATTTCAAAGACCTTTGGTGAATGCATGCACGAAAGTTGCGGGGTTCAATTCTATTGGCTTATGACGAACTGAATCTGAATAATATGTATTTGAATTGGAATTGCTAAACTTCATTGAGTGCCTTGAAAAAGTGATTCGGAATGACTGAGATCTATATGCATTGTTTATTTTGAGTCTTTACTTTTAAAAAATGAATCTCAATTGGACAATTTGAATTTTTCATTGAAAATTCCATTCTGTTTATTTTTTCACATTCTGTTTTACAAATACAAATTCAAATCTTTTCCACACCGATTCAGTTCGTACTTAAGGCTGAGCAATCAATTGCAGAACTAAGATCTCCTCTTTGTCCAATCAGCATCTTCGTTTTCAGCACGTGCCACAAGCTCTCCGAACGGAAGAAAGTGATCTTTGTGGTCCAAGCCATCGGATCGGCGAGGGATAAAGAGGTGCCTCCTTTAAAATTTAGGAAAGGACGGTGTATATTTGGCAACGTATCAAAAGGAAGCCCCGTAGTCAGTATGTCTCGGTTTTTTCTTCCCCAAACCATAACGCCCAAGCAGCATTAAATTCCGTTTCTAAGCGTTACTGACACCCAGCGGTAAAAACAACGCAATCTTTGCGAGATCTCGCAATCTTTGCGAGGGAACGCAATACTTTGCGAGATCTCGCAATACTTTGCGAGATCTCGCAAAGTTTTTATATTTTTCCTTCCATGTCCCTTTAGGGGCTCCGTACTGGGCAACGGGAGCTCATCCTGTCATATAAGGACTACTGTACTGTACAGTAATCCCTCGTTTATCGCGGATAATGGGGACCAAAACCACCCGCGATAAACGAAAATCCGCGAAGTAGCGACCAATAAACATATATTAAAAAAAATTGCCCCACGTGGGCCTTTGCGCTTGAGCAGAGCCACTAACACACAAACACACACACACACACACACACGCGCACACACGCGCACACACGCACGCACAGGCCAGCGATCCTGCAGCTGCAGCAATAATAATAATAATACATTTTATTTGAAAGCGCTTTTCATCCTACTCAAAGACGCTTTACATGAGCTTAAAACAGGATGAAAATGTGCATTTAAAAACAAGCATACATAATTTACAAAAACACATTTAGATGAACAACTGGCAAAAAAATGGGTAAAAGAGATTAAGAGGTGTTAAAAGCATTGCGGAACAGGTGAGTTTTAAGAGATGATTTGAAGGATTGTAGGTCAGTACAGTTGCGGAGGTGTTGTGGTAGAGCGTTCCAGAGGGTGGGGGCGGCAACAGAGAAGGCTCGGTCCCCCCAGGTTTTGAGCTTGGTCACGGGGATGGCGAGGAGGTTTGTGTTTGAGGAGCGGAGGTTGCGGGAAGGAGTGTATTGGTAAAGAAGATCGGAAAGGTAGGAGGGGGCCTGCTTGTGAAGGGCTTTATAGGTGAGTAGGAGGAGTTTATATTGAATACGCTGGGGAACGGGGAGCCAGTGGAGGTTTTTAAGGACGGGGGTGATGTGATCACGAGTGCGGGTGTGGGTGAGTAGGCGGGCGGCAGCATTCTGGATGTACTGTAGTTTATTGAGGAGTTTGGAGGTTGTAGGTTGTACCGTAGAGGATGCTATTGCAGTAGTCAAGGCGGGAGGTGATGAAGGCGTGGATGAGGGTTTGAGCAGCGTTGAAAGAAAGAAAGGGGCGGAGACGAGAAATGTTTTTGAGGTGGAAGAAAGCAGTTTTGGTGATTTGGGTGATGTGTTGGTCGAAAGAGAGGTTATTATCAAAAAGGACACCAAGGTTGCGACAGTGAGAGGAGGGGAACAGGGTGCAGTTGTCAATAGTGAGGTTAAAGTTGGAGGCTGTTTGGGTGAGGGACCGAGGACCGATTATTAGCAGTTGAGATTTAGTGCAGTTAAGAGTGAGAAAGTTTGTTTGCATCCAGGATTTGATGTCTGAAAGACAGTTAGACAGGGTGGAGTGGGTTGTTGGGGTAAATGATTTGGTGGATATGTACAATTGGATGTCATCAGCGTAGCAGTGGAACTGGAGACCATGATGGCGAATGATTTGGCCGATGGGTAGAAGGTAGAGAATGAAGAGAAGAGGACCAAGCACAGAACCCTGGGGGACACCTTGGGACAGTGGGGCAGTGTAGGAAGAGCAGTTGTTGATGTGTATGAATTGTTTCCTGTCTGTGAGACATGAGTGAAGCCAGGTGAGGACTTTGTCAGTGATGTTTAGGGATTGCAGGCGAGAGAGTAGGATGGAGTGGTTGATGGTGTCGAAGGCAGCTGTAAGGTCAAGAAGGATGAGGATGGAGAGTAGGCCGGAGTCAGAGGCAAGGATGAGGTCATTGGTGATTTTGAGGAGGGCTCTTTCAGTGCTGTGTTGTGTGCGGAATCCAGATTGAAATTGTTCGAAAAGTTGGTTATTGTCTAGGTAGGTTTTAATTTGAGATGCGACAACACGTTCTATGACTTTGGACAGAAAGGGGAGGTTGGAGATGGGTCGAAAGTTGCTCATGATGTCAGGGTTGAGTCCGGGTTTTTTGATGATGGGGGTTATGTTTATGATTAGTCAATTAAGGTTGTTAAGACAGTTAAGGATAGACAAGACCTGCTTTTGTGCTTATAAGTCTCTCTCTCTCTCACGTGCGCTTTACAACATGGCTTTACAACATGGCTTTACATGTTCTAAGCCCCCCCCTCATGTACTGTATATGTTGCTCCATGTGTGTTTTGCTGACTTTCGCTGCTTCTCGCGGACCGTTTGCCGACATTTTGCGGACTTTAAAAAAAATAATAAAAAAAAATAATAATGTTTGAAAAAATCCGCGATGCACCGAGGCCGCGAAATAGCAAGGGATCACTGTATACGCATTCAACTTTACGACAGCAGTTCGACATGCCGTAAAGAGCTGCTATCGGATTAGTCCTTATATGACACATCCCAGGTCTCTTAAAAAATGAGGTGACGTATAGTGGGTTAAGAGGCCAAAAAGCATCTCAGCTAACACTCACATAATACAATACAATGCATTGTTATTTATACAGCGGTTTCACAACAGCTGCAGCTGTAACAAAGCACTTTACACAACAGTTAACATAATCATAAAGTAACAAAATATGGTAATATAACAAAACACATAAGACATGGACAGTCATGCAACCATATACCATCATACAGCTTGTTGTTTGAAGCAGTTTTAGATGAAAGGGGAGAGAATCTAAGTGTCCTTTCACCAGTCAATCAGAGACGTCATGTCCGTTACAAGCTAAGTTTGAAAGTCAACAAGAAGCTGTAGCGTTCATTGACAAAAAAAAATATATATACATACATTTGCTTTAAAATAAAACTGCAGGAAAAAAATGCTTATGTGTACACTATGCACTAAACGTGTGTATTGTTTATGCCTTGTTATGGTAAATTGTTACCAATTCAGCATGTTTGCCAAGTTTTAGTGAAACAAAGTCCAGCTCTCTTAAGGCTTTATATTTCGATATGTCTTTAAATTGCTTCAAAGCGAGAGTCAATGGAGGGATGTTTCCAAGTAGGTCAAAGAAGTAGTATTGTTTGGACAGGCAACAGGTGTTGGCAAAGAATTTCCTTTTTTTATGTCCTCAAATTGATACTTTTGGAAGCAGCAGGGGTTGAGCCATTTTCTTCCAAAGTGGCAGGGAAAATGTGTTCAAGAATAAGCCAACATTTATAAGCAAGTAATCGTCCTTTCGCATTAACCTGCTCCTCTCTGCAGTAGGCAAATAACTAAATAACTCAACTGTAAAACTCCAGTTGAGAGAAAACACAATAATAGTGGAGCATAAATAGCAATAATAGTAAATGCCCAAGAGGACCACTGAACACAAAAAAATAAGTCTCGTTCTTGCTGGCAAGTTTATTGCACACAAAAGTGGGAAGGTTTTGAGCCATTTTTGAAATCAAAAATTCATCCATTTTCTGATCAGCTTATCCTCAAAAGGGGTGCGTTGGGTGCTTGACCCTATCCCAGCTGTCTTTGGGCAGTCGGCGGGTTACGCCCTGAGCTAATCATCCTATTAATCTCATTTTCACAAAAAGTATGAAAAAAATAAAATGAAATAAAGCAGGTAATTTTTTAACCTACAGTGGCGCGTGAACTGCGTCACCGGAAGTTCTTAGCCCTCAGCAGTCTGCAATTGCAGCTTGTGGTCAGAGCTGTTGCGCAATATCTTTTATCGTTATCATTATATTTATTTAGAGTTTGTTTCGTGTACGATTCACCGAGGGCACGGGCAAAGAATAGGAATCTAGAGGGCCGAGGGAAGCACTTTAAAACGCTACGATAGTTAACAGGCTGCAAAAGTGCGTCGCATGCCCCTGTGCCAGGCTGTTGCTCATTATGGTGTGGGTGTGTATGTGTGTGTGCGTGGTAACGGGTCGATCGCGGGAGGTTGGTTGATCGAAAACTCGATCTTCGGTTCAAAAAGTTTGGGCACCCCTGACATAGACAAATCCTTACCACATCACATTAACCTGCCATGCATGTTTTTGGAATGGTGGGGGAATAGGAGTACTCTGAGAAAACCCACTAATTGTTAATTCGGCTTTGCTTCTGCTTCTGCTTCACTGTTTCCCATCGCTCTGCTTGATTTTTTACAATGTCATGTCCAATTGTTATTTCTGACCCTGTCTTTGGCTGAAGGATACAGCTGACATGAGCGTGCGCCATGTGGTCTTTATTTACCTTAAAGCAGACAAAGGATGCAGCCAACCCCTTCTTGTTAAAATCTAGAAAATGACATTGTCTGATTTTTAAATATTTTATTTGCAAATTATGGTGGACAATAAGTATTCGGTCACCTACCTACAAGCAGGATTTCAGGCTCTCACAGTCTTGCAACTTCTTTAAGTGGCTCCTCTGTCCTCTTGTTACCTCTATTCATGACACCTGTTTGAACTTGTTTATCAGTATAAAAGATGCCTGTCCTCAAACGGCCACACTCTAAACTTCACTATGGCCAAAACCAGAGAGCGATCAAAAATTATAGACCTGCGCCAGGCTGGGAAGACCGAACCTGCAAAAATAGGTCAACAGATTGGTGTGAAGAAATCAACTGTGGGAGCAATTATTCAAAAATGGAAGACATATCAGATTCCCTGATAGTCTCCCTCGATCTGGGGCTCCTCCACGCAGAATCTCACGAGAGCAAAAATCCCAGAAGCACATTGGGGTCTAGCGAATGACCTGCAGAGAGCTAATATGTTACCAAGGTAACATATTAACATCCTGGCCCGCTGGCCACGAGTTTTATACCCCTGCCCGAAACAAAGTTGCGGCTGGAGTTTAAGAGTACAGTACTTTCATGTGATACTGAGTACTCACCTGATCTATAAATTTGAGAGGCCGCAGTAGGCTGAGATGTTGGCCAGGCACCCAGACATGATGATGTCACAGAGCTACAGAGCACGACATCTTCTCCGCCTCTTTGGTTGGGACAACACTCACACAGGAAAACCACACGCTCACACATGCACAACAGGCAGTTATTTGTGTAGCGACTGAAATACTAATCCACTGAATAATGTATCAGTGGTAAATTCTTTGTCCTTGTAAATGAGAAACTCTCCTTTCGAGACTTGAGACTGTGAAGGCCTCTGACACGAGTCAGGAAACCATGCAAAAGATGTAGCTGTGCAGCTTGAGTACATCAAGTCCATGTTGCTAAATCCTCAAGAGATATTGGCATTACTTTATTTTATTTTTGTGAGTAAGAAAAGCAATTTGGCCAAGGTTTGTGCGAAAATAGAAGCAGTCCCTACATACCAGTGGGAATCCAGTGATGCTTCAGGTTGAAAACAACACGCAAGAAAGTAATTGCTTTTTGACTGCCGAGCGCTTCAGTCAGCCGTACGTAACAGGAAGATGTCAGCAACAAAACTTGCTGTACAATTTGCTCCATTTAACAATGTCAAAACATTTTAAATTGATTGCTGTATGAGGGGGTTTGACTTAGAACACATAGAACACACACACTAACCAGAGCAGCTCTCATGATTCTGCCTTGATTTTTATAAAATGTTGCAACAAGTTTACAAGGCTTGAAATAACCATTTTGTCTTTAAGGAGCAGATTTGCTAATCAGTGCCTTCATTTGTGGAGCAAATTGATCATTTTGAGTGGTGTTTTTCTTTGCAGGGTAATCACTGAAGAATGGGTTTTATTGAACAGTAAGAGTACAATCATATGACAGAGCACTTGAATGTCGGGCTGCAGACATTTTTTTTTCATTTAACCACATTTTTTCTAACATTTAAAAATGGTTGTTTGTGTGTTTTTGTTTTTTTAGGTGGTACTGTTTTTCGAGGAAAATGTATATTGGAGATTTATCAGTGTTTTTGGAGAATTATTTGGATTAAAAAAAAAGGTTTTGTTTAACCCCTCTCAAGAATGAGCGTCAATTATACGCAGACTCGCTATTTTCGGGCTGTCTGGGTCCCAATCGACTGTGACTAGTCGGGTTCCACAGTATATTTTTAAGTTGTAATGTCACCATTCACCACTGGATGGCAGACATGTCATAGTTGCACTTTCACATGGTCTTATGCTACTTTATACTGCAACATGAATCGGCCCTAATAATTTTTGCGGATTTGGAATGATATGCAGGACAAACATAGTTCTTGAGTACCGGTAATACAAAACGTATTTAGTGAGGACTTTTTTTTAAATGTATAAAAAAAAAAAAAATTCAAATAATGTTGGTTTTCCTTTCAGCATTTTTAGCAGTGCTGTCCTTGAATGGTAATTTTTTATGCATGGAAGCTCTTTGCAGTGGAAATAAGAACATCACATTATGTGGTTATATTTTGATTGTTCAAACCCTGTGCCATTGAAGGTTGGATCTTTTATACAGGTATTGCGACATATGAAAAATTGAAATATGTTCAAATACAGTACAGTACTATGATATACATAATCTGTATAAAAAGCAGACATGTATGTGCGGTATTCTTGACTATTTAAAATGTCATTTTGGTCATACATCTGGTTAGGTAGGGCGACATGGGGGTCGGGTGGTCAGCGCATTCCTTCTCACAGTGCAGTTTGATTCTGGCTCTGGTTCTCCTGTGTGGAATTTGCATGCTCCCCCACTGCCTGTGTGGGTTTTCTCCAGGAACCCCAGTTTCCTCCCACACAGGTTTTGGGAATGTGCAGGTTAATGGAACACGTTAAATTGTCTCTGGGTGTGAGTGGTTATTCCTGCTTAAATGTGTGCCCTATGATTGGAGTTTAGGAAAATTTTACTTCAGTGTTCAGCTGGTCCAAAGCATTGTTAAAACCTCGAAGGATAGAGGTGAGCCATCATCAATGCAAAATAAACTCTAATCATCATGATAGACTTTGGTTTTAAATAGTTGCCAAAGGGGCAAGAATTAGAACTGGGCTCTGGAGTAATGAAAAAGGGTCACGCGGTTCAGATTGAGGCCAGATTGACCCATAATAATATGTGCTCCAAAAATGAGGTCAACATAGCAACTGAATATAGCAAATTTGTTTCATCACAGATGATGATCAGATGGCCTCAAATAGGGAAAGACTGATTGAGTGGGCATGATACTGTACATCATTTTCACACATGGATTGGCCAACACAGAGCCCGCAGCGACTTTATCTCCATGGTGAATCTTCTTGGCTTTGTATCTTTGGCAAGTCACTTACCAATAGATTCCAAACTAGATATAGTTGCATGTGCAGATCTTCAAATGTCATATAAAATGTTCGCTCTGTGTGTTCTTTAGTTCTTGCTAATATGAAATGGAGCCATGTTAGTTTATACACCACTCGATGAGAAAAGTCTGTCTTTGCTGCTTGGTCATGTCCAGAATTTCCTCAAGCAAGGTTTGACACCCACTACACCAGCAGAGACTCTTTAATGTGGAGGACTATCTGCTGTCGTGTTCTACTCTCCACACTAGTGCAAGTTTCTTTTGCGGGAGGACATTCGTTTTCAGGACGAAAAAAATATAATTTGACTTGGGCGATTTAATAGAATACAGGTATCTACTGAAGAATGCATCCACTCTGTTTGATGCAAGCAACTATGAGGTGGTGCCTCCAGATTACCACCACAAGGCTGTGTGAGCGCACGCTGGACACATTCCCCCGTCTCCCAGACCACCTGCATTATTATTACCATTACCACCTTCCTGAATGCACACTTGGTTGACATTTTCACTTGGACTATGGCCTGCAGTGCACAGTACATTTTCAGGGACCCTTTTAAAGCTAAAAGGTTCTCTTTTGTCCTGGGTTTCTGTATTTCTTTTTAAACATTTCTCCTTCTATTAAAATAGCACATGAAAAAACATTTTACAAACTGCCTTTAACGTAATGAACTGCCACTCACAGTTTGTTGTCCAGTTTATGCTGTTGCATGCATGTATTTATCTTGAATTTGTAGTCTCATTACTGCCACTTAAATGCAATTCACCAGCACTCATTTTTTTTTCAAATAGAACAAAAGAAAACAAAACCATTTCCACAGTTATAAACAAATAAATAAATCTTATATTGGCAGCAAGTCTGCACTGACCAAGAGTTTCCACTGTCATTTTTTTCTGCACATTGTGGTTATTGTGTGAACGTTTGAGACAAGAGACCACACAATATAGGCAACGTGGGTGTCAGGGCTCTGGCCGGAATCACAATGTCGGGCTATTGAGTCTGTGATTTACTCAGTCCAAAAACGAGGGCCAGGTCATTGTTACTCTGCATCACAAATCCTTCGCTTCTAGCTTTATTTCCATGGTAACACTGTTGCCATGGACTCAATGACACATTTCACAGCTGGCAGCATGTGGTGGCGCAAAAAATCAAAATCCAGCTGGACACAACGACTGATTAAGGTCAGTATGCACGCATTGCTTGCACATTACATTGGAAATGCTTGATTTTGTTAAATACTGTGCTTGGCAATACACCGATTGGTTACCAGCATAAAATAATCATGGATATTGATCCCAAAGGCAGCAAGATAGAATATCATTTACGTCTGCTAAATCAGGTGATCTGTTTTTAAATCAGCAATGGATCCTCTCTGCACGAAGTTTATATGTGCTTCCAGTCCATGTGTGAATTTTCCTCCGACATCACTAAAATATGCTACTTTGGTTCATTGATTTTGACAGTTTTACTTGATCATTGTTATGAAGAAGAAATACTACATTTTCTCCTGCATATTGAACTAATTCTCCATGTTACTTGTATTTTTATCTACAGGTATTTATTATTGCTTGCAAATGTTTCACTGATCCGATGCAACTACCAGGAACGTTTGACTGCATTTGACCAATCAGACTGAGCCAGGTAGTCACATGAGCACACACAAAGAAGCAAAATGAAACATGGCGGGAATCTATTTCTACACGACAGATAATTTGCTGATCAATCACGACCCAAGTAAGGAGAAGACAGAAAATGAATGGAAAATGATAAAGAATTCTCAGCCTCTATTTGCAAATTGTAATGCTGTGTGGACTAAAACCAGTAGATCAACTACAGCACGTGAATGCAAACTGAGATTTATGCACATTTAAAAGGAGCACAGTGAGAGAGCTAGCAGCAATATATGTATGTACAGCATTGTAGATCAAGATCTAAGTTCGCAGAACTCAATGTTTTTTAGTAATCAACCACTTAACAGTATTGTTGACCGATGTGGGTGAATCCACTTGTCAATCTGAAATATAATAAAATGTATGTAACAATCTGTGGTTCCCCTATTTTGCTATTTCATGTGAGTAAACAAGTTAATTCAAGACTCTTTTATTATGGCTCTAGTTCGTGTTGTTTAATAAAACATATTGATTTAAAGTTACATTTTTATTTATGTTTTGTCTATTTGACATTCATGCACCAAGAAATAAATAATTTTGTAGTTTTGTTGCCTAATACTTACTCTTGCCAAAGTAATTATTTAGAGGACTCCTTTTTGTTCTTTTCATCTGAGTCACTCTAAATTAACAAAAATTGAGGAACATTTTGGGCTACTCTGCCCACCTCCTCTCAATTTGACATCATGTTGTCTGTTGTGGCACCATCCAAATCGTAAAATAACAAATTGATTCATTATATTAAATTCGTACTGATATATTTAGAAATGTTTTATTGTGTTTTTTTTCAGGTGTTTCGGTTTCAGGTCAGATAAACGTCACCCCCTCCTTGTCCCAGGATGTCTCCAACTTCTCCCGTCGATACTACAAGGAAGTCCCGCCTTATAACGCCGTCGATTGGATGAAATATAAACTATCCCGTTAACACTCGCTTCTGATTGGCTACAGCGGCTCCTTCTCCTCTATGATCAGGCTTTGCGGTTAGGAGTCAGGTGGAACTCACCCCGTAGAACAACAGGACTAAAACTTCATATTAGTCCACGGGAAGTTGTTTTTCTTCTACTCATGTACTGTTGATGCTTTTATCAGAGAAAGAAGGACATTGACAAACCAGCAATTCGAAATGAAGAGTCTGAAATACCGGCTGAAAAAGCACGAAGTTAACATCACTGTAAGTGGATTTATGTTGTTTCTGACGACTGCGACTGCGTTTGTGATAGCTGATTTAGCTTTAGCTGTGTGGTCGTGAACGACGTTCATCACAAGTGTAGTTTGACCTCTTCTCAGCCTTCACGTCTTGTTCCTACTTTGTTCTCCGGTTGGGAACTATAGTAAACCTGTGGAGCACCTGTGGATGTTTGGATCCAGCCACTCGCTGTGTACGTTTCCAACTGCCAGCTCAAAATATACACCCAAACTTGACTGACCGGTGCTTTCTATTTCTAAGTGCCTGTTTTGTTTTGTTTTGTTTTGTTTTGTTTTCACCGGGAACACGTTAGCCCGATTTATATGCGCGTTCTGAAGCTTTAATTCTCACAATGTCCTGCTGTGCTGGCCAGATTCAAGGTATTTCCCGACATGAGGGTGCGTCTGTCCGATACGAATACATTAGAAATGACTTGCATTCTAAATCGTATGTTGAATAAATCCTGACCTGACAAGAATGTTGTTGAACAATGTGGCCAAGATGACATCATACAATTATTTGTTGATCTTTGCAGTTCAAAACTCAAAGGCGTCAAAGCCTTTCATTAAATTGTCCATGCTCTATACATGGTAGAAAACCATCTTGCATTTGTATTTGTATGCGTTTGTACAAAAGAGCTACAGTATTTTATTTATTAAAAAAAACAAAAAACGAAACGAGGGATCAACATTGAAACCTCCAACACAGAAGTTAAAGTTGCCCCAGAAGTGGTTGGTAAAAAAAATCAAAGAAAACAAAACATGGGTTGCGTTACATTTTTTTAAAATTAATTATTGTGAGACTTCACGTCAATGAGCAAGATTGTAAACCAGGGATGTGAAATATTTGGTCAATATTTTAGGCCTCAGCGGACTGTTTATAACAATGAAACCACACATGTATAATCGTTTTGGTATATATTTTTCTTTTAAGTCATTTTTCACTTCACTTTAATTACAGTAAAGTAAGAAAATGTCAAACCAGCTGCTTACGTTTTGTGTAGACAAGAACACATTCACTAACATTTTCAATAAAACATCAACAGATTAAATATGTTCTTTTTCGGAAAGTGCGACATGAATACCTACATTTGAGTAAATAAAGGAGACAGACCAATACAACAGTAACCATGTGGTCAATGAAAAATATTATGCGTCAAAAACAACAACAGCAGTTAATAATGGAATTTATGATTGCTTTGCCCCCATCTGAAAACCTGAAAGAGGCTGTTTGAATGTCACTTCAAGTTGACGTTATGCCATTATGATATTGCAAACCATAAAATATGCTAGCTAGGAGCTAAGCTGCATTGTGTTCGTTTCCAAACTAGGTGAGTGGCTCGAGCAGGTTTGGACAAATGGCCAGTAGCCCTTACATTATATGTTTACAAAATTTGCTTGGAGACGTTATCAGCTCACGGCCCTTGTGAAGAAAAGCGGTTCAGATGATGGATGGATGGACAGACGTTATCAGCCTTGAAAGAGTTCAACCGAAGTCGCCACAAGAACCTTGCTCGGAAAAAAAAATACACAAACAGGGATTTTCTTTTTTCCCACAACAACCCTTGACAGTTTGAAGTGAATGAGGAGTTACTAAATTTGTTGAGTTGATTTTACTAAATGGCGGCCAGGCCTTCCTGTGTGTGGAGTTTGCATGTTCTGCGTGGGTTTTCTCCGGGTAGTCTGGTTTCCTCCCACATTCCAAAAACATACATGGCAGGCTTATTGAACACTCTAAATTGTCCCTAGGTGTGAGTGTGAGCGTGGATGCTTGTTCGTCTCTGTGTGCCCTGCGATTGGCTGGCAACCGGTTCAGGGTGTCCCCCAGCCCGAAGACGGCTGTGATAAGGTCCAGCATCCCCCGCGACCCTTGTGAGGATAAGTGGATCGGAAAATGGATAGATTGATTTGACTAAACTTAATAGTGTTGCGAACGCGTATGAAGACTTAATTGGTTAATCAGCTATGACAGATGCCCGCTATGTGGTGTTGACTGAAATTGAGGTCATAGTGCTCCGGGGTTCAGTTCGCAAACATCACCTTGGATTATTTTGCTTCATTCCTATTCCATAAATCCAGTATTAATCAGTGCACAATAGCCTGCCATGCATGTTGGAACGTAGGCTCCACACGGGAGTGATTTGAACCCGGTACCTAAGCACTGTGAAGCCGACGTGCTAACCACTGGACTACCGGGCCGCCCTGATTGAAAATATATATTTTTTATTTGACTTGTGCTTTAAACCTGAACAACCAATTAGTTTCCTTTTTAATACAATCCACAATTTTTATTTCTTGAAATCACATGATACATACTGCATTACAGCAAACTATTTGATTGTCCACAGTAAGGGTGGGCAATATATATATTCATCATTATTGTTGTCAATGTTGCTTTCACAATGCCCATCCATCCATCCACCCTTTTTCCGATCTGCTTATCCTCACAAGGGTCACGGGGGGTGCGGGAGCCTATCCCAGCCGTCTTCGGGCAGTTGGCGGGTGACACCCTGAACTGGTCGCCAGCCCATCGCAGGGCACACACACAGACGAACGTTTCACAATGTGCAAATTTATATTGTTGAATATTCATCCTGCTTTGAAAAGGAAAGATGAATGAGTCCATTGATGGCTCCAAAGTATGAGGAAGTGATGAAATCCTCAATCAGTGTGCATAGACTGCAAAAGACGAGGAAGTGATAAACTTTTATTCTGCGAATCAGCGGGCAGGATCCAGTCACATGACTTTGATACGAGCAGAGCAAACGTGTTACAAATGTAACAAAGGCTATGCAGCTCAATGCACTTTTTTGTTTGTTTTTTGAGGGTGTGGGGGGCAACATGCAAGATGTATCAGATTTGTTTTATGCAGTGTGAACAGTACAATTCCATTTTTTTTTTTTCCAAATCCAACCTGGGCCTCTTTCTGATTTGGATATAAATCGGATATGCATATGCGGCTATGCATTTGCCCAGGCCACTGGCAACAATTTGTAAATTGCCCATCTCTGTAAATAAAGTTGCCTTACCGATGGGCCCCTTGCAAGTAATCTACCAGCCATCATCTTGAATCAGGGTTAAAAAAGTTCATCAATTTAATTTACAATAATATTTTCAAACAATGTCTGAAACAGTGAATGTTTAGCTTTCAAATGTTTTTTGGAAAAGGTTAACGTACAGGAATGCCTTGAAATAGCATTTCTAAAGCACTGCATAATTGAAATTTTTCAGACAAACATTTATGTTCACAGTGCGAGCCTTGTGAGGATAAGCGGTTCAGATAATGAACGGATGAATGAATGGATGTTTTGAAGATCTTGGCCTTAATGTAAGGTGCAGGTTGTTTTCATGCCAAAGTGGAAAAAAAGGTGTCTTTGTCCTAAATGCCAAGAGTGTTCTAAAGCTGATAAAAGCCAGCCAAATTCAATATGTATGACTTCATTCGGCTGTATTTAATTTGAAACAGGTGGTTTTATTTATTGATGATTGTTTTTTTTCCATTAAAAAAAACAACTAAATAGTGATAATTTATTCAGAGCTTTACTTACATTTGACACGATGATAAACTCTCGTACAACATTCGGCAACATCCGAGGTTTAAAGAATGTTGTGTCGGCTATAAAATGTGTGGTAGGCTGACAGTCTGTGTTTTTAGGATTATTGTCTGGCTCAACGGGGGCCAACCATGAGGTCATCTCCTGGTTTACCCGTCTGTTTTCCCATGGTGTGTAGGCCGTGTTTGGAGTTTTTTTTTTTTTTTTTTTTTACACCAACCATTTAAACCCTCGTTTTAACATTCTAATCATGAATCTTGTCATGTGCGGATTCTTGTACGCACTAACGAAGACTTGAGAGTGCACGACTGCTCATGGTTGTCAGTATGTGAGAGGGCCTAAGTTTATTGACCCACTGCAGATAAAATCAGCGTAGCCAATAAGCACGCACACACGCACTGATGCCCATATACCGTATGTAGAGCATTAGGCATGCTCAGCAACAGCAGCAGGAACAGTGCACCCATTTTCTGCTGATGAGCAGCAAACTGTTTTGACTTATCTCAGACTAAGCCTTGTCAAGCTGTGCTCTGGGTGTTGTTTTTCTGTTTTGGTGGATTAAATATACAGGAAAAGGGTGTTCGCTTTATTTTCACCCGACATTTGTGACAGGTTTGGGCCCTGCCCATACTCGACACGGGCACATTTTTGTTGCGCTCCGTGAAGGCATGAGAAAGAAAGTGGTGTTCAATTTTCGATACTTTCTCATCTATTGTGTTCTGCCATTGTAGTCTATAACATGTTATTTGGAATCGGGATCTAGCCAGAATGTGTCGTGTAAACTTAACATGTATAAAACTGTTCATGTTAGGAGAAAACAAAGTAATGGTATCCTATCCCTTGTGCAACATTAAGCCGATCTCTTTTCAGAAAAAAAACAAACAAACCCAAAACGTTTTGCTCCCACTGTCTCAAAATGGAAATGTATAAATAGCAAATCAATTATTTACAGGCCCTATTGTGCATTTTTCCCCACTAATAAAATGCACCACTGATCTTTGTATTCCTTGTGGAGTTGAGTTTTATTGCCGGAATACTTATTGCACCAGATAGCTACTCTAATAACTTGGCAGTGTTTGTATATTATTATGTTTCTTAAAACAGGGTGGAGACTTCTCTTAAATGTTATTTGTTCGTCACAGGTCCCTTGTTTTGAGTTAGACAGGTTTGTACATGCTTGTTCTCAACTGACTTTTATCTGCTGTCACAGGAATGTCGTAACATAGGAATTAAGGGCTCTCCCTCCTCATCTCCAATGTATTCCTATGCTGTTTATTTTTGATAAATGCTTATTGCGCCTGTATGAGCATCTTCATAAATTGGGTATCAATTCATGTTTGGGTCTCTTAAAAAAAAAAAAAATCGATTCTTGGCATACTCAAATGTTCTTTTTTTTGTCCAATTAGAAAAGCTCAAATGTGAATGCCTTTTCTTGACCTGAAATTTAAAGATTAATAATTATTATGGTTTACCTGAGAAGCCTGGCTGAGACCGGGTCATTACATGTTAATTTAACCATGCCCAGTATGCGATGAGCGGCTCTTGATTTAGCGTTTCATATATTTTCCGATGGATTATGTTGCCAAATTAGAGGAGGACGTCGCAGTTGTAGTCGCATCAAAAATGATTGTGTTATCTACAAAATACCCCAGGTTTTGTGTATCTTCCATGCACTTTATATTTATTCTGTGGTGTCTGTTGCATGTTTAAGCGCCACCATAGTGACCAAATGCTCCTCCGAAAGGGACATGCGAAGTGGATTAGCATTTCTTTTTCAGCATTTTATTAATCTACTAATTTCGATGAATTGTCTGGCCCTATTTTAGAGTCTCATGAATGAATGGTGGACTTGGCACGTAACCGTTGCATATATATCTTTGCTTCACATAGATAACTTACACACCATTTTTGACTGATATGACTTGTATACCCAGAGCAATGTATAATCAGAAAAATATGGGACTAATAATCAGTCGTGGTTTGGCCCTGAAAAAAAAATCCTATTGGTCTATCACTATTGAAGATTTATGTGGATTTTAGGTCATTGCTATTTTTCCATAATCTTTTAAGGCCTAAAAGGTGTTAGTTGTCTAATCCATTCGGGATAAAGGCAGCTAATAGCTATTCTTTTAGTATTACGGTAGCTTTTGTACAGATTTAACAATTTTATTCTATTCTTCTCACAGCAGCTGTTCAGGAGCCAAATTTATGGTCTTCTTGACAGACTGAACAGTTCTCTCCACCTTTGCCCAACACCATTATTATGGCTTTATTGCATCTTTAACGTCTCTTTTTTGACACTGGGCAAAGTTCACATGGCTCGGCCAAATGAAAACCTGATATTTCCACTGGCTGTGTGAACAATTATTCATTGATTTCAAAACTAGGTATTTATTCATCTGCGAAAGTTAACTACTCAAACGGTTTGTGATGTGTGTGCAGATATTTCAACTTGGGCTTTTGCGTAGGAACGTGTAAATCCAAGCACAATTACCTCATGCCGATATACATTCCTGCTCGTTAAACACTTTATTCATAAACACTGTTCTTTTTGTCCAGTACCAAATGACCTTGTAAATATGTGAAATTCAAGCTTCTTGCATTTTCTTCCCCACTTTTGATGCCTTGCAGCTTTGCACACATTGAAGCTTTGAATACGCATTACTAGATACTAGAACTACATGATGGTATCGTGTCACCTTCCTAGCATCGTGTTAATCGTCATTTTTCATCTGCAGCAAACAACGTTGGAGGAAGCTTGATTTGGTGGGCCAAAGCGGTCACTTCACACAATATTACACCACACAGCTGCCACCAGGTGGCAGACTGAACAACATTATAGGAGAGTGAATCATATACATGGTCTTCCTACATTACAAACGTATGGTGCAAAACTATATCAAACGGTCAATGACAATAAATAACAAGATGGATGAAAGCACATATCGAATACTACTATTTTGGGAAAAAGAATCTAAAAACAGCAAACCAGTAATTATTACAATACAATACATTGTTATTTATATCGCGCTTTCACAACAGCTGCAGGTGAAACAAAGCACTTTCCAGAACATTAAAATAAAATAAAATCCGGTAATATAAGACATGGACAGTTATGCAATCTTATCCGCTTTTTATTACTATTTACAAAAACAAACCCAAACCCCCCCCCCCCCCTCAAGGCATGCTAGGTACTGCTTCAAATTACACAAGCATAGCACTTTGCATTTTGAGCCTCGTCAAAACACAATGAATAACAAATCTGAGAATCACAGATTTTGAAGTTTATCCATCACTCCATTTTCCACACTGCTTATCCTGAACAGGATCGCGGGGCAGTACTGGAGCCTATCCCAGCTGACTTTGGGAGGAAGGCGGACTATACCCTGAACTGGTCGCCAGTCTGTTGCAGGGCACATATAAAGACAAACAGCCATTCACACCCACATCCACACTGCCACTGAGTGGGACCAAATACCAGCCTGCGCAGCAGTAATGATAGATTTGGAAGTTTTTTCCATAATTGAAAGGCAGAGACCGTTCCAAAAAGCTTCACTGGGTTGCTTATGTCACTTGAAGAGGTTAGTCGGTGGTACGAGGTGAGACGCGGCAGCAGCCAGCTACAGCAATGAGCTTCAGCTGGCTATGAGTACCTGCTAAACCTAATCTTGTTGTTGTGTTCCGAAGTGAGTAATAACAGGCTCAATGTTGGCAAATAAACTTTACTTCTTTCTTAGTATCATCTTCGTGAAAGGATGATAAGGAATAATTAACAGAGAGAAAGTCAGTGAAGCCAAGCTACTAACAAAGCTAATCTAATGTTATTGTGAAATACTGGAAAAAATTGTTTGGGTGACTTGAGTACACTTCATAGAGGTCTCGCTGGAACCGCGTGAAAGTCGTTGATAGTCTTGAGATGTCATTGTACCCTGCACAGATTCAAGACACCCTATGCCGGAATTAGCAAAGCAGCCTCAGAACACAACAGCGCTTCTTTCATCTTCTTTTCTTAGTATGTTTCATTTTTGCGTCTGTGACCATAGAGCTGATGTACCTTGCCCAAAAGTTCCAGTTTTGTCTCATCTGCCCATAAGGCTTTCTCCCAGAAGACTTTTAAACTTGCAATTTGACAAATTCCAGTTTCAATTTTCTGATTGAGTTCAACAGTTGTGTCCTCTTGTGCAGTCTCCATTGAAGTTCACTTTGACTCAAACAACAATGGATGATTGCTATCTGACACTGGTCTACATGACCTTGACCTTGGAGTTCAACTTAAATTTCTTTAAAGGTTGTTTCGAGGTCTTTTGTTACCGTTCGTCTTATCTGCTTCTTGAATTTTCCTCCTGCTGCCACATCCAGGGAGTTTGGCTGCAGTCTACTAGATGATAAATTTCTGAATATGTGCAACTGTAGTCACAGGAACCTCAAGCAACCTTGAGATAATCTTCTAGCCTGTGAATTGCACTTGCTTCAGTGGGTTGGGGCCACTGCCGCCTAGCTGCTGCATGCTGTGGGGCGATGCGATATTCCACAGCAAGCCTGGAAACTGACAGCTTGCCCCAGACACGGAGAGTGGAGCGTGGTCTGTTTTAGGGATGCACGATATTTATCGGACCTGTAATTATAGGCTCGACGTTGGAAAAATGACATCATTTTTATCGGTCCCATACTGCAAAATTAGGCTGATATTGAAAGCCGCATAAAAATACACTTGCGTACAGCATTAGTCTGCTCAGCCCGCAGCAGCTATGCTCTGACCAGCAAGTGGTCCTGGTTATCCCGCTGAGAAAAGCACTAAGTTCTTTGTGTGTGCCACGCTTTACCCAGAAACAATTGGCCTGAAAAACCTTTCAGAGATGTACTGATTTAAAATAAAGCTCAATAGGAATACCATACCATATTGCAAAGACCTGTCAATATAATGCTATTCGGCCTGTCATGATAATTTACCGACTTATCTTTCTGACTTGATAAGTGGTCATTTGCATGCATGTTTGTTTACATAGGTCATCAAAATTCACACTCACTGCTTCTTCACTCCCCTGTCCGTCAAATTGTCTGCTGCTGTGGGACTTGGCACGCATTTGATAATGTGGTTTCATTCATATATACAAGGCTCTCTGTAAATGTGAGTAGTGACTATCTTTTTGTTTAATCCATATAGGACTTTTGAAAACAGCTGCTTTTACTTGAGGAAATTAACATTAACCTCTACTCGGAAAAGGGAGTCGCCACTTGGAATTGAAGTGGATTTACATGGGACAGGAGATGTGAGCCATTCTTTCATTCATTTAGTTTCCGATCCGCCTATCATCACAAGGGTCGCTGGGGGTGCTTGAGCCTATCCCAGACTTCTTCGGGCAGTAGGCGGGGGACTCCCTGAACCGGTTGCCAACCAATCGCAGGGCACACAGAGACGAACAACCATCCACGCTCACACTAGATGTGAGCCAATCTCTCTTTTTCGTCAGTGGACGCTACAGCTTCTTGTTTGCTTTCAAACTTAGCTTGTAGCAGACGTGTGCAGTTTGAGCATGATGTCTCTGATCCACTGGTGAAAGGACACTTTGACTTTCTCCTCTTTCTTCTATAACTGCTTTAAATTAAACAATAAAGTGTATGCAGGAAAAGTGGTTAAGAGTGCATGACTGTCTGTGTCTTATGTGTTGTGTTATATTTTTCCGTTATTCTATGTTAACTGTTCTGTAAGCGCCTTGTTACAGCTGACACTGTTGTGAAGCGCTATATAAAGTAATGTGTGTTGTATGTCGCAGACCAACATAGTAACTGAATCATAATTTGTGCATTTTCTTCAATGTCGCTTTGAAGCAATGCCCTGTCTTTGAATGAATTTTTTAAAATTTAAAATCTGATTAATATATTAAATGGTAAAAACACTGATTATTTAAGTAAAATCTGTAGTTGTAGCTCTAAAATTGAACATTTTGCACCGACTCTACTTGATCGTGCCATGCTTATGGATGATCGAATTGGCAGCTTAAACCCCCGATTAGAACATTCCTTGTTATTGCGCTTGTTTTATTGTCCATTTAGCTCATACAATCATCCCTGTTGGGCCTCACATTCTCCAGCCCTGATGCATTTCATTTGCACTCTACATGCCCAGACAGCTGCATGGTTCTAACTGCTTAGGTATATGTCACTGCTCGTGGATTGAATAGTGTCTGCCTAAAATACTTTGCATGGCAACTCTGAAATGAAAATGCATTTCACATTAGCACTAAACCACTAAGGACTTAGGGAATTGGAGTTCAGCCAGCCAGCAGTCACCATTATTCTCAACAGTTTGATTGGTTTGTTCTTGTAGGAACAAGTACGTACATACTGATGCAGGACCAGCACAATACTTGAGGAAAAGTCCCACCCCCCCAAACCAACTGCATGAAAAAACCCCAGCTCTCACTGTCTTACTGAAAATGTTTAATGGAACCAAAACGTTTCAGTTTTCTAATGTTATTTTCATGTCTCCGACATAAAATTGGGATCTCACCGCCAACATATATTGCACCAATAAATCATCATGTCACAGTGATTTTCAACAGCATGCAGCTATGTTAATGCAATACATTGGTTTCAGTGATGATAGAATGCACCAACTGGTGATTACAGTCCAATTTGGGTCTCGTCACAAACCAAATGTCATGATATGTGCTTAGAGTAATGTGATACCTTATTGTCATCCTGACTGATCCAAAAATTGGTAGGCATGGATTTTTTTCATTTCCCTAAATCGTCACTGCAATTTAGTGTTAACCGGATACTTTTGTTCAATGAGCAAAAACTGTATACTAGCCTCTGATGCCCATGATTTTATTGAAGAAATACATTTTTTTCAAATTAGTCCCAATAGTGTTCTGAATTGTTGCAATAGTAATAGGAACGCCATTTTAATATCACGAGCAATAGCACTCCTCATTTATTATAAGACTAACCGAATCCCACATGAGCAAGTACTAGCCGATTGAGGCAAGCAAAAAATCCTGCTTCGGAAGAAGCCTCAAGCTAACCCCAAGGCTCAACGTGGAGTGGCCATCTGATGTTAAATTATTTTTTTCACAAAGATAACTTGCGCAGTTTTAAACTGTAGAATTGTGGACAAATCGGTTAACGAAGTTATAATCTCGAAAATATGCAGTAAGTGGTGGTGGGGCTCGCTGTAGCCATGGTCTCTTCGCTTCTCTTAGACATCTTTTAGCAGCATAATCCAAAACTCAGAAGACACTGACGAATATACGCAGGCTCTGCCTAACACAGAGTGATGTTTCCAAGCCAAAACACACAGGACAACAAAAACAGCACCGAGCCTGCCGTGAAAGTCACAAGAGGGCCATTGTGCCTGCTGGAGTGGTGAAGGGGATCAATACTGTTTGAGCTGAAACCACCCAAATTTTACACACGGATACGTTTCATACTTCAGTCATTTGAGTCGCTGTATTGACAGTATTGTATCACAAAGGAAGGCAGTACAGTAATAGTATCAGACTCACACAAGAACCACACACACAGCAGAGTGGCTTGTTTTTGTAGCGACCAAAATCTTTTGGTGGAGGCCCGCTACAGGTAAATGTGGAGAAACACTGCACCTGTAAAGTATTATTTCACGGAAACGATCAATGACATCATTGATCAGTCAGCGAATATTTGTTTTGACTGCAAAATTAATCTGAATGAAACAACAGCCTCTTGCTGGTTGCAGATAAGAGTTTACTTTTCCATGCATCCATTTTTCTGGAGCCTATCCCAGCTGACTCTGAGTGAGAAGCAGGGTACATACATGTATCCTGAACTGTTTACCACCCTATCGCAGGGCATGTATACACAAAAAAACATTCACACTCGCATTCATACCGACGGACAATTTGCAGTATTTAATTAACCTACCATGAATGTTTTTGGAATGTACCCGCAGAAAACCCATGCAGGCATGGGGAGAGGATGTAAACACCAAACAGGAAGGCCGCAGCCCGGATTTGAACCCACACCCTCTGAACTGTGAGGTGGATGTTCGTGCCCGTATTTAACATTATTTGCTTCATTTGACCTACCTAGCACTACTATATAGAGTGGAGTTCAAATCGACTTTTAACTTTGCATTTTCTTCAGTAGAAGATAGATTTTTGGTCTTTTTCATGGAATCAATAAACAAAAAAATAAAACTATTGCTTGCACTGTACATCGCCAAATCTTGTTCACTGACCCATTTTTGACTCTCAACTGTTTTGATAAATTCCTAAATCTTACTACCAAAACAAACGTGATATAGTTGATATTGATTGATAAATATAACCTGTATCAGTTTGAAAAGGCATTCTTACTAAAACTACTAATACGTTCAAGAAGCTGCCAAGCTCTTCCCCATCTAACTTTGACATTTCATAATGTATGTCATAGATCATAAATAGATAGATGCAGTGGACGTCTACTATGACCGTTTTCACCACCATCGTCATAACCTTGTGAAACCACATCTTCAACATCAGTAGTTTGGCAGTTTCAGTTGACATATTAGCCTCCAGCTTTATGCTTCTGTCCTGACAGTAGGCTGTTATTAGACGACTGACTTTCTATTTGCTGCCAGTGATTTCATCCATCGGGACATTAGAGACCCGTTAGTCCAGCCGAGCGAGAGGCAGGAAACCGAGGTGTTGTGAAGAGTTACAGCCTGTGCTGAGGGGTTGATAGCAGCCACACGCTGTAATAATTCCAGGCAAAAGGAATGTGTGAATAGTTAAACACCTTGGACGTGTCAGGTGATGTTGCCAAGGTCACTGTGTTTAAATAGCAACTTGATATGATGGCATGCTACCTTTTAGATGCATGCAAACAAGACAAGTTTAAAGCTGTCTTTTCAACGTAGTAAACATGTGCAACAGTATTACTTGTCCCCTCCCAAAAAAGGTTAGCGTTTTTTAATTATTTGGGCGCTCCCCCCAAAGGTCTGAATAGAGTGATTTTACAAGCTCATTCATACAACAAATTTGGTCAAGGTGTACTGTATATTGTTTTTAATGCACCAGTAAAAGTACATTGGCATTTTGTAATGTTAAACAAATTCAATTTTTATATGTTACATCTTATTTTTGGTCCATACTACAACCTCTTATGTTTTCCGATAATGCCTCATAACCCCCTTGTCCACTTCACTGGACCTTCTCCGCTTGCCATGACTGCACTTGGCTCTGCTCATCCTCGGTTGCGGTGGTTGACTTTCCACTACAAAATAGGATGTGGTCGTGACAAACTGCTCTGACATCACTAGTTCGTGTGTCCGTGATGAATGGATATGATATGGAAGAAGATCTCTGAAAAAGTGTGTTGTATTTCTCTGTTGCACCAGCACTTCTCAAAAGTAGTTCGCTCAGTTGTTTTGTGCTTGCTAACAGCCCTATTCTTGACTAGTACATAAACAGACTGACAAACAAATACGCACACAATCAAGCCATGTGAGATATTTGCGTGAAGTGTTCCACTGTATGCCGTTGTGGCTAGGTGCCATTTTGGCACCTTTGTCTCCATGCTAGGGTGAGCAGCTTTCGTAAATTGACACCCAATCCTTCATATGACATGTCACGTGGAGGAGGATTGCGCATGTTTGTGGATCTCAGAGCTGCTCTGTTGACACCACGCCTGAGCAGAGGCCAGGAACACGAGCCCAATCTGACCTGAAAATTGTGTCAGTTAAATACCCTTTCACTCTTATTTTTACGTGTGACTTTTCACTTAATCAAGTGAACTTTGAACTCTTCGTCTGTGGCGGTATTAGTATGTGACTGGGCTGCAGTCTCAGACAGCTGGTTGTAAAAAGGCTGACTTTTAACCTTGCTACCGTGGAACTCTGATCACGGGGCTTTGTAAAAGCACTCTCTCTCTCTCTCTCTCTCTCGAGTTGGACGGGTCAACAGCAACATTTGCCCGTCTAATGTGCTATGAGTGTCATTGCCAGGACCCTTTCAAATGTGCAAACCGCAATCCCCCTCTGACATTAATATATTCAGATGGCAACAACGTAAGGGGCACGGTGGGGGGTGGTCATGTAAGCAGTGTCTTTTGGATGGCCTTCTTTCGTGCTGGGAGTGGAGACTCTATAGCCATTACTCATGGTGCAGTAATGCTCAGAATGTATTCTTGGCTCCTGTCTTCCAATCAGTCACTATAGAGAGGTTTGCAAGTCAAAAAAAGAGGTAGCCAGTCTGCAGGCTGTCTGCACCGCTGCTATTTACCAGGGAGGGAGTGATATTTTAAACCGGGGAGCCCACATATTTACCCCATTAAGCTTGACTGACCTTGCCATTTGTTGGGGGTTAAGGCGTATGAGACCACTGACGGTGAAAAGAAGCTGGGAAAGAGAGAGGCTCTCTTAATAAGCAACCTGCTTCCAGTGTCTGCAGGCAGACTGAAAGCAGTCCAGAGAGAGGGAGGAAGACTGTCCAAAAGAAAACAGAGCAAGGCAACTCGTGGAAGATTTTGACAAGTGTTGCGGAAGACATTCGGTGGAGTTGAGAAGTAGCCAAGCTGAGCTGACTTTCCCCCCTGAGGAGGAGTTGCAGTTGCCGGCCAGGGCAGGTCCCAAGGCTGGCAGGGGCTGGCCCTACTGCTTCTCCACCTCTGTTTCTTTCCTCCTTTTCCACTCTTCCTTATCCTCCCTTGAAGAATCGACTGCTGTGCAGTGGTGAACTTACAGGTAGAGCCTGTAAGAAGCGCAGGAATGCTTGAATATTCCTCAAACGAAGACCACTCCAGAGGATGAGCCTTTTCATAAGAGGACCTCTGCTGCCGTTTTGATCTTTTTTTTTTTTTGCACTCACTGGTTGAGTGCATATTGGAGAATTTTATACTTTTTTTTTCTGCTCCATTTTTGTTTTTCAAAACCGGAACGCTGGCAACCTTTTCGGTAGCGCGGTGCAAGGACCAGTTCCACTCACCCAAGATGAGCCGCTGGCTGAAATGCACCTCCATGCACTTTGTAGGTATTCCCATTCTAAAAACAAGTCGTGAATGCTGTTCTAGGTTTCATTTCGTCCCTGTTCAAAAATAACGCTGTAATTAAACTTGGCTGAATGGTGATTGAAGTGTATGATGTTAAACGGCAAAATGATTCATAGTATGTTTGTGGTGATTTGTTGGTGGCCAAACCCAGCAAACCTTCTCGGTTCCTGTAATTCAGCGAATGTACAGAGAGTATGCCAGTATTTTCAGATGTAAACTGGCTTTGTATGTGTTGGTGCTTCATGTAGCACTGTTCCCTTACATAATAACGATGTAGTAAAAAAAAGAACTGCAGCTCTTAATCGCTAATTATATTTGCACTGTTAAACTACTCTGCCATCAATTTCTGTCCAAGACTAGATCACTGATGGTTTTGTGTTGTTATTCTCAGAACACAGACTGGAACAAGTACGATGATCGGTTGATGAAGGCAGTCGAGCGAGGGGAAGTGGACAAGGCGGCTGCTGTTCTGAACAAGAAGGGTATCATCCCAACCAAGCTTGATGTGGAGGGACGCTCTGCGTAAGTAAACAGACACCCACATTTCCATACTCAGACAAGCTCACGCCCAGTCACAGTCTGTTGACAAACGAAAATAGACTCTCGACAAAACACTTCAAGTTCAATACCAACACAGGAAGAGCAACTTTTTCTTGCTCCTTCTCTTACATAGATAGGATTTTCAAAAATGGCGAGCTCAGCTCTTAACTGCTAACTCAGAAATAGTTTTCTTTATGACCACAAGGCTTCATCTCCCTATCTGACCCTCTAAAAATTGCAATAAAATCCTTACAGCTATGGATAAGGTTTCACATTTCATCTTTAAACCTTCTTCGAGCTGCCTAAAATTTTTCTATCGCAGTTGAACACTAGTACAGCGCTTGATATATTATATATATATATATATTTTAACATGCCCCTTTAAATGGCCATCTGCCTCTGGAGGTCAGTGTAGGAGTCGGTCTTAAGAATTTTTGTGGCCTCTCGAGGCTTGACCACACTGGCCATGAGGCTGTTTGGATAGTTCTCACAGGAAATGACGGCCCAAAAATTCAGCTTCGATAAGTTGCGGTGGTCACAACATCAAGTCAGACAGATGTTTTGCCTCAGAAGGAATCTATTATTGGAATCAGTTGACATTGTTTAAGCCCATATTTTACATGGTTGCATTTTTGTCAGGGAGCCTCCCAGTTTTCTGCAAAGAAAGCTAGGAACACTGAACTCCCTGTTTCCTGAAATGGATTCAGTTTAATGCCCAATATATTGCGATCTATGGTCTGTTCCAGGGTCAGTGTGAAAAAGACTTTAATAGCTTATCGCTGTTGAACCTCTCCTCCTTCAAACGTTTCCAGCCGTCTGTATAAGTTGTTTTTTTTAGCACTGTTGCAGAAAACAACAAAACATTCAGCATTCTGTTCTCAAATTTGTCGTAATGATGTGCCAGAATTCATCAGAACTAAATGCAGTAACCTGAGTTCTGGATTCAAATTTAAGAGAATAGATCACCACTTTGCTTGGTCTGCCCAAAACAAAATTAACCACAACTGCTACTCAGCAAGTCTACACTTAGTTCAGTGTGCCACCCACAGACCAACACATGTCTATGGCATTCTGGCTGCTGCCAGAGCCGGGAAAGAATGTAGAATGGTGACCGGTGGTTATTAAAGACTTCTCTGTGGGGGAAGCCAATTACAAACTGCTAAACCATTAATTAAATTTGTTGTATTTGTTTGTCAATCTGTGCTAGTTAATAATAAGGCTGTCTGCAAGATGGATTAGCATTTTGTTGAAGTAATTCATTTAGGCGTCCGGCTGAGTAAACACAGCTAATGCCTGCCGTGGCATTAGTTGCCTGATTCGCCACACCTGCTTAAAAAGAACAGATGTGATCGAGCACTCACATTGAGTCAGCTGCTAAAATCACTTTGGTAGCACTTGAAATGTTCACTGGTTCAACTTCAGACATATGTCACTGTGATCCCTTTTGTTATTCAAGATTAATAGTTATTTTCTTATTTTGACAACAATAAATGTCTGCGTAGTCATCAAGGTGAAGATTGAATTGAAGACTTCGGGCCATACTGTATTCTGTTGTTAAAACATAAAAGATGCACGCCTTTCCTGGCTGAGCGCATTGTCCCGTCCACTCAAATCTATTATTTATGCACTCCCATGCCAGATTTGTACTCTGGGTGGAGCAACCCCAAAATGTGAGCATTCCCTACCAAATCTGGCCCTGCGCACATGCCTGCACACATTCTGATTCACATTCAGACACTTAACTGATCCCTAAAAGGGCAAACCCTTTGCAGTCCACCGCAACACAGTCAGTCAGTCACACAGACAACATGCAGTCTGTTATCCGACATAACACATACCTATATTAAAAAAAAAAAAAAAAGGTAAAACATGTCTTGATGGTAAATAAGCAATGATCAGAAATTGTTTTTGTATAAAATGTCATTGAAAATAATTCAATAGCCTGACAGCAAAAGGAATAAAAAATTGGGAGCATCTTTTAGTTCTCCTTAGAGGTGCATAATAGCAGTAGCGAGAACTGAGCGGACAGCACATGGTCAGGTTGGCTGAGGATGCGCTGTACCTTATTTTTCACCCGGTTCTCCCGTAGGGAACACAGATCTCTTGACTGCTTGACCCCAGTGATTTTAGAGAAAACGCGGACAATGCTTTTCAGGCTGTTCTTGTCCTTGATAGACAATCCACTGAACCAGCAGACAGCAGAAAATGTCAAGACACTTTCACTAAATGAGCAGTAAAAATTTGGATTCAGTTGCCTGCCCACATATGGCCCGGCACCACCCTGTGTAACTACATTGCTTCACGGCCGACTAGCAATTAGCATTCATGCTTTTATTCGTTTGTTGCTTTTAGCAATCAGAAGGCAGTCCGCCAGCACATCTCCTATTGGCTGTCACAGTGAGGCCGCTCCTGAATTGAGCATATTTCAATTCGAGGCACGGCACTGCGACAACGTAGCTTACTCGGTTGTCGTAGAATAAAGAAGTATTTTATTTTTTTATTTAACATTGTATTTTACAGCTAAGCCACTGATTTTTCCAGTTCAAGTTACAAAAGTTGTTCCAGTGGAAGTATCAAGTACATTACAGCAGTGTTTTTCAAACTTTTTTGAGCCAAGGCACACTTCTTTCATTGAAGAAATCTCGCGACACACCACGAGCTGAAAATGTAAAAAAAACCCGCTTATTTTAACGTGTTATATTGTTACTATAACCGTTTTTAACATTGAAGAATGACGCTATAACAGCTTGAATTGGAATCAAATGAGCACAAAGAAAAAAGTATTTTATAATCTTTCATATTTATTGTTTCACTGTCGTCCTGCATTCATGCGGCACAAATTTGCTTGTCTCTAGTGGTCGAAACACAAGGCAATTGGCTAGCTGTTTCTGCTCCCTAGCGGTATGGGAGGGTACTACATGATTACTTTCTGGCCCATAGACCGCACAGGCATACAAATTGGATATTTTACCGCGGCACACCTGACAATATCTCGCGGCACAGGGGTTGAAAAACACTGCATTACAGGAGTAAATCGTCTGGGCTAACTCGTAGACTCAACATTGTAATAAACATGATGGATTATTTTGGACAGTGAAGGTCTCATGTAAACGGTATTGTGTTGCATTCACATTCTTACTGTTTATTGGTAACACATGTTTTTGAAAGTGATGTATTTTAAGGGTATAGAGGTCTCTTTATTACATGGGTGTGTTGGCATGTCACAAAGAAGAAGAGGCTGCAACAGCTATTTTTCACCACTCAAAATACATTCCCGCACAAACGACAAATCTCAGTCAGGTTGTTTATTATCTATTTCTCTTATTAGTTTTGCTTTGGTCTCTGAGAGGGGGAAAAATGTCCGCTTTGCGAGGGTCATGTGAAAGTAATATGGGAGTTACCAAATCTAATTTAATACACACATTTTAGAGTCTGTGACGTGATGTACAACTCTGTATGTTATTGATATTTAATAATTTAATTTAATATTTAACTTTGGTTAACTGGTCTCTGTCAATCTAAAAATAGCCACCTCTACACCGCCTACCTTGAAGCTGCCCAAATAACTCGTGGGATGACAACATGACATCACTGAATGTGCGGTCTTGAGGCCCAGAATTATGTTTAGCCCTTTTATGAAGCAGATATGTTGGGCAGCTGCATGTATCTCTTTTCAGCTTTTATGGATATCTTTATGTTCAGTTATTAACATTCTTGGCAACACCGTGGTGTCTTAACATTCTTTGTGTGGAGTCAAATGACTTTTAGCTCCCCCAAACTAGTTTCTGCTTTTGAGGTGTTTACTTAGTGAGGTGGGGGACCCTCCAGTGCTACCCCAAGAATCATCCATTATCACTGCTTTTAATACTCATTTGGGTGTTGAGGCGACAGCCATGCTGTCGCCTTGGCAGAATCCTTGGGGTTAGTGTATAAACAGATTCATGTGACTTGATGTGTTATGGACTAAGGTCAGTTTACACAGGACAGAATGCTTTGCTGAGAGTCACAAATCTTTACTGTGCAAAGTGGTGATGAAAGACATGTAAGACTGTTGTGCATTTGACTTTTTAGCATGCTGATCACTGTTTTCCTCCAAAGCAATTTCGTACCACAAAAAAAAGACAAAGGCTTCAAAGGCCTGAGACAGTACAGGAGACTATGCAAAGTGCACACATATTGAAAGTGACAGCTGAACAAGGAAGACTATCTGACAGTTTTCCTTGTTGCCACGGCTTCATGGCGTATCGCATCTTTCTGTATCTTGTATCAAGGTTTCATCTGGCTGCAACACGAGGACACTTGGACTGTCTCAATCTCATCCTTTCACACGGTGCTGATGTCACTGCGACTGATGCCACTGGTGAGTCCCTGCTGAGTGGCGCCGGTATACTACCATACTTCTGTACAGTGTTTCGACCCTGATGAACAGCTAAAGAATCTTACTTGACTGCACCTTTGAGATGTGCAGTATTGTGCTATTAACTTCAAAGGTCTATCTGCTTACGCAGTATACAGTGATACCTTGTTACTTCGCGCAGCAATTTTTGCGGGCTCAGTGTTTTTTTATTTATTTTTTTAATCAATATTAACAAAAAAATTAATTTAAAACATACAGCCAAATCGGCACCCATTTTGCGGAAAGACTTGATTCATGTTGATGCGGGGAGAGAAGTTTCCCTACATGCCGAAGAAAGAGCTGACGTGATGCAGAGGATTTTTACATGCTCACTCAAACAAGGCACATGGTTGGTTCAACCAATGAGAGCACGAGTGGCTCATTGCCAGTCTGTTGACCGTCTCGCATACTGTATCTTAGCGTTGCGTTCGTTAATTTTTTTTTGTTCAAGCGCTAACTTTTTTGGAATTAGTTAAACTCCGCTCCAAACTCTTGCCACCCTCTGGATTAAGGCATCCTAGCCATTTGAGAACGTGTTAGCCCGCTTGTCAGAGAGAGCACCATCAATAGGGACACATTGCTTTGACGTTGGCGGCAGTAGGGGGGAGGGGGTAGTTCGCAGCATTTACACTGACAGCTCAGGCGATGACAGCCAAAACTGTCAACTTGGTAAGAGGTTTTTTTCCCTTCTTCACTAAAAAAAACTGCTGTATGATTAAAAAAAAAAAAAGAAAGGAAAAACCATTGAATCAAATCATAAGACAAGATAAACATAATAGCGCTACCCATCACCATGATTTTCTCCAAATTACAAACCTCACCTACCCTACCAGCTCCTCTAGCTATAATTGCAAATCAAAATCACTGACTGCTGCTCCGGAGTGAAAATACTTTTATAATCAGGGTATTTCTATTTCTAAACAATTCCTAATGGTGGTTCTTTCCAATTTGTTGTTCTTTGATACTTTAGGTAAAAATGCTCTTCATCTCGCTTCAAGAAATGGCCATTCGCTGTGTGTGCAAAAACTCCTTCAGGTATGGTGAATTTTGTGTTATTTTAAGGTTATCATTTGTATGATGGGTTGCCAAATGTTTTTTGTCAGTCCATTCCTTTCCCTTTTGATGTATACTCCCTGTACACTTAACCGGGTACAGATGCACGATCCAATACAATCCAACACAACAGTCTTAAAGAGAAAGTCAACCCAAAAATGTATTTCTAAGAATAATATTCTTAGAAAATATGTTTTATGCATCCCGACTAGTCCATCCATCTATCCATCCATCCATCCATCATCCATCCATGATCAACACTTAGCCTAAACAGGGTTGCGGGGTGGGTGGGCGAGGGGTTAGGGGTGCTGTAGCCTATCCCAGCTGACTTTGGAAGGCACACTACACCCTGAACTGGTCGCCAGTCAGTTACAGGCCTCATATAGAGACGAACAACCATTCACACCCACATCCACACCGTCACTGAGAGGGGAACCGATCCCATGCTGCCCGCTCACAAGAGTATACCACTACACCATCAGCGACTCGAGTCTATAGATGGCATTGTGATTAGTATCGCGCTTCTCAGGAATCTGAGTTAAGCAGTAAAAGTCCAGCCGTTTTTGTCCATCGCAGGGGGCGGCCGATTTGCCATTTTCTGTCGTCTGAAAATGACATCACAGTTGCAAACACTCATGGTTTGGCATCAGAAAACAGTTGAGCCATGATTGGTCGTTACCTGCGCCCTGAGCAACTCTGATGTCACTTTCAGCCCACAGAAACTGGCAAAATGGCTGCCCCGGAGATGGTGAAACATATTTCAAAATTCAATATTAATCAGAATGCCGTGTTGTGACTTGTGAAGGCGCATATAACACATTATTGAAAAGAAAATTGGGGGTTGACTTCCCCTCGAATATTTTGAATGGCACTGTATGAGCCTAAAGGTATTGCAAATACCGGCAATAAAATACAGTACATGTACATCATTGTGTGCAATTATATAGCATTGTTAACTCACAATAATAAATTAATACCTTTCAAAAAGGGTCCAAATAATGCTTTTTAGTTTTTGATACAACTTTTGCACTCGATTGATCCCTTTGTGCAAATATATTGTCGGACGCACCATATTTGATGTGGCTGCTGACATCATTTGTGTTTTTTTATGCATATTATAATGTTTATTATTGATAGTGAGGCCTTTCAACTCCTTTGAATAATTCTTGAAAAAATAAATCAGGTGTGGCCACTGCTTGCTGAATGCATTTACTTTGTGTTTACAAAGAGCTGCAGTATTGTTCCCTCATAGATATATCCCCCTGCCACCTCCTAAACCTCCCTTTCCCACGTGGCAGTGATTTGACAGAGGTCATGCCTGTTGATTTCGAAAGTGTTGACAAGCCTTACGGCTCTGCCGTCCATTCTGGGTGCCGTCATCGCCCCAGACATACCAGCACGATGCCAGCGTACTCAGTCTCAACTACCACAGTCTAACTTCATCATTGTCATGTAGGATATCCCCCCGAGATGCTCGAACATCATCTCCCCCTGCTAATACCATTCCCACCTCCCCCATGGTCATTTGATCATGATGCTCAATTTTGGCCCTTGTTGCCAGTGCGAAGAAGATTTTTATAGTGCGTATGGGATAGGAGGGTGTCTGTGCTCACGAGCAAACTACCCAGCAACATTAGGCCTCCTTCTGACCTGATGGCTGTCATAAGCAGGTCATCTTCACGACAGTGGAATAGTATGTCTTGTGGTGACTAAATTTGCTGGCTGAAATGCGCATGCATAGTATCATAGCCCCACTTGACCTAACTTGACATGCAAGGTGCCTCACATTTCACTGCCAACCAGCAAAAATAGATGCTTTTGGCAAGTTTTCTGTAACCGCTACACAACTGGAATACACTTTATATTTACGATGTCAGCAGTTTATGAGCTCTTGCATGTTTGTGAATTTTTTTTGCATGGTACATTTGGTCAAGAGACAGTCACAAGTGCTAATGGCATGACGAGTTTATTATCTTGATATTATTTTGCCAGCAACATATTGTGAAAGAAAGAACAATTCAATGCACTTCCGTTATAATGCAGAAGGGACAGTAAAGCTGTCTGTCCATTCATTGCCATTCATACAACAGAATAAGTCCTGGCTTCCTGTGAGTGTGTGAGCTCGTCGACATTTCAATTTCCTTTGAATGTTTGCCAATTTTAGGGGTGCAATGATTAATCAATAATTGTTTTTAGAATTCATCCATCCATCCATTTTCAACACCGCTTATCCTGAACAGGGTCATGGGGAGTTGCTGGAGTCTGTCCCAGCTGACTTTGGGCGGAAGGCACACTACACCCTGAACTGGTCATCGCAGGGCACATATAGAGATAAATAACCATTTACACCCACATCCACACCGTCACTGAGTGACTTCTTTTTCAAATTGATTCATCATTTAGGGACCGTGTTTAATTTACAGTTGTCCAAATGCTTGGAATTGAAAGCCCCTCAACAGTAAATAAGCTCAGATATTTGTACACCTCTCTGAAAACAGAATCCAAATAAAATGTTGGCTAACATCATCTTATACATTAGAAAACAGTAATGGGCATTTTTTTCTTGACTATTTTCTGAAATGTTACCGACCAAACCGGTAACTGAATCATAATTTGGTTTCCGCACTGTCACTTTGAAATAGGTCCTGTTTTTCAACAAAGGCAGGTACCCAGTTCAGGTTGTTCCCCACCTATTGCCCCAAGACAGCTGAGATAGACTCCAGCACGCCCACGACACTCTTGAGGATAAGCGGATCAGATAATGAATGGATGGATGAATATATTTGTTTCCATACCTCATTAAGTCGTTGTTGATCATTATGATCAAAAACACTAACATGATCGGCGTCTTCACATAGATGACTACAATTAATTATCATTAATAACGACCGCATGGTGCATGATTGCTTTGCACATCTGCCTTACAGGTCTGAGGTTGTGGATTCCAATCTGTGCTCCGGCTTCCAGTGCAGAGTTTGCATGTTCTCTCTGCGCCTATGTGGGTTTTCTCTGCATATTCTTCTTTCCTCCCACAAAAACACCAACCGCAGTTTATTTGAAGACTCTTAATTGTCCCAAAGTGTGACTGTGAGTGTCAATGGTTGCTTGTCTTTACGTACCCTTCGATTGGCTGACGACCAGTTTAGGATGTACCCCATCTCTCTACCACAGTTGGCTGGGGTAGGCTTCAGCACGCCTGCTCCCTTAGTGAGGATAAGATGTATAGAAAATGGATCGATCAATGGATAAATTAATTTTAATAACATAATTGCAGGTATTTTGAGCACATTTCTTTCTAAAGTGTATATCAAACTGGTTGTACCAGTCTGTGACAGATTTCATTGCTTATGCAAATTTATGTTTCACATATAATAATACGAAACAGGACTCTACGCCAACATTTGCATTAGAGGGACTTTTTCTCTTTGAGTTTGAAATTTTTGACTCTATCTGAATGCACCCCCCCCCTCGCCGAACGCAATAGGTGTTGATGTTTAATGCCATGTTCCCATTATGACCCTATCTATCCTTTTGAACCACAAAGGTTGAGTGTATTATAAATGATAGTACAAATATTCAATCACAAGCATCTGCCTGTTTTATGAAAAGACTGAACCAAGTGATCAGCCTGCAACACATACATCTGTTTCCGCATTTTAAACGAGCAGTCACTTGATATTTGGAGACCCAGCTGACTATATGCATAATGTGTTTTACAACAGTAATAGTACACAACAGCATTTATAATTCCACATGTACCACTGAAAATAGATAAGCGTGCAATCCCCGTTGCCAAAATGCGCAGCAGGTCGTAAGCGCCTCAGTGATTGGGAGCAAGCGAATGGAAAGCCGTTCTTGATCAACAAAATAGAGCTGTTTCAGTTAGACGGCAGTTAAGATGGCAAAGTACTCATCCAGACTTCGATTTTTATTTAATTTCTACAGGAAGCCAGGAAGTATTTAACCTGATGCTTATGTGTGCAGTCACTTTTTGTACTGGTAGGAGCATTTAAACACACACTCGCGCTATGTGACTGGATGAAATTTTAACTGGCATACATTGAAAAAAAATGGGAGCATTTGTGAGCATATTGGGCGCGTTGTCGAGCCCTGCTAAATAGATGTGAGTTGATGTAGTATTTCAATTGTATTTACTGGATTGCGAGAATGTATTTTGAAAGTCAAAAGTCACATGACCTGGTTTGATTAGAGATTGAGCTGTGGGATTGTGGGTCAAAAGTGGGATGGCAGACACAAATGTAGAAAGACATGGTTTTAGTCATGTTCACTTTATTCAGGAGGCGCACTCTGTAATTTTGCTCTTGTTTTGTCTGTTTTATTTTTTTAATTTCCATCAAATTTGGACATCAGTACAAATCAAGGTCTTTTTGTTCGACCACTGTAGCTTTATTGGTAACCCATCCATCCATCCATCTTCTAACACCTTTCGGAGTCGGGTCGCGGTGGCAACAGCTTTAGCAGGGAAGCCCAGACGTCCCTCTCCCCAGCCACTTGTTCCAGCTCTTCCCGGGGATCCTAAGGCATTCCCAGTCCAGCTGGGAGACATCGTCTCTCCAGCGTCCTGGGTCATCCCCGGGGCCTTCCGACGGTGGGACATGCCCGAAACACCTCACCAGGGAGGCGTCTAGGAGGCATCCTAATCAGATGCCCGAGCCACCTCATCTGGCTCCTCTTGATGTGGAGGAGAAGCGGCTCAACTTTGAGCCCCTCCAGAGTAGAAGAGAGTCCAACCCATCTCGAGGGAGCTGGTACCAGAGCCCAGGCTGTGTGTGGAGGCAAGTCTGACTATATCCAGTCTGAACTTCTCTGCTTCACACACCAGCTCGGGTTCCTTCCCTGCAAGAAAGGTGACGTCCACATCCCTAGACCTAGCTTTTGTAGCCGAGGATCGGACCACCAAGGTCCTTGCCTTTGGCTGCCGCCTAGCTCGCATTGCACCCGACCCCTTTGGCCCCTCCCATAGGAGGTGAGCCCATGGGAAGGGGGACCCACATTGCCTTTTTGGGCTGAGCCTGGCCGGGCCCCATGGGTGTAGGCCTGGCCACCAGGTGCTCGCCAACGAGCCCCACCTCCAGGACTGGCTCCAGAAGGGGACCCGGGTGACCCACGTCCGGGCAAGGGAAACTCAGGTCCATATATTTTTCTCATCATAAGGGGTCTTTGGAGCCGTGCTTTGTCTGGTCCCTCACCTAGGACCTGTTTGCCAAGGGTGACCCTGCCAGGGGCACGAAGACCCAGACAACTTAGCCCCTAGGATCACTGGGACACACAAACCCCTCCACCACGGTAAGGTGACGGTTCACGGAGGGGTTTGCATCAGATGTAGCTCACAGTCCCAAGGTTACTTACCTGTTCTGTTGAGAACGATGCTGTTGTGATGACAGTCGTTAATCTGTGAGGACCCAGACTTCAGTCAAGACCCTGGGGCCAGATCCGGCCCGCCACGTCATTTTATGTGGCCCGCGGGAGCAAATCATGTGTGTCAACTTTCATGATCCTTGCTGGAATCTGTACCGAAATATCAAATTGTCATGGGCAAGAAATAACGTTGATATTTTACATTGGCCCACCGAGGGAAGCCGTAACTCCAAAGTGGCCCGTGACAAAAAATGAGTTTGACACCCCTGCTGTACAAGATGGTCATTACTGCCAGTTCACCACTGTTTTTAAGTGCAAGATGAAGCATTGTTGTTGTAGTTTTATTAGCTCTAAGTAAGCTTGTGTTCTACTTTTTTTAGCATAACTGTCCAGTTGGAAATGTGGACCTTCAAGGAAGAACAGCTCTCCATGATGCTGGTAAGGTTCTGTGTCATTGTCTGTTTATACCCTGCAAACTGCATTAACTCACTTCTCGCAGACAATGCGAATTGTTCAGAACAAAATACATTAAAGGACTAACTTAACAATGATTAGCATAAAGATGTTATTTTTGTTGAGCATTTTAGCTATTACTCAAGAATGTGTGTTTCTTAGTAGTTACTGTAATATACAGTAGTTGACTGACTGGATGGCTTTTGTTTTCTCTACAGTCATGGCAGGCTGCTCATCCAGTGTGAAACTTCTCTGCGACAGGGGCGCTTCTGTTAATGCCAGTGATTTTGTAAGAATTCCACTTCATTTGACACTATACACTGTGGGCTCAATCACAATTCTTCCACATACAGTGCTGTGAAATAGGATTTGCCCCCTTCCTGATTTGTGTGTTGTTTGCATATTTAGCACATACAAAGGTTTCAGTTCATCAAACCAATTTTAATATCACACAGACACTAGCCAAGGAAATACAAAATTCAGTTTATAAATTCAAACTTAATTTATTAAGGCACAAAAAACAAATCCCAAACCATAAGTGAGAAGGTAATTGCCCCCCCCTCTTTTTAAATCACAAAGAAACTGTGACTGACGACAGATGTGGGAAAGATGAGTTCAATTTCACAGGCCGAGCCCCACATTTGTTGAATCAGGTAATCACATCAATAGAATCTGTCAGACAAAGTGAAGTAGCCTACAAGACCTCAAGAAACAAATGCATCATACCACGATCCAAAGAATTTCAAATTAGAAAAGAAATTAGAAAAAGTTATTGAAATCTATAAGTCTGGAAAATGTTACAAAGCCATTTCCAAGACTGTGGGGCTTCAGCAAACCACTGTCATAGCCATTATCCACAAAAGGATAAAACTGGGAGCAGTGGCAACAGGCGTGATTGACTAGCTAAAATTAATCCAAGAGTGTGATTACGACTCATCCAGGAGGTTGCAAAAGAACCTACAACACCACCCAAAGAACTCCAGAACTTGCTGGCCTTAGTTCAAGCCAGTGTTCACGACTTTAACGTAAGAAAGACATTTGCCAAAAATGGCATCCATGAGCATTTCCAGAAGACCACTGCTGTCCAAAAAGAACACAAAGGCTTTTCTCACATTTGCCAAAAGATATTAGAATGAGCGTCAAAACGTTTGGAAAAACATTCTATGTACTGATGTGTCAAAACATTTTTGATGATGTGTGGAGCCTGTTATGTCTGGGATGAAAATGGCACAGCATTTGATAAAAAGAACATTATGCCAACCGGTGGCAGTGTGATGGTCTGTGGCTGCTTTGCTACCTCAGGACAGGGACCACATGCTGTGATTATTGGGCCAATTAATTCTGCTGTCTACCAGAAAATCCTGAAGGAGAAAGTCCGACAATCAGTTTATGCCTTTAAACTCAAACTCTCTTGGATCATGCAGCAGGACAACGATTCGAAACACACCAGCAAGCCCACTTCTGGATGGCACCCCCCCCCCCCCCCCCCCCCCCACCCCCAAATTAAAGTTTTGAAGTGGCCAAGTCAAAGTCCGGATTGAATTCAATTGAGATGCCGTGGTGTGACCTTAAGTGGGCAGTTCATACTTGAAAACCCTCCAATGTGGCTGACTTTTGAAGCAATTCTACGAAAAAGAGTCGGCCAAAAATCCTCCACAGCGTTGTGAATGACTCACCAGCAATTATCACAAATGCTTGATTTTAGTTATTGCTGCCAAGGGCGGCACAACCCATTATTACGTTCAGGGGGCAATTATTTTTTCACATAAGGACAGGTAGGTTTGGGTTTTTCTTTGTGTCTCAATAGATTAAATTGTTGTTTATAAACTGCATTTTCTGTTTCCCTGGTGTGTCCCTTTATGATATAAAAATTGGTTTTATGAACTCATATCTTTGTGTGATAAATATCAGAAATAACAGAAATCAGGAAGGGGTTAAATTCTTTTTCATGGCACCGTAGCCCTTCCCCTGTTTCAAGGGCTAAGATGAAGGGTTCGAAAAATGACATGACGTCATGACCCCTTATTTCATGTTTGTCTTCTTCAGGAACCATCTTTTTATAAAAGGAATGCATTTTGACAAATTGCTATATATTGCCTAACCTACACCACTGAATAACACCAAGAACCAGCACAAAACACATACAACTTGAGCATTTGTAAAAACAAAAAATATCTCAAATATACAAAGAAAATCTAAATTATTATTCAAAAATAGGAATTGTATCAAACATATCAAATACATATAACAGCATAACATTAAGAACAAACAAATCATTGTCTTCAAATGCACGTTGCATGTTTATCACTGACAAGCAGCACAAAGTACTGTAAAAAATGTACTCTTGAAATAGCATACTGAAAGTGATGGGCTTTTGTGTTTTGAAGTGAAAGCCTGTTTTATTGTTCTGCATTTACGTAACACTTGTTGGATGCGTGTGTGTGAATGTGTGTCATGTCTGTATTCTTTAGGATGGCAGGACTCCTCTGGTGCTTGCAACCCAAATGTGTCATCCACGCATCTGCCAGCTGCTTGTTGAGCGAGGGGCTGATATCTCTGTGCGGGACAAACAAAAAAAGTAGGAGTCGGAGTTGCCTGCATGAATAGACATCTTGTGAGCTCATACTGACATGTGAAATAATGCTTGTCAATAACAATGACACAAGGCAAAAGGGTCTTGATTCGTGGTTTCAGGCAAAAATATATCAAGACCAGTATTCAGGTTACTTTTACTGCTGATAGTCTGGAGTACAACAAGGCAGATATTATTTAGGAGTTTGGTTGGGAGGGGGCGGGTAACATGTCATACTTCTCACTAAAATATTATTGCTGAAGCTCTTTTTTTCCCCTCCCCCCCATCACCCTTAGAACAGCACTCATTCTTGGTTGTGAGTACAGCTGCAAAGATGCAGTGGAGGTGTTGTTAAAGAGTGGTGCTGATGTGAAGGACGTGGACAGCTTGGGTCATGATGCGTTCCACTATGCTCGTCTCAGCAAGAATCCAGAGCTTGTTAATTTGGTCAAAGGCTACCTCGAGAAAGCCAGCAAAGGTGGGAATAGGTCAGATTTCTTGTATGTATGCAGTTTGTGGAAGCAGAGCATTAGTGTCCAACAAGACTTAGAATGAATATAAGAAGTTAATACACCCATGTTCGGTTTGCTTGTTTTTTTACTGTGATTTAAAAAAAAAAAAAAAAGAGAACACCATACCTAATTTAAAAACTTTCCACTGTGACCAGACATCTGTAAAATTTAATTATCCTCTATATACTGTGCAAATACATGAGGGGTGTGCATCTCTCCAATAAAAGATTATTCATTACGTTTCTAAATATATTTGAAAATGCTACGATTCGGTTTGATTCTGTGCAGTCACATCTTTTAAATCAAAATCAATTTTCTGATTTAAACAATTTTTTGTTGCACGGCCTTAACTTTAACCATTGCTAAAGGAACATAAATAGACTAGCAAACCAAAACAGAATTATGCTTGTGTATGAAAATAAACTGGACAAAAGTGGAAGTGTATGAATGAATGTTGAAATCATTTCTATTAATGCCGAATAAAATGTTTTATGGTGAGTAAGATTTCCATCTTTTGTGTCTTTCTTGGACACAGCTAAGCCATTGTTTAATAATGATGAGATATTGTGATGTTCAAACTGATATCTTTTCATGTTTAGCAGTTAGTTTATTTTTCTTCTCGGCTTTGCAAAAAATAATTCTGAAATGTGTTTTACTCCTTACAGAAAAAGAGGCAACAACAATAGAACAGTGGAGGAGACAGGTAATGTGGTCTTCAAAAATCTAACTCATTACTCTCCCGATTGTTTTATTCATTAGTTTTTGATGTGTTTTTGCACATCTGCAATCGCGTCACATTTCAAATCATTTGAGAATTTTAATTTTTTAAAATGTCCTTTCCTCAGCAGTCGGTGGAGCGCTCGGACACCTTGGAGGCTAACAGAAGGGATCATATGATACATGTAAATACAATCTTTTCTCATTCATGTTGTTTCAATAACAGATTGGGCAGCAAATGAATATAACTCATGTCAGTCTTGTCGATAATATGAGTAATTCGACTTTACTCTCTGAATATTTGATTTGGTTGAAGTTGTTGTGAGTGCTTTTTATATTTGGCTTTGTGTTTCAGGACCTAGAGAGGCAGAACGAGTCCTTGCAGGAAAGTCTCAGGAAGTACCAATTGGAACAGAGGGCCCTGTTAGATAAAGTCATCCTGTTGCAACAACAGCTCACACAGGTAAATGCTTGTCAGAACATGTACATGTTGGGCTTGTAGGACTGGTAAAAACCAAACTATGTGAATGAATGAATGTACAAATCTCAATTCAAGTGAAGTTGGGATGTTGAGTGAAACATAAAAATGGAATACAATGATTCGAATTCCTTTTTAACCTTCCAGTGAATACATTGCGAAGACAAGATATTTAAATGTTCAAACTGGCAAACTTGATTGGATTTGTTTTGAATTTGATGCCTGCAACATGTTCCAAAGAGCTGGGACAGGGACATGTTTACCACTGTTTTGCATCACCTTTTCTTTTCATGACAATCATTAAGTGCTTGGGAACTAGGGACTCGTCATAACTTACTGTGAAAGTAAGAAAATTCTAGGTTAGCATACTAGCTCTCGGTTTTAGATATTTTGAGAGAGCAATCATCTTTCATTGGCGCTGGCATTTTTGTTTTTTATTTACAGGAAAAGAAGACAGTAGACGACGCTCACAAAGAGGTACAGTGTGAACAAAGATAACAATTTTGGAATAAAGATTCTGTTCAACATGGTGAAACATGTCATGCCAGAAAGACATTTAAAAAAAAAAAAGATTCCTAAAAGGACGGGGTACTTTTTCATGATTATTTCCTCACTGCAGGAGTTCATATTTTTGTAATGGACTCTAAAATGTTGAATATTCATGCACATTTAGTAATTTAAAAAGAAATGTCACATGTGACAGGATAACCCAGATAGAGCCGTCACATGTGTGACTCACGCACAACCAACCAACACAATCAAAGAGGCTTTCAGAGAGATATCCTCCTTCCGATGAGAAAATGCGTTGTCACTTGACCTGTTTCCAGGCATGAAACCAATCGAAGACAAGCCAGCAGCCACAGCGATTTTCATTCTATGCATTACGGAAACTGTCCACCAACGTGATATGGGGCAACGTAAAAATAATAGCTTAACTAATGACATGGACATCGATGCTTTGTTAGGCTTTTATTTTGAAGTTGGCCCTGCAGCGCATTTGAGGCATGTTAACATAATTCATAGAATGACCAATTGTTGTAGCAGCTGGTTTAAATTTCATCTTTTGGACTGGAATTGCCAAGTTAAATAAATCAACAAATACAGTCGATGAGTGACGGGTGCCCAATATGGATGAATTCATGCAATAAAACATTTTGCTCTAAAAATGCAATAAATCAATACTGTATAGTGGTGTATTTTTCACATTTATGGTGCTTTTCCAATCAAAAATAATGACTAACAATCAAGTTGTTATTTGGCCAGTGTCCCCTTAAAGTCAATACAGAACATCTTATAGGTACCCATAAAAGCAGCTACAGTGCATGGCCGTAATAAAGTGGGATGTAGATCAAATTTTGATGCCCCTCCGTGCGCCCGTTTGATTAAGAGCCTATAAGAATTGTTTGAAATGGACGGGCACCGAAACGAAGATGAAGAATTGGAGTAGTACAAACATCCTGTCTATTTCATCGATCACAGGCCAATCAAATCAACCAACCATCCATCCATCCATCCATTTTTCAAACCGCTTGTCCTCACGAGGGTTGTGATTGTGCTGGAGCCCATCCCAGCTGCCTTCGGGCAGTAGGCAGGGGACACCTTGAACTGGTTGCCAGCCAATCACAGGGTACACAGAGACGAACAACCATTCGCGCTCACAATCATATCTTGTGACAATATGGAGTACTCAATCAACCTGCCATGCATGTTTTTGGAATGTGGGAGGAAACCGGAGTCCCTGGAGGAAAACCCACGGAGCCACAGACAGAACATGCAAACCCCACACAGGAAGGCCGGAGCCGGAATCGAACCCAACACCTCTGCACTGTGACTTGCTAACCAGTCGTCCGACGTGCTAACCAGTCGTCCAGCGTGCCACAAATCAACCACCAGGCATAAAACATACGCCTAGCATGACAGTTTCATGGTCCAAGCCAGAATTGAAAGAATACGAATATTCCTATCAAGTGTCGTGTTTTGCTCTTCTTTTAATTATGACCTGTGCACTTCTGATAAAACTGCAGCTAGTACTATTCGGGTTATTCAAGCTGCTGATTCAGCATTTTTAAATGATGCTGATGATGGTTACATTAGTTTGCATGCACCCATGCAAAAATCAGTGGTAATCTGAATATGGTCGCTTGTTAAACTTGTTTGTTCTTTTGTTGTTGTTCTTTTCATTGTATCAGAAGGAGCAATTAAAGGTGTTACTTAGTGCCAACGAACGAGAAGGGTCACGAGGCTTGGAGACTGTCAAGGTCCAGCTCAAAAGCACTATGGTCTGTGGATGTATACAGATCATTTTGATATCCCCTTGTCGGAAATCGTTCAAGTGTATTTATCTCAGATAGCTGTTCTATTGTTGTGTCATGTTTTTATTTATTTTTTTTATTTTTATACATATTGTTCACATATTCAACATGTGTTGTTCTTTGTATTTGCAGGGGGACTACTCTGGACAGTCAGTGATCAAAGGTTGATTGATCTTTCATGAAAAAAGCTATTATTACAAATTGATATTCATTTGCATTGTGTTAATTACATTTTCACTGTTTTACAGGAAAAGAGAACATATTGGTCAAGCAAGCTTATAGCCTGGATTCGGATCAAGTAAGCTAAGCTGATTTAAACAACTGTCAATGTGTTTCCAAGGTTGTGGTCACCATTAGCATGTAGTGATGAAAATTTATTGTCGGAAGATAATTTTGAAAAATGAATCGGCCTGAAAACAAATCTAAATCTGTTACTTGCAATTGATATGCGAGTTCCGTAACATGTCCTAAAACCAGCGAGTGCCTTGTTAGTTTGTCTAACTCTCAATCATGCGTTTCTCACTTTTTCCATCAGAAACCCCAGAATCCAACAATGTCTCGTTCTCTGTCCAAACCATTAGAGAAGGGTCTCTCTGGGGATCTTGAAATTCTTCGGCATGAGCTTGAGATGATCAGAAGAAAACAACAAGTAACCGAGGAGGAGAGGGTGCGGCTTCACTCAGCTCTGAGCAGAAAAAATCGAGAGTGCCAAGAACTGGTTCAGAACAGAGATCTCATCCAGAAACAGGCTGACCAGCAAGTTCAAGAACTCGAGGATGCCTTGGGGGACGTCCAGAAGAGGATGCTTGAGTCGGAATGCAAAGTTAAACAGCTGCAGGCCCATGTGGTTGCGGTGAAGGAACACTTGGGAGGCCAGGCCACGGAAGAGCTTCGTGCTCAGCTTCAGGATATCAAAGCCAAGTATGAGGGGGCTTCAGCTGAAGTGGGTCGGGTTCGCAATCGTCTTAAACAGAGTGAGAAGGCATTGGAGGAGTACAAGAACAGTGAGAGCCAGCTGGCAACTGAAGCTGAACGGTTAAATGAAGAGCTCGGCGCTGTGTCTGCAGAGAGAGATGAACTTTCGGAAACTGTCCTCGCAATGGAGACACAGCTGAAGGGAGCTCAATCTAAGCAGGGCAGCATGGTACCGGCCGAGAAATTTGACAACATGAAAAACTTACTGACGAATGCAGTAGATGAAAAGGAACGTCAGCTTACTGAGCTCCGAGACGACTACGATCGTGTCCTGGAAGAGGTGGCGGAACTCCATCGGAAGCTAGATAATCCGACTCAGGGAGGAGCAGGAACAGGGACCGTGCCCGCCGAGGAACAACAAAAGATTCAGGCTGCCCTGGAAGAGCAAAACATCTCGTTGAAGAAAAAACTACATGATGTCACTGCAAAAAGCCAGGCACTCATTCATGAGATGGAGGAGAGTGAGGAAGAGCGGGAGATACTGCAAGAGAAGCTGGAGGAGCTGAATAGCAGGCTTGAGGTCGACTTCATCCCAATCCAGGAACATGAGGAAGCCCGAATGAGAATACTATCGGCTGTGGAGGAGCTGGAGGACAAACTCGTGGAAGCCAGCGAACGTTGTGGCAAAGCGGAGGCACAAGTCCAACTGCTTAACACAGAGAAAATGACGCTTCAGGAGAATAGTAACAATCTGCAAGGTGCCGCAGAGAAACACCAGAGTGAAATGAAAGCCTTGAAAACTCAGAATGCTGACGTGATGAAGACATTTGAACTTTTACAGAGTAAGTGTGACGACAGGGAAAAGTGGTGTGCCCAGCTGACAGCACAGAGTCAGACTTTGAAACTGAACCTGGAGGGAGACTATGTGCCGCGACAAGAGCATGAGCAACTGAAGATAGAGTTGACCTCCACATTAGAGTGTGTCAAGTCTGAGAATTTGAATTTGGAGTCCACGGAGAAGGAAGTTCGAGAGGAATTAAAGAACGTGAAGGAAGGAAACGCCAAGTTACGTGAAAAGTTGGAAAAGGTTCTGTTGGAGATGAAAAATGACTATGTGAGCGTGAAGGATCACAAATGTATGACTGAAAAGATGGGCGCCGCCGTGGTGCAGGCAGAGAATAGAGCAAACCAACTGTCGGCGATGCATTCGTTGGCCCAGGAGGAAAATGTGAAGCTGACACAAGAACTGCAAGCTCAAAAGAAAGAACTCGATACCATCATGGAGGCTATTCAGTCCAAATTTGTCCCACTGACAGCCGTTGAGGAAAAAGAAAACTCCTACAATACCCAAGTCAAGGAGTTGAAGGTTAAACTGTTGGAAATGGAAGAGAAGTATAACAGGGAGAAGTCTGAAAGAGAGAATCACAAACTGCAGAAAGAGAAACTGAAAGTTGAGATCAAATCTGTTCAACAAAGACTTGACACTGCCCTTGTCACCGGTGAGAAGCGCAAGGGAGATGAGGAAGAGTTCAAGGGCCGATATGAAGCGATGGCTCTCAAGTTAACCGATCTGGAGCAGAAGCACAAGGAGGTCAATCTTCAGAAAGCGGCGCTTGAAGACCAGAATGCCCTGTGCAACACTCAAATCCAGAATCTCCAGGACCGTCTAAAATCAGAGCTGACACGCATCGCAACCTATGACACGGAGCTCAAGGCCCTTCACGACGCCATGCAGCAAGCCCAGGCGGATTGCAAGAAAGCACGAGAGACTGAGCAGGTGGAGGCCCAGAAGGTTTGTGCTCTGCAGAAAGAAGTTCAGGAACTCCACAGAGAACAGGCTTCTCTGTTGCAGAAGCACACCAAGGCCAGTGAAGCCCTGGAGACGGAAGTCGCTGAGCTTCGAATGGGGCTCAGAGAAGAGCAGGAGAATAGCGGCCAGAGGGCCGAGGACGTTTCGGCCCTACAATCTGAACTTCTTCAAGCCACTCGAGCGCTCGAAGAGCTTCGCTTCAAGGAAGGTCATATGGCCCAAATGAAGAAGGAGAAGCAGCATCTCGAGGAGGAAGCTACCAACTTGACCAACAAGCTGTTGAGTTTAACAGAGGAATGCAAAGCGGTACACCGTGAGGCGACTCAGGCGAGGGAGGGGGAGAGCAAGGCCAGGAGGGAGATGGAAGCTGTTCATGAGAAGGGACAGGCCATCGAACGAGAAATTCGGGAGCTGAAAGAACGCTATGATGAGTCACTCAGCACCATTGGTGATCTTCAGAGAAGGATTCAGACATCATCTCAGCTGACTGAAGCCAAAGACAAGAAGGTAACGATGAAATCAGTCATCAGTGATCACGGAGCCTTACTCGACTTCCTCATTTGCATGCCATCATTTTAAAACAATCATTGCACTGACTCGCATACGCTTTGTCCTTTTTTTTGTTGTGTACTGTGTGGTCATGCGGTTAATACATTTTCTTCATGCTTCTGCTTGGGTCAGATCACGGAGTTGCTGACGGACGTGGAGCGGCTGAAGCAAGCACTGAATGGTTTGTCCCAGCTGGCGTACACCGGCAACTCCCCGAACAAAAGGCAGATGCAGCACATCGACACCCTCCAAGCACAGATCAAGAACCTACAGCAGCAGCTGGCTGTGAGTGGATTCATATCTCACACAAGACCCGGTCTTAGCACATATTTGAATCATGTCATCTTTTGCCTTGAGAGACAAGTAATGGAAGATAACAGTATTTTCCACACTAAAAGGCGCACTGGATTATAAGGCGCACCTTCAACGAATGGCCTATTTCGTCATTCTCTTCACACATTGGGCGCATTATAAGACGCAATCTACAATGTATCCACTAGATGGAGCTACGCTCAAGGAAACGCCAACAGAACGATCAGATGTCAGTAAAACGTATTTAATAGAGCAGCGACACAGTTCACTTGACCAACAGCAAGTTCTAACATTGACTCGTTAACGTTGAACTCTCTTGCCGCTGCTCTATTTCCGTGTTCAATAGCGTAACCCATAGGTGTCAAACTCAGGTCCTGGAGGGCCGCTGTACTGCATGTTTTCCAAGTCTCCCTGTTGCAACACACCTGATTCAAATGATCAGATCGTCAGCAAGCTCTGCGGAAGCCTGACATTGAACCTGTTCATTTGAATCAGGTGTGTTGCAACAGGGAGACTTGGAAAACATGCAGGACAGCGGCCCTCCAGGACCTGAGTTTGACACCTATGGCGTAACCGATCGCCTTAAGTTTGAACTCTGCGTTGTCAGCATGTCTCGAGCAAGGAGCCGTTTTGGGGTCGAAATATTACCGTAATGACCATACACAAGGCACATTGGATTTTAAGGCGTGCTGTGTGCTTTTCAGAAAATGGAAGGCTTTTAGGTGCACCTTTTAGTGCGGGAAATACAGTAACTTGTATGCATCATTATCAACTTATTATCTCCTACATTTGGCAACATGTTTTGGCTGAAGTTTAAACTGGGTGATGTCACTGCCTTTCTATAGTGAAGCAATAATCTTGTGTTTTATCTCTGTCTGTGCATTTAGGATGCTGAGAGGCAACACAGAGATGTGGTTTCCATTTATCGAACACACCTCCTCAGTGCAGCGCAGGTTGGTTGTCTTGACGTAAACTGTACTTTATTAAACATTTGAGGGTGGCAAACCAAAGCAATATGTAATTATATAGAATAGGTGTATGGTTTTGGTCTAAATTTCGCTTTGTGTTTTGACTGAGTGCGCCTTTTTGATAGTGCCAGTATGCATCAAGCTAAACAGTCTTGGACAAATGTGTTTGGTTTCTAACACCTGTATGATGTGTGATACTGCAGCCAAATAGAACTGTGGGGCGGACATATTGACTATTACGTGTTCTTGTGCTGCACCAGTCGAATGAAATTATTTATTTTGTGAATCAATAGTAGCTAAGAAAAAAAAAGGATATGAATAAGATCACGAATTTCAGTGGCGTTCTGTGTAGTACACAGCTCAGCCCACATTCAACTGGTTCATAGCCCTGAAAACCAAGTGGCACATCGTATGTATTTGCTTTTTAGCATCGGTTTTAAGAAGTGAGGTACAGCACAGTGTGCGCTGTTCTTTCACTCTTTGCGTGACGCCATGTGTGTAATCTGGGACTCTGTATGATGCGCAACATAGAATATACACCAGAGTGGGTTGAATTTTCTCCTCAGAGGTTCTGTTGAGTGTAATAAATAAATAGGTTGTGTGTAAAATAATAATAATAATAATAATACATTTTATTTATAAGCGCCTTTCAAGACAAAGTCGCCATGCACAACAAGCCGAACGCTGTAACACAAATCCTAAACTGATACACAGAGGCTGACTGACAACGCAACTATATTTTGTAAAAAAAAAAATTCTCTAAGAACAGTGACATTTTTGCAGGTTTTTCCACATTTTAGTTAGCAGGCTACTTTCATTTTGGAAAGATGTCGGGACCATTTGCATTCTAGTGCAGAGTAAGTGGTGGTACTATTAATTAAGTCCAGGTGGAGATGGAAATGCAATATTTTTTACAAATACACACATTACATTTAGCAAATGGCTCAAATTCATAACTATGCAATGTATAAAAGTAAGTTAGTAGCTGTCCATAATCCTTCTCAAAGTGTTTTATTTCTTTCTTTGTAGGGCCACATGGATGAGGACGTCCAAGCTGCCTTGCTACAGATCATCCGCATGAGACAAGAATTTGTGTGTTAAAGCTTTCTTCAGCATCGTGTGATGCTACTACCTGCAGACTCAAATTTACCATTCTCACACTTCCGCAACACTGCCATGCTTCACACTGCATTATGTCATCCAGATGATCGCTCTTCAAATGGACTGTTATAAAATCCTCTATCATCAGAAGCATTGCTGCACGTTGGCTCCCAACTAAACCTAAATATGAATCGGAGATACTTCTACTGACAGCTAAGAGCGATGCGCATACTTATTGTTAGCATCTTGAAGGATTTTTTAAAAAATGTGACAGGGATATATAAAAACATATATACAGTACTGCTAATATAGTGTATGGTGTACTGAAGATGACCAGCACATCACACAACACACACAACAGCATCGTGACTGGCAATCGCAAGTTTTCAGCACTAAATCCTGATGCTGTTGTAGTACCAAGGCTGACCTGTAGAGACAGCCTGGTGCCACAGTGTATCTAGACTGCCAGAAATGAAAAATTGTAAGAACAGTAGAAGAAGAAATAAGAGAAGAAGCTAGGCTAACTTATCTTATCAGATAGTTGTGGTTGCAGTCTCTTCTCAGTCATCTTTGTTTTGGTGGATGACATGTTATAAAAATACCCAATACAAACAGTTGCTTATCTATTTGTGTTGGGCAACAGTGTAAGATTCAAGTTGCTTGCGAATATCACAATCTTGGAATCAGTGTGATTGTAAATATTGAACAGGTTTAAAATTTATGATTGTTGGCCCTGACCATTGCTGTCTCGACCATTGTTTGGATATCGGTCAATTGGAGCTTTGCCCACTTTTTTTCCCCAGAAGAGGGAAAAAAAAGTTTAAATTAGGCTTGATTATCATTATGTGTGTAGGTTTGAGCTAGGTAAAGCTGGTCACCATAAAAATGAACTAAAAGTGACATAATTTGATAGATGATTACTGTTCTCAAACAGCGATCACTTCCACATTCCTACTGAACAATCAGCCCTCAGGCAGGATGTTTGCTTTGTGCTCTCAGCTGACATTTGAAGGATTACAGCAAATGCAGAAATAATCTAATTGTATTGGGGGGCTTGGGGGTTAGGCTTGTTGCTCTGTGACCATCCGTGCTTAAAGAGAATCCTCCGTGACAGTGTTGTATACAAATAATTGTGGTTTTGAATTTAAACGTGTGGCGAATTTCAATTTTCTGTGGTCTTGCATGCCCCAAATACAAAACTTGGAACAGACAGAACAAGTGAAACTGGGTTTTTATGCGGAATAACACCCAAAGATGTCACTCCAAACCTGCAAATGACTTAGCATTCGTTCAGATAAACTATTGAGCTCATTTAGCAATCACGGTGGTGCGTTGTTGTGGGTAATGTTAAATTTGAGTCATGGTGGTGAGCGTGTGAGAGAAAGGAGCTCTCTTGCTGTGTAATTATTGCGGTGGCTGGTCATCTCCTCGTTGAAACCTGAGTGTCCTCTAGTGGTCAGACTTGGCAGGCCAAGTTCATAGAATGTTAACGCCAGTGTGTGGGAGGAGGCACTTGTTGTCCTCGGAAGCTGCTGATTGGAGAAACCTCGAAAATGTATCAATAAAATGACAAATGAAAACTCTCGGCAGCTCCCCAGGACAACAGCTGCAGCGCCTTCCTCGCCCCGAAGCGGCTGCGTGTGCCCCCTCTGGGTGTTGTGTGTTTTGATTGTTGAGCCAGTCTCTCGTGCCTTTTCACGGATTTTTCCAATACTTTGTACTACTTTGATGACTGTACTAAAGTGTGACAGTTGCAACGTTCAGCAGGTCTGGAAGTAGAAAGGCACAACACAAATGTTGAGCAATATTTACTGTATAGGATGACATTCTAATCATCGAACAAAATACATGAAAGGATACGATTAGTTAACCTCCTAAAAATGTGTTCTTTGAAGCACTCCTGTCTTTTCCTGTGAGCTTAACACCCTTTTTTTTACTTTGGACTAATTTCTTCTGGTTTTTAGGATCGATTTGTCCCTCAATCATCAAGACTGTTAAATCTGTTCATACAAATATTTGTGTTTGTGAGTCAATAAGACTAAATCAATAAAGTGCCTAACATAGAAACTATAACTTTATTTGGTCTATTTTATTGCCATTGTAGTTCCTTTTTGCTCCATGTACAGCACTTTGTATACAACGGTGGTTATTTTTAAGCACTCTTATCAATACCATCCATCCATTTTCCAATCCGCTTGATCCTCACTAGGGTCGCGGGGGGTGCTGGAGCCTATCCCAGCTGTCTATGGGCAGCAGGCGGGGGACACCCTGAATCAGTTGCCAGCCAATCGCAGGGCACACAGAGACGAACAACCATCCACGCCCACACCCACACCTAGGGTCAATTTAGAGTGTCCAATCAGCCTGCCATGCATGTTTTTGGAATGTGGGAGGAAACCGGAGCACCCGGAGAAAACCCACGCAGGCCCGGGGAGAACATGCATTTGAGTTACTGGTAAATATTTTCATCCATCCATGAATCCCAAACGCTGATCCTTACGAGGGCAATGATTGCGAGGGCCCTTGAGTGCTGCTTGCAACTCTAGTTATTACAGTGTTTATTTTTATCAGTTGTTTTTGTACCATTTCTCTTGTTACACTATTCATGTGGCAAAAAAACTGTGACACAGTTGGGACTCAGCCGCCATGATAAAACTTACACTCAATTTTTGGAATTAAATGTGAGCAAATACATCATTTAAGCTGTTTATATACAGTATATATATATATATATATATATATATATATATATATATATATATATATATACTGTAATTTTTTTATTTATTTTTTTTGCTATCAATAGTTTGATGTAGTCGCTGATGGGGTAGTGGTACACCCGCCTGACTTGTGAGCGGGCAGCGTGGGATTGGTTCCCACTCAGTGACGGTGTGGATGTTGATGCCAATGATTGTTTGTCTCTATACGTGCCCTGCGACTGACTGGCGACCAGTTCATGGTGTTGTTTGCCTTCCATCGGAAGTCAGCTGGAACCGGCTCCAGCAACTCCTCATGACCCTGTTCAGGATAAGCGGTGTTGAAAATGGATAGATGGATGAATAGTTTGATGTGGAGAAAGACCAGTGATTCAATTCAAGTCTCAATTACTTTTTACCATACTTTCAGATACATGCTGGCACAGACACACACAAGGAAGATAGTTTCATGTGGTTTCACTTTAAATGTAATCAGCCCAGGAATGAGAGTCAATAACCCTTTGGCGCGCGGCACTTACTTTTTCTCTTTCAGCTTGCGTTTTTATTGATTTGTCTCCTGCATGCTCTCTGTCTCATCTCAAGGTTTATTTTCATCAAAGTGCTCCCCTACAGGATGCTTACGTGTTCCTTCCTCAACGGAGGTCAAAGCCGTTTCAACAAATTCCCATCATGCATGCACACTAAGCCAGGTTTTGTAAACAATCACAATTGCTGACAGCCACAGTCCACGTTCATCAGCTGCAGAATCATAAATCAAGCATCTGTCCACTCAACCTGTGCACGATGTCTATATGATGCATTACTTTGCCTGACTTTGACTTACTGGCTAACACCAATTTTGGCTCACAACACAAAGTTAAGACTCCACCAAACGATGGCTCTTACGGAGCCCCTAAGGCACAAGTGTCAAAGTCAAGGCCCGGGGGCCAGATCTGGCCCGCCACATCATTTTATGTGGCCTGCGAAAGCAAATCAAGCATGTCAAGTTCCATGATGCTTGCTAAAGTCTGAACCAAAATTTCAAATTGTCCTATGGAATCCGCAATAACGGTCATTATTCTTGACTTCTGATTTTAAAACTACCGTAGTTATCCATCAATTTTTTTTGTGCGCTGTGTATGTAATATGTGGAGGTGATTAAATATTTATATGGTTTCCCAAAATTCATAACGAAACCGTATCTACAAAGTGGCCCGCGATAAAATGAGTTTGACACCCCTGCCCTAATAGAATGTGGAAGAAAAAAAAATTAGCATTCCCTCGCGAAGATTTCGAGAGAGCGCAAACTTTTTTCTTTCTTTTTTTTTTTTTTGCAAGGTGCACTTTTTTTTTTTTTTAAATGCGCGTTGATGTACTTCCGGGTAACTGAAAAGAACAAACATGGATGGCGAGTTTAATGGAATTTTACTTTGAAATTGGCTTGAAACACAAAGACATTAAATCTGTTCATGAGCTTAAATACAGTTTGCAAGTCGTCCTCCACAATTCTCTCCTTCCCGCAAAGTAGTGTCGTCTCTCAATCAGCCGCGCATGAGAGCCTACATTAGCCAAGCTGACCCATAAGTACAAAAATGCGCATTAAAATAAAAAGCATCCTCTTCCAAAAAAAAAAAAAAAAGTTTGCGTTATCTTGTAATCTTTGCGAGGGAACGCAAAGTTTTTGGGTTTTTTTCTTCCATGTCCCCTTCGGGGCTCCGTAGTCTCGTAATGCGCAAATAGGGACACTTGTAAGGTGATGTGTCACTGTATTTGTTTTTCGTGGTCATAATTGATACCTCTTAAGCCTGCCACAAAGACCCAAATTCACCACATGTATTGTGAGGTAAAATGGCTGAGGAAGCAGGCAGGGGGGGGGGGGGGGGGGGGGGTCAGTGACACATCACAGGACACACCCACCTTAAAATTATCGTCTGCCAGAACTGTCAAGAACGTGTCATCTCATATGGCAGCCTCGAATAGTTATGGCTGCTTGTCTGTCCTCTTTATAGTGACTCCATGGAAGAAATGTGCCGCGCTATTGTTAGCACTCTTTTTTGGGCTCTCGAGAACACTTTGACACTCTTCAGTAGTCATTTTCACTCCCACCTTGTCATGTATACTTAAGTACAGGGAACCACTATGGGGAAAAGCCTGAATCAAAGGGAAGGGAAACCGACAGTACCAGCTCTTATTTTCCCTTAGATTTGCATTTTCCATCCAGTGGTAATGTTAGTTTCACATACAACAAAATTAGTGTGTGATTCATGACACCATTTGGCCATTCTTAGTCATGTGACACGTGTGGCGGCCAGTGGACAGTGACTGTAACTAGTGAAAAGAAGTAGCACGAAAGCCAGCATGACAAGGAAGTCAACGAATTGCTTCAAAAACGGAATCGTGGGGTTTATTGGAAAATTATGCTTATGCAAAATTGAGTAACCATTTGGCCCTTGCAGACCATTCTTCCATCCCAGTGAATTTGGATGGTCAGCACAGTGAAAACTGCTGTGCCTCATTTGTTTTTCTTGTGTAATTGCAAATTGTTCTTTTTTTTTTTTTTTTTTAAATCATTAATAGTCGATTACTCAGGCAGCACTAGTGGGGGCAAAACTCATCCCCTTATTTTCATCAGTCCCCAGAGGAAGTACTGTAGACCAATCCTGGATTGGGGCCGAGACAAGCAAGGCCCCTTTATTGTTTTTGCACAGTTCCAAAAGTACTTTGTTGCTTCAATAAAGTTCGTTTATGGGATAATACGGCTCAGGAGGACACATGGTGCTGATTTGAAGTGAATGTCTCCTACGTGGTTCCCATTTCCACAATCGGCTCCCTTGGCTTCCCTTCATCTCTTTGACATCTGAGCTCATCTGGTTCCTTTTTCTTCTTCCACTTCCTCACCTTTTCTTTTGTCTCTTCATCTCCCGTCATTTATTGTCATTTCCAACACGCTGGTGCTGTTATTGGCTGCTCTTGCTTTGACCTGGGATTTGCACTGGGAGCGGGTGCAGCAAGGGGGCGAGGTGGAGAGCCCTCTTTTCTCAGGCCTTTGCTTGTGCTGATGGTGGTGGTGAAGAAAAAGAACAATAAAACCCCTCAGGATGCACCAAATAATTAATAGCAAAATGATTGCACTCAACTCATGCACTCATGCAACCAATCTATTTTAGATAATGAAAAATCGAGGAGGGAATAAAAATTAACCCCTCCGACCATTTTTTTAAAGTCATAATCCCACCATAAAAAGAACGTGACTACTGAAGACATCAAAAGTTTGAAACAAATCATGTGTATGTATATATAGGTACCAGTGTGTGTGTGTGTGTGTGTGTGTGTGTGTGCACCAAATGCTTAGAGGGTAAAATTGGTCATTTCCTCAATATGATAAGATTGCCTTTCCGATCTCCCTTCTGCAGGGTTCCCACGGGTCCTTAAAGTTAATAAAAATCCATAAAAAAGAAGTTGTAAAACTATGTTCTTAATTGTCCTTCATTTTCAGGGAAAGCTTCTAAAATAAATAAAATTTCCTTAATAATTTATTTTTATTCGAAAATATATTGAATTTCTTCTTAGTGTACTTTATTTGAGAATGAATTCAAGTTTTTTTTCCTTTCCTACCTGTAAAACAGGTAAGAAAATGAACATTTGATATACAGTATGGCTGATTGCCCCTAAAAATAAAGATGTGCCCTTCCTTTGGCAGCAATGATTTGAACACCAGCTCAGTGATATGTGCCTTTCTGTTCAGTCCGCATATTGCTGAGCGGGCATTAAATCCACTGTGAATCCGCTGCTCAATGGAGAAAAAAAAATCCTCAAAAATGGCTAAATTAGCCCTCAAAAGTCCTTAAAAGGTCCATAAATAAAAAGCGAGTGGGAACCCTGTTCTGGTTTCTGTTGCATGTCTTGTTGGCTGATTGGAACTTCAATGATGAACATTCGGCGCTGGCACTTAAGAGCAGAAGCGTGTAAACAAGCAATGTTGTCCCAACCACTAATTACATACATTCGACACAAAACTGGGATCTCAGATGCACACATCTGTAAAACATCTGCGTTCCGTTACTCTCCATAGAGGCGCTCACGACATAAACTTACATGGCTTCATGAGGAAAAGATTTCACCGTAAAATCCCAAATATTTGGACGATCATCCTGATATTTCGCTGTGGGGAGCGGTAGAGATGTCTACATCCCATTTGATGACAATTGATTGCAATTTTGTGACACTGCCAACATTGACACATTTGTCACATGTAGGCCCGCACACCACACATTATTTTCAGGAACGCCGTGATACGCTTTTAAAGAAAATACTGGCCATCAAGCACAAAAAAAAAAAAACAAAACAACATGGCCTGCCTGTGGGGACATTTCTTGCAGGGTGTACCCCGCCTCTTGCCCAAACGTAAACTGGGATTAAGTCCGGCTCACCCCTGACCCTGAGCAGGGGCTATTATTGAAAAATGGATGGATGGATGGATGGAGAGATTTCAGATTTCCAAGTATTGCAATAAAAACTCTTGAAAGGCATTTGTACTAACTTTGCCAATGCTAATTATACCAGTCGTGTGCAGTAATTCTCCATGTTAATGTTCGTTGTAAAACTATCTTTATGCTGTTGCATACATTATTAGACACGCAAATGCCTCAGAGGTGTGTGTGTGTATGTGTGTGTGTGCTTAAGCATCGCTGCTGGCCATATTACATGTGGGAGGAATTACATGGGGGGTAGAGCAGCGTATATAGCATGTTTGTTCAACGTATTGATAAAATATGCACAGTCTCTCAGTTGTATCCACATGATCTCTATATGGTTGACGAGCATATCGAAAAAAAAAAAGATCTTCAACAAAATCTTTTCACAACAAGGTCAATGCACCACCATTTGGTTGAAAATATCATAATATAAAGCACTCCAACAATGTATATGTTGTGTTGTCTGACAAAACAAATACTACTATTACTACTACTATTACTACTACGAATGATAATAATAATAATAATATGTGTGTGTGTGTGTGCAGTAAAACCATGACTATTATTGGGCTTAATCAGCTGTTTCAACTATTTTTCCAGCAGAGGGCAGCATGTGCTCATCTATTTTGTCTTGATTTGGCAATCATGAATGGACTGGAGCCTCATCGTACTGTGTTGAACTTATTCACGTGGAAATTGATCACATGGATCATTCAAATAGTTGGTTTAATGCAGACAATTGAAATTACAATCATAAAATCTAGATTGTTAAGAGTTTTTAGGTGGTAGAGAACTGAAAGTTATTTACGCCCCACTTTAAAGAAGTTAGCCAACTCATGGTCCATGTACCCATTCTAGTGTGGTCTTTGTCTTCTCATGTAAGAGAAGTTAGTGCACTAGTTGAACAACAGTGCACACACGTCGCTACGCTAAGACTTGGCGGGCCTATAGCCCGGTCAGAAATTTGTATGGCCTCCCTTCAGCCCAAGCAATTTATTCATTTATATATTTATATTAGTTTTAAAAAAAAGTCCTTTAAGTTCACAAGCAAGTGGCCCTCCTGTTCCAATACGAAGCTTGTTACCGTGCTTGTGTTGTAGCTATTCCCCGTGTCTTTTTGTGAGAGCGGGGGTTGAGACTTTCTCAGTTACTTGCGCATTAGCGGTGTGTTCGGAAATAATTTCCAAATGTGTAGTAGTTCATTGTGCCCGTTGAGAAACCTGAGTGTTCCTCAAATTTGTCATTTGGTCGATACAGAGTGCACCAAAAAAGTCGTGAACCACTAGGCCAGGGGTAGGCAACTCCGGTCCTAGAGAGCCGCAGTCCCGGGATGTTTTCCGTCTCTCCCTGCTGCAACACACCTGATCCAAATGATCAGGTCATCAGCAAGCCTCCGAATGATTCTGATCATTTGAATCATGTGTGTCGGAAGAGGGAACTTCGAAAAAAAGCAGCACTGCGGCTCTCTAGGACCAGACTTGCCTACCCCTGCACTAGGCGCTTTGAATGGGGAAATGGTGTGCCAGTGCTGGCTCCTTTCAGAAATGTAAGAGAGCAGATCGCACTCTCAAACTAGTGCACGGACATTTCCGAACGTACCTTAGGTTAGAGTTAGTTAGCTTGCAGTCCATCTCAGCAATGCATCATTTTGTAATAATAAAAGGAATTAAAAAAACTAAATTTCACCCGATAAAATCCCCAGTCTACCAGGGGGTAAGGAAAAAAAGGCATATTGGAAAAATTTGCCTGGTCCAATTCCTGAAGGAGCACCGGGCGCCGCTCATGAGTGTGGTGGCTTCAAAATATTGTGCAACAAGCATTCTCCAATAAGAAGAGGGGAAAACCGCAAAGTGATGTGGGCATACACTTGAGGCCATTCTGTCATACTAAGCAACAGAAAGAGGATACAAAGACAATAATCAATTACCATAATTTCCGGACTATAAGCCGCGACTTTTGTCACACGCTTTCAACTCTGCGGCTTATTTAATGAAGCGGCCTATATAAAGACTTTTTAACGGCCGCCTGTGTCCTGTCTTTCTTTGTAAATATCTCCTGTAACAATATGGGCACCTGCGGCTTATAGACGGGTGCGGCTTATGTGTGTACAACATGTTTTTTTCCTTTAAAAATGTAGTGGTGCGGCTTATAATCGGGTGCAGAAATTACGGTACTATGATTGGGTCCAAATTTCTACCTTTGGGCGAATTCATACCTTATATTGAATGCACGTCTCTACCACTCATCATTAGTCTGCATTATCATTTTAGTTTAAAAAATGAGAACCTCTCAAATAAGTTGAAGTCTTGAGAACAATCATTTTTTTGGTCTCTCAGCCCTGCCAACTTTCAGAGAAATCCTCAGTCAGGCTGCCTTTTGGTGAGACATCCTAAACCACTTCTTTTGCTTCTCAGGAAAAAAAACAAAAAAGTAGTGACCTCATTGAGAACATGGCTCTCATGAGAAAAAAATTATTTGATTCCAGGCCCGACCATGTGGGGGCCTTGCGGATGGATAAACCAGGCTGCTGCTCCATTGCACTCATGCACTTTCACGCTCATAAACACAGTCAAGGCTCAGTGCGGGCACATTCATCACTGAACTCCTGCCCCTCCGATCCCTCACTCTTACTCTTTCAAACACACACACACACACACACACACACACACACACACACACACACACACACACACACACACACACACACACACACACACACACATACACACACACACACACACACGCTGCGCCCTCTTCCAGCTGTTAAACCGGTTGTTGTAATTAAATAATGTATTTGCCATTTGTTTCTCCTGCTCAAGGCTAATTGAGTGTTCAAGATCTTAATTAGATTAGTGCTCTCTTTTCACCTCTGTCGTCAAATCCCCCCTGCTCCCAGCCTATATCTCTGAAATGCTTGGCTTTTCATGTTTAGAGTGCAGCGTTAGAAATCTGCAAATGCTGTGATCACTGAGCAACCTCAGCTAATCATCCGCTGCGTTCTGGAAGCTTCAGTAATGAATGAAGTCCTTACAGAATGACAAGTACGTCACATTCAAAACTGTTCATAGCTTTAAGAGCACAGGGGGGGATTTTTTTTTTTTTTTTTTTTTGCTTCCAATTTCAATTTTCCTCATACTTTAACAAATTTGTTTTGTTTCTCTCGTTGCATGTAAACACTTGTGTTTCAGAGACATACAAATCCCAGCCAACTTGTTTTGCTATCTTGGCGAGGCTGCAGACAGATAAAAGCTTTCCATTATTTATGGTGTGGTTGTTAGCAGAGATACTCCGGGTCCTAATAAACTCTGCACTGTTTGATCTTTTCTGTATCTTTGTTGGTGAAAATAGGAGAGTCAGAGCTAGATTCCTCAGGAAAGCCTTTTATTTTGTGTTTGTTGTTCTGTGACTTGTGTTCGCCATATTGTTTTATTGGGAAGTTCGGTTAACAAAAACTTCAGTAATTAGATATGGAACTTTGTGACTTTTTTCAACACATAAATTGAATAGGGACGGCATCTCGTTTTTTTTTTCTCCCTAATTATGTTTCATCATTCAAGCATTTCCATTAACGGTTGTGATCTTTGTGCGAGATACAATTTCAACAAATCTATTGAACTACGCATGCTAATTTGGAGTGATTTAAGACAGTCCGCAAACACGGGGCTGCGGACCGGTACCGGGCCTTAGCCCATTTGGGAACGGGCCACACAGTGACAGACGTGACGTGTGAAATGTGTGCGACGGAGTCTTCCTTTTATCCTTGGATGGAAAGTTGAAATTAACAGAAATCACCAATAAATGAAAGAAGGAGCAGTCAACAGAAAGTATCGTATTGGCCCGAATATAAGACGGCCCTGATTACAAGACGACCCCCTCTTTTTCAGGACTCAAGTTTGAAAAAAGACTTTTTGAACACCAAATTAATTTTTATACAGAAAATAATTACAGTACATCTGAAACAAATGATTATAACAATATATTTGAGAGAAAAAGCATCTTGAAGTTTACACCATAACTTCTCCTCAGCTGCCGATTAACCTGGCCGATCTTAGACCCACTTTTCTCCAGATTGTCGCTACATTTCTCCATTTTCTGTTATCTCTTCTATTATTTTCTTCTATTTTCATTCCTACCGCTATTTTTGTATTTTTTTTCTTCGTGCTACCGCTATTTTTATTTTATTCTTCGTGACAGGGGTTCGCTTTGGCCTGGGGAGTCAAGTTTAGCATTCGCTTCTATGATATCTGGCGCCATCTAGCGTCGTGAATGGGTATAATGTCTAGACCCCGAATATAAGACCACCCCCACTTTTTCAGTCTTATTTCAGTGCAGAAAACACCGTCTTATATTCGGGCCAATATGGTAATACTGTTGTAACACACTGACCAAAAGTACATCGAAATGCGCAGCCGATGGCCAGCCGCGACTTCCGAAGTTGAAGTTATTTTGACCTCCCCTTGGCGCGATCTGCGGTGCGACGTGGACGAGTGGAAGCTGTTGTGCATGGTATGTCGTCAAACACAAGGCGATACAAGAAACCTTTTGAACCATTTGAACAAGTAGCACCCAAGTGATCAAGTGGAAAGCATGAAAAAAAGCAAGCAGAGTTTGCACAGCCTGCCCACGTAAACATTAGCAGTTTAGTCGCTAATAATGAGCCGGCAGCCACCGGATGAAAGCAGCAATCAATCGTGTGCCATTTACAAGTAGCAATGATGCTAACGCCGTATGTGGGATCATAACTTCAGTATTATTAGGTTTACATAATAAGTATTTATTATTCCTAATTGGCCCCATTTCTCAGTAGTCCACTGTTATTTTATTTTATTCTACATTTGTTGTGGAGTAGAATAACACTGTTTGAAATGAATGAATGTTCATAAAATGTGGAATTAGTCGATAATTATCTTTGTTGTCGGTAGCAGTGCTTGAAAACTTGCAATTTAAAAGCAATGAAAAAAAAAATGGTTGCCTCTCCTCAAACACACACACAAAAAATGTTGGGGACCATTTAAGGAACACAGACTATAGTTTAAAACTAATATTATGGGGCTTGAACAACTCTTTAGGGTGGGGCTGAACATTGTATCGTACAAAGCCACAATATACTGTACATGTCATCACTTTAATGGAGAGTGTTTTATTGAGAATTATGTACTCATTTAGCATGTTGAGAAAAAAAACAAACCGAGATGCTATTTCCTGACTTACCACATCAGGCCTTTGTCATTCATGTTAATGACTGAGTGTTTCATTGTTTTGAGAGCAGTGAACTTAATTCTGAAACAATTTATGTTCAGTTGTCACAACTGACAGTCAAAAGTGGGGAAATTGTGCCACGCGACGCCAACAAAGATAATCACACTCTCATGCTGGAGCAAAGCTGATGTTAATCTCACAAGTTTAATATCAAAATGGGCCAGAATTCCAAAACAGCGGGTCGTTGCAGGCTGCAAGCACATTTGTCAGCGGAAACCACACGCTTAGTGGAGCGGGTTATTATTATTGCCCGTCGCACCACCTGCTGATAAACTCTTCACAGCCTGCTACTGCTACTTGAAGGGAAATAAGAAAGGAATGCAAAAAATAAAAATAGCAGCATATTTGCAGTCTGAAGTTTGGAGTATTGTCAACATACAGTTTTTGTCTTTTCATTCACTTTCCTACTAAATATTCATGAACCACTTGCGTCTTTCACCCTCAATATATAGACTGCAAATCACAAGTTCATTTAAAAAAAAATTTTTTTTTTAAAAAGCTGTATGACAGCTCTCCATGAACAGGAATTTCAACTCTCAATACGAGTGGCCCTCTCACGCTACAGAATGATGTGCTCTTTCATGAATTACACACAAGATGACAGTGTAATGGCCTCTCTTGCGCCCTCACAGTGGCTTGATCACAATCGGAAGTGGAAGGCGTGGCCTCCTATCAGGACACCACATGCAAAAAAAAACAACAAAAAAAACGAAAATGACCTTTCATACAATTGCAATACGGACGCACACATCAATCTAAACCCCATAATACATGCTCAATTGTATTCTGCAATTGTTTTAAGTATGTTATTTATTTAGGGGCGGCCCGGTAGTCCAGTGGTTAGCACGTCGGCTTCACAGTGCTGAGGTACCGGGTTCAAATCCAGCTCCGGCCTCCTTGTGTGGAGTTTGCATGTTCTCCCCGGGCCTGCGTGGGTTTTCTCCAGGTGCTCCGGTTTCCTCCCACATTCCAAAAACATGCATGGCAGGCTGATTGTGCACTCTAAATTGTCCCAAGGTATGAGTGTGAGCGTGGATGGTTGTTCGTCTCTGTGTGCCCTGCGATTGGCTGGCCACCAATTCAGGGTGTCCCCCGCCTACTGCCCGAAGACAGCTGGGATAGGCTCCGGCACCCCCCGCGACCCTCGTGAGGATAAAGCGGTTCGGAAAATGGATGGATGGATGGATGTTATTTATTTAGATTATTTAATATCTTGATATACAGGTACCTATTTTCATTTTGAGGTTCAGCATTTGAATTTTGGTTTTCACTACACTTGTGGGTTTTTTTTTGTAGTTAATATTTTTGTAGAAATGAACAAAGAGTGGAGTGTCATGCAAAAGTTTGCAAAAAGTATGCTGAAACTCTTGAAAGAGCACCTCAAACAACAAATGAAGCTGCGGTGTTTACACCTCCTCAAGTCAACATGCACCTAATACATCCTAATGAGTCTCGTGAGGTGTGCTCATGCCTCATGCTTTCAAAAGAAACAGGGAATTTAAAAAAAGAAGCTCATATTCAATCTTCTTTATTTTGTTATTTCTCATGTTTTAAGTGCTTGTCTCTGTGCTCAAGCTAATTAGAAGTGTAATGGAGCACATCTGTTAAGGGCGGGGCCAGCCAGGCAGCCTCCTCAGCCAGGGTGCTCTGTACCGCACACCTGAGGCTCGCCAGCTCATCACCCACCTGCAGCTCATCAGCTAGTTTGGGCTGGTATAACTTGGCTCCCAAACCAGTACTCAGTGCAAGTTTGTGTCATAACCACCTGCAGCAAGCACATGTAGGCAACATATGAAGTTTTTGCCTCCTCTGTGGACATTTTCCCCCTCTCAGAGGATTCTTTGTGCTCCCCTCGAATTTTAAGTAAGTTTCAGTTTGAATTCTCCAGAGTTGACTTTGCAAAGCTAATAAACTACGACAAGTTTTGGCGAACGCCATCACTATCTGTTGTTGTACCCTAACAATGGCCCCTCAGGAAGAGAAATGATGTTGTTGTGGCACTCTCGACAGAAAATGTCACGCCAGAAAAATCACAGGCATCCCTAAATATTCAAGGGCAGAAAGGTCTTTAGAGTTTGTCCATAACTTTTTATGGTGCACCGCAGAAGGACTCATGAAAGTTGCCGATGCGCTGGAAGGTCCTCGGACAGCATCATTGGCTCATGTGGGATCTATGAAGAGTAGCAGATGCATGATATACTTGCAGTGTGAAAGTCATTAAGTTAGATACCGTTTCCAGACTTTTATATATTTTGTGCTCCTCTAATATGTCGCCGGGTAACATCATGTATATGTTGATGTATGCAGGCTTCATTATGCTCAGTGTGCTCCCTTTGTTCTACTGTCATTTTATTTTGTATGGTACATTGATAGTCTGAAACAAAACAACACTTCCTTGCTGTATCACTGTAAAGATGTGAACTGGTGCTGAGGATAATCTTTCTTCTTCCATAAATGTCTCTACTTTTATGGTCTTTGTACTTTTTAAGGGACCAAAAGTGGTGACTTTGCCATTTGGCTGCTTGGCTGTTGTATGTACAGGGAGCCATGTCACAGCTGCCACTAACACTTTTTGCCTTGTATACATTGACGATGTGACTGCTGTCAAAGGAAGTAGGATGAGTTCTGAAGTGTTTTGGGCAATGAGCTCAGTTTCGGAACGCTCAATGCAGATGGACAATGATCCGAAGCATAAAGCGAAAGCAACTAGTGGTTTTTTTTTTTTTTTTTTAAAGGAAGAAGACATGCAATTGTCAAGTCAGTCACCTGACCTGAATCCGAGTGACCACGCCTTTTGCTCGAAGGGGGAAAAAAAAAGACCTAAGACCAAGCGGGAACGGGAGACGCCTACCTTAGAGGCCTGGCAGTGTTACAGAGGATGAAATCTAGCGTCTGGGGAAATTTATGCGTCCCAGATTTCAGGCTCGAAAGGATTTGCAACCAAGTATTAAAAGGGTGAAACTTTGATTTCTGATTGTTTGTTTGTACTATTTGTAATTTTGGTACCTTTAAAAAGTAGGAAGTACATACACAAACTATTGTAATTCTAGACTAAGGGTCGGCAACCCAAAATGTTGAAAGAGCCATCCATATAGGACAAAAAAAACAAATATGTCTGGAGTCGCAAAAAAAAAAGAAAGCCTTCTATAAAACTTTATTTTGTGATTTCCTCGCTTGATTTTTGGTTTTGGTGCATTATTTTCACTTTTCTTAGTGTCAGTGAAGTGATTATGAATTTTCGTTTTTCGGAACCTGTCTTTGAACGCCTCTCGAGTCGAACGAGAAGAGAGAAGGCACGGAATCGGACGCAGACGTGTCTGTTTGTCGAGGCTGTTAAAAGCATAAATAAAGTGTCCGTTTTAAAAAACCAACACCACAGCTCTCCTTTTTCAGAGCTGCAACATGTATCTATATCTATTTCAGCTACTTTAGCCTACTATCAAATCTTTTTCCATTTTCAAACATTTTTTATAAAGCTCCAGGGAGCCACTAGATATCACTAATCACTAAAGAGCCGCATGCGGCTCTGGAGCCGCGCATTGCCGACCCCCGTTCTAGACCATTCATGATTTGGATGCAAATGCTTTCAAATGAAAGTCAAACGCACAATTTGGTCATCTCATTTCAAATCCTTTTGTTTTGCTGCGCCGCAATATTTATGGACCTGACTGTCATCCACTGGTCTTTGGTTTTGAATGGAGGAAGCATCCATTCTTGCACCCGCCTCCGCCATGTCATGCCAGATAATGTCACATAATTCTACTGTCATTCCGTGTGTCCCCACAACCCGTTTTACAGATGTGCGGGCACTCACTTTACGTCAGCCAACCAGAAAAGGGGCAAGTGATCTGCTTTCCGCTACTTTTGCTGTCATCCAAGTCGTTGCCTCAGTGAGTCATCACCATGTGGCTGTGTTGGGATATTCATAAGGACATCCTGAGGCTTTGTGTCTGCATGTCAAACGGCGTCGAGAGTGTTGTCACTTGCTACACAGTTGACATCCGCCTAAGACCGAGTTTATTTGTTGTGACCAAGGACAGCATGGTGACATTTGTCAGCATTCATTGGTGTAGGTAAACTAGGACTCCAGTTACGACTCATTGTTGACAGGGTCTCTGCGCAGTATGCTTTCTATTTGTTGGGAGCACAAGCCTGTTGTCCAGACAGGGCGTATGTCAACATCGCTCTGTGTATGTGAAAGTTCTGTAGCTTTGTTGAGGCTCTGACGAAAGGTGTCTCACACTTTGAGTCATACTATGGCAAAAAAAATGGATGTCCAGCAGATCACCCCCTTGAATCATCTTTTTTTTTCCATGAACAAGAGAGCTTGTGAATAAACAGATGGTGGCCTCAGACTTTTATACTGTGCAGTGTGTACGGCAAGGCTGTCAAACTCATTTTTGTGCCGGGCCACAATGTAGTCACTTGCGGTTATGACTAAGAAACCAGATTGTTTAGTCACCTCATCATATTATTCAATAGACACAACAAACCACTGGCTTACTAGCTTTGACATCAAAGGTCGTGGATACTATTTTTTTTCAAGTGTTGTTCAAGTTACTGTCAAGAGTAACAAAACATTTTGCAAAATCATAACGTTATCTGCTACACATGACAATTTGGTACAGATTTTAGCAAGGATTTGCGGAATTTGACACACGGTTTGCCTTCGCGTTCCACTTCAAAGGATTTGGTGGGCCGTTTCCGGCCCCTGAGTTTTAACGCGTGATCATTTTTATTCTTCCTGCTGGAAATTGTACTGCCGTATGTCTTTTTATCACCTTCAACTTCTCCTATAAGATTAAACAGAGAGTTACTTTTTCATGACTCCACGTCAGCATCCAGTTTGCTTCAGTGTCGGCTCATAAAATCATTGCGCTGTTGAATTTATGCAGTCAAAATGAAATAGTTGCCTCGAAAATGAATTCAACTTCAACACGGAAGATGGATGTACTTTTGCACTGGAATTCAAGTATAAAACCAACTAAACCCAACTTTATTAATGGAGCATTTTAAAGCAACCACAGCTGCATACATAGTGCGATACATAAAGTAAAAATCTGACATCAAAACAAGGACTGTTAAAGTAATCCATTATAAACATAAAAACAGAAACCCAATAAAAGACCAAAACAATGAGTCTCATGCAGAGTCGGAAGTCAAAGAATACAAATGTGTTTTAAGACGATGGAGAGAGACCAGCACGCCTTCTCCCAAGTACCGTGTAGTCTACGCTTATTGCCAAAGTGGTTCTGTCATTAAAAAAACAACATTGGAGGCTGGGTGCAGAGTTTTCCAGGAAAAAAGAACTGCTTCCTGCTTATTCACAGAGGTGAGAGGGACGCCCGTGTGCTTGAGGTGTAATCCAACAAGTGCTGGAAAAAATATAATGTGCAGCGCCATTTTGAAACTCATCACGCCCAAAAATATGATTGCTTGTCAGGACACCTGAGAAGAGTATGGATAAAGGAATGGGTGGTGAGTCTGAAGAAATAGCAGTCTGTTTTCACCTGGAGCCTGAAGGTTAGAGACACAGCAGGCCAAAAGCCAGCTACCGGATTGCTAACAAAGTAGCATGATTATATTTCGATGGCGCGGGCGTTACAACATTCATCCAGAAAGCTGCAGAACTCTTGTGTGCCAAGAATCGAGAAAGCCTCTTCCAAGGTCAGTCTGATACTTTGGCGGAGAGGACTTTGGATCGATCGGCAGATTTGGCCAGCCAGTTGAAACACAGTCAAGTCATGTCCCGCAATTTCTATTGCATTTGATGAGAGCGCTGACATGACAGACGTTGCTCAACTCGCCATATTTGTAGTAGTTAATGACGCGGGGACGTGACATCAATTTGAAATGAATTTTTGCCCAATTTATGAAATACTGTAGTAATGATTCTTTTCGTGCTCTATGCAATGTATTTTGTTCTATTACTTGTGACCTACAAATATTTTGTGTGGGATTTTCAAAAATGACTTCCGAGGTTGTTCATGACATGTTTTGTCAAAGGAAATTTCATTTCATTATATTTCGCCAATGTACTTGTATTCCTTTGCATGAAAACAAAGGGGAAAAACTTTTACTTATTCATATGTAATTATGATATGATATTATTGGGCGGGCCCGCTTGACATTTGATCAGGCAACATGTAGCCCCTGAACTATAACGAGTTTGACACTCCTGGTTTAACGGAAGGTTGCTCCACAAGGAAGGAGCACCAGTGGAAAAAAAACTTGATCCTCTGTGAGGCTGCCCTTAGTTCTTGGTACCTCTCATAAGCGTACCTGACCTGAGGCACCGGCAGGTTACGTTGAGGTGTAGGAGCTCACAACAGTGCTTGAAAGCTCAATTTGCCAAACCTATATTACAAACTCGGCCATTAATTTTAAATAAATGTTGCTGTCACATTGTGTTTTATTTGTGCTATTGCTGCATTTGCAATGCAGGAGAAAATTCAAAAACAAGTCTGCTCCAATCGATGTTGGTTGTCTGTGACCACAGATAACTTGTTAAAATAATCAATGACCAGTGAACTGCTGCATTTAAATAATGCCCATAAACAGCTTTTTTAATGTATTTTTTTTTTTTTTAAAGCAAATGACCTTTTCTAAAGTCTGTTTCTTCTGCCCGATGCTAGATTTTAATACTGTAGTCACATACTTTTTCAAAACAGCTTCCGTATTTAGCAGGAGAACAGCTCTGAAATATGACCAAGGCAATATAAAGAAAAAAGAAAAATGTGGCATTAAAGTAATACCGTTTTGGGTCTGCCTGTGCAAGCCTCGACGGAATTACGAATCAGCATAAAGACAACTCGGACCTTTTGCTCTCAGCCGGCTCACTCAGAGTCTTTAGTTACAACCATTACGGAGCGGGTAAAGGTCGCGAGGTCTGCCAATAATTGTTTCTCCGGGGTTTTGAATAACAATGAGCACGGGGCCAATTATAAAGTCACCGTGAGACGCCGCAGACGTGTAAAGCAGCGATAGAAGGTGACAAGGGACCCACAGGACGAGCGATGGGAAGGAGGGACTCGAGGAGAGAAGATATGAGCGAAGCTGTTTCATCACTTTTGCTCCCTTTCCTCAGCAGCACATTATTAATAACATAAATCAGTGGTGGCATCAATTTTAATAGAGGGCTGTGGAAAAACAGACAAGGTCTCTGTAGATGGCTCCCCCTCATTTGAAATTCCATTTGCATGAATGATTCACTATTTACTTTTAAATTATACGTTCATTTATTAGTAATAAAATCCTTTTTACAGCAGCGCTTTGGAATATAAATCAATGTCTTTTAAGAACAAGTGTCTTTGCAGCTTCTCTTCCAATTTGTGACGTGGTCGTGTGTGCTCATGCATGCGTGCGTGCGTGCGTATCGGCCACAGAAGCTGACGTAGTAAAAGCAGCGGCGTGTTTGCGAAGACGCTCTAACGCGCAGTGATGTTGTGTTTTCAGGTGACACGACATCAGTAGACAAGGCTGAGTGGCCACCTGGAGGCTGTCCTCCTCTGAGAAACAAAGGAACAACTGCTCCCATATTAGTGCTTTGCCAGGTGGGTGGAGAAGCCTTGTCAGCTGGAACATTCTGTCAGCTTCCCCCGGCACAACAATAAGTATGCACTTACTTTCTATGCCACTTCTCATTGGGGTCATGGCTTAGCTGGATCCTATACCAGCTAAGTACACGTTGGCCTGGTTGCTACTCAATCACATTTGTGCATTTTCCAATTATATAGCGTCCCCTTGCGGGATTACAATTCGTTGATGTGAAAATTCAGCTATTGACTTTTTCTTTTTTCTTTCATGCGGGGTAACCCATCCTCCTTATATGCTGAAAAACTTACGAATGACAAAGTACATGGGGCAGAGACCGAAATCAGTCAGGTGGCTGGCCAAGGTGACATGACTTGATACAGTGAAACTCCCCTACAACAAAATCATGTTTGCAGCAAGACATTTTTCACAACAGGGGGTTTTTCACTGTAGCAAATTTGATCTCGGATGTAAACACACACACACACACACACACACACACACACACACACACACACACACACACAAACGTATGTGTACTCTATTTTTATTCCAATAGTGCATAAGTATGAGCACACACTTATTTGACACTTCATATAGTCGGTGTAGAAAGAAAAAAAAGGGAAAGAAATTGCCGAAATTTACGATCAGCATTCACTTTGACTTACATCAATGTTCTTGGATAATGTCTTTTATTTTGTTTCCTCCGTCTTTCATTTTGATCACGTTTACCCTCACTTCCAGCGTCAGAGCTCTTGTTGTCTTAGATGCTTGACATCCAAAGGTCCGCTTTGTAGCCATTTTAGCAATGCAACGTTCTTGCTACGTCTGAAACTAACAATAACAAATACTTCCTGGACTACTGCGCATGTGTAAACTAGTGTGGTGGTTGCTGTTGCCGTTTCCGAACGAAGCAGTAGAGTTTGGTGTTGGATTAAACTTTGTTGTAGTGAATCTCGTCACGAGGCAAGAGCAGAGAAAAATATTTCGTATAACGCAACAGGGTTTTTTTTCGTTTTATGGGGGGCAGGAAAGTGGGAATGGTGTTAATGCATGAAGATTTTTTCACACTAGGGGGTATTTTCACCCATGTAGGTTTCGTTGTAGAGGAGTTTCACTGTAGTGGGGACAGCCATTCGCACGCCTGTAATCTTGCAACTCTGCCTTGGCTACATAGCGCGTTTAGCACATCATATATACACCCATCCATCCATTTTCCGAACCGCTTGCCATGGGTGCGCCAATCCCATCCGTCTTCGGGCTGTATCATCTCGCAACTCTGCCTTGGCTGCATAGCGAAACCCACACACAAGACTCCACACAGGGAGAAGTTGTCGAAGTCAGCACTTGAAGCCGAGCACACCGGGCCGCCCCATATATACACTCATAAGTAAAAAAACTATTTGTTGATCTCAATTTAAGAACTAATTCCTTTTACTCCGCTTCAGTGTACTATCTCAACTTCTGTCTCATGCACTGATTCGCTAGCTAACAGCCAAGTAACCACAGCCAGCATTGGCGACCATTTAGCTCTGCCCCTCCCCATTACCGTTTTTGTGTTGGTGACTATTTCATCTGTGCTGTATGTAGCACATGTGACAATAAGTTGAGTTGACTTGACAAAGCCCGATCTTGTATAAACGTATCGCTTTGGCACCATCTTCTGACATATTAGTGCCAAGGAAGTACAGTATGTGCGTGTCAGGGAAGGAGCTTTATTTAAATAGGCCATCGCACTGTCTCATAGAAAAGTCGTGCTTTGCTATTATCTTGTGGTGGTATTTTGAAGCAATGATAAACTCTTTTAGGATGGGGGTTAATTATGCTCAGAATTTCGCTGTTGATTGCAAAGCTCAGCTCCTGTACACTGTAATGTTGATTCCCACTCAGATTTTTCTTTAATGGCCAGGCCTCAGCTCTCTCTCTCTTTAATTGGTGGGCTTCTCTGCTCGGGTTGATTTTTTATTTTTTTGCTTGTCATTCGCCAGTGTGGTTTCTGCGCTTGTATAGGATATCATACACAGTATAGCTCATGACAAATTAGTGAAACAAAGACAGTTATAAACTTTTAGATTGTATTTGCAATGCAGTGAAAACGGACTACTTCACACCACCTTGCTCGTTCAGTTTATTCTGTCTCTTGATGAAGCAATCAATGCACTTTTAATTGTTTGCTGTTAGCCTTAGCGCTGCCCTAATAGAGCTGTACTTGCCTGTTTGCAGGAGGAGGGCCATTGTGCTGAATAATGCATGGGCCTTCGCACAGCTTTGCCGTATGAATTATGGACACATCGAGCTGAGACAGGAACTTGCTCTGACTACTAGCTGCAGGTGAGAATAGCGAATGAGTCGGGGGGGGGGGGGGGGGGGGGAGTAATTCCCAGCTGACTGCCTCACCTTTATTGGATTTGATGCACGACAGGAGGCTGAGATGTCTTGGCCACTTCCGTGTGATGCGTTAAATGTCTATGAAACCTAAAGGGAGGCAAGTCTCCCTGAGGAAAGGGACTTTTTCTCTTATGACGCAGCAGTGAGTGGGCGTGTGAGTGTTTGTACTCATAAATGTCTTTTTTTCTCTTTTTTTTTGCATTCTGTGGCATTAAGTGTCTTCAGTGATGATTACCTCGCCGATTCATGGATGTTTGGTGCTGACTGCTGTTGGACATCATTTTTGTAATGTGCATTGCTGCCATCTACAGAGCAGTGGAGTTGAAGATTAATGCCGACCAAACTGATATATTTTTTTTTCAGTCAAACAAGTCATACAAACACAGCTCAGTGGAATGGTGGTTAGCACGTCTGGCTTGCGGTTTTCAGGCTGTTGTCTCTAAATTTGACTCTAAATTGTTGATCGGCGTGAATATTTGTTTTGTCTGTGCCTTGGCTTGCGATGAGTCCAAGGGTGTACCTCGCCTCTCGCCCATTGTCGGCTGCAATCGGCACCAGCTCACTGGAGACCCATATGAGGAAAAGTAGTTTCCAAAATGGATGGATAAACTCAGACATCAAACTTTAAAACAAACCTCATGTGTTAATTGTTTTCTTTTTGTCTTTTAAGCCAAACACATTGCTCTTGAAATTACAACTTGTTGTGCTCAACATCTTCCCACCCTGACAAAGACAATTCCAGTTCACGAATTGCACATGCGTACTTGCACACACACACACACACACACACACACACACACACAAAAGCCCAGAGCTTGTCAAGTTGTTTCCTTTCTTCTTGTTGCTGTCTGCTGTTTGAAAGCCTATTTAGGAATCCGACGGTGTCTAATATCTGAGAGGTGGGTGCTTGTGTTGAAGGCTGTGACACTGGGGTGCGCTTTAGGGCAAAGAGGACTGAAGCGGAGCGTCACCTTGAAGATGTGCAGGGAAGGAATAGATCTATCAGGGGAGATGCTCGGGCATCTCACCCCCTCCGGAGAATGTGCGTGTTGTCAAAGGCGAGCTGGGGGGGGGAGAAAAAAAAAAAAAAAACCATCCTTCTGACAACTTATTATCATATTCATAGAAAAAAGAAGTAACAACAAAACAAAACTGCGCAGGAGCTCCCTGCAGCTTTAAGGACATACAGCATTGGCCCCTTTGCATTCCACACTCAACTATGCAAATCGCACTGCGTTTGCCTTGCTTGAAAAAGCAACTCTATTATTATTAACAGCATAAAAAGAAAAGTCTGACTGGGGGTTATTTTACCTCTCCCAGTGGGGAGTGTGCAAATTAACAAAAGAGAAAATTGAATGCAACGTTCCCCGCTTCTTTATTTTCCAACTCCTTCCCCCCGCATGAGCAAATTAATTAGCCGGGAATATGTTTTAATGATATTTATACTTTTTCGTGTGATTGTCTAATTGTGCTTACGTGACGAAATGTATTCAGTGTGTTTGAGAAGACAACTTGCTTGTAAGGGTAAACTATTGCATCTTATTAGACTGTATATGTTCTGTCTTGCTCGGCTTCCGTGATGATTATGCCTAAACAGCCTGGTTCTGTCTCCAGCTGCTGTGTCTCGGCACCGAGCTGTTGGTCAATTAGTATCTGCGTGTAATTCAAAGGCTGAGAAACAACCAGAGGGGAGTCGTCTTGTTGTTTGTTCTTTTTACCCTGCGTGTATATTTGCACGCGTTGGAAAATTCCTCCTAGCTTATCATCTTATGCACAAGTGTCAAAATGAAGGCCCGAGAGCCAAATTCGACCCACGATAACATTTTAAGTGGTCAGCAAATAAATAGCCGGTGATATATTGTGGCTGTAACAAAGCACTTTACAAAAAGTTGCACAAAATATAACACAATACCCCCATGTAAAAATGAAATGGAATTTTCATTGTTAGCTATGACATGTTCTGTGTGTTTGTTTTTGTTTCGGCTCCAGCTGGAGTGAAGGGCGTTTCCCTCCGGCAGGCGCACCTGTTCCTTATTTTAATCAAGCCTGTTCAAGTATTTGAGGACTGCCATGCTCCCAAGTTCATGTCGGATTATTGACCTTGCTCGTAATACCTCATTTTATTTTCTTGACCTTCTTGCTCATGTACCTTGTCGCTCTTGTCCGTTTAGATTCCGGTTTTGTATTTTTCTTATCGACATTTTTGCTGATGTTGGTTACGCGTTTGGACTCTTGCTCTTTCGTTTGGCGTATTTAAAGAGATTTTAGGTCTCTTTATAACCACACTGGCTAAACCCCGGTGGGACAAAAGAAGACGTGGACAGGACAGCTATGGTTTGTAGTGAAAAAATATATTTGAATAGAAAAAGAAAAGAAGAGAAACATACAGGTTGACTGGAGAGAGAGAGCGTGTCCTTCCGACCTCGAGCGTGGTGTCGTCTCCACCTACTAATTTAGCTGTTGTCGTGGCTAGGCTAGCTTAGCTGTTGAAAGAGATCAAAGCTCTTTGAAAGCTCTTTGATGTGTAACGTCCGTTGCGTCAGCACTGATTGGTTGAAGCCAAGAGACGTGCGTGCGTACGCGTCTGCGCTGATGCACGCAGAGCGGAGAACAGCCGACTATCGACTGCTGAGTCGCGCTTCACTTGAGTGGCGTCGCTACATATTCTTGGGTTTTGTCTTTTGCAAGCACTTTCGTTTGCCTGGGGTTTTTTTTTGCCAGCAATTATCTTTTTGTACTTAGTCGGTCCATCGATTTTTTTTTCTTTTTTCTTTAAACATTTTTGTTACGGATTTGTGTCTCCGTTTTGTGGGATCCCATCACCCTTCAGTTCCTCCACGAACTGCGTCAGGTGAATTATTGTGATCCATTTAAAACAAATATGAAACGGAAAACCAAGTTGTGAGGCAAAAAACTTTTTTTTTCATCAAATACCATCAAGTGAGGGTTTTTGCCTATCTTAAGGGAGTTTGATTCTGTCTTTCACGCCAGGAGGAAAATGACGCTGAAGAAAATTGTCTCGACCGGAACCAGTCCACTTCGAATTTAAGGGTGTGGTTTTAACTTCAAATAAACACAGATCAGGGTCCAACCTAGAAGATGACACCCCACTTTCACAATGTGACCCGGCAGACTATTTTATTACTAAGAGATGCTAATGCAACACCGCAATTCTGTTTTTAACACCTGTCCCCCAACTTAAAACACTGGCTAGCAATGATGTAGCTCTGTGGCGTATATATAAGGTGACATATTGTCCAGCTTGAAGTTCCTGGCCCCACCTCTCGGCCTTCTCACCCCACCCTGCTCAGACGTTGGTGTTTTGGCTCGACAGAAGCCAATTAAATGGACGGTGTTTTTCAGAGATCATCAGATGGCTGTGTTTGATCAAATCAAATAAAAGTTGATTGAGTTTAATCAAGTCTTTTACTCCAGCCAGTTCTTTATTTTTAACATCACCTCATTCTGCTTATTACCTTGCGTCTCATGAGAAGATTTGCAGTGCAGCAGGTAGATGCAAGGCAAACATTTGATCGCGGTTCAAAGATGGTACTTCTCTTCCTAATAATGTAAAGAAACTCCAGGCCTCGCTTCAGATTGGACCAATTTTACGTATTTTTCATGAGATTAATTACAATTGCACAGTCTTACCGTATTGGCCCTATTGTAAGACGGTGTTTTTTGCATTGAAATAAGATTGAAAAAGTGGGGGTCGTCTTATATTCGGGGTCTAGACACATTCACGACACTAGATGGCGCCGGATATCATTGAAGCGAATGCCGAACCTGACTCCCCAGGCCAAAGTGAACCCCTGTCACGAAGAAGAAAAATAAAAAATAGCGGTAAGAAGGAAAAGAGAAGAAAATAATAGAAGAGGTAACAGAAAATGGAGAAACGTAGCGACAATCTGAAAAGAAAAGGGGGTCGAAGATCGGCCAGGTTAACCGGCAGCTGAGGAGAAGTTATGGTATAAATTTCAAGATGCCTTTTCTCTCAAATATATTGTTCTAATCATTTGTTTCAGATGTACTGTAATTATTTTCTGTATAAAAATTAATTTGGTGTTCAAAAAGTCTTCTTTCAAACTTGAGTCTTGAAAAAGAGGGGGTTGTCTTATAATCAGGGCCGTCTTATATTCGGGCCAATACGGTATTGGATATTGAAGCCATCATGAAGTTCCTTCCTCCATTTAAAAAAAAAAAAAAAAAAAAATTGCTCACCCCTCACCTCCAAATGCATTCCTTCTCATCATTTTCATCTGGTTACTCATATAGCATCAACTCTTCTTGACTCGTCAATCAAGGGAGCGACAACCTTTATGATCGTGACCAGTCCACCGATCCAAGACGGTGATGGTTTACTGAAGAGACAGACGGTGAAAAGGAGAGAGGGATGGGAAAGGAGTGCAGACGAGCAGGGTGCTGCCGCACTGCTGAATTTTAATGAGGACCGCAGGGAATTTCTTTCTCACATTTTCCCCATCTTGCACTTTTTACACTTTCCCTCCCGGAGATGTACCTCTGTCTGCTCCATACCATCTTTTCAAGCTCGTACAACACCGTGACAAATGCACAACGTGGACCTAATAGGTGACGCTCCATTTGGGGTGATCTGCCAGTACATTGGCAAACAACACCCACACCATCTTCCTCGAAACTAGCACATACTGTAACTAACTTTCTCACCCGGGCTGATTATTCATTCTATTCATTAGAATCTTCTAGAAATCATCATAGACAACCAAACCGCCTGTGTTGTTGTCTCTCTTCCCACTTGGAGCCTTCCTCGCCCGCCCGTGGCTTTTCCACACCGCATGTGCCTCATCTCTACCTCGGGAGAGGACTTTCTTATGATTTGCTCCGACAGCAAAGTACACAGATAAAAGATAATTGCCTGGCTTGGCTCCTCCCTTGATACGAAAATGGGATTTCAATTATTCACGCATTTTAAGGGTTGGTTGAAGGTTGTTACTGGCAGACGGAAGGAGGAAGACATCGGGTGAGAGGAAACCCAACGCGTGCTAGTTGAGAGATGCGGCCGGCCGCACTGTGAGGTGGCTTTCTGAAAGGCTCATTTGCAGTCCGAAGCGGCAGAGACATCTTGTGACTGAACCACAAATGCCTCTCAGGGGATCTCCGGACATGCTGGTGGAAGTCAATTATTAAGCAGCAAATTAAGGGTGGCTTCTCCACAGAAAATTCACTTGTAAATAATAGCCATTCCTCGGCTACACGCAAATTCTCCGTCATCTCCTGTCTAGCCCGGCCACGGCATTTCCTGTTTGATGCCGCGCCGCCGGTGTACTTTAATAAGCAAGCGTGTCTTCCTGGAGAGGATGGAACCAGGTGGGAGTGTGGGCTTTGAATCGGGGTCGCTGCTACGGGGATACCGCCTGGTTTGAATTACCTGCTTCACCGTTGCCACTGTGCTCTCCCCGAGGATACGCTGCCTGGTCACAGCGGGGGATTGTGGGATAAACAGCGGAGGGGAGAGGTTATCAAGAGCCCCCTTTTTTCTGCTTCGCTCACATTACCTCAACACCGGCATGGATGTCTCAGATGTTTTGTTATGCCCGCAGACAGGATTGAAAGCTATTCACAATGTCTGTGTACTGTCGACGCGCTGTAGGCAAAACAATCCCGCTAACATCCACGGCTTTGACCACTTACACGCACGCAGGCGCACACACGCACACACTTCCTCCCCTGAGTCGCCACATTGTCTGAGCTGGAGCCTCAGCTTGTTATGAAAACCGCTAATAAATGGAAGAATGATTTTGCACTTTAGCGCTTCATGCCACTAATAAGACCAAACCTTTTAAAAAAATTTTTTTAAGGTACTGACGCTATTAAACAGGAGAAAATGTTTCCCTGCGGCGTTGAGAACAAACACGCTCCTGCTGCGTCACACGACAAACATGGTTGGCTTGCTGTGCAAAAAAAAAAAAAAATTGCGTGCAAAATACTCAATTGTGCTGCGTTTTTACTGTGAGTTGGGGTTTGGAGTTTCGAGTTAGGCAATTCCATGATTTTTATGAGATTTATTACAGTGGTGCCTTGCAATACAAGTTTGATTCCTTCCTTTGATTCTGACTTCAGATACATTTATTTTAAGTCATGTATCCGGATCATTTTATTTAGCGCAACCATTTGACAAATTAACATTGAGTAAATTCAACACACCTATTTTCAGTGTAGTGGTTAAGTACAGTCAAACCTCGGTTTACATCCATAATCCGTTCCAGAAGGCTGTTCGAAAACCGAAATTGTTGGAAAACCGAAACCACGCTCTTTTTAGAATAAAAATGTTTACTGAACACGTCTGCTCACAATGACGAGGAAGCGTCATCTACCCGAGAAAGCGTCACTTCCTCGTGTGTCAAATGGTGCATTCAAGTGCGCTCAGTTTGTTCGAGAACCGAAATTTGTTCGTCATCCGAGGCATAAAAAACGCGAAATTTTTGGTGGAAAACCGAATTGGACGAGAACCGAGACGTTCGAAACCCGAAGTTTGACTGTACTTTGGTTAAAGGGGAAGTAATAAGCTCCAGGCACTAGTCTAAGCATGGCACTCGGTTTTTAGCCACCTGGGGGTGTGCTCATCTGTCGACTGAAAATCACAGTTCCAGAGTCATGGCTCGGCTTTCGAAAACAGGTGAGAGCACGTCCATCGGTAGCAGCAGTAGGAATTAAATGTAATCAATCAATGAACACTCCACATTTAATGGTAACTCACCACTCATGGACGCACACTGGAAATGGAAAACAACGTAAATCCCTTTACAGCTCCCCACTCTTTAAACCCTTAAAGTGAGGAGGGCCCGCCGTCATCCATCAAAACAAATCGCTGATACACGTCGTTAGCTGAGTACAAAATGTTTACTGAATGGTACACAGGTTACAATTGCGAATTTGAACCGGAACTTGGGGAGACCTCAAGCTTTGGTACAAGAGGCAGATTTTGTGAAAAAGAAATTAGGCGAACATAAAATTCACCTTTTTTTTTCTTCTGTTTTTGAACATCCGTAGTTCAGTGACAGGAGCACTTACACAGATTCTGACTGTATGGGAGAAATATTTATAATGATACAATGTTGAATATTTCAAAAAGAGACCAAAACTATGCTGATACTCCAAATGGTTCAAGAACAGCTACAAATTTACTTTGGGTGGACCTTTCCATAGGCGTTTTTGGCAAACTCGCCCTCGGTTTAAGGGGTTTTAATTGCTTAACAACTTGCTCGTCGCGTGGTCATCCCCCCCCTCACTCGACTGCAATGCCAAGAGCACCCCAGCCCCCACCTGGACATTTGTCAACTGATTTGTGCTTATCTCGAGGATTGTCATTTTTTAACAAAAAGGCAGAAACATCTCATCCTTGATTATTAACATTGTCAATTGATTTGTCTTTTTTTTCTTCGATTTAAAGGGGGGAAAAACAATTAAAATCAGAAATGACATTTTGGGGATCAGGGCATTCAGCGATTTTATTTTAAGGTCATATCACTTAATCTTCCTGTGGCAAATGTGCGGGGAAAAAATATTGATTCATGGTTTTTCTTTGTATTAAACAAAAGGCTTGTGTGCCTACCTCCCACTGGTGAGGCCGACTGTGTGTATCAATCCTGAGTGATTACCGGTACCTCACACTCTCTCCGCAGGCTGAACTATTTATCAGAACTACAAGGAGTTAATCTGCTTGTGACATGTAACAGACTGGTTTTAATTGTGTTGGGCCTTAATACTAATTTAGTTGCCCCAGGAAAAGCTGAAGGTGAGGGGAAACTAAGCCACAGGACAAACACTGTGTATTGTCAGTATCATCTCCGTGCATGAGCACATGTCATTCTCATCTCTTTCCAGTCAGTTTGTCACCCACCCTCGGGTCTAATTCTTCTCTAATAAGGTCAGTGCACATCTGTCTCTGTCACAGCTCTTGTATTTCCGAAGCCCAGTCAACGCATACACAAAGATAATTGGGATGATTAGGATCTCAAAAAAAATAAAATATATATATATCAGCAAAGGCCTGATTATCCGAAGTCTCTTGATCTTATCTTGACCAATTATCTAGTGGAGTGAGGAGTGTTAAGTGTTAAATACTGTATTTGCGCCTGGATCTGCTCAGAAGAAGGTCAAGGATGACAATTGTTAAACAAATAATTACGATTTTGCTGTCATGCTCCTGTGTTGTGTAGCCGATTGCGTTGTATTTTTCCAGTCCCTAAGCCTGGCGGACGGGTGGAGCCACCAAGCGCACACCTGGTTGGCATGTCACGCAGTTGGATATTTAAGTGCTGGAGAAATGGAAGCTAATCATTGAAAAAGAGTTACTTTGAGCATACGTCCGTAGTTCAATCCTGTGCTTGTTTTTTCAACCACAACTCACTAGTGATGGGCAAAATGAAGCCTCCTGAACCACTGCGGTATTGCTTCAGGATCAGAATCATCTTTATCGGTTCGTTGAATGAACTAATGACATCATCCGCACAAACCAAGCCCTTGTGTGTCATCGGTCACATGACTTTCTTGGAAGCAACCCACACACCAAATTGGGGCTTCATTTGAGACATCCACTGCTGCTCTTGACACACTTTGAAGCCGGTTCGGACTTCTTTGAGTTAATTGTATTCCCCTGTCTTATTCACTATATGGCTGAGTTCATTTGTTAGCATTTGTGTGTCCTTTTTATTACATCTATTACCATATAGTGTTTTTAGTTATCTTTATCTTTTATCGATTGATTGTGAGTGTTGCAAAGGTAGCAAATATTCGATCTAGGTGGCAAACATTTGCCAAATAGTCTCCAGATGTTCGCCTGTACTTTTCCTGTGCTGGTATTTTGCACGTGCGCACAGCTTGACGCAGTTAGAAATAGTCAAACCTCGGTTTTCGTCCATAATCCTTTCCAGAAGGCTGTTCGAAAACCGAAACCACGCTCTTTTTAAATAAAAATGTTTACTGAACACGTCTGCTCACAATGGAAAGCAACACGAGGAAGCGTCACTTCCTCGTCTACCCGAGGAAGCGTCACTTCCTCTTGTAAGGAAGGCGAGAGGAGTCAAATGGTGCATTCAAGTGCGCTCAGTTTGTTTGAGAACCGAAATTTGTTTGTCATCCGAGGCATAAAAAACTCAGAATTCGTTCGAAAACAGAGACGTTCGAAAACAGAGGTTTGACTGTAGTTGGTTCGTGCCATTGTAGGTGTGAACAAAGCCGACATATTGAAGTGGCGCTTTAATTTTCTTTAAAATCGGTGACATGGCTGATGTAAAAAAGTGATTTTGGAGTCCATGCAGGAGGTCACCATGCGCAAAATAGGTTTATAAGGAACTGCAAGCAGATCTCTACGGGCGGAAGGTGTAAAGTTGGCCAGGGTGATGACAGATCTGTGAAATGAGCACTTGGAGACTGCCTTCCACACCGGTAGTAATTGTCCGTGTGATATTTGATTTGATGTTTTTCCCTCAAATCAATACCGTTGGTCATTTCCCATGCGGTCTGTCAATTTTACAGATTATTGACCGGTTGGTTGTAAATGGCTTGCTCTCTTTGACGATGCACTCTTTACGGCTGACCAAACATGACATTTTTTTTCTGCATCGTAATAGTTTTTGAGATGCAAATTCTAGCTCGGTAAGCCCTCACCATTGCGCTCCATGATAAAACACTCCAGAAGGATGAGAATAGCCATGTATCATGACACAAGTATACAATGCTTTGCTAAAATTTCAAAGCCATGTAGTTCCACAAAAGTTACTTCAGGGGAAAAAAACGGACAAAGTATGTGACGAAGAGATCCGAAAATCTGAATGTGACCATGTTCTCGTGAGAACTAACCCGCCACAAACAGCAGATGTGACGTGTTCAAAATATTGCTCCAAGGCTGTGTGTGTGTGTGTGTGTGTGTGTGTGTGTGTGTGTGTGTGTGTGTGTGTGTGTGTGTGTGTGTGTGTGTGTACACAAGAGTGTGCATGGCGGGTGCAGTGAGGCCAGCCCAGTCTGAGATCTGAGGAAGCCTGCGGGAATGTTCCCCGCCTTTGAAGAGTCTGCTATGTGCGCTCAACAAATATCAGGTCCACAATGAAGAGAATGTGGCTTCATCCCAGTCCTGTTTTATGAAGGGATCCCCCTTCTCTTTTTTCATCCCGCTGCCTCTGTTGTTGTTGGGGATGAAGAGGGCGCATCCATACTGATGAGGAGAGTTGGACTGGAGGCTGGAGCTCAGAGAGAGCTTTTCCCCTTCAGTCGCGACGCACAAAGTCGGCCGACTGAATGCGCAATGTGTGGCTGGCAGCTAGAATGCTTTAGAACCCGCCTATAGAGTCGCTCACAAAAGTGAGTATAGCCCTCGCATATGTGTAAATATTTCATTTTATCCTTTCACGAGGCAACATTGTGGGGGGGGGAAAAAACGTTGCCACAATGCAGTCAGCGTAGAGCTTGTATAACAGTGTAAATGAACAAAATAACTCAACACACAGTGATGAATGTTGAAATTGCTGGTAACAAAATTGAGTACATTCCCAAGTGAAAATGTTTTTCCCTCGATGGAGTCATGTGAATCACTCTTGTTACAGGGTTTCAGGTGTGAATGGGGAGCTGGTGTGTTAAATTTGGGGCTGTTACTCATGCACACTCTCAAATTAGTCCCTCGCCAATTTGGAAGCGACCTGATGCTCGTATTGTTGCCAGACACAACTAATGCAGCAACAGCTCATGTTGTCTGTATAAAGTGTCTCTGAATTCAGTCGCCACAATAAAAATACGTTTGCAGCCACAATTCGCTTACCAGAAAAGTTAGAGTAGCTTCTTCTATCTCTTGTTTTATGACTAGACATTGTATTTTCCGACAGTCTGGATCAGGGGTTGGCAACCCAAAATGTTGAAAGAGCCATATAGGACAAAAAAAAACAAAAAACAAATATGTTTGGAGCCACAAAAAAATAAAAGCCTTCTATGAAACTTGCAATGAAGGAAACACATGCTGTATGTATGGAGGAGACTGGACTGTCTCAGAATTGTTAATGTTATTCATTCCTTCGTTGTGTGTTCACAAACGCCCCCATATAATTTATTTTGTGATTTCCTCGCTTGATTTTTTTGTTTTGGTGCATTATTTTCGCTTTTCTTAGTGTCAGTGAAGTGATCATGAATTTCCGTTTTTCGGAGGCTGTCTTTGAACGCCTCTCGAGTCGAATGAGAAGAGAGAAGGCACAGAGTCGGACGTAGATGTGTCTGCGTTTGTCGAGACTGTTAAAAGCATAAATAAAGTGTACGTTTTAAAAAACCAACACCACAGCTCTCCTTTTTTAGAGCTGCAACATGTACCTATAGCTATTTGAGCTATATTGGCCCACTATCAAAATCTTTTGCCATTTTCAAACATTTTTTATAAAGCTCCAGGGAGCCACTAGTTGTCGCGAAAGAGCCGCATGCGGCTCTGGAGCCGCGTGTTGCCGACCCCCGGTCTGGATGGACTTCACCTTGAATACATCACACACTATCATAGCAGTAAGCACACACATGCTGATTTTGTCTTTGTCATGTGTTGCATCTCTTGCATTTAAAGGGGAATAAACCACCAGTACAAACACAGTGATTAATATTGCATCGTGGAATAAGAATGAAATGGAAAAAGTCATTCTCGTAAGGGCAGCGCCATGTTTGGTGAAATCATTTTCTGCCGCGGATTGGAAATGATGTTGACCTTGCCTGGCAACACAGCATGCTATCGAACTGTATCAGCTGACGGCTTGAGGAGAGCCATTTAATCATTTGATTGTGTTTACGCCATGTCTAAAATAGAAAACATCCCGTGGCTATCAGAGGAAATGTTACAAAGGGTAAAAGTGTTATGTATCAACTTGTTGATGTGAAAGAGATCTGCCAATAGGGATCCGGATCAGTCCACAGTTTGAGAGGCGCATGCAGATGATGAAATTGTTTATCATGTTGATTTTGTACATGTAATTAAGTGAAATATGTAGCTCGACTGAATATTGACCAGCTCTACGGTTAGTTATCGTAAGTAAGTGTTACTCACCCGTGTAAAAGAAATTATATTTATGACCTAATGATGGAAGTAGCGCTCGATCCATGTTTGATCATTTTCCTGTTTAAATTAAGGAATTAAGCGATCATCATGATGTCATGACAACAAGATCCTTTGACCAGTATAGACATGAAATGTCATCACTCCTTTGTCTGATTCCATTAACCTGAAGAAGGGAGAATGCTTGGGGGGTGAAATCCAAACTTAGATGTTGTTTGTCCGCAGCGTACCATTGTTTCCTGTCACACATCTCACCATCGGTTACTTCATCTCTGCATTATTTTACCTCACTCATGAATCAACGTCTTGGCAGCCTAGACATCAATGTTGAGCGTTTTTAAAAATAGCAGCCACAATTTTTCCTCGTTTGTAACAATATAGCCTCCCGGTTGCTATTGATTTCAGTGGATTGCGCTCCACTAAGCACTTTTTCAAGCCCCAGCTGCTATATTAAGCAGTCATTTCCCACAATGGATGATACACTTTCCCTGCCTTCCGCTGCAATTTGGTTGGCTCTAATGGGTCTGGCATTGCTCAAACGCCACATTGATTGCACAGTAGTGGATTTTAAAAGGAGTGGTTGAATGTAGTTGTTACAAAAGAGCCTGTTTTTTTTTTTTGAGTCACAGGGACGTTTTCATCCGGATTGGTTCAGCCCGATAGGAGACGCTACTTCTCCCACTGAATGATATTAAGCCCTGCTGTGACGGAGGATTTTGCAGACTGAAAACTCAATACTGCACTTCCAAATGGTGGTCTCCTATAGGAATCGAGTGACGATGATGTTCCCGGATTGATTCCTCTGGCCACGCATTTGTTTTTCTGCCTGTCATTTTGAGGCGATGGGACGTGACTACATTTGCATAGTGGCTGTTCTGTTGACTCATTTTGTCGCAAATTGTGATTTCAAAGCTCGATTTTATTATAATTTTTTTGGTTTACATTTTGCTAGGAGGATTGTATTTCACCTTGGCATTTCTGCTGCCTTTTTGACTCCTACTATATATTATGATACACCAATTAAGCCCCATTTGCTTTTAACACACAGATTTGAACATGCATGTTTAGCATACAAAGTGAGACGCGAAGGGTCCACATGCTCTGTGGAACAAAAAATAGACCAAATTAAGTTCCTCGTTAAATGTAATAGATGTAAATAAACAAAAACTTGCGTGTCAAGTGGACCAAATTGAAAAGAAGAAGAATGAAACATGTTTTGTATTGGCCCCGAATATAAGACGGTGTTTTTTGCATTGAAATAAGACTGAAAAAGTGGGGGTCGTCTTATATCCGGGGTCTAGACATTATACCCATTCACGACGCTAGATGGCGCCAGATATCATTGAAGCGAATGCATTAGTATTGAATTTGAGAACGTCTGTCTGTGTCTCGGTGAGTCGTGGTTAACAGTAACAAGTTGGTGTGTGGAGCGACATGAATCATAACATGTCTGTGTGTATGCCTCCATGGCAAGATGATATGGCTGCCCACACAGCTGTCTGTCAAATGAGGGGACAACTGTCCAATTAAAAGCCTCAAATGCATGTCAATAGATCACAATCTGCCTCCTGGCTTCAATTACGGTGCCTCTCGCGCTCCAAGATCCCCTTGGTGTGGAGAGGAGAATTAGCTGTGAGCCTCATCATGTATTCAGAGATGTAATGGCTTCTGCGCGCCTGCGCTGCATAGATTAACACCAAAAGGGAAGCTCCGCGTTGGCTCTAGCTTCCTGGGCATTGCTTTGATGGATGTCCAGCCCAAGTGTCATTAGCGATGTTCTGCAGATGATTGCGCTGTAGACTGCCAAAACAAACCTGGCTTGTTTTTCTAATAGTGTAGCCGTAGTGCACGGCGACGTGCGTATTGAAAAGGACATCTCATTGTGCGACTATTTTTGTCTTTCGTAAATATGGTCAGCGTGTATTGCTCACACATGACAAGCCCCCCCCCGTAGTTCACCTCCGCTACCCTCAAGATGTGACAGAAGGGAAGCAGGGGGGAGCATTTGAACACCCCATAAATTGTCATGCAGGCTGCCGACTACTTTCAGCCCCCCGGCAGCCTGGCATATAAACTCCGTGCCAGCCCGTCACACTGCCATTGGCCCATGCGAACACTTTCGACAGTGAAGCGCAATTAATGGCATAGATCACTCACATGGTGGCAAATCTCATTTTCATAATGTTTCCTTTATTATCCGAGGAGGATATTAAGCCAGGAATATATTTGCGTACCAGCTGCCAATGTTAACAGCTTGCTAATTGCCTGTTCGATGATTAATAAGCTTACAGCAGATGCTAATGAAGCAAGCAGTCATGGTTTCAAAGGTGCTCATGTGGCAGGGATTGTATTTTTTTTTTTGCAGCTTAATTACAGTCGTAATTATGCACTTGTTGCATCTGCTTTGGTGCAAATACAATTAATTGATGGAGATGATATATGTCTCAGCTAATAGATGTCTAACTGTGGTGGAATGCTGTCACTCGTAATCAGCATCGATTTCATCAAGGATGCTTTTGGAAGATCTAAATATGAATGTAGATTGACAAAGTGTCACTGAACATACCATTTTGTGCATCATTTAGTGATTTTTTTTTCAACTGCTGCATATTTCCTCGGTGACTGGCATAATGCATACATGTCATTCCATCTCTCTTGCTGGATCCACAATGACCTCTGTGATGCCGCAATTTCTGAAGGATTTTCTATGTTAGAGGATTTCCATGATGCCTTTTGGCCTTTTTTATTAGGTTTTTTTAATTAATTTATTATTATTATTTTTTTTTTTTAATTACAGACCCATATGAATGATGTTCACACACAGTAAAGTAGTCCCCGGTGCTGTTTTTCCAAACCTCCAATGAAGTGTATTGGAAGCATTTCCTACCCATTTCTCAGTCGGATTCCCAAAGTGTCCATCAAATCATGGACATTATCGACTGTAGTAAATCTAATCTTACAGGATTGTGCGACAAACATACTGGCTACAGACTTTCTGCATTGACGCTGTTTTGGGCAAACAGGGCTGCCGTGGCCCCCGTAATGTAAACCTAGCATCAAAAGTACGTTCCGACAAAGCAACCTCAAACCCAAAGCTGTGTTACTTACTTCGAGCAATACCACAGGGCTTCAGTGCCACTCCGAGAACACCTTTCTGTTCTCTCACAGTGTGGCACAGTTAAGCAGTGGTTTACTTCTCTAATTAATTATGAATGCCCAATTGTTACCTATAATAAAAAGAGTTTTGAGGTTCGTAGTAACCCAAGTTCATTGGAAGCCATTCCTTTCAGCTCATGTAGCATTTGTAACTCTTCAGAGAAACATGGCCAAATGGCGCTCTTGGATCAATGTGTGTATGAATAGCATGATTTTCCGATAAGCTCTATCTGGTCTTTGGCGCAGACGAGCTGTGTTTTAAGAATGTGAGGCCGACCCACTGGTCGTGATGCAGAACAGAATAAATCCTCCTCCAAATCCAATGTTTTGCATCAGTTCTTATTTCAAATATCCCTCATGCTCCATTTGGAATCAAAAGAAAATACTCACTCAATCTCTTCACAGGAGAGCATACGCAGAGCTCCTGACACTCATTAACGGAAAATAATATATTGTCTCTTTCTTTTCGCAGGCTTTTAGTTTACACTTAATAAACGGATTGGAAGTAATTGTATTGCTAGTCAGACGCTGCAAAGCGTGATGAGCTCAACCATGTCTGTTCAACCTTCTTTCTTCTGTTGATTTAATTGTTCCTATGATGCCGCAGCGATGCTCTATTTATTCTGCTGCTTAACTAAAACAAAAGGCCGGGTTCAACTTTAGCGCAGGCTCATGCAATATTGAGCAGAGCGTAAGACTGAGCTGCACTCCAGAGACGTCGCTCTCAAGCTTCGTGCACAAAGACCAGCAAGAGTGTGAGCTCGTGCGTGTGTGTGTGTGTGTGTTTCCGTTCATGTTCGTTCCGTGTTAGTGCCAAGCCTGTGAAGAACACAGCTTTGAGGCTATGAATAATTTCCTGTGTTTATGCTTTCTATGCTCCCAGAGTTGCTATTCCCTCGCCCACCCCCACCTGCCAGAATTATTCCATTCCTCCATCCCACAGATTTCACTCCTGTATACCTCCAGGATAGCTTGTAATCATGAGTGCAACATCTCAATAGATTATAGCCAAAACTGAATAGCTTGTATTGCGACAAAACATTTTTTTAACGGCATATTATTAATACAGGGTCGTGAAATGACTGGAGAATGGCATTTTGTGTTTACGATCTAAAACTTGATGGTTTGAACAGTTACAGAGCAGGGATTAAGAAAACAGCATAGTAATAGATTTCTATATTTGTCTCAGGTAGATATGGAATAGGATGTACAGGCCGATTGTGCAACAGTTGCTGTCCACTAGCAACAAGTGTTACTTAGGGCAACCGCATTTCAAATGAAAAGTTGACTCACATTGGCCAGTCTGTAAAATCTCAACTCATTATTGAGTATATTTATGCAAAAAAAAACAAAACAAAAAATAACAATAATACCAAGACCAATAAGCACAATGCTTGAGGGTTTTTACACTATACTATTCAGAGAAAATCATTATTTTATGATAATTTCTTACTATATTTTAAAAGAATATACTTGCTGCCAGGAATGCAAAGAGCTGCTCACTAAGAAGATGCTTATACTGTACGTGCTTTATTGAGGTCAATAATGTATGTGTGCTTTTTAACTTGTAAATTATTCATCTATTGAGTCAAGTAACTATTTATTCGTTTTCCCTTATTCCACCATTAATGGCAAGTAGGCCTGCTGTTGCACATCACAAATCTGCATACATTAGAGATGATTAAAAGGATATTTCAAAGGACGAGTTCCTTGATTACAGTGTGATCAGTGTGTACTGGCTACCACGTTCTTTGTCCAAGTGTATTTGCCGTCTCTGTACGTGGTACACTATTGCATTGTCAAGGGGTACACGCACATATTTTTTTACATTCAAGCATTTTTTTTGAGAAATGTGACCCCATGCATGACCAGGAAAAACCCCTGACCCAGAAGGTTGTTGTAATACGAAGACTGACCTGTGAGAGGCAGCGTGGTGCCATACAGCATCCAGACGGACGCAATACAAAGAAGACAGAGTCATAGTCGAAGAATGCATAAAACAACCTGATCTCATCACAACATTGCATTGCTCATTTTTACTTTAGTGAATGGCTGAATGTTAAACAAAACCCCCAACGCAACCATTTACTCTTCTATTTGTGTCCGGGAACTGGAGATCCACCAGTGAAACATACTCGCCTGACTTGTATGCAGGCAGTGTGGGATCGGTTCCCACTCAGTGACGGTGTGGATGTGGGTGTGAATGGCTGTTGGTCTCGAAATGTGCCCTGCGACTGAATGGTGACCAGTTCAGGCTGTAGTGCGCCTTTCACCCGAAGTCAGCTGGGAGAGGCTCCAGCAACTCCCCTGAACTCCCTCTTCAGGATAAGCGGTGTTGAACATGGATGGATGGGTATTCACAGTCCATATTAACCATTGAACTCACGCATTTAAAAAAAGGTTCTTGAAGAACTAATGACAATCTGATGAGTAGGTTAGTGCATTAGTAGCACAACATCCCAAAGCCATTTTTTAAATAATAATTTTGAAGAAAAAATGTCACAATGTCCTTTAGTACCCTCTTTTGATGCCTTTTAATTCCAATCACTTGTCATCATGGAAACTGTTAAACGGTGCTCAGTAGTATGAAATAAAGCCGGTGGCAAAACTATTCTGTCACTGCAATACAAAGCACTGGGCTTTTGAGCAACCGACATTATCATCAGCCATGTATTTGGCCTCATCGTCAGAGTTTGTCTGCCTCAATCTTAATCGCTAAGGGGCAAACTCGGGATTTATTCTCCATGGAAGTGTGTTCTAATTAAAGATATGGCTTTGACAACAGTGTTAATTATTGTAGCATGTTGCATTCCTATCTGATAAAGCGCTCTGTATAAGAAGCTGCTGGAGGAGTTATGCGTGTTGTGTGATGTTTCATGGTAGGAGGCCAATTGTTTGCTTATGGCTTGAGGGGATGCACACAGATGTGTGCAAATTTGACGCTGTGAAAAGGATTACGTTTGCTTCTCCATTGTGTAAGTCGGCAATAAATGAACAGTACAAATTGTGCAGCATTTATTTGGATGCGCACATGCAGAGCATGTGGAATGACTGGGCGAGAGATGGAGTACTCCCTGGATTGGTCACCAGCCAAACAAAAGCATATAAACACAAACAACCATTCACTTTCATACCTGCGGATAATTAAGAATCTTTAGTGAACCTGAAGTGGGAGCAAGTTGGACGACCCACACAAGCGAGCAGAACAGGCGCCGCATATGTGGACCAAGGCGCCAAAATCAACCCGAAAAATTGTCAGCTTTGAGGCACACATGCGAATCACATGTCCACCGTACCACCACAAATAATGTCTCCGATTCAGTTCAACTAAAAGAAACTCAAACTCACATTAAGCAATTCTAATTTATGAACATGATTATCTTCCCTTACTGATGCCAGCCTTCAACTATTGTCTGTCCTTTGGCGAGTGAAACATATCTTTATTCCTAATTGTAATTCTTTTGGGGATTAATTATGGACCGCGGAAAGGAACATCTGTGACAGATTAGAAGATGTACATGTGGAGAGTATTTTTCCAATGTTCCCAGAGTTCAGAGACAGTTGAAGCCATGTTTTTTTAATTAACATTTGGCCAGCTATCATGGTTACATGCCAGCTTCAATATTTGAATGTGTAAAAATAATCTGGTCGCTGGCGGGGTAGTGGTACGTTCGCCTGACCTGTGTGCGGGCAGCGTGGGATCGCCTCCCACTCAGTGGTCGTTTGTCTCTCTATGTGCCGTGTGACTGACTGGTGACCAGTTCAGGGTGTAGGACAGCCTTCCGCCCAAAGTCAGCTGGGATAGGCCCCAGTAACTCCCTGTGACCCCGTTCAGGATAAGCGGTGTTGAAGATGGATGAAAAACAATCTGTGATCCATATTTCCTCTGTAACATTATGCTTTAGGCAGCCATACATCATCCTTTTTGTTTGCCCTGGACACCATCTGTTAACGTTTTAATCATACAAAGTATGAACTCCATTGTGTGTGTGCAAAAATTGTTACTTGTTCAGGCCCTCAACAGAGGTTTTCGCTGACATCTTCACACAACGGCTTCAAAATTTGAACGATAACAACAAAGGCATGACAAGCGACCATTGTCTTACTGTGATCAATTCTCAACAGAAGACTGTCGACGCAATAATCATTAATGCTAATGGCGGGTAAACAGTGTCCAGGTTGGTTCAGCAATATAATTCCCACTGGATTACACAGTCCGGAGTTCAAGATTTGAAAAAAATGATACTGTAAATGACAGATTAGGAAATTAAATAGGTCTTCATAGGCAAATACACAGGCCACATGAAATAAAGTATCCATGAATGATTCCATTTTGTTTGAAAACAACTAAAACCTCACTATGTCTACCTAGTCCGGGGGTCGGCAACACGCGGCTCCAGAGCCGCATGCAGTGTCCTTGAGTGTTCAGAAAGGCGCTTATAAATAAAATGTATTATTATTATTATTATTTAGCAACATCTAGTGGCTCCCTGGAGCTTTATAAAAAAATGTGGAAATGGAAAAATATTGTTTTTTTTGTAGGCTAATATAGCTCAAATAGATATAGATACATGTTGCAACTACGAAAAAGGAGAGCTGTGGTGTTGGTTTTTTAAAACGTACACTTTATTTATGCTTTTAACAGTCTCGACAAACACAGACACGTCTGCGTCCGATTCCGTGCCTTCTCTCTTCTCGTTCAACTCCAGAGACGTTCAAAGACAGCCTGCGAAAAACGGAAATTCATGATCATTTCACTGACACAAAAAAAAAGCGAAAATAATGCACCAAAACAAAAAAATCTAGTGAGGAAATCACAAAATAAATTCTATGGGGGCGTTTGTGTACACACACAACAAAGAAATAAAAAAACAAACAATTCTGAGACAGTCCAGTCTCCTCTATACATGCAGCATGTGTTTCCTTCATTGTAAGTTTTATAGAAGGCTTCTATTTTTTTTGTGGCTCCAGACATATTTGTTTTTTGTTTTGTTTTTTGTCCTATATGGCTCTTTCGACATTTTGGGTTGCCGACCCCTGACCTAGTCCATTTTCAAACCCATAAGCAACTGCTTGGTGCTCCAGATAGTTGAACGCTTCAACATCAAATTGCTGTCTTTCCCTTTTCTGTCTTCTTTTTATTCGTGTTTAGAAAGCAAAGTAGTTTTGCTGGAATTATTTGCTGCCATTTTGCAATATTGGACTTCTTACAGGCCACCCACATGATTTTAAATCTGTTGTTTTACTGTAGAGTCAGTACATACATTTGCCTCCCCCAACCCCACCTCCAAAAGAAAAGAAAAAAATCGTGCCACACTTCAATAAACTCTCCAAGAGAGGGCACACGTTAAAGCTGCACCTCACATTACTTTGATTTGTTTGTGTTTTACAGCTCAAAGTGGGCGTAGGGGAAACCGAGGCGCTCTAATGCCATGCATCAACGTGCGTCTCTGCTGTAAATGTCCGTGTTAGTGGGTGCAGTTGGCAATGCTCCAGGCCTTTCCGCCCTTGGTGGATGACAAACTCTGGAAGGTGGTCGGTAATAGCTTTTCTGCACCTCCTTATTCATCCCAAATCCTTCACTTAAAGGACGAATGAGATTAAGTTCTGCTCAGGCATCCCTCTCCTCCTAAACCTACTGACCCTTGCTGATTGAGTCATCAATACTGAGCCAACTTGAAGCGTTTGAAGTCCTCGATCTTACACAGCATAACCAAGAGGCTCGTCTTTGAAAAATGAAGACAAATGCCGCAAAAGTTGCCATTTTTAAGAATATTTCATCTCCTCCTTTCCTTTAATCACACGCAAAACAGATTTCATTGTCTTTGTGTCCTGTATATGATGAAACGTAAATGGTGGCAAACATACTGGGAGTTGACAGGCCCAGAAACTTTTCTTTCTCTGTAGCAGCTAAAACACAGCCCCTCCAATGATTTAAACAGCAGTTGAAAGCTGAGGCTTACATGCACTATATAGAGAAATAGATTCACCTCCCTGACGTAATAATTTGAAGGTCGCCGGTTGGTTGATCCCGGCGACCCTCATGAGGATAAGCGGATTGGAAAATGAATGAATGAATGATTGGTTGAGACAATTTTGTTCAGCATCATTTTTCTTCTAGCTTGCAAGATGGAATCAAACTGTCCTATCATTCAAGGTCAAAAGTGTTTTGTTATTGGTTGTGTTTAATGACGAATGGTACATTGGTAAGAGACTTTTTAATGTTCAATTAATGAGAGCGGGGCGGCCCGGTTGTCCAGTGGTTAGCGTGTCGAGCTCACAGTGCAGAGGTTCTATTCCAGCTCCGGCTTCCCTGTGTTGAGTTTGCATGTTCTCCCCGAGCCAGCGTGGGTTTTGTCCGGGTACTCCTGTTTCCTCCCACATTCCAAAAACATGCATGGCAGGCTGATTGACCACTCTAAATTGTCCCTTGTGCGAGTGTGAGCGCGGATGGTTGTTCGTCTATGTGTGCCCTGCGATTGGCTGGCAACCGGTTCAGGGTGTCCCCTGCCTACTGCCCGAAGACGGCTGGGATAGGCTCCGGCACCCCCCGCGACCCTTGTTGGGGATAAGTGGATCGGAGAATGAATGAATGAATAATGAGAGCTACATTTTGATTTACCATGATTTTTTTCCTAGATTTAGGATCAGGGAGAGGTTGGTTCACCCAAAGGCATCCATTCATTCATCCATCCATCTATTTTCTAATCTGCGTGTGCTCGCGAGGTTCGCGGGCATGCTGGAGCCTGTCCTAGCTGTCTTTGGACAGGAGGCGAGGTCCAAACTGAACTGATTGCACCCGAAGGCAATGGATCAAATAAAGTGTCAGCGAACGTCCTCGTTTCGATTACGATGAAATCTGAGAAAAGCAGATCATCTTCCTCACTTATTCATAAAGAAACATACCCAGTGTGGGAGTTGAAGAAGTGCAAGCACCCAACTGTCTCCAGGTGGTAAACGCCAGTCATTATGTTCCACCTCAGAATCTATTCAGTGCGCCACACATGCAATCGGGCCTACAGTACGCTGCACTCCGTGCTGAAATGCACACAGTTGCCCTTTCACTTTAACAGTGTTTGTCTGACATGTAACAAAACTTCATTCAACACGTTTTGAGATGGAGTCAAAACGCCACGCGATGCATCTGTTTCTCGTGTGGCTTCTCACAGCGCTGTGGTTAAGCGTTTGCGACAACATCTAATTCAGTTCGCTTAGAGTCAGAAGGAAGCCAACGTGTTTATGGGTGGTCTCGTCTGCACTGCAATTTTGTCTTCTGGTGTCACATGTTTAGATTTAATGCTCAATTTGCTCACTCGCTTCACACTGACACCAGTCTGCTCCATCTGCACAAATAAAGCATAAGTGAAGGAAATCCACAGACAGCAAATGTCAAGATTGGGAAGACAGACAGTCTTTCTGAACATTAAGGGGCCATATTTTACATTGAAATCAACTGTCTTACTCACACGTAAGCCAAGCAGTGAAATCGACGTGAAAAAAAAAAGTCTCGACTGAGAGCTCAAACTCATACTTACTATTTCAGGCAATGTGATTTCCAAGCTCGTGCCAGCAAGTAATCCGTTTTGATGGCATATTAATCAAATGCTAATCAGAGTAGCTGAGTAAAAAAAAAAAAAAAACTATATTCAAGGAGCGGCCCGGTAGCCCAGTGGTTAGCACGTCGGCTTCACAGTGCAGAGGCTCGATCCCAGCTGTGTTGGAGTTTGATGTTCTCCCCGGGCTTGCGTGGGTTTCTCCGGGTGCTCCGGTTTCCTCCCACACAAAAATGCATGGCAGGGGGGAGTGTGAGTGGATGGTTGTTCGTCTTTGTGCCCTGCGATTGGTGGCAACCAATTCAGGTGTCCCCCGCCTACTGCCCGAAGACTGCTGGGATAGGCTCCAGCACCCCCCGCGACCCTAGTGAGGATGAAGCGGTTCGGAAAATGGATGGATGGATGGATATTCAAGGAAAAAAAGATTATTGTTATGTGTTTTTTTTTTACAAGACTTCTGCACAAAACGGTGGTACAGAGCCACAAAGTAACATATTTGTTTAAAATAACATTCATTTTTCATGCAGATTAAAAACGATGCTCAACATTTGTTGCTGTGGTCATCTTGCGTTGAAGTCAAGTCAGGCATGCTTCTACCAAATCTAGCATATGAAGCTGCAGTGAAATCAAAAGCGTGTTATGTGGCGCACTTGGTACCCACTTTGGAATAAGCAAAATCGCCACTTCAAGGTCTGGTGTGAAACTCCATCACCCAACAAATTGTGACTTTTCAATCAAACGAGTCAGACGCACATGGGAACTTTGAACATGCTCAAAATTTCCCTGCGACAAGTCACAAAAATTGTTGACGAACGTCTGGTGAATGTCAGGCAAACTCTGACATGAACGGGCATTTTTCTTCCTGCGCCAAGAGTCTCAATTGTTTGCACCTCAGTGGGAAAAGTGGCTTAAGATTCTTTTTTTTTCGCTCTATAAGATTTTATATTTTGTCGGGTAGTGCCAAGGATTGCAGGATACAGAGATGTCTGGGAATGTGTGCAATGATTCTCCAAGTGTAGTACATAGGTGCCACCTAGTGGTATGCAAAAGAACCACTGAAATAATCATATCAAATGTACACCTACAACAAGAAACACAATCAAATATGAGCATGAAACCTGTTAGCTTGCATGCAGCCTGTTGAAACTTAATAGTATAAGATTGACTTTTTATGTACTTTTTTAAATTTTAAGTTAAGGACCTTTTTAAGTGCAGTTCACGTTGTGGATTTAATGTGAAAGAACCATTCATTTTTTTTATGTAGTCCAATTTCATTTTAATTTTATGTGCAATGCATTTTAAAGTTCCAGTGGCTTACAATAATAATTTTAGGAATCAAACCTATGTATTTTTGAGGGTTTTTTTTTCTTTATGCCATATGTTTTTTCTAAATTGGTAATTATGGTGGTATATGGAGAGCTAAGTCTTCTTTGAGGTGGAACTTGCTGTAAAAGCTTTGACAACCACTGGATTAGAACATTACATGTTACTTTGGGTGGTGGTCATTTTTATTTTATTTTTTCAAAATCGTATTTGTTCCTCAAACAGTCGCGTGTACATATCAAGGCTTAGCCATGACTGTGTGCGGAAGCATAAAACAAGAAGTGTGCTGTCAGTCACACAAAGCATTTTGATGTCTCATCTTGCACACCGTGCACATTTCCAAAACCACACAGATACACATCCAAACTGTTTCCATCCTCCCTTCACATTTTTGGTTGGAGCATGTTAAAGGTCAAAGCTACCCAGTTGTGTGGTGATAACCTATTTTACACGTTTCTTTCATCGGATCTTTTTTCTTTCCAGTGTTCTCATGAGAGAACATTTTGATAAGAAACATTTTATAAGCACCCACGACGTATTTACACAACAAAATGTGGAAGTGGTCATGTGTTAGTATAGATTCCCTATGGCCGAAAAACCCTCAATCCAGTACAAAATGAGGGGCATATTCTCCTGTGCATTTACATGTCAGAAAATTCACAATGATGCACCCTTTTTTGGCTGCGCAAATTCTGCCATTGACTGAAGTGTGTCACATGACATGCGCACACTCTCAAAGCAGCAAATTTATATCAGTCCAATCTAGTGATGGGTGTATTCTCCCAGAGACTAAAGCATCTTGCACGCTAAGGAAACTGCACTAGGGTCTCGTGCAACTTGAGGGTGAAACTTCATGTTGCACATTTTGATTCGTGAACTGATTGAACTGTTTCCGTGCTCCGCTGGTGACGGCTGTTTGACCAAGCAGCTGCTGACTTGTGCCGGTGGCTTGGAGTTTGTCTGCAACAGCATCTCTCAACAACTGCAGTAGTCATTCTAACGATGGCGATGGTGAATAAGATTTTGAATTGTTTGTTTTTATTTGCCCTTTGGCGCCCGATGGGCCAGTGGTTAGCGCGTTGACCTCACAGTTCAGAGGTCGTGGGCTTGATCCCGGCTCTGGCGTCACTGTGTGGAGTTTGCATGTTCTCCCTGTGCCTGTGTGGGTTTTCTCCGGGTACTCCAATTTCCTCCCACATTCCAAAAACATGCATAACAGGCTGATTGAATGCTCTAAATTGTCCCTAGGTGTGAGTGTGATCGCAGATGGTTGTTCGTCTCTCTATGCCCTGCGATCGGCTGGCAACCGGTTCAGGGTGTGCCCTACCATTGCCCGTAGGCATCTTGGATAGTGCAAATACGCATGCGGCTTCAAGTCTCACATTTCATTTAACTTCTGGATCCTTACGCAAGTCAATTTCACATTTAAAGTGAGAAATATATTTCAAATGAATCTCTCTGGAAAGTCCACAATCTGAGACTTGCAGGCATGCAGAATTCAATGGCTCTTAACTCTTCGGTTGCTGCACAAGTTTTCACCGGTTACGCGGGTGGATGTGTCAGAAGCCTTGATGGGAAAATCACCTTGAAAGTGCCTAACAAAGGTGCATCAGGGATTGATTAAAGTGGGAACAGGAGAATATGCCTTTGATTGTTTTGTCCTTTGTTTGTAGTCTGAAAATGACCAATGCAGTACAAATATATTGTATATAAATATGTAAATCTGAGTTTGAAAAGTTTTAAGGTTTATCGAACGTTACACTGTTGGTTACTTGAGGGGAGGATCTTGGTCGCATTCATGACCCCGATTTTTAGGTCTTCCTTTTTTCACCTCTATTACGATTGGATGACATGGGTAAAAGCGTCTCTCTCTCTCTCTCTCACTCACACACACACACACACACACAAACTGTACTGTCCCAAAAATAGCTCATTTAAATGACATGCCTATAGCATTGCAACGCTCATGTCCAGGCTTTCCATGACATTTGATGGGACATTCGCCACTGCTATCATGGCTCTTGCAATTTGTAGTACAGTATATCCATGCATGCCCTGCGATTGGCTGGCAACCAATTCAGGGTGTCCCCCGCCTACTGCCCGAAGACTGCTGGGATAGGCTCCAGCACCCCCCGCGACCCTAGTGAGGATGAAGCGGTTCGGAAAATGGATGGATGGATGGATATATCCATGCATTGCCTTTGATGGGAACATCGTTACTGCCAACAATGCCACCACATTGGTGTGTGTTTCGGCCTGCTCTAGTCTACTCGAAGTCTCTCCATCTATTGCTAGGGCTGTGGAGAACTGTGGCGAATTGCGACCAGTGTGCAAAGTTAAGTTGTGTCATTATTTGGCGTGGAATTGAGCTCAATTCCTAATATGATCAAGTTACCAACACAAGCACGTTGGATAACTTGGTGACAAGCATCCAGGCTGGGTGTCTTCCTGGGTATGGTTGTTTCAAGAGGCTTCTAACCTTTGATGACGGAAACCACAAAGTAGACAGAGAAGTCCAGAGTAATGTATTTGTTGGTCAAAATCAAAATCATCAGCCACAGATTTGCCCTTTACAACAAGTTACGCTAGTCTGAAGTAGTCGAGCCAACGGGCATTTGTCAATTTATTCCTCTATTGTGAATAAACAGGGAAAAACAGAGCGCAACTCAGTTGCCATGAGAACGCTCTTTCACCAAATAACCTGTGGGAAAAAGTTTGTGCCCACTGTACTCGCAAGAGCACCATGTTGGTCACAGTTTGAGGCCAAAACCAAATCTTGTTTACACCCTCTCGACTTGCTCATAGACACATGCAGACAAACATTGACTAAGTGCGTGGAAACAATCTATGTGCCTCGCCGCAAGAGAACTGTCGTGCAGCTCAGCCGCCACATCCTGTGTAGCTGTGAGCCAATGGAGTGTACAAGAAGCCAAACTGCATGTCGTGTCAAGTGCCGTTGCGTTAGATATCCAGAACTAAACCGATCTCTTCAACAGAGCAGAAAACAAATCTGATAAAACACTTGATTTAACACCTTCATGAAAGCTGCAATAAAATGTGAAGAATAAGAAGTGTAAAGTACAGACTTGAAGATTATTCAATTGGGTCTGTGTTCAAAGGGTAAACGGTTTTAGTGCACTGGGGGAGGGGGGGGGGCGCTGGGTTCCGCTTGTGGTTTTGGGGTTTGTGGGTTTTTGCATAAGATGTAACGGTTCAGTTTCCTTGTCAGCGACATATTTGGGTTGTTTGAGACACCACTCGGGGGTGGGACAGTGACACAGAGAATTAAAAAAAAAGGCACCTTAAAATAGTCTGCTTGTCTGGTTTTGTGATGAAAAAAGTTGAAAAGTAAGCAGTTAAACTACACTGGTTACAAAATGGGGAAACAACCAACAGAAGGACATGTGGCATAAATTATAGAGAGTTTGCAGGAGCCATATAAAGGGCCAAGACAAAACTCAATCTTACCGAACTATGAACTCAAAGTCCTGCAATTACTTAACTTTTTTTCCCCACGTTTGGATAAACGGTGTACAAAGTAACATCAGCATACTAATGAGTTGAATTCATTTTGACACCCCTCTGATGAGGTAACCCAAACTTCTGTGAATTATCCAAACCCTGTGGCATTGATGAGTGCGAGTTGTCAGCACACGATTACAGTCGTTTAAACCCAGTAACTCAATAAAGCATGACCCAATGTTGGTCATTCTCTATTTTTTTGTCAAACAATTCTTGACAAGATGGAATAACCGAATTGTACACCATGATTAATCAAAACCTTCAACCACACAAGCAATAGTCGAATATTACCAGAGGTGAGATGGTCAGGGCCAGGAAAGCTGTCTAAGCAGCGCTTTTAACGCCTTTTAGTCTCTTTTACCCATTTCTGCTTTGTTTTTCTTCTTCTAAATGTGTTTGTTTTAAATCATGTCTGCTTGGCTTTAAAGTGTACATTTTATCCCGTGTTTTAAACTCTTGTAAAGAGTCTGAGTACGATGAAAAGCGCTTTCAAAATTAAATATAGTATTATTATTAATAATAAGCACTATCAGACATAGTAATCTAAATGCCCAACCTCCATTTTAATATTTGTAACAGGAAATTTTATTAATCCTCAAAGTCTATTTTCTTCATTCCTCCTTGTTGTGCTGCTTCCGACACATGTATGTGAATACAGGGTACTGGGATTTGTTTTGGGGTTTCCAATCAGAGTTCTAGATTGCCCGGATGCTTCAGAATTGTCATACAAATAATATTTATTATAAGCAATAGGACAAATTTGTCCAAGAAAGTACCCTGTGTGATATTTCTGTGCTCCCTTTTGTTGGTCAGAGCAAAAGTTGTTAGAACCGAGTTTGATTAGCAAAACAGGGCTGGAGCGATCTGTTACACATAAATACATGCTTTCAACATTCTTTGGTGATTTATTCTTTCTTTTTTTTGGTCATGTTATTAGCTAAATAGCGATTCTGAACTGTTCTGGCACAGTTCCGTACTGTTAATTTGTGCTTTTGTATCGACTTGATGCTTGTATGACACGATAATGGCAGAATTAAGTTGGGTGAATCCTCAAAACAGGCCCGGGTACCAAATGCACATCCCACTGCTGAACAGTATCATGACAGATGCGGCGGGAAAAAATATAACATGTCTCACTGAGGCGGCCCGGTAGCCCAGTGGTTAGCACGTCGGCTTCACAGTGCAGAGGTACCGGGTTCGATCCCAGCTCCGGCCTCCCTGTGTGGAGTTTGCATGTTCTCCCCGGGCTTGCGTGGGTTTTCTCCGGGTGCTCCGGTTTCCTCCCACATTCCAAAAACATGCATGGCAGGCTCGTTGGGCACTCTAAATTGTCCCTAGGTATGAGTGTGAGCGTGGATGATTGTTCGTCTCTGTGTGCCCTGCGATTGGTTGGCAACCAATTCAGGGTGTCCCCTGCCTACTGCCCGAAGACTGCTGGGATAGGCTCCAGCACCCCCCGCGACCCTAGTGAGGATGAAGCGGTTCGGAAAATGGATGGATGGATGGATGTCTCACTGATCTTGCCACTTGGACCAGGCGTGTGATTGTTGGCCATGGCAATGAGACAGGTTTTATTAAACGCGAAATTGATTCAAAAATGTTCTAAACATTTGTTCTGTATGCCCCCGCTAGTCTGAACATCACATGACCCAAACCAGAAAACAGGTGAGCCATGACAGTTGTTACCTAAACCCTGAGACATGCTGATGTTATTTTCAGTCGACAGCAAGTGGCAGTCGAAGGCAAAATGACAGCACCACTAGATGGACAGAAACAGGTGAATTTTTCTGCTTAATTCATACTCCACAAACGCAATATTAATCAGAATACGCTTTGTTTACCCTATTCGGGGGGGCATAGAACATTGACTTGACTTGACCTTTAAAGCAAAGACTAAAGATGAAGACAGCAAAAAATAAACGGGCCACTGCAACAAAGACTGTGGCTAATATTGGAGCAGACCGAGAAAAGTTTAGCATGCACATTTATTTTTTGTCAATTGTAGCAACGTATGTACAGTCAAACCTCGGTTTTCGAACGTCTCGGTTCTCGACCAATTCGGTTTTCCACCAAAAAGTTTGAGTTTTTTATGCCTTGGATGACGAACAAATTTCGGTTCTCGAACAAACTGAGCGCACTTGAATGCACCATTTGACTCCTCTCGCCTTCCTTACACGAGGAAGTGACGCTTCCTCGTGTCGCTTTCCATTGTGAGCAGACGTGTTCAGTAAACATTTTTATTTTAAAAAGAGCGTGGATTCGGTTTTCGAACAGCCTTCTGGAACGGATTATGGACGAAAACCGAGGTTTGACTGTATCTCCAAAAGTTGAAACGATAAGGAAAAGACAAATGTGCATGACCAATGAGTGACCAACAATAGGTTACTCACTAGTATGAGTGTTTGGACTATACCGTAGAGTAGGTACTAGAAACCCTCCCTGGTAACTTTTGCCTCTGAGTCAACAATAGTAGAGCTGTGTTAAGAGGTGTATAGGGTTCAAAGTTCAGTGTTTTAGAAAAGGAATACCGATGAACTGGGAACCACACGCCCACATCAGCAACACAAAGGTCAAATGGGGGCATCATGACTCAGTGGTGGAGTGGTCATTTCCAAACCCAGAGGTCGGGGATTCAATCCGCAGCCATTGCAACTTTGACGAATTGTCCTTGAGCAAGATGCTGAATTCCGAGTTGCTCCCGATGCTGCGCCATCAGTCGTTAAATGAGAAAAACAGTGACAAGTGCTTTGAATAACAAAGGTAAAAAAGTGCTGTGTAAGTGACAGCCCATTTACCAATTACCAATCATGTGAACTGCTATGGCCTTTCTCAATGTCACGACTACGTCAAAAATAAGTGATCAATTTTCATTCCAAAACAATCCAGCTGACACAATCAAGTATCTAACACAGCCCAGAAGGAGACTGGCCCGATACGCCCGTAGACAGCCTCTGGTATGGAGAGAGATGTGCAAATTAAAATGTAAAGCTGCTCAGAGCACCATCTTAACGAAATCCTATATTAAGGTGAGGAAGGAGTCAATGTGCACTGGAGGGAAGGAGGATGAAGGCAAGCCAACAGGGACTTGTGCCGCCTGTCTCATCCCTTTTCTACGCTATTATTACCTTGCTTATCTCTTCCCACACAATTTCCTCCCTGATATTTCTATTTTCTTAGCGTCTGTCTGTTAAAAGCATCCCTGACTCCCATCATCTGTCCTTTCATCAGCAAGCCACACTCAATGAGTTTCTCCTTCTCCCCCATGTTTTGCTCTCCATACGGCGCCTCCTCCTCCATCCTTGTGTTGGTTGCTTCTTTTGCTCTTTAGGTTTGCCGCATCTGGCAGCTCCAGACGAGGCCCGCCTGACTGGAAGAGGAGAAGGAGAGATAATCGGGCTAATCCCTCCGTCATCCCGGAGGCTATCACGCTACTCTCTAACCCCCTAATCCCTCTAATTCCCTCACACTCGGCAGTCAACCTCGCTGTCAGACACATCGGGATCCTGATCGCCAGGCAAGAGCTGTAGGCGCTGTGTGTTTGTGTGTGTCTCAGTGGCTTCCTTTTAATCACTCTGTGGCCTTGCGGACCGAATGACCTGAGAAATCCGTGGAGGGACTCGAACGATTGGATAAACAATCTGCAGACAAAACACAAATACATTTCTGGGGAAAAGAGGTCTGCCTCTTGCTTTTGATTTTAGAGCTGTATGACAAGGTTATTCATTCCCTTCCGCCTCTTTGTTACACTCCATTGTTGGTGCACGTGGTGAGAATGTATAGGCGTGCAATTATCAGCAAGTGCAAGGCAATTCATAAACACATTTTAGTTGCAGTTTTGCTCAAGATGGCAGGAGATATGAAGAGACATAACAGCTCTAATTTGGGTTTTTTTTGGATTGCCAACAGTTATCTACACAGTGTGTTCCAGGAGCTGGGGAAGTTCCGTTATAACTTGGCCGTTTTTACTTGCGAGGAAGTCGACATAGAAGGCAGCCATTGCTCTTTAATTTTTATGTTAAGTAAAAACGTATCCAGTGAAACTCCTCTACAATGAAACCTACATGGGCGAAAATATCCCCTAGTGTGAAAAAATCTTCATGCATTAACACCATTACCACTTTCCTGCCCCCCATACAACGAAAAAAAAAAACCTGTTGCATTATATGAAATCTTTTTCTCTGCTCTTGCCTCGCGACGAGATTCACTACAACAAAATCTAATCCAATAGCGACCTCTACTGCTTCATTTGGAAACGGCAACAGCAACCACCACACTGCTTTACCCATGCGTAGCAGTCCAGGAAATATTTATTAGTTTCAGACGCAGTAAGAACGCTGCATTGCTAAAATGGCTACAAAACGGACCCTTGGATGTTAAGCAGCTAAGACAAGAAGATCTCCGATGCTGGAAGAGAGGGTAAAAGTGATCACAATGAAAGACGGAGGAAGCAAAATAAAAGACATTATCGAAGAAATGTATGTAAGTGAAAGTGAATGCTCAATTTCTTTCCCTTTTTTTCTTTCTACACTGACAATATGAAGTGTCAAATAAGTGTATGCTCATATTTATGCCCTATTGGAATAAAAATAAAGTGTACACATGCGTTTGTGTGTGCGTGTACACATTCGTTTGTGTGTCTGTGTGTGTTTACATCTGAGATCAAATTTGCTAGAGTGAAAAAACCCCTGTTGTGAAAGATTTCTTGCTGCAAACATGATTTCGTGGTAGAGGAGTTTCACTGTAATGCTTTCATACTTACATAACATGAATATCTAAAATGGCAAGTTGCATTTATAACAACTGAGGGTCCGGCTCACATTTTGCATTGTAACTCATCCCAAACGTCTTTGTGGGGTCTACCTCAGGGTTCTCAATTTGTTCAATGTCAAACTCGATGGGCACTATTTTTCATAGAAAGCGCACATGCATTGGGATGTTAAAATGGGCAAATCTTGATTTTCATGCAGGTCCATTGGCATGCTTGGGAGTTTGGCAACTCATTCTGGCAAACCGAGGGCATTTTCCTTTGCACGCCCCCAGTGCAGCTGATCATTTGGTGGCAGAAAGTAGACTAATCTTTAGACTTTAGCTAAAAGCAGGTCTTAATTGTGGCACAGGCGGTGTAGTGTGATTTTGGTGGATTTGATCAAGGTGCAGGCAGACAGATTCTGCAGTCGTGTGTGGTGGACGTCATCATAGTTCATTTTCAAATATGAAAATCGTCTTTCATGTTTTTGAATTGCAACATTCTGGCCATGGGACAGCTATAGGTGTTGAGGGTTGGCGGGGTGTCACCCACGGACCCACGATCGGAGGTTGAATGCGGTCTCAAAGAGCCCACTTTGTAACAGCCAACGCTACATCACAGTGACGTGCAGTGAGGGTTGGGGTTGGGGAGGCACTAACTGAAATGAAATCCTCCATTTTCAGGGCGGTAAATTACAGCTTGTAGCATCGCATGGCGATTTTTACTATAAAATGGTCAAAATAGATTAAGAACGACACCAAAATCATAATCGAGCGGACAAATATTAATACTTCAGCCTCACCTGCCTCCCCTGACTGCATGCCACTGCTACATCATCCATAAATGGAGAACTTCTTGCAGTTCCTTTCAAATATACTTTGCGCGCGTCGATCTCCTGCATGGACGCAAGTGAGTCCGTTTATGCTTCGTCATGTACATCACACACCTCTCCTCTGCTGAAGTTAAAGGGAATGCGAGGAGATTGGCTGGGAAGCAAGTGGCCTATTTCTAACTGTACCTGTCTAAAAAAAACCAAAAAACATTCCACCCATATGCACAGTTAGACCGTGCTTTGTGCTTGGCTTGCGCTGGGCACAAAAAAATGGCCCCATGTCTTTATGGACTTTGCTTGGCCATGCTGGAGGGAAAAGGGCCTTCCCCAAACTGTTCAATGGGGGATACTCACTACTTTTGTCCTCAGCGTCTCCATCTAAGGCAGCTGAAAATAAAGCATGCTCTCACACTGTCTTTTTAATCCAATGTCACCAGTGAAATGTGACATCTGGTGACACTTCCTCCCACTGCCGTGATGTCTCAGTGGGGCTGTGGCAATGATGTGAGTGCTGGCATTGTGGCCAGTGCGAGAGATTTAGGCGAGGGAGACAGCTCATCAAGCTGGCGAGCCAGCCAAGTGGAGTGTGACAAATCTCCATTTACCATCGGCGCACGGGGGCAAGAGTAAAATTAGAAACTCCGCTGCCTCGAACTCCCCGCTGCTAATTCCATTTCGTGCAAATTAATAAATGTTTTGTCCTCCCCCCCCCAAGTACACCCCCGCGCGCTCACCCCCCCCCCTCATCTGTTCTCCTTGACGAATTGCATTATCTCAAGGAGAAGAAGATGCTCATACACTAGTAATGAGACATTGTTAGGCAAATCCCAAGTCGGTTCCAGCATTGTTTATGGAATAATCGCCTGATTATCAGCTTGAGAAGTGTGTTGGTGTGAGAGTGAGAGTGGGCGAGAGAGACAGAGAGAGAGCGAGAGGAAGAGAGAGAGAGAGAGAGAGAAACTGCTACTTGGCCTCAGGGAAGCGCGTAAGACTTGTTTTATGTTGTTTTCCTTTAGTTATCATTATTACTGTTTCCTTCATGACAAGAAAGCACTCCTGATAATTTGGCCATTTATTAAATAAAGTAACTCACTGCAGGGAAATAAGCAGCATGTTAATGGCCAACTTGTTGTGATCTCCTTTGTAAAAGGTGTAATTCTCTGTGAAACCCAAGTTGTTTTTCTTAGTTTGTTCACTGATAGAACACCTTTGATTTCAAGTCACCTGACCTCCAAAACGTGCGAAAGTGCCTCTTTAATCTCTACCCATGTTTGGAGTGTGCCTGCCACGCATGCTTTTGGAATGTGGGAGGAAACTGGAGTACCCGGAGAAAACCCACGCAGGCACGGGGTGAACATGCAAAATCCACACAGGGAAAGCCGGAGCCGGAATTCAACCCTGCACCTTTGCACTGTGAGGCCCACGTGCAGTTGAGGACCGGGCCGCGCTGAGATAAAACAAATAAATTAACAAATGATCATCTTGGCACAATATTTGTAACTTTCTGAAAAGACGGACACGTGGCTCCATAAATAACTTAAGCCCCTTTAAAATCCAATTTTAAGCACCAATATTGTACACTTGTAATTTACACTCAGTGATTGTCCTTAGAATGGATGAACCTTGCATTTGAGCTGGCCAAGTTGTGAAGACAGGAGGTGGTAGGAAAAAAATGGAGGAAAAACGTAAAAATGGAAAAAAGAAAGACCGGACAAAACAAAAAGTTGCTCTCGTGTCACGGATCAGACCGGCAGGTACGGTGCACCTTGCTGTTGAAAATCTGGCCCTCTTCAGAGATACACCGGAGGTAAATTTGGACGCTTCGTCTGGCCGACACGGGTTTAAGGCGTTCGCCTGGTTCTTGCAAGTATAACTGATGCGATTGGATACCGCTCAGCATACCACCAAAACAGTAAAAAAAAGATTCTTGAAGACAAATAAATGTGGCAGCAAGGGGGGAAAAACAGGGGTTCCCAGTGAGGACCCAGCTGCGCCCACGTGGCCAGGAGAAAAGAAAAGAGCAGTAGCCAGAGGGTCCGCCGTTCAACTAGAAAAGAGGAACAACAACAAAAAAAAGACCAAGAGAGACAAAAGCAGAGCCGGAACAAAAAAGAGCGAAAAAGAAACTGGCTTCAGCTTTTACAGGCTGCAAATTCACACCAGGCCACTCCTGCAGTCTCATGTGAGGCTAAAAAAGCCGGGTCCTTGTCGACTCCCTTCCCATCAAATAAGTAAGATCAAATGGAGAAAGGGCCAAGTTAATCAAAGCCACACCTTTGGTAATACTATATTTAAAAATTATACTTTGCGAATAATAAAGCTTTGTAATCTAAGAAATATTCAGTCAATCAGCCCAAAATAATTCTGAAGTAAATAATACGTAATTGGGGCGGCACGGAGGTTCAATGGTTAGCGCATTGACCTCACAGTGCAGAGGTTGTGGGTACGATCCCGGTTCTGGCCTTCCTGTGTGGAGTTTGCATGTTCTCCCTGTGCTGGCGTGGGTTTTCTCCGGGTACTCCGTTTCCTCCCACATTCCAAAAACATGCATGGTAGGCTAATTGAACACTCTAAATTGTCCAAATGTGTGACTGTGAGTGTCTATTATTGGTTTGTCTCTGTGTGCCTTGTGATTGGCTGGCAACAGGTTCATGGTTTCCCCCGCCTACTGCCCGAAGACAGCTGGGAAAGGCTCCAGCACACCCGCGACCTTCGTGAGGATAAAGTGGATTAGAAAATGAATGGATGGATGGATAATACGTAATTCAAAGCTGTAACTCTTCTCCAAACTAATCTAATTAACGCAAGAACACAATCAGACATGAAACACATTTGCAATATCTTTTAAAGTGATTCTCAAATGTCCTTACACATGACAGTACAGTACAAACATTCAGACAGAAACTCATGTCCCCTTTTTAGGCACTCCATTGTCATCTCGATGACACTGCCTGACCAGCTGACTATGCCATAATGAATTGCAGAGGCCACCCCAGAGTCAAAGGTCTTAGGGAGTGACCCTGGAACTCCAAAAGACCTCCGTAGTTTCCTGAGTAGGAAGAGGCGGCTCTGTCCCTGCCTGATCAGAGCATCCGTGTTGTTAGACCAGTCTAGTTTATTGTTGAGACGAACACCCGGGTACTTGTATGAGGTCCCCCTCTCTCTGTCCGTACCCTGGATGTTCATCGGTGCAGTTGAAGACTGTTTCCTGCAGAAATCCACAACCAGCTCCTTAGTTTTCCTGGGGTTGATCTGGAGGTGGTTCTGCAGGCACTAGGCCACGAAGCCCTCTGTCAGTCCCCTGCACTCCCGATCATCTCCGTCTGTAATGGCGGAGTCATCACAGACCAAATCGTTGTCAGTCGACTTAAACTCCGATCAAACACCAACATGTGTGCTTGCTTTTCAACATGAAAGTAAAATGTTGCTTGATGATGTTGCGCTTCCAAACTTTTAATGAGTCAGTCCGAAAAAAAAAAAAGTAAACTGTTACAGCTGTAAAAAGGAGGAGGGGCCTCCCCAATACTTAATATTTGTCAAACATACTGTGTGTGCGTGTGTTTATTTTTATTTTTCATTTTGCGGTAGAAAGAATCCGTATTCATGTCATTGCATAAATCAATTATTGCCTCTGCAGGGTCAGGGACCAATAATCATGTTCCATTCTATTGCCTGGAATCTGGGAAATAAATTTGCCGGGGTTGAACCTCCTCGTTCGTGTTCATTTCATTTGTGCTGATGATTTGAATTCGACCCTGGCTACCAAACAGGTGTCGGTGGGCAGAAGAGCCAATCACCCGACAGGAAATAGAGCAGTCTGCGGGTGCCTTAATAATTCAATATAAATTATATTCAAATATCAGTGCTCGCTGTGCCGTTTGTAGACCATCCTCCGGGCCACAATACTTATTAAGGACAGAAATTATATATTCATAACAGAGGATATTGCTGCTTGGTTATTTATAGCGCGGTTGCATATTTTTAAGTACTATTTTGTCAGCGCACTCCCCAAGCAGTCTTCGTTGAGCTTCATTGTGTATACTGTATACACGTTCCGTGCCAACCTTGCAGGAGGTGAGCGGGGAGGGGGCAATGTCGGAATGGCTAAACAGAAAGGGTGCCCGCAACACCCCCATCCCCTCTATGATTTTGAGGTTCAACGATCTTGTAGCTATTTCTTTGTGTTCCGTCTTGGTAATTAGGGTGTCATTCTCTGTCGCCACGAGACGGCGGAACATCCTAGGGAGCTGGTGGCCAACATTGTTCGCCGTCATCCGGGCCTCTTGAGGACACAACGATGTGATCACACTCAATCAGTGTGGAAGAAATGAAAACCTGCAAAAAAATAAATAAATTAGGAGCTGCATTCAACATGGAATAGGCTACTATATAGTCATTCATATAGGACACTGCGCTTTATTTTCAATGCAAAATAGGAAGGGGGAAAAAAACATGTTTATTTACAAAACAAAGAGATAGGGGGGGGGGGGGGGGGAGGGTTATAAACCGTTAACATGAACCCTGGCGCGTAAACCCATGATTTCTTTGTGTGCTTTGCTTGGTGTTAACCTTGTTATCCGAATCCTGGACCCAGGTGTGTACCGAACAAGTGACGAGACTGAGATTGCTTGAAGAGGCATCTCAATTTGTTTGCACTTGAACTCTCATGTGTTTTGCTAAAACGTGAATGCAGAAGAGACCAGAGCTAAAATGATCGCAGAAAGTGTTGGCAAATCCCAAATACAGCAGAAATGTTTTGGAGAGTTGAGTGGAGGATCTCTCTGGTGGTCGGGTGCATGTTTTTTTGTTGTTCTTTTTTTGGGGGGTTCCACATGTCCTTTTCAGCAAACCTTGAGTTTATAAGCCTTGTTAATCCTACTTGCGCGGAAGTCTCTCGCTGGTCTTGTGTAGGCATCATTGCCGGCTGGTTCTAGGCACAAGACTGGAGACGTTTTTTGTTTTTCTGTGTGGCCGCTACCACTGCGTCACCTAAACCCCCGACGTGCCTCAGCGCACCGTCACTGCCAGAAGCGAACTGCAGGGAAGCTCCACCCCCTTTTATTCACATGAACTCAGAACATGGTATCCTTCCACATAACATAGGACCAAACATGAAACAATAGTGCCAGTGGCATACATCGTACCTCAACAAGCCTTAATCTGTTTTCAAAATCGGGCACCCTGTGACCGAAATGTTCATTTTTTCCAAGGGATGCGAGTCATTTGATGTGAACACAGTACTCAAACTACAACCTGTGGTTGATGGTTCCAAACCAACATTTGGGCAGTTCAGAAACCATTAGTTTGTCCATTTGTAAGGCAAAACAGTTCAATTTGAGTTGCGTCAGACCATAGGACATGTCTCCAAAAATGTACGCCTTTGTCCATGTGTGCATTTGCAAACTGTAAAATTATAAAAAAAATTATGTTTCTTTTGGAGTACAGTAATAGCTTGTTGCCAGCAGAGTGGCCTTTAAACCCATGCCAGTAGAATACACGTTTTACCATGAATAATGACACACTCCTACTCGCTTCAGCCAGCATCTTCACTGGATATGTTGTTTTTGTTCTTTGATTGATTTGCACCTTTTGGACACAGAGTGGTGTGGTAGCTGAATATTGCCATGGTATAAAGTTGAAATGGATGAATATGACAGCTTATGGTATCTGGAAAGCAACACAGCAACACTGTTATTATAATTATGATTATTTCCGGTGCCAAAATTACTGTTGAGAGCTTTGTGCAATACTTGTACATTATTAGCTGCAAACACACAGTTTCCTGAACTTTGCTTAGTATTCAGCTAAATTTTAGACATGGAATCAGAGCTCCATTACTCTGTGAATTCCTATCGAATGAACTCTGATTATGCAACAGGATTTTATTTCAGATGTGTTTGACACAAATTATTATGGGACTGACATTCTTCAATTGGTTCCAGCTGATGGGCTAATGTACAGTACATAACTTACTTCAGCTACTGTGAATTACACTTCACTATGGAATAATAAATAATGGAAGTTGAACAAGAATGCAAGACCAAGAATTATTATTCTGCTCTCTGGCTCTAAATCCTACTGAGATGTCATCCAGTGTATTGCCATTACAGGTACAATATGTCGCATATATTTCACGTGGTTGTTAAATCGCCTTTCCATTAATAGACTGAAGAATATCGCTGCAATCTACAGGGCGAGCCTCTTTTTTTGAATTGTGGGCAAGCAGCAGTAATAGGGTTTGTGACGCCATTATTGATTTTAATGGATGTGGTCACTGCAATTGTTGTCCTGCTTGGACTGTTTTTATGAGTAGCCGTAAAATAACAGCAGGGGGTATTGCCTGGATGATTTCCATGTATTGCAATCAGAATTTACAGTATGTATTGCCCCATTACCCAGCTTTCCACTGGTTACTCCTGCAACATTAGCAATTATTTTCACATGGTTTACCCTCATAAAGCCAATAATCTCGTGATTTAAAGCCTTGGCAAGGCTGTAGGAGCGAGGCTTTCCCTTTTTAGATTTCAGGCTGCTATTAAATGAGCTTTCCAAGAACAAATTATTTGTGGGTTTGGCGAAAAAAAAAAAAAAAAGAATGGAGGGGCAACCCAGCACAAGTGTGGGAGGCTGAAGCAATTGAAGCTATCGATGCATGTGCCAAGCGTTGAAACATTTTTTGTGTGGCCATTCCGTGTAGGAGTATGCTTCAAGTGTGTGCTTGTGGAGATGAATGACTTCAGAAAGTGGTGGGAGTACGGCAATCTGAAAGACATACACCCATCAACATTTAAAAAAGGGATGCCGAAGGAAAGGGAATTGAACAACCGGTGTGATAAATTGGAGGAAAATGAACGAGATGTCCAAAAGCTCACATTGGATGAAATAGACTCCATGAACATGGACAACATGGAGCGTATCAGGTAGGAGCAGGAATGTGAGAAAACGGCTCAGAACGGATTTGACAGATGGCATTGCAAAATAGATTGTGCCTACTGTTTTCCTGCGCTGATGGTTGAGCTTTCTGTTTGTGTCTCTCACAGACGGTTGCAGTCCAGTGATGTTCATGAAACTACAAAATAGGGCCACTCGCACCACCCTCAAGAAAGTTGGGTCTTTTTCTGGTTCCTGAACGACATGGGTCAGTCCCCTGCTAGTGGTTATGTAAAGATAACTTCTATTTTTGAAACCTGGGGTCCTTCTGAAAGAGCCTGGTGTTTTTTAGTTGTGGGGACTTACCAGTCTAGGGACTTTTTTTTTTTTAATGTAATTTGGCTTTTAATGTGGGGAGCGTGCTTGAACCAAACCCAAACACACACGTTCACATTAAACATGTAATCTGAGGGAACAGATGCACACAGAGAAATGAAGACTCACCCAAGCAACTACGAATACACTAACTCACAGACATCTCTGCAAAAAAATGCTAGCCAACACACAGGCGCACATATGCACGCACTCAGTGTGGTCCGACGTTTGGCACTCCAGTCTGTAATGAAGTTTTAGTGAAGGTCTACCAAGGAGGCCGACCCAGGCAGCCAAGACGGCCTGCGGTCTCATTCAGACAACCATCCAGCCTAAGTGTGTTGGCCCGGCCCAGTGCTCAGTTAGTGGGTGGGATGGTCCGGTGATCTAATCCGGCGCAGCAGAGGGTGGAGGTTTGAGGAAAACTTGGTCAGATGTGGCTACTGTGGGACACCATGAAGGCCGGTCATTTATTTGTTGCCACAAAAGGGCAAAGGCGGCCTCTTGTGTTCCCTTGCCTCATCTTCATCTCCTGCCTTGATGAGAGCTCAGGGGCCACCTCGGAGAAGACAATGAGAAAACACGTCATAAAGGAAATGTCACATATCCGCTGTTTACACACCTCCTCTACAATAACAAACACTCAGACGCTGTTTCAAAGTGGAATTCCAGACTAATAAAAGACTTTCCACTGGCACACCACAAATGCATACGCAAACACACAAATTCACTGAAGTACAACATGGAAGCTTCCTTCAAAAACACAATCTGAATGCCACCAAGGCAAGGGCAGTCACCTTAGGCTGCTCCCAGTAATCATCTATGATGTGCGGGCTTGAAGTCTATCATGGGATTTGGTGACTTCTGACATCATCACCACATAAGAGAGGCGGACCTTCGCCAGTTGTGACCAGAGTATCAGTTATTTTTCTAATTATTATTTCTATTGTTATTATTTGATTATATTTTTTTAGATGTTAATTTGTTTTTTCATTAGTTTTCATGAATAACCTACTCTAGGTGTGAACATCTGCTGACATGGCAGTTTCCCATTTTGGTCTGAAAGAGACAGATAAATAAATTACAGCTCTACTGTAAAGCATCTGATGCCCCAATTTGCACCTGGAATGTAGTGCGAACATGGCCCACTTCAGTAAGTCACAGATATGGCCTGTCAGGATAACAATTTCTTGTCGGATGATATGTTTTCTCAGAAACTATCACAAGGGAGCCCTTTATGTACCACAATGGATTCTGTTCCCAAATGAAAACAAAGCATGAAATTTGGCGGGTGTCAAAAAAGTCTTAAATCATGTGCCACGGCAGATTTAACAGAAAGCTTTGGCCTCGCGAGTACCTCTACCGACCCAAGAAACAAAATAAAACTACATAAACCACATATAATTGCTTGAAAGACTGATTAGAGAGTAAGGGCTCATCTCATTTGTCAAATGGCCGCTTCCTATGTCTTGGCCTATGTTTACATGCTAACGCTAGGCACAAGACTTTCGATCAAGAAGTGTGGAGATTGGCAGAGGAGCGAGGCGGGAGTAGATAGAAATGTTTGGGGGGCAAGGAGACAATCGCTCCTCAAAGTCATCATTTGATAGTGACGGTATAAAGATAAAGTCATGACATTGATGTGTGTTACAAATGAAGTGTCTGTGTGGCTGAATTATGACTATCACCGCAAATGTCCACTTCACGCTGTTTGTTAGAACTGAGATTCAATTCAAATGAAACAGCGACACGACTACGCTTCACAAGTTTTCAAATGCAAAGATGATCGTGCTTGGTCCATCTGTTTCATGTTTTGAGGAGCCAGGAACGTTGCAATTAGAGACTTGAGATGAGACCTCAGAATGTTAAAATGGCCCTTGCGTCCTCTGGTTTTCTGTATGAGGGAAACCAAACGGGAAGTTGGGTCATTTAAGAACAACTTAAGTACCAACAGATCCATTTGAACTTTGTAGATAGGGAGCCCATGAGCTGCGAAATACCTGATTTCATTGCTGGCACGAATGGAACAGTCCCCTTTTCAGTCCGTCCCTAGTAAATATATGCCCTCTACAGGGTGCCTTTGTCAGTGGAAGGAGAAAGGAGAGATGTGATTTCTGTTCACGCTTTGTTGCATAAAAAGTTGGATGTCATGTATCTTATAAACCAATCCATCCCTTTTCGATACCGCGTTAGGGTCGCAGAAGTGTTATCCCAGCTGACATTGGGTGAGAAGCGGGATTCACCTTGACTGGTCGTCAGCCAATCAGCATTTGCAGAATGAACCTCTTATGTACATTATGTGATTTATCTCTTCACAGCAATTTTATGTTGCCCATGTCACGTTGAAGTAACTCGCATGTCTGTACCTTACTACACTCAATTGCTCTAGTGTAATAGACGAGACGACATTTCGGCCCGGCTTACATTGTCAATTGCACCTGTCACACAGTAAATGGTTACCAAGCCAATTTCCTCTTGCCAATTCTCACTTTCCTGCAATTGCTTTGTCTGTCTTTTGACCCTGATGGTTCTATGCCTTCGTTTTCTCCTCTTGTGTTCAAGCTGATGGCTAAAATGACATGGCTGTCATTTTTATGAGACTATAATTGTATATTTCAAAATGACTTTGAAGCAGACAGAGACGAAAATGACGAGCAAGGAGAAGAAGGAGAAGAGCAGGGAGAGGAGGTTGTGTCCCCGGAGCTCTCTGTGTGTTTCCAACAGAATTGATGACAACTTCAAGTGAAGTCTAAAACCTCGGAGCGCTTGTCAACATTTCATGCAAGTTGGACAGCGTGATTGCACTTCTATTGGAATTATATTTCAGGGTAAGCTATGTTTTGCAGTCTTGGGGCAGGGATGTTTTGTCCATGGAGTAATCTGCAGGAGGCTAATTTAAAGACACCATTTCCCATAGTAAACACAGCATTTAACACCCATATGGCAGCATTGACTGTTTGCCGCGTTACTGATCTCAGTCTCAGCCATCATAAATGCGATTTAATGCTCGAGCGTGGAGATTTATTTAGAAAGCTGCAGGTACTTTTTAGCTCAAAAATCCTAGAATGAGAAGTGCAGTCAAAAGTAACAACAAATGATGCCTGTTATGGAACTGAAGGGGAGAAAAAAAAACGCTAGGGAAAAAAGAAATTTTCTTGGAGCGACTGTTGTCTAATTCGCTCATTGGAGTCTGGCAAGAGCAGCGCCATGTTAAGTGGCTTCGTGAGTTTATCCAGTGAGGTCAGAGAGAAAATAAAAACATCACGCGAGGCTTACAATTACAGCCCTCGAACATGACAACCGTCTGTTTTTGTGCTTTTGACTGAGGGCCCGCTTTAATGGTCGGTTCAGCTGCAAGACAAACAAACAGTCATCGGGTTAGTGTAACCTCTGTCTACGGCTGCAAGTCAGGCTCTGCCAGTGAAGACAGCCAGGAAAGCTTAGCTCTGCTGCAGAAGTAGCTGTGGTTTTGGTGGAAGGGTAAATTGCAGCGCAGAGCAAAGTTGTGGTTAGTATGCAACCTACTCACACACTCACTTGAGTGTCTCTTCTCACACACACACAGACACACACACATGCGCAAACAGGGAAGCGGCTGCATACAGGACTGCTTGGTGAGAACTTGAGAAAACTGTTCATACTTACTAATGAAAATGTCAGGCACATCTAAGAAAGAAATTCAAGCGCTGTATTAAAAATACAGTTCTGCTGTTATTAAATAAAATGCAAAATTTTTCATAAAGCCAACACCATATTTTCTTGACCATACGGCGCACTGTATTTAAAAGTGTATTGTCAGTTACGGGTGCTATTGCTGTATTTAACACATACACAAGAAGCACTGTGTTAGTGGACGTAGGCAAGGTAAACGCTCTCTTCGTAAATACGTAGCATGAATGCACGCTAGCGTGTGTTTTTAAAAAGGCAGCCAGAGCAAAACGGAGTTCAGTAGTATCTTATTGTACAGTCAAACCTCGGTTTTCGAATGTCTCGGTTCTCGACCAATTCGGTTTTCGACCAAAAATTTCGATTTTTTTTATGCCTCGGATGGCGAACAAATTTCGGTTCTCGAACAAACTTAGCACACTTGAATGCACCATTTGACTCCTCTCGCCTTCCTTATACGAGGAAGTGACCCTTCCTCAGGTAGACGAGGAAGTGACGCTTTCTCGTGTTGCTTTCCATTGTGAGCAGACGTGTTCAGTAAAAATTTTTATTTTAAAAAGAGCGTGGTTTCGGTTTTCGAACAGCCTTCTAGAACGGATTATGGACGAACACCGAGGTATTTAACAATCCTCATCCTCAAATCCATCAAAGTCCTAATCTTCTGTATCCAAAATGAACCGCTGGGCAAGGTCAAAATCAAACACGCCAGGTTTCCCTCGCATCATTTTCAGAGTCGGTCGCGTTGCCGTGCGGCTCCTCAGAAATGATGCTTCTGCGAAAGCTCAAACAAAAGTGCGAGCAGACACAATCCAAATCCCAAATTGTGGCGTAAATCGCCAGCGCTCCCTCCCAGTCTTAGTAAAGCCGTGTTCACCATTGCTCCCACGCCGCTTGCAACTTCACTTTGCCCGTTTCTGTCCATTACCATGGCAACCAAGCACAACAGTAAAAGCCGACTTCTCATTGTCGTGTTTCAAAATGCTAAGTGTGCTTATCACTCATCACTTGCCATAACCCAAGTGGGCCAGCTTTTTCTAGTAAATACGCCGGATGTTGCTGTGCCACAATTGACCTTGCCCAGATAGAGAGATGGCACACTTTGATAAAACGAAGGCACCAAGCATCATGGATTAGTTGATCTTGAATCCTCTCACAGCTGCTCGATTTCCATGGTCCTTTGCATAACTGATAGCTTGCAGTTTAAACTGTTCTTCATCAGTGCGTCTCTTTGTAGGTGCCATTTTTGGCATGTTGTTTTGCACAATGCACGTACTGGCATCTACTGGGGGCGAGCCTTTCGCGTCCTCTTTCACACCCACCCTTCCCACTTTAACGTCCGCATGCTGTCCTCAGTTAACTCAGCACATCAGTTTGTCAAGAGGTCCCGTCATCAAAATCAATACAGTAGAGTATTTGAACTATTAATGATTTTGTGAATAACTTCAAATGACATAAATATCATTGGATTTTTTTTATAATCAGGCAAATGCAGACAAAAATTTAACACATTGACAGAGTACGATTTAGGATGTGGTATGGGGTTTTTTTCCATTAAAAAGGAAATAATAATACAGTAATCTCATACAATGAGAAACAAAAGACTGAACAGAGAAAACCAAAAACTCACAAGTCTCCAATTGTGGTCTTCTATGTGTTGTCTTTGGGCTACAACTTGAGGCAACTGAATGTGGAAATAATTTGAAACAAACAGTTTTAAAGAAAAGAACTTGCTTTCCATCTTTTTATAGTTCTTGCACTTGAATGTCAAGACATGAGACAGTCAAAGTTTTGAAACGTGTAGCATGAAAATCAGTTTGTTTTACCGATAAAATTGTTTTTATTGATTTATTTATTTTCAATGCTTGCCATTGTAGTGAATTGATCCAGGTTCCGCTTCTTAAACTAGATATCATGACATTGTGTAGGTGTATCAAATGAAGAGTCTTTCAAACACATTCCCACGGGTGTGCGTCTAAAGCCAGTAATGGCTTAGCAACACTTCTAGCCGACAAACCTACCCGTGCCCTTTTCATCAGGAGGCGCTTTGCACTTTAAGATCTGTTCCAAACCTAGTGGGAACATGTACACTAATGGGAACTCATTAGATGGACCTTAAAAATATCCTGTTAGGTGACATTAAAATATTGCATCAGTCTGTGTTCGCGACCGTTCAGACCCGAGGGGCTAATCAGATTATCTCAGACAAATTTCCATTCAGAGAGAGACCTCGTTTGTAACTACTGTACCTGTTGTTTGGTTAACGCTTTAATTCACTGTAATCTTTTACACTTAAAATGACTACGGATTGAAATGAGCTACAGTATGTCTGTTCCAACGTGCTGAGCTACTTAGGCATCGTGCTATTGAACCCGAGTGTTCCTCATGTCAGACCGCTTTTGTTCTGTGGAAATACACACAAGACAGAGTATCCAATTAGAGAATGGAAGAACCGCACCAAAACACCCACACACCTGCTGCTCATCCTCCACCACGGCCCCCTGTGTTAATGGATGGCAGTCTAATTACCACTCTCACACTGAGACGACTTTCTCCACACTTGTCTCCCAGGACATGAGTGCATGTGTGTGCCTCGCGGTCGTGGGGGTTAGCTTCTGTCAGCTCAGACACATTTCTCATTAGGCCACCTCTCCTGTCATTGGTACACGGACACTGCCGGCGCTACAAGCAAGAACACGTTCAACACAGCACAATATTCAGCTTAGTGTCCAAAAAAAAAAAAAATAGCCATAGCGTAACTCTGTTAGTCTTTTATCAGCAGATCATCGAAAAACGATGATTGAAAGATAAAACCGCACGACACGTCTTCACAGTTTAGTTTAGAAATAGCAATGGGAGAGAGCTGCTGATTTCTTTCCTTCTTCTTTTCCTTCTTGACACTCCCGCTGTCCATGAATGAGGATTGTGTTTTGAGTCTGTTGATTGTCACTCGCTCTTTTTGTATAAAACTAAAATGACCTCGACCACAATGTCTGAGTGTACTGCTCTATATATACCAACAAAGAGCAGCAGGCAGGCCTACAGAGGAAAAGTGGTTCAACAAAGCAAAACAAAAGGTCACCTGGCTCCGAGCAGCATGACGGACTCAAGCTCTCCTCAGTGACTGTCCAGGTCTGTGCCAAAAACAAAGTCCTTACCCTTGAGGCCTAATTAGCCCTTCAGCGAATGTGTTGCTAATCGTTTATAAATGTGCTTGCTCTAATTTATTTGACCCACGGTGTCACTATGTTTTAATATAGTGGGGGAGTAGTACTCCGTTTACTGGATGATTGTCCCATCTAATGCGGCATTAAAGCAGTGTTAATGATGAGCTTTTAATGGCGCAATGAAGACAAGCTCATCTCATAATTAGTACAAACAATGACTATATGGAGTCATTAAACACAGCTGGTGACCACAACAGTATTTTCAAAACGACAAATTCTACAGTTGCATCTCTATCTTTTTGCACAACAAAAGTCAAGTGACGCTCATTTCAAGATGTCGGGGATCATCGTGTAAACGTTGCCTCAACAGACGACTGGAGACCTCATTGTGGAAAGTAAACCAAACAACAGAGCAGGTTATGTTACAAATAGTGCAGAAAAACACTTTCTTTACAATGAAAAACACGGTATGTTGGATTTACTCAATTTAACTTGCATCATGCAAAAATGCATCTAAATCAAGATACAGCCACTCAACCAAATAAAGTTGATTAAATTCAACACCATTTCTTTCAGTGCACAGTATTTTCTTTCACCTAATATTAACGGTACAACTTTCCATCCATCCATTTTCTGATCCGCTTATCCTCACAAGGGTCGCGAGGAGTGCAGGAGCCTATCCCAGCTGTCTCCGGGCAATAGGCGGGGACACCCTGAACCGGTTGCCAGCCAATCGCAGGGCACACAAAGACGAACAACCATCCGCACTCACACTCACACCTAGGGACAATTTGGAGTCTTCAATCAGCCTGCCATGCATGTTTTTGGGATATGGGAGGAAACCGAAGTACCCGGAGAAAACCCACGCAAGCCCGCGGAGAACATGCAAACTCCACATAGGGAGGCTGGAGCTGGAATTGGACCCGGTATCTCTGCACTGTGAGGTCAACGCGCTAACCACTGGTCCACCGGGCCGCCTATAAAACTTTTTCCCATTTAAATAACATTCATCCATGTCTGATACCGATATTTATTTGAGGGTAACGTCAGCTGGCTTCCTGGGTGATGGTGAATTCAGCGATAACTGCTCCTTGGCCATAAAGTAGGTAATGTACGCCACAAGACTAACAATGTCTGCTTAAGAGTTGCTAATTCATGGACAGTTTCCCAATCGTCAATCAAAGTGGAAAGGGTGCCCATCCAAAAGGCTGGACAGTGTTGCCTTCAAATGTGGGACACTGTCACTGTGCCTGCGGTTTGCCATCATTGTTTTGTGGATGACTTCCCGGGCAGAACGGATGTATGGATATTAAAAAATCGTCCGAACCCCCTGAGTTGCTGCATTGCCCTGCCAAGTCTACACCCTTTGGCTGACATGTTGTCCAGTGGGTATCGACTCTGCTTTTGTGTGCATGTCTGTCAGTCTGGCAACAGCCTTGACCCTCTGGAACGCTCTACCACAACACCTCCGCAACTGTACTGACCTACAATCCTTCAAATCATCTCTTAAAACTCACCTGTTCCGCAATGCTTTTAACACCTCTTAATCTCTTTTACCCATTTTTGCCATTTGTTCATCTAAATGTGTTTTTGTAAATTATGTATGCTTGTTTTTAAATGCACATTTTTATCCTGTTTTAAGCTCATGTAAAGCGTCTTTGAGTATGATGAAAAGCGCTTTCAAATAAAATGTATTATTATTATTATTATTATGTGTGATCTGGAGGCCATTGATGTTGGTACAGTTGTGTGTGTTGTGGCATTGATGATGCTCACCGGGCATTTCATTTGCAACCAATGCATAATCTGAGAGCTGCGTCCAAAATCCAATCTGTTTTGCAAATGTCTTTGATTGACACTCTCAATTGGTTATTCATTTGTTGAATTGGACTAGTTAATTGATTGTGTCTAATATCACCATATCATATCAAGAAATATTTGGAGTATTTTCCCCCTCTAAAATTTAATTTTAATATTTTAATCAGAGGCACCAGTAAACTTTTTTAGACTAATTCAGAACCTTCCCCATTCTCTGGCATATCAGCTTTTCATAACAATAATTCATGCATTCATTGTTGTGGGGGGTGCTGGAGCCTTTCCCAGCTGTCTTCGGGCAGTAGGCAGGGGACACCCTGAATTCGTTGCCAGCCAATCGCAGGGCACACAAAGACGAACAACCATCCGCGCTCACACTCACACCTCGGGAAAATTTAGTGTTCAATCAGCCTGCCATGCATGTTTTTGGAATGTGGGAGGAAACCGGAGCACCCGGAGAAAACCCACGCAGGCCCGGGGAGAACTCCACACAGGGAGGCCGGAGCTGGAATTGAACCCGGTACCTCTGCACTGTGAGGTCAATGCGCTAATCACTGGATCACTGGGCCGCCATAACAATAATAATAAAAATAATAAGTAACATATTTGTAGTCGCTGGCGGTGTAGTGGTATACTCGCCTTACTTGTGTGTGGGCAATGTGGGTTTGGTTCCCACTCAGTTTGTCTCTATATTTGCCCCACGACTGAATGGCGACGGGTTCACAGTGTAGTTGTCCTTCTGCTCAAAGTAACCTGGAATAGGCAACGGCGACCATGTTCGGTATAAGTGATGTTGAAAATGGATGGATGGATATTTATGAATCATGGGTTACTTTCCGATGGAATTTTTATTTACTTTTTCCGAAATGTCACATCTATCTATTACAACGCAATCGTAAAATTAGGATGACACAAATTTTTTGAGGTCACACTTAAAAACAACAAATGAAAATGTGAAGGCATTTTTGAAACCATCGTCAAAAATTGAAGACACAAAGCCATCTGCAATCAAAATGTATCGTTGATCAGTGTAATTAACTCAGCATTCTTTACAACACCGTTGAAGTGTTTGTTAAGGCAACATTGCAACAGAGAGTGTATTATTTCCGATTTCAAATGATTGAAATAAGAAGCATGGCTGTGTATAAAGAGAACATTATGCAGCTGCTTCACTGTGTGTTTAATGGCGTGATGGAGTGGAACCATAATGCCAGCGTGAGTCTGTTTCCAGCTGAAATACTGTGTCAGACTGAGCAACTTTTGGCTGACAGGCCTCGGATTCACCGGACCGTGTGTGCATGTGCAAGAAGCAGAGTCCCTGACTGCACGGTCGTGCATTTGTGCAATAGTGTGTGTCAGCATGGGTGAATGCATGCATGTGTGACTCTGTACGTTTGAGTGCCACATGTCCTTTGTGTGTCCGTGTGTGTTTGTTTGCTAATCTCCCAGGGTTGCAATTCATCTTGACAGTCTGTGTAGCCTCATCACGTCAATGCCACTCCACCGTCTTACTCGGACGAGTGATGGAAGAAGTCCGCAGGGGGAGAGAGCGAGTGAATGACAAAGAGAATGACAGATCACATTGGACTCAACAGCAAAAAGTGCTGTGACACACACTCTTCTGCATATAGCGAGAAGACCTGAGCGTGCCATTCAACGCGGAATAAAACTAAACCAGGATCAACTTTCTACTTTTTTTATGGATACATCATACGAACTGGTTGAAAGCCTCGTGCTATGATTTTAAATGCCAGCGGTGTTATTCAAAAATAGTTTGTCGTGATGAAGAACTGCACTGCAGTGTACAGAGAGCTGTTTTTAGTACAGTATTTGGAAAAGTTGCACTCCACTACATGTGACCAGTCTAATGGATAACTTTGAGATGTTCTAGTAATGAGTGAGCACAAACCATTAGTGACACGCTGGCGCTGTTGGCCACATTCCAGCTCCTGGGGAGTTTGGCGCACGCATCGCATATATCAAGGCCATTTGGCGGATTGAACACACATTCTTAAAAACCACAGCTTCCCCCGCTGAGATTTCATTTTCCTCAAAAAGAAAAACGTTTTGAGGCCACAGTGATTCTGATGTTATTGGGTATAATATTTACAATGCCGTGGCTCCTTTCTGGAACGTGGAGATACTCACTTTTCTTAGATTTGTTTTTTTTGTTTTGTTTTGTTTTGTTTTTTATTTTGTCATTTTGTTGTGTATATATTTCACACCGTTCCATTCACTCAGCTTAGGTTCGCCTTGGAAAATCTCAATTAAATGGTCCATGTCTTTTATGTGTTTTGGAATCAGCAGTTCATTCTTGTTTCAAAAGAGAGTCTCTAACTCTGCTGTGCTTAGACTTTTTTTCTCATCACTGCTTGCTAAATTATGAAGTCCATAAGCCCAAATATTTCATTAAAAATCCTGGAATTTTCCTCACTGTTGTTTTGAAAAGGGGGCGGCACGGTGGTGGACTGCTTAGCATGTCTGTGTCACAGTGCAATGGTCATTGGTTCGTTTTCGGTTTCCTTTGTGGAGTTTGCAGGTTCTCCCCGTTCCGCCGTGGTTTTTCAACAAGTACTCTGGGTTCCTCCCGCAATCCAAAGACATGCATGACCGGTTAATGGAACACTCTAAATTGTCGTAATCTGTGATTGTGAGCATGAATGCTTTTCTGTCAATGTGCGCCCTGCAATTGGCTGACAACCAGTTCAGGTTGTACCCCACCTACTGCCCAAAGTCAGCTAAGATAGTCAACGAGAACTACTTTAAAAAACGTCAAGGGAAAACAACAAGGCAAAAAGTCATGAATGTCTACAATACGCAGGCACGTGGAAACAAGAATTGTGAGCAAGGCTGAATAATGGGACAACCAGTTGTTGGTGTGGCAAAGCTTTAAAGGCAGCTGCATAACGAGGATGGTTAACGACAGGTGCGGCTCTGGAGGGAACCCCCTCCACTCCTGCTGGAGACTGAAAACCAAACAGGACAGGATCATAACATAAAGCAAGTTGAAAGCAATAGTAAGACCTTCAATAACCACGAACAATAAGACAATACAACGATCCATTCCTACGACACAGCTGCTGATGTTGTGCATTTTGCTTTGTAATTCGGAATGCATCCAAGCCTGTATCATGAACCTATGCTGAAACAATCGGAAAATAACACAATTACAGTACATATTACACAAAGTATACTATAACATACGACAAGGTTGCATTGTAACCATAATACTGTTTAGGTTTCCAGACTGTACGTAAACCTGGGAGTTGCGAGTATACACAGAAATAGTGTCTTGAACAGCGTCTCTATCATTGCCATGGTGACTCCTCTTTGTAAAGGTTCTATAGTGTTCGTGGACATGCGCAGTCTCATTGTTCTTTGGAGCTGTATACTGTATAGGGAACGTGTAGCTTAACAATCTTCATCAGGATCAGCGAGCAAAATATATATATATATATATATATTAATAATAATAATAAAAAGAAATCACTTGCAGTGATATATTAAGTATGTTAATTTATAATGATATGCCTAATCAGCTGCAGTGTCAGGCTCAGAGCACATCAAGATGGTGTTTACAGCTTCAGCACTCAGAAAAGAGAGGTTTAGGAAGACTGTAATTAAACTGCACTGCTGGATGTGCAATGAGGTTAAATTTGGAACATGAATCAATATTTCATTTGTCAGGACTTGCCAGAGATGTACTCATATTAATACAAGACTGTCATTGTCTTCTCATGTGGTATGTGGTTGTGACATTTAAAGTAGCTTCATCCATGACAGTTTAATGCAACCAATGTCAACAGCGATGTCACTAGTTTATTTGTGATATATGGTGAAATATCTGCTGTTGATATGCGACGTTAATTTGTATAGCCCTTCATCACAATACAATTTACACAAATCAACAACATCCCCTAGTCTAGAATCCCAACCACACAACCAAAAAACCTTTGGAGAAAAAAAAAGGGAGAAACCTTGAGAGGAGAAATACAGATGGAGATGACCGGGCTGCAATGAATACAAAGCAGGCAACATCAATCACATGCTATGATGCTGTACCGTGTTACTTTAAACAGCATGATAGTCCATTTAAAGAAATGAAGCATTGCAGGTTGGTCAGCCCCCCGTGTGAGTAATACGGCTGATATTTCGGGCATAAAGGAGAGCTAGAGCGCGCTGGTCAGGAAGTGATGGGCGTTTCACTCGATCACACAATTGGTCAGTTTCTAGGAATAAATCATTGGGCCGTGTAGGACATGCCACACTAAACACAAATCACAGCAAAGTGACATGACAGACTTTCTGTGTCGTGGTCGTGAGGCATCTGAGACGCCAGATTGGCGGTCTTTGATTATTCCACACTCCACGGGGTGACAAATTGTTTCAGTCACAACTCATTACTCAATCGGCCACGAAAGTGATTGTTTGTTTGTGAAGTGTCTTTTGGGATCCAAACCAGGTTACAATCGTAAAGTCTGAGCTCGGCAGAAGTGGGTTCTCCTCAGGGCCTGTCTTGTATGGCCGGTTGATGCAGGGTGAGAGAGTAGTACCATATTAGTGCAAGTTGGCCGGTATAGGGGTAATACCTTTACATTCATGGGGACCGTGTGGAAAGAGTAAGCTCCATTAGGTTCCTGGGTGTGCAGCTCTCTGCGGACCTCTCCTGGACAGCCAACACCACGGCGGTGGTCAAGAAAGCCCAGCAGCGACTCCACTTCCTGAGGGTGCTCAGGAGGAACAACCTGGAGGAGAAGCTGCTGGTGATGTTCTACAGAGCTACCATCGAGAGCATCCTGGTGTACTGCATTACGGCGTGGTACGCGAGGTGCTCAGCAGCAGACAGGAAAAAGCGCTACAGAGGGTGATAAATCTGGCCCAGAAGGTCACTGGCTGCTCTCTGACCAGCCTGGAGGACATTGCCAGCTCACGCTATCTCAGCAGAGCTGCCAACATCATCAAGGATGCATCCCACCCCAGCAACCACCTGTTTGTCATGTTACCCTCGGGCCGGCGTTATAGAGCACACAAAACCCGGACAAGCAGATTCGGAGACAGATTTTTTCCTAGAGCCATTACTGCAATAAATAATCACAGAATACAAACAAAGCGACTGCATTCTAAATTGAAAACTAAACTCACTACCTCACTCGTGCATCATGAGCTATATATGAGCCGTTTCATTTCATGTGCAATATGAATCCTGTGTGCGACATAAGCTTCAGTCCACACTACCACTACTGCTGCTGTTGTTGTGTATTTATCAAACTGTTATTTTATCCTATTTTATTATTATTATTATTATTTTTTTTTTTTTTTTTACGAAATGCACTAAGGAGTGGCACCCAAATTTCGTTGTAATCTTATACAATGACAATAAAGGCGATTCTGATTCTGATTCTGAATAAGATCAAACTTCCTATTCTAGTCAATATAGTCTTCCTGCAATATTTTATACTAAGTGTTGACTTTTAATACTGGGCATCTCTCTTACAAACATTTCTCATTATGCTAGAACTAGCAACCCCATTCCATCTACATTTAATACTGTATCTCAATAATATTGTTTAAAAAACATTTACATTTGATCATAATTAACATGCTTTGTAATGATACCTTTGGTAACTCGTCGTGGGTCTCATTTCATTGCGAAGTTCCCACAAGTTAACCACCTCAGTATTAAGTAACGACACTTGTACGCTTACAATCAAGCTGTATTAAGCCTGCGACAACAGCCTGCGCCAGAGAGGCAGAACCAATTAAATCTGTGCTAAAGTGCATCATCTGCTTCAAAGCCATTTAGATGTGCTCCTAAAGATAGCCGTTAATGAGATTAGAGAACGGTAATCAGCGTCGTCGGAGTAGTCAGCTGAAACAGTCTGTGAGCAGATAATGTAAAACACGTTACACCAGTTCTGACCAGTAGGAAGATGTTTTTCATTCAAGTCTCACAACCAAAAGAAATAGAATAGCATGATACCAAAAAAAAAGGTAGACAAACACGTGTAGTGTGCAAATGAAAATACTGGAATCATCATGAATACAATGAAATGGAATACAGTGAAACTCCTCCACAACGAAGACATTTTTCACAACAGGGGGTTTTTCACTGTAGCAAATTTGATCTCAGATGTAAACACACACACACACACATACTTCCTGGACGACTGCGCATGTGTAAACGAAGCAGTAGAGGTCGCTGTTGGATTAGACTTCGTTGTAGTGAATCTCGTTGCGAGGCAAGAGCAGAGAAAAAGATTTCGTATAACGCAACAGGGTTTTTTTTCGTTGTATGGGGGCAGGAAAGTGGGAATGGTGTTAATGCATGAAGATTTTTTCACACTAGGGGGTATTTTCACCCATGTAGGTTTCGTTGTAGAGGAGTTTCACTGTACTCTGCATACATGTCAACTTGTACGTTTTCCCCGTATTTTATACGTTTTCTCATCATTTCAAATCATGTACGCCGTATTACAACTTTTATACGGGGAAAAAAAAATTGTGAACCGATCTCACAAAGACCATTTTGGCTCAAATCCAGATCGTCTCACCTGCTGGTAGCCAACGACAATTCCGTCATCGATCGCTACTGTTGTCACGGCAAACCAGCAAAAGTAATCCTCAATCGTATATTTTTTTTTTCAGCGCTGCGTACGGTCGGATTGATATTGCATGATGTGCGCATGCGCGGTAAGCCGTTGTACGGGTTTTTGTTGCTTTGTAAGGGGAATCATAATCATTTATAAGGGCAGCTATTAGCTGAGGTTGACAGGTATGCCTCTGTAACACTGAACTGAGAAAATCCATTGAAATCTCTTCTCCTTCGATTTCCCCAGTTTGGTTCCTTGTGGAAGAATCCTACTTGTCCCAATTTTTTCTTTTCCCATTCAACAAATGTTTCCAAATGTTCTTGGAAACACTTTTTTTCCCTCTTCTTTCTTCTTCTATTTTTGTAGCCTTGCCTAGATCTGTGCATTGCAACAGTTACTGGCAGTTATTCAAACTAATAGCTTGGTTTTTGCTGATATGATAACAACTGAATGGAAAGGGTTTTGGGATTACAAACCGCGTTGGAAAGAAAATAAGAGGATACCATTTTATGAATGCACAGTAAGTTGCCGCTCACTCTAATACAGTCTCTTCTTTTTGGGTTAAAATTGAATTGAAGTGGTTAGCGTGCCTACCTCACAGCGAGGAGGCAGTGTACAGTTTGTATGTTCTCCCTAGAGCGGTAAATTCACTCCAGGTGAGTTCGCTCCTGCCCTATTCCGCGAATGCTAGTGAAAAATTATCTGCCTTAGTGTGTTAGCCTTGCAAATGACAGGTGATCGATTCAATGTCCAGACAGTCCAACTTTGTAAACAGAGGACATCAAATTGAAGTTGTAATGATGTAGAGCGGTCAAACTTGTGTTTGAAGTTGCATAAGTAGAAGCAAATTGAGTACTATCATTAATACAAGTCCCAAATCAGCACTGGCGTAGGCTTTCCTTCTGTAGGCCATCTATATTGCAGTTCCAAAGAACCCCGCCCCCTACCTCCCTCCACCCATTATTTTCCCATTTAAATAATATGGAGTACCAATTGTGAGTGCAACGTTTTGTACTCAAAATTTATAAGTGCCGCGTACACACTCGGTGCTCATCTTGTGAACCCCAGAATAGCCTCTGTCTCTTATAAAGACATCGAATGCCAGGGCCACTTCAAAACAATGACACAAAGCAATGAGGTGGTGTTCTTTGTGTATGGATCTTTGAAGGAGACGGCTGTCGTTGGAGAGGCACTTGATGTTGTGTTTAATAAAACGCGTGGAGTCGGACTTTGTGGTCACTGTCGTTTATTGTCAGTAGCCACCTTTTATATCAATCCTTTTGCAACCCCCCACTTTACGGCCGTGACGTCACGCCGTCGTAACATAACCCTGTGGCTGTGGTTATATGCCACATTCACCCCCCCCTTTTATAAAAGTGCAAAAACATTCAAACATATTAATGGTGCACAACTTCAAAGCCAGAACATGGCCAACCTATCTGGGTAAACAGGGTAGACTACCCATTTACCCGCATAGCCATGTGGTTTATTCTGCCACATAATCAGACTATGTAGTCCCTGAGATACAGGGGCTGCCGACGAGCCCGAACAGGGCGGAGCCTCGGTCCGAGGGCGTCAGCCGGCACTTCGAGTTCGGGTGGGATTCCTGGGGCTACCGGAGGGAGATCCCAGTCCCCGGCAGTGTGGCGCGGATCAGCCGCCGCGGCGAGTTCTTGTGCTGATGGTGGTTTGACGCGCCTTAGGCGACTGGCATGCCAACGGGAGCCGTCAGCAAGGAGGAAGGTAGCTGGGCCCAATTGTGCCATTATCTGTTGGGGTGAGGACCAGAAGGATAGCAGCTTGTGGGACCGATGCGGCCGGCGGATACGGACCCAGTCCAACACCTTGAGTGTGTGTCCTCTCACCCGATGTGCCCTGTCGTAGCGGTGCTTCATCCGGCGTTGCGCCTCTGCCACCATGTCGCCGACAGAGGGTCCTGCTGCTGGAGGGCCTGGAGGATCCCTGCTGGGCGGCCGTAGTCGATCCATGGGAAGTTGGAGTTCCCGTCCGAGCATCAGAAGGGCTGGGGAGCTACCTGTCGTGGCATGTGGCGTCGCTCTGTAGTGCTGTAGTGTGTTCTGCAGGGCCGTGCTGAATGGGAGACCTTCGGTCAGATGTGCTCTCAGGCCGTTCTTGAGGGTCTGGTTGAACCTTTCCACGCCCCCATTGGCCTGCGGGTGGTACAGGGCCGTCCTGATGTGCTTAATCCCTCTCTCCCCTGTGAAGGCAGCGAAGTCAGCCGAGAGGAACTGGGGCCCATTGTCTGTGGTAATGGTGTCTGGCACACCCCAGCGGGCAAACAGGGAAGAAAGAAAGTCAGTGGTTTGCTGTGTGGTTACTGACCCCACGGGGAGGACCTCCGGCCACTTGGAGTGGAGGTCGTAGGCCACCAACAGGAACCGCTGGTGATGAGGAGTGCCATGGAGCTCCCCACAGATGTCCACCTGGATGTGGGACCACGGCGTCGCTGGCCATTGGAGGGGCTGCAAAGGTGGTGTCGGGGGTGGGCCCGTCTTACCGCTGGTCAGGCAGGCGGCGCAGTCCTTGACCATCGTTTCAATGTCCCTGTCGATGCCTGGCCACCAAACCAGGGTCCTGCAGCGCTGCTTCACTCTCACAATGCCCAGGTGACCGTCGTGTGCCATGTTCAGGATGCGTGCTCGTAGAGAGCTGGGGATCACCGTGCAGAGCCCCCGAGCGACGCAGTCACCGTTCCAGCAGGAAAGGTCGTCTCTGACCCGGTGGTAGGGCGCCAGCTCCTCTGGCACCTTCGCAGGCCAGCCCTCCTGGATAAACGTGCGGAGCTGTGAAAGCACGGGGTCCTGTGCAGAGGCCGCCTGGAGCTCCTGCAGGGAGACTGTTGTTCGGAGGGGCTCGTGCAGCATGAGGACCAGCTCTGACTCTGAGCCGTCCGGGGCGGTGTCTGGCGCTGAGGTGGGCGTGGCCCTGGAGAGCAGATCAGCCACAACGTTTTCTCTGCCGGGTGTGAACACTGTCGTGAAGTTGTAGGCCTGCAGTCTCTCTGACCACCGGTACAGGCGCAGCGGTTTGTGTCCCGATCCTGCCGTGGCCAGGAGGGCTGTGAGTGCTTGGTGGTCGGTCCGGAGCGTGAAGTGCCGCCCGTAAAGGTACATGTGCCACCGCTCGCACGCCCAGACGCAGGCAAGCGCTTCTCTCTCCCCCACCGAATACCTCTGCTCCGTGGGAGTCAGAGATCGTGAGGCAAACGCCACGGGACGTTCAGTCCCCCCCTGCAGCTGGGACAGGACCGCCCCTACCGCCGTGTTGGACGCGTCGCAGGTCACCAGCGTAGGGCTATGGAGGTCGAAGTGGGCGAGCACTGGAGGGGAGGTGAGCTGTGTCTTCAGCTGGCGGACTGCCGCGGAGCACATAGGTGTCCAGGACCAGGGGGCATCCTGTTTGAGGAGTGCGCGTAGTGGCGCCGTGGTCTCGGAGTAGTGTGGAAGAAAACGCAGGTAGAACGCCGTCATGCCCAGGAATGAGGACAGCTGCGCGGGGCAGGAGGGCTCAGGCAGGCGTAGGATGGCTTCCACATTTGAGTGGAGCGGGCTGAGGACCGTCGGCATTCAGGCGAAACCCCACAAACTCGATGACCGGCGCGGAGAAAATGCATTTCTCGCCGTTCAGCGTGAGGTTGTGTTGGGCGAGCACCTCTAGAACCCTGGTGAGGCGGTCGTCGTGTGAGGCTGCTGTCGCGCCGTGCACCACTATGTCATCCAGGTACACAACCACGCCAGGGATGCCGGCGAAGATGGTGGCCATGATCTTCTGGAAGCAGCTGGGGGCGGAGCTAAGCCCAAAAGGCATGCGGGTGTACCTGAAAACGCCCATGTGTGACACAAAAGCGGTGAGGTTGCGGCTCTCTGGGTGCAGCAGAACCTGCAGGTAACCCTGGCGGAGGTCGAGCTTGGAGAAGACTGTGGAGCCGTGAAACTTGGCAGAGAGCTCTTCTGTAGTAGGCAGAGGATATTTATCTGGTATCACCGCTTTGTTCACCTGTCTGAGGTCGATGCAGGGGCGCAGGCCGCCCGTCTTCTTCCGTGCCACCACTAGGTTGGAGATCCATGGCGATGCGTCCACTCGTTCGATTATGCCAGCGTCCAGAAGTTTCTGCAGCTCGGCTGTAACATCAGCACGTAGGGCGAGGGGCAGGCGGCGGAGAGGCTGAATGACTGGAGTCACCTCCGGGTTCAGGAGCGGCTGGTGGTTGAAGGCGGTGAGGCAGCCCAGTCCAGCGAACAGCGAGGGCCAGCGGTGCAGCCAGGGCGTGGTGACGGTTAGTATGGTGGCACCCATGTTGTCTGTAATGGAGAAGCCCAGGGCACAGAACAGGTCGAAACCGAGGAGGTTGGCGCCCTTGCGGGACACCTGAAAGGTAAAAGCTGGGAGAGTTCTTGCGCCATAGCGCACAGAAAAGGTCGCAGTGCCAACCATGTCGATCTTGGTGTGTCCATAACCAAACAGGTCTTCCGTGCCAGGTTTAACAGTCATTCGTGGAAAAAGTCGCCGGACCGTGGCCTCATTCAGGAGTGACTTGGAGGCTGCGGTGTCCAGCAGCAGTGACAGACACACGCCGTCCAGCTCGACTGCGCACCACTTGAACGGCTTGCTGCAGGCGCCCACCGAGTGGATGGTGGTGGAGCCAGATGCGTTGGTTAGGTGGGGCCCGGGGTCCACAGGATTAGAAACAGAGCGGCAGACTTTAGCAAAGTGGTTCAGCCTACCACAACGTTGGCATCTTTGTCCTAGCGCCGGGCACGCGGGCGCACGTGTGCGGTGTGATGAGGAGCCGCAGTTCCCACAATGTTGCCTCATCGTGGCGCCTCGACGTCCCGCGACGTTTACCTCCGGCTCGTCGAGAGGAGCAGTGGTGTCGGGGAGTGGGGCCGTGAGAGCAACAGTACGAGATGAAAGAGGCAGATGTGGAGCGAGGTGGGGAAGGGCTGGAGCTGGGTCCGAGGCGGCTAGCCGGGATGCTAACAGGGCCGCAGACTCGAGCTGGAAAGCCATTTCCACCGCCCTAGACAGCGACGTGTCGTCCGGCGATAAAAACAGCTTCTCCCGCAGTTTAAGGTCCGTCGTGTGTTCGGCTAGCTGGTCCCTAATCATCTCGCCCTCCAGATCTCCGAACCTGCAGAGGCTGGCTAGTCCCCGGAGGTCGGCGACGTAATGGTGGACCGACTCACCGGGCCGCTGTCGACGCTGCCGGAAGATAATCCGCCGTGCCATGACGCTCTGTGGAGCAGCGAAGTGTCCGGAGAGCAATGCCACACAGTCCGAAAATTTCGTGGCCGGTCCGAGGGTGCGAAAGATGCGTTGGCCCTCACAGCCCAGGCTATGGACAAGCATTGCCCGCCTTCGCGCGTCGCTAGCGTCGGCTAGCCCGAAGGCTTCAATAAAGGTCTCGAAGGACTCCAACCAGCGGGACCACGGGACTGGCGGCTCGCCAGGCAGGGCGAGGAACGGAGGAAGAGGCGAGAGTGGAAGCTCCATCCTTGTCGCCAATGTTGTGTTTAATAAAACGCGTGGAGTCGGACTTTGTGGTCACTGTCGTTTATTGTCAGTAGCCACCTTTTATATCAATCCTTTTGCAACCCCCCACTTTACGGCCGTGACGTCACGCCGTCGTAACATAACCCTGTGGCTGTGGTTATATGCCACACTTGAGTCAGCTCCTAAAATATATTTGTGAGTGCTGCTACAAAGAGCATGAGACAGAAGCACATAGCGCTTCAGGTGCTAGAAAGCTTCACGTCATGACCCCTGAGAGGATGTTGATCACGCTTCACAGCAATCTCATCTTCACAAGCCAAGAAGATGGAACACCTCAAGGAGTCGCTCTATCATTCACTAAGCACCACTTGAACCTCCAACTAAGGAAACCCAGGTACTCCCCAAATCCCAATTAATAAGAAAAAGGTTTGAAGTGGCAGCTCTTGACTCTGGTTCTGACGGTTTAATTGTAATTTTTGCAAGGCCCCTCTGGCAACAATCTCCTCTTCTTGACAGTTCTGTGACCCCGATTGAAATGAAAGGCCTCTTTTGCATCCACATTTATTTTCAACAGTGGTGTTCAAACGCATGTCAACTGATGTGTGGTAAGGAACAATTGTACATATTGTACTTCATCTAATGATAGCGGATCCAAGCAGAACTATGACAAATGAGTCAATCATTTACTCAAATAGATAACCTTTGTATTTAATAAATTATAGTTCAATAAATCGACAATTACAAAGCATTTTTAAAGAACATAGTAACATGGTGAGCCCTCTTTTGCGCGACCGGTTAAAATTGAGATATTCACATAATCAATTACAGATTTTCACTTCAAGTGACGTGACACTCGATTACATGAAGCGTCCCTGTCATGTGGTTTTGATGCAGTGCACAGTGTTAGTTTTAGCGATGGGTGCCATGGCTCTTTGCCTCACATCTGAAGCGAGAGAGTTCGGAAAGTAAACATGTGACTGTACCTTGTCGCTGGACTATTTTTATTTGTTATCCTCCTTCCCCGGTACATGAATAGGAAGTGGGATTGAAATGTTTTCTCTTCTAAGCTGCAACAACTCGCATTCTGACATTGTTTACCTTTGTAACTGATAGAAAGTGGATTCGCGCAATTACCATGTAAACAAAAGGCCGATTTTGGTTACTACTGGAAGTCGCGCACATAACTTACCCAAGGGCAGAAGTACTGGAATTTTAACCTGGCAATTGAGTCTCTGAACTAACATAGGGATTTCAGTGTAGCGCAAAGCACATTCAAAATGTGCACATGGGTGGAGTTTTCCTTCTTCTGGTATTTTCCGAGACTTTGCACAGGTCAAATTGAGTATAAGGGGGCAGTTGCGCCATTTGGGAATGGAACATTGCCGACTACTGTACATATAAACACCCTACCCTTATTTCCATTAAAATCAGGGCAGTGGAAGCACACACAGCGCTTCAGTGCAGAAACAGAATTTGACTTTTTGGGATCTGCGCTTGTGATTTTCGTGCACAAAGTGCAAAATGTAAACTGCTGGAAACTGTAAACTAAAAGATATCTCCTTGTGGATGATGTAACTAGAGACTGCCTTGCACACCCGATTGTGACCACCATACCCACCTAAGTTTTTACACATGGTCAGGGGGGTGTTATTAATATATTTATACGATTATAATGATAATATTTTCTTAAATGAATAGATATTTGCAATGATTTGGAGAGATTGTACAATGTGTCAAATTTATTCATGAAATCCAGCACATATCATGTCCGTGGAGTGCCGGCCCCTCCATCAAATGCACCCAAATCACATTACACCACCTGTGCTACCACTTAGACCTCCTTCTTGCAAATCTAAAATCTAGTGTTTTGTCACCATATTACAAGATGCACTGGGGGAGCGTCAGCCGAATCCACCAGAACAACCAGCGAGGCGTAATACGTTTACCAAATTCACAAACGACGCACAAAACTAGACTTACCCCGGAACAAAAATTTATATACACACGTTTTTAGGCCAAGGACAGTCTACTTTCTGCAACCAAATTGTCAGGTGTGTTTTTAGTATGACATCACTGCCAGGAACCTGCAATGTCTCTCTGCTAAATCCACCAGTCTCAAGAACTGTTTATTCCACCAGGTGGTCAGGAGACTAAACTTCCTCCATGTTCTGCCCGCACCCCCCCCACCCCGTCTACCCCTGCCTCCTGCCACAATCGGTGTCCCTCCCTCAGCATCTGACATCCGATTATTGCACTTAAAACAAGTAACTGCAAATATACAATAATCACAAGTGCCCTTGGTTTTCTGTTGTTGCTATTTGTTTATTTTTATTTAACATATTTATATATTTATGTCTTATGGAATTTTAACGTAAATTTTAGCTGTGTGTGTTCAATGCACTACATGTTTGCACTGTGGTTGAGAGAGGAAAGTAATTTCATCTGTGCTGAATGTTACACATAGAGCATATTTGACAATAAAAGCTGACTTGACTTGACTTGACATAGAGGCGCAACGTGGTCCCAAACATGCAAAACTATACTTCCCCTGGTAAGAATATGAAGATGTGCTCATTTTTATGCAAAGCGCACAGGTGCTTGTTTTCGAAAATAGGGCCCCTGATGTCCAAAACGTTGACCATTATTAAAGCTGTCAAGTGATTTCTGAAATTTCAACATGGCGCTATAGTCTCTGAATTGACATTTGTTTTGGGGGTTTTGAAAATTCTTATGAATTGCACACAATTGTCAAAGTATTAAATGTAAAAAAACATTGAATGAAAATAACAAGTGTGTCTGAATGAATTGAACACTTGGCTAATTTACAGTGACGGAGTTATTTTCCCCGAAGGCTTCACCCTATGGTACGCTGTTTATTAGTAATTTGTATTAGTATTATTCTTGTCCCCAATTCATTTCTTTGAGTGGCATGGCAATAGCATCTCTTAGCATTCACAAATAATCCCTGAGATTAGGACTGTACTTGTTTTTAAGAATGGCTTTAACCGTACAAAGTGAATGTCTGGCTATACTCTTGGCACCAAAAGCAGCCAGGCACAGACTAGAGGGTGGCACTATACAATATATTTAACGTGTGAAGCCATGTCATCTTCTGCATCATCTGGCACAACATGGTCTCCCTATTAGCATAACATTAACTTTGAAAAGACTGGGGCTAAATGCATTTTTCCACATGAATAATGTAAATCAGAGGAAATCCTTTTTTTAAGATTCCTTTTGCACAAATTGCGCAAGACATATTGTCTAATGCAGAAGTTACTAAAAGCCTTCCCTGGGAGAGTGCAGTGTGGTGGACAACAAAGCCCAACGATACAGTAGGTGAGTGTTTCAATGATGCATGGAGGTTGTCAGATTAAAGCAACTCATTACACTTTGGTGGCACTTTGTCGAGCGTCAAAACACAATCAGACCTGAAGGATGGTTCTCTGGGGGAATGTTTCAAAGAGCTAACAGCTCTCCGTTGATGACAAAATGAATAACATTACATTTCCCCCAAGACCAAAAAGCTCATTAATAATTAAGTGTGTTTCCCCTTTTTCGGTTGTTTTTATAGTGTTTCTGTTCCATTGGATATAATAGTTCACAACTTCAGACAACGAAAATAGAAAATGGAATGTCCTCTATTGTATGTATGGATAGTTGTTGCACTTTACAATGTTGTAAACACAATAAAAACAATGTGTGTCCTGCAAGTGTTAATGTTCAGCGTACTGTGAGACTTTGGAAAGTATAATGAGATGATTGTAGTTCTAGTAACATATTTGCAGGGAGCCACAGCATGAGGTACACCTGCACAATCCGGTGAGCTCACACCCATATAAAGAAAAACATTGGCCCTTAAAGACATCAATGCTTATTTTCACATGTAGTAGATATAAAAACTACACCGCCCTGTTTAAATGCCTACTTTTTATGACATCATAAATAAATAAAAGATCAATGATTAAAAAACACAACAAAACCAGCCACAAAACCGTAAGTAATTGGCGGAACCGGATATGCATCATACAGTGCAACACATCTTCGCATCAAGTTGATCGTGTTTTGGATTGTGCCCTGTGGAATGTTGGCACACTCCTCTTGAGTGAATGCGCTAAGTTACTCGACATTAGCTGATACTGGAACATGCTGTCTTATACACCAATTCAGAAAATCCCAAACATGCTCAATGGGTGACGCACCCGGTGCGAGTGCCATCCAAGAACTAGCATGTTTTCAGCTTCCAGGAATTATGCTGTGGATGAATGGATCAATAGACCAAATCCATGCAAAAAAACAAACAAACAAACAAAAAAAAACCAGATTTGTTGTACGACGAGAGTAAAAATGTCACTCACACCACATTACCGACTAGTTCTCTGCCCCTCCCTGGACCCAGCAACACAGTAAAACCCTACGTTACAGTGGCCTTTTATTGTGGGCAACCTACAGCCCACGTGTGCGGGTAGATGCTGTCTAAGCAGAATATTGATATGCTACACCTGTGACCTGGATGGAAATGAGGAAGAAGAAGAAGAAGAAGAAGAAAACTTGCTAAAGCAGATTTGTGAACAATGTTTGAAAGAAATAGGCCTTTAAAGTACCTTCATCCAGCCATCTTCTGGACCACGTATCCTCGTAAAGGTTGCGGGCGTGCTGTCTTCGGCCTATAGGCGGGTGGCACCCTGAACTGGTTGAAGCGTCCATACAAAGATTCTTAAATCTTTGGGAAATAAATGAGACCAAGATCATTTCAAAACTTTTATGAGACCCAAAACATGCCGCATTTGACAAAACATACAAAATAATTTGCCCAGGTGAATGGTGAAGGGGGCCATGACATCTGTCAGATCTTTAAACCTCCACAATGCATTTTTTTTAACACAAAATATCACCACAACCTCATGCACCAAATATGACAATAGTTGTTGTTTAGCTTTGTGTTTACATATCATATTTTTACTACATACAGTATATATATATATATATATATATATATATATATATATATATCCATCCATCCATTTTCCGAACCGCTTCATCCTCACAAGGGTCGCGGGGGGTGCTGGAGCCTATCCCAGCAGTCTTCGGGCAGTAGGCGGGGGACACCCTGAATTGGTTGCCAGCCAATCGCAGGGCACACAGAGACGAACAACCAACCACGCTCACACTCATACCCAGGGACAATTTGGAGTGCCCAACCAGCCTGCCATGCATGTTTTTGGAACGTGGGAGGAAACCGGAGCACCCGGAGAAAACCCACGCAAGCCCGGGGAGAACATGCAAACTCCACACAGGGAGGCCGGAGCTGGGATCGAACCCGGTACCTCTGCACTGTGAAGCCGACGTGCTAACCACTGGGCTACCGGGCCGCCTATATATATATATATATATATATATATATATAACCTTTTTCCAAAGTCACCAGCGTAAAGATTTTTTTTGTCTTCAAACAATCATGTTAATTGCAGCATACAAAGGAAGCCCGCTAACCTGTTTTCCGGGGTTGTTGGTCACGTGATCTTCCACAAAAAGCGGATTGTACAGCCGTGCCTAAGCGGTTAAGATTGTTGCCTTCCATTGTGCGGATCCTGGTTCAAATCATCAAGCGGCAGAAGAACGTGGAGACAAAAAAAAAGCTGTGAGCTTCATCAAGTGTGGACAGAGTTTGAGAGGTTGCTGTGACAGATCCACCCCCAACACCCCCCAGACTGACGCCTGTGGTGTCCTTGAGCAAGACACTGATATCCTGAACCCCCCCCCCCCTCGCTCTGGTTTGCAACACTGTGTTCACAGCTGCGATGGGTTAAATGCAAAGGACACATTTCAGACATATGCAGAGATTCACAACAATAAAGTGTCCTCTTCTTCTTGCCGGGAGAAGTTGAACCCTTTCGTTTACCAATAATGATAACCTGTAACCAAATGACATGATAGGCTGTTCACTATAGTAACCAACAACAACAATGGCTATAATGTGGTCGCACCAGGGTGCACGCACTGTTATATCAGATGTGCCTGTGTTCAGAAATCAACCGATCATATTCAATCTCAAGTTAAATGAGAGGCAGCACACCTGCCCAGTGCCAACAAACAAACAATATAATAAAAGGAAATTAACAGGCTGTCCAATTGTATAAAATATGATGGCATAAACTGTCCAAGTTGGTTAGGTTGTGGAATGAAACAGTGCAAATGACATACCGGCCATAGATGGCTGCTGTATCCTCTGTTTGGCAGCACTGGTGTGAAAGAGAGCCACTTTGTGAGTCAGTGCATGTTTTTCCAATGTTGTCATCTATTCCTCATGGCCAGACTCCCCACCTTGCCTAATATCACTTGTCGACAAGTACTTTGGATTTACCTCTCCCCGCTGATATTTTTAGCAGTGACTATTATGGACTAAATAGCTCCACTTGCCGCACAGCCAGCTGCAAAACATTTTGGGAGATTTGCCTGCATTGCAATGACGAGATAGTGTGGTGAGAAACCTTACATGAACCAAAACATTCAGGATGACAAAATACAAATGAACACAAAATGTGATTATGTTTATGTCAATCTGGACAAAAGATGATACTTTTGGGTGCATTGTAAGTATGTGTTCATGGGCATGCCTCTTGATCATTTCAAACATTTGAAGACGTTTCACTTACGACCATGTGAGTGACTGTGAATCTGTCTTTACTCATGCAAGACAAGAAATGGTTAGAAAACAGTTAGCAGATGGTAAGTGGCCATTTCAAACGGCAGGTCAAATTGCCATTTTGTAGGTGGTGAGGGATAGAGTGCAAATTATTATGGTGGCCAACTTAAAGACACCGTTTTTTTTGTGTGTGTGTGTGTATCCGGATTTAATTCATATTTCTGTGGGGTCTTCATGTTAAAACAATATAGTGTAACCACAGGCGTTGAACGTTTAAAATAAAGTAAAAATATAGATATTTTTATTTCAAAAGACTTAAGTCACAATCGAAGGATCAACTCCAGCTTTTTACTCAAGCAAAAGAACAAAAGTAATGGTTTCAAAACTACTGAAAGTATCAAAGTAAAACTTATGCATGGAGAAAAAATATCCATTGAAGTGGGAGTCAAGTGAAACATTTTCTTTCTAATATGCTTTATATGCCCTGACAGACTAAACATGGTTTTCTGATTAACCTTGCACTCATGGAATCATTATTAATCAATAGAATCCCCCTTACTCCAAATTTTTGCCGATTGTGCTCTCTCTCTCGCTCTCTCATATCCTCGTCTCACCCCTCGGGTGGTGTCCGTCCGTCCCCCATTCAGCTCCGGTCCTCTACCAGAGGCCAGGAAGCTTGAGGGTTCTGCGCAATATCCTTGCTGTTCCGAACATAGCGCTTTTCTGGACTGCGATGTCCGATGTCGTTCCCGGGATCTGTTGCAACCACTCATCTAGTTTGGGGGTCACTGTCCCCAGTGCGCCGACCACCACAGGCACTACTGTCACCTTTACCTTCCAGGCTCTCTCCAGCTCCTCTCTGAGCCCCTGGTATTTCTCTAGTTTCTCATGTTCCTTCTTTCTGATGTTTCCATCACTTGGGACCGTGTCAGCCACTACAACGGCTTTATCTATGATCACGATATCCGGTTGGTTCGCCATTACCATCTTGTCTGGATCTGGAAGTCCCACAGGATCTTCGCTCGGTCATTTTCCACCACCTTTGGAGGTATTTCCCATTTTGACCTTGGGGTTTCCAGTCCATACTCCACACAGATGTTTCGGTAGATATCTCTATTTTTGACGTACAAGGCAAATACATTGAAGAAGCTATGTGTACTACTGAGCATTAACATGTGTTTCATGGAGTGAAAGATAGGATGACTTGATCAGCAAAGGCTGAAAAATACCTCGTCCACTAAGGCTCACATACCCCAAATTTGTACTTAATTCAGTTTGCAAAGTATTTTTTACTTTATTACTTGACACTACGAAGTGGTTCCTCAATTTTTTCAACAAGTGATCCAAGTGAGATAACCATTTGTTTTGACTATTTTCTGTAAGATGCCTGTTAGCACGAATATCTCATGCAGGTTTCAGTTGGTGTTGGCTTCAATTTATCTTTGTGGGTTTTGCATTTCCTCTCTCTTCTTGTGGCTGTTCTCCAGCTTCCGTTCTGTGTTACGTCTGTGACCAGTCCAGTCTGCTCCACTGGTACGACTCTACTTGCTATATTCATACCTGTCAACTCATACGGTTTAGCCATAGTTCATACGGATTTTGTGGTGAATCTTACGTATATGGCCGTATCGCACAAATCATACGGATTCTGAAAATTTCAGGGTTTTTTAGTTTTTTTTTGCCGATGGGTCAGCATTTGGAGTTGGTGAAAAAAGTAACGCAGGAATACAACTCTGAACACAGTAATGCCACTAAGTAGAATGATGATTAGACATTAACCAGACATTGTATTATGGAGATCTACAATAAATATCATTGAAAATTTCGCGGGTTTTTTTCTGCCGTTATTTTGACATATAAAATGCTTTGGTATGTTATAAGGATTTTTTGCTCTTTATAAGGATTTTTTTGGTAGTTTATACAGGTTGGCGCTCCGAAAAGTTGACAGGTATGTATCTTGATACCTTTCCGTTGGCTGTAATATACTATTTCCAGGATCTGGTCAGCCATGGTTCCGAACACGGCAAACCAAGCTACAGAATATGGTTGACGGAAACCGCTGTTGGTTGTGCTTCGGTTGAGCCAATCTGTCATCGCCCCATAACTTTAACATTTGAGGACAGAAGAAATTCCCAAACTAAACACACCCGCTATATCTGGAAGATTTCACCAGTGAAGTGCGGTGGACAATCACAAGCAATGTAATTGTTGTCGTGAAATATAGTCGCGCAACACAACTGTAATCTAAGAGTGTGATTGCATCAGTAAGGTTTCACAGTTTCGGTTCCTTGAAAACATAACATCTATATTTACAGCTATGGGAGGAGCGGGGTAATTGGAGCTATTGATCAGGTTAAATGATAGCTTTTTCCAAACGCTGAAGGGTTGTTTTCTCAGCCGCCCTCTGTTCTATCTGATGACCCATAAAATCGATGACCTGGCTGGAATCTCTCAGGTGACTTATCTCGTTCCATTTATCCGCCAAGGCTGTGTGGCTCAGCCTTGTGACTGAAAACAGCACACACACACACACACACACACACGCACGCACATACACACGCACACACAGAGTAGAGCGTCCACAAATGCTGTACAATTGTCACTGCGTGTATACAAGTTCAAATACCTCATTGAGACTGTGTTCCGAAGGGGCTAGATGGAGTGGCCTGTTTCCTTGGAAACCATATTTTTTTTCTTCTCCAAAATGAACTCTATTTTCAGGTCGCCCGCTGAGTGGCTGATGAAAAAAAAGATCATTACACAGAGAAGACATCTCAACTATCACAAGGCCGCAAGGCTCTTCACTGATGCTTATAATACATCTGGTTTCTCGGTAGCTTGTCAGCACAAAAATCCCAATTTGTTAGGTCCAGTATTAAACAGTCATAATGTTAAAAACCTGAAAATAAGACTTTTTTTGGTTATTTCTTTGGTTCACTGTCAAATACAGTCCAGTGCAACCATAGCATTTGAACAAAATGTTTGCAGGGATGCTGCAAAATGTTGTCAATCCGTTCCACAGTCACAAGTTGTTTTAAGTAATGTTTAACATTCTTTACCTGTGTCTCACATGTCATCCCATAAAACTGATGGCTGTATGCACAGACTTTATGGCAGCAGCGGTATTTATTCGTTCTTTTAATTTGGCCGCGATACAGTTCACAGAGTAGCGACAAAGTGGGCCTCACTGTGAATTGCCTTGCACGCTCAAGTTGAAGGACAAGATAAGGTCATTGTGTTGACCTGTTTTTTTTTTTTGTACTGTAGCCACTTGGACTGAAATCACAGAAAATGACACCAGGCCCTCTAAAGAGCCTTTGACTGTGCGAGCGCACTAGACCTGGTCACAGTGAGAGTTAGATGAGCTTATGAATCATGTGCTGCAGCAGAGGCGTAGTCACTCTCAATTCAATACCTGAGTGAAGCAGTTCAGAGAAGAGAATCCAATGACTCAACCGTATTTATATGATAAGTCAACTCGTTTCAAATCGACACAGTATGTACTCAGAATACTGATACTGCGTATATGTGTGCAAGCTTTTTCTAGTATAGTCAGCATAATTTCAAAAGAAAATCCTGAATCTCCACTTTGTCATGATTTTGACCTTTCAGTATAATTAGATTGTGTTCTACCACGTGTTCTGCTAAAACTATGCAGCCAAACCAATTAAAACACTTCTTATAATGTCATGTTGACAATGAAGCATCAGTGGTGAGCACATTTTGTTTATTCATTTGTTTACTTGATCTGGACGGAGCAAAACATTGGACAACAGTGCTTTAAGTATTTTAGCACAAGTGTTCATCCTCAACACTTATCGACAGGGGGGCTCATTAGAAGGCATCAGTAGATGAAATACAAGAAGGTAGAAAAATATCTTGATCACAGTCAAGAGGTTCTGGGTGGGAATTTCATCTCCAGCACTCCTGTGTGGCGTTTAAATGTCCTCCTGGATCATGTAAGGGCTGCGATACTGTTGCCTAAATGTTAGAGTAATTGGTGACTCAAAACTGCTCTTAAGTGTGAATGTGAATTGTGGTTTGTAAGTGCCCTGCGATGGACTGGCGACTGATTGGAGATGAGTAAAGAAAGAACCGAAGTGTCTACAAAGCTTTCTATTGATTGTAATAGTGTGAGTAGATGACTCACAATAATTGTACAGTAAGTAGAGTCGATGCGGGTCCATAACGACATGAGCTTGTGGATACATGTACTGTATACACTGTACATTATGTCTGTATGTCTGCTTTAGCATTTCAAAACATGAAAATGTAGATATCCACCAACAAGCCTGAAAATTCTGACTTTAACTGTGGTATTTTTTGCATGTTTTTATGACTTGCTGTAAAAGAGTTCCAAAACTGTTCATTTCATCACAAAGGCCGTGCATCCACGTGAATTTGGAAATATGTTTTATATCCATTGCTCAGGTATGAATATGGCACTACTACTACTACTAAGCTTTTGTTTTAGAAAACTGTCTGCAGAGGTGTGGATGTAGATTTGAGTGGTGTGTACAGACTGTAGGTTAACTGTTGATGGATTGCATCGTGGAACAGTTGACGTGTAGAAATTGGGAAGACCGTTTTGGCAAAATGAATTGCTTTTTGACTGTAACCAATAGAAATGCTTTTCAGTCAGCCCGTCATTTGTGCTCTACGGAAACGATAACATGAAGTCAGCAATGGGAAGTTGAGCAATTCAATTGTTGCTAATCAAGAAAATGTACTCACGTCTATCCGGTTGTGACATCATCGTTGCATCGACTTGAAGATGCCCTCTGGCTCTGGTTATCTGATATAAACATGAAGATTGTTTTTGTTATATCAGTGTAGATTTTGTTCAACTCTTCCATCAGGCATTGGTGGGTTACAATAGCACATTATTCGACAGCCCCACACACAAATACTCCACGTACATGCCAGACACTGTCAAAAGCCGGGCGAGCATAATTGCTTTCATTCTACTTTCTGTCTCGGTGTATGTTGGTTGCTTTTGATGAGGTCCTTTCATCATGTTTGCATTGACAGAAGATTGTTTAATTCCTGTGATACACATTTAGTTCCGGTCCCTTTTCATGTCCGCATGACAAAAGCTGGTTAGTTAGTTCTATTGTGGCCAACAATGTCTCCTTTGAAGCCTCAGCTCGGCCGAAAGCATGTCAGTCTTGTGTTAGCGTCAAGCTTCTTAGATTTGCTGTGATCATCCCTCCAAACAGAACACAGCTCTGTTACGCTCCCATCCTAAGGAAGAGAAAGCAAGAGTGAAAAATAGAAAGAAATTGTCATCTGATGGGCTCAACCACAAAAATATTTCTCAATGTTAGCTGATAGCAAAGTTAGCCTCATATTTTAGAACCTCACACGTTGCGCCAAATAATGTGATACAATCTCATTACTTTGCAAAGCTTTTCCTTGTTTGCACACTCTAGGTGAGTGGATGTGCTCTCTCCTTTTTTCAGGAAGTATCAGGCTCCGTGCAGACAGGCGGACCTGGGACCACTCCTTGGTCACTCAAGAAGCTGCGGTATGAACAATGAGAGTATGTTTCAGTTGAGAATCTGATACCAGAGGCATAAGAAATTAGATTTGAGTCTTCAGTGGCCATCCACGACGTTGAAAATATACCTGACGTTTATTTATTTTTGGGTGAGTTGGTGTGAGGGAAGCGAGAAGGATGAAGGAATGCATTCGCCAAGTTCTTGCTGGGATGGGAATGAAACGAGCCAGTCGTTGCTCTGTAAAGAATTAAAACCACCTCTACAAATAGCTTCAATATTTGCATAGTGCCTCCGAGTTGGAGTTTCACAGCGTCTGGGTTTCCTGTGCAAATAAACAGTGGAGCGGTCCACAAGTGTGGAATGCCCCTCCTTGTCCCTAATCAGGGCCACTCTCAACAGAGAGCTGATCAGATAAGGCTATATGATAATGTTTTCCTATATGGAATTCTTGAATCAGCTTCTCAGAGCTGTTGCTGAGGCTTCTGAATCCTGTCCGTCTGCTGCCTCAGGTCCCTTCACTCTGCCTTTTTTGCTAGTCTTGCCCAGTTGTTGGCAAATGAGGGATGGGATTTTATTTTCCAAAAATGGATACCCCAAAATACTGTAGCCATCAAGTTTCCTGAAGCCCGAGCTACCATGTCAGCATGTGGCTGTGCCAATGACCGGGGTGTGCCCGTGAGTGTACGGCAAAAGATTGAGAGATCTGGCCAAAGATTAGTCGAGAAAAGACTCCTTCCATCCCACAACGCCACCCAAAGGCACAAACGCCCCCACACACCTAAACAATGAAAACTCCACCCTATTCAGGCTTATGGAGGTTTGTGGGGTTGTCATGATCCTGTTCTTGTGTGTCTCCAGAAGGTGGCAGTGGAGGGCCTTTCCTCCAGCGTGCACACCTGCTGCCAATGTGTTCCTTAGTAAGCCAAGTATTTAAGGCCTGCCAAGATCCCACGTCTCTTATCGGATTATTGACCTTGTTGCTGCTATTACTCAAGGGTTGTTTTCTATACCTCTTGATCTCATCATTGTCGCGTTTGCGCTCTTGTCTCCCACTTTGTATTTTTTTTTTTGTCTTTGATGTTCCTCATGTTTTTGATTTCGCAAAATTGGACGTTAGTCATTTCGTTTGTATTCTCGGTGTTACTTACCTTGCCTTTTGCAAGCCTCTTTGTTGTTGTTAAAGTATCATTTTTCTGGTTCTTTTGACCAGCAATTTATGTTTATATTTTGTCAGTGCGTTTTTGTATTAAATATTTTTGTACGGACTTTTGTTTGTGTCCACGTTTTGTGGGATCTGATTGCCATTCAGCTCATTTAAGAACTGTGTCAGGGGTGGAGGGAAAGTCTTTCACAGGAAATAATATGAAGGTGAATAAGCAATGTGTTCACTGATTCACTACCTGCTGCTGTTTTGCATACTGACGTGCTTTCTTCTGAGACGGTAATATGTGATGAGTTTAAACATTCTTCCTTGGCCGGTCGTATCAATGACACGGTGTTCGCGCCGAACAATAGTACTCGCAAGCTTACAAATAAAAATCAGATTCTACTGTACAGCCGCTGGAAGTACAGCATGGTACCCAGGCAACATAATGTTTTTAATATTACAAATAGGAATCCTGCAATGGCAAATAACTCAGATCAACCTACTTGATTTTACAAATATTAAATCACTCTCCTCAAAAGCCTTGCCAGTTAATGACCTGATCAGAGCCCATCCATCCATCCATCCATTTTCCGAACCGCTTCATCCTCACTAGGGTCGCGGGGGTTGCTGGAGCCTATCCCAGCAGTCTTCGGGCAGTAGGCGGGGGACAGCCTGAATTGGTTGCCAGCCAATCACAGGGCACACAGAGACGAACAACCATCCGCGCTCACACTCATACCTAGGGACAATTTAGAGAGCCCAACGAGCCTGCCATGTATGTTTTTGGAATGTGGGAGGAAACCGGAGCACCCGGAGAAAACCCACGCAAGCCCGGGGAGAACATGCAAACTCCACACAGGGAGGCCGGAGCTGGGATCGAACCCGGTACCTCTGCACTGTGAAGCCGACGTGCTAACCACTGGACTACCGGGCCACCCTCTGATCAGAGCCCATAACCTTAATATGATTGGTCTTTGCGAGACCTGGTTGAAACCAAATGAGTTTTTGCTGCTAAATGAGGTCTCGCCCCCAAACTTTGTGAGTTCACATGTGGCACGTCCTCGTAAGAAGGGCGGGTGTGTGGCCATTCTTGTCCAAATCTGCTCTCAAATTTAGTCCTCGCTCAAACAACACCGTGGAAACTTCTGAAGTTCTCACTGTGCGATCTATAGCCTTGTCGCCATTTTATCTTTTGGTGATTTACCATCCTCTTGGCCCTCACACTGGCTCTTTACATGAATTTCCTGAATTTGTGGCTGACTTGGTGACTCATGCAGATAATATATTAATAATAGGTGACTTTAATGGTCATATGAATTCCTGGTCTGAACCACTTACCGCGGCATTTGAGACAATAATTGATACTTTGGGTTTCACGCTGATAATAGATGAAGCAAGCAATAAAAATGGCTACACTAGAGATATGGTACAAACCCGGGGCTAAGCAACCTCAAATGTCATGGTATCGTCATATATCACTGCTATATCTGACCATTATTTTATAAGATTTGAAAACTTGACTCAATGCCTTCGTCCTCACCACAATCAAAGCTGTAGCGGCCGCAATATTAGTTCTTCAACCACCACTACACTCTCTGAGCTAAAGCCTCTGGCACCCGCTCCCTTTACTTCTTGTAGTGGTTCGAGTCTCACTAATGATGTCAGTGCCGTTCTGTTAAATCTGCCCGACTCGGGAGCACCAATTCAACTTAAAACTCATCCAAAGATTCTTACTCTGCGTTTCACAGGTGAAATGCGCAGTTAAACAATCATGGAGGAAGCTTGAGTGCAAACAGCATGCGACTAAACTCGAAGTCTTCCGTCAGATATGATGCAATGACTTGTTGAATTTCCCTACAAACTTAGGACATTCCATCCTAAATGTTATTAATTTATCACCCATCTGGGGCATTGTACCAGCAGCTGTTAAGATCGTTGTTATTTGACCCCTACTTAAGCAAGCAAACCACAACCCAGAGAGCCTCAGTAATTATAGGCTGTGCTCAAATCTCTCGTTTATTGCGACAATTCTTGAAAAAATTGTAGCGCAACAGCTTAATGATTGCACGGCCACGAACAATCGATTTCAACTTCTTCAGTCAGGGCCACTCTAATGAGACGGCCCTTGCTAAAGTGACTCATGATTTTCTCCAAGCTCTGGACCCCGACACCTCATCAATATTATTATTCCTCGATCTTAACGCTGCCTTTGACACCATCGATCATAACATACTATTAGAATGCCTCAGATAATGTGATGGGATTTCAGAACTTTCGTGGTTTAGTTCTTACCTCCGAGAGGATGCACCGTATAATTCATGGGAATTTGGCTTCTGAGTTTTGGAATGTTACATGTGGAGTTCCGCAGGGATCGGTACTTTGCTTTTTATTGTTCAGTATCGACATGCTTCATCTTGGTAAGGTAATGATACCCAATTTTATTTGCTGTTAGCAAAGCAACTGATGTTTTTTAGTTTTTGCTTCTTAATTCCAATGAAACAGATGTTCGTCATCTTTTAAGACACCACTCTGAGTCTTGACAAATATACTATTACTCAAAATGATTAAGTAAAAAATCTTAATGTTATATTTGACTCATCTCTTGCTTCTCAAATGCACCCTAAGAATATTACTGCAATCACATTTTTTTATTGCAACATACTGCTCTATTGTCTTCCTATGTCCAAGATTAGAAGTCTGCAGTTAGTACAAAATGCTCCAGCTCTACTCTTGACAAGGACAAGAAAGTTTGATCATATTGATCAGATTACCAGAACTAGCCAACTTGCATTGGCTCCTGTTCCATTCGAGATTCTTCTTACCATGTTGATTTAGTGGTACCTTGTGCTTTGTCCCAAACTCTTCGTTCACAACATGCTGGTGATCTTTTTGAGATCCTGAGAGCCAAAAAGAAGTCTGAATGTTCTACAGCGTTTTCTGTTCAAGCTCCAGTGCACCGATATTAGAACTATTACCTCAGTAGAAATGTGCAAAACATGACCAAAGACTTATTCATATACTCTTGCATTTAGTTGAACTACTTCTCAGCTGAAAAACAACAACAAAAAACATTGTTCCCTCTCACACTAAGGTGACCAACGTGAACAGTGTATTAGGTCTACACAAGTTAATATCCACACAAAACATATTTGTTGTATTTTTCCATGCCTCTGTTGCGTTAATACCTGTTGTTGTGATCATGAGTCGATTGGTTGCCACATCCATTCTTGCAGATTTGACCAAGAATCTCATTTCTGTTTCAAACAATGCATCCATTTTTCTGTATTGCCTAACCCGTTCAGTGTTGCTGCCTGCTAGATCCTCTACTGTTTGGGCCAAAAAAAAAAAAAAAAATAAACTACAGGAAGTTCCTTGACTGGTTGCCAGTGAATCACAGACTACACAAAGGGACAGACAACAATTCACACTTAGATTTACACATCACTAAACAACCGCCGCCTGGAGAAAAGCGAACCACTACACCATCAGTGGTGTTGTTCCAAATAATATTGTCTTATTTGGCCGTACAACATGAGGCTATATTTAAATATACTTACCAGTCAAGCGCTGAAGAGCCAAAACAAACTAACAGATCTGAATCACACAAGTCACAAGACTCATCCAAACATCACATTATTGTCTTAGTTGTCTCAATGTTGTTGTCGAGGCTATTTTGTGTATGTAAATGATTCTCTTCTCAGGGAAAGGAGTGGCTGCTTCAGTGACAACATAAAGGTTTTTTTTTCTCTCTAGAATGTGTATCATGCCCAATTCAATGAGGCACACCTGAAGTAGTTTAGTCACATTCTGTGTCTTCTAAACATGATTCCAGTCAAGGAAATTTGATATCATAAAATCTCATATGCCAAAACCCACATCAACTAAACACCCAACTAGGTACTCAACCCTAAACTGAATTTTTGTTTGGCATCAAATCTCATTAGACATCCAGGATATTCACATCAACTATACCTGTGGGCTACATATTATAATGAGCTTTATGTTATTTTAATTAAGTATAATTTGTCGGCTAAAAGCTTGTCTCGAACGCCCCACACACGCGCGCGTGCACACACACACACACACACACACACAATGCTTTGTTTGGAATGTGGTAAATTGTCTACTTGTTTTCATTGTTTCAACGAAAATGCACCATTTGTGAAATGCGAACATACTTAACTTGTAGAAACATTATTTGCGCCCTTTAAAAACACAAGCGTAATCCTGGCTCCGCAAATCATTTGCAGATCTAAATGCGGGCAGAATTGTCAAATTTTGCACGCCCCCAGCGCATATCACTGTATCTCCAGGAGTCAGATATTTGTTGCTTAGCAACAGTTCCAGTAGATTGCACCATGCTACATCATGTTCAAATTGTGATACACCTCATGACTTTTAGTGAAGTCAACACCCCCCACACCCCACATCCCCATCACAGTTGAAAATAATATCTGATTCTGATCTCGTCTATTAGATGTAAGCAACACATTTCAATGTACAGTAATAATATTCTAGAGTAAGGGTCCGCCCCGGGGCAATACAATACAAATGCCACGTGTCCAGAATGTTGTTCACTTTGAGAACAGCGTTAGTAGTTTGAACATGTTAAAATAACAAGTAAAAGCAAATTACACAGGACTGCAGAACACATCCAACCAAATAAACCATTCGAATCCAAATAGACAAATTACTTTCTTGGATTACTTACATATTTCACCACAACAGAAAATAAACCACTGTCTATTTTGCAATAAATGGACGGGGTTCTCAATTCAGCTATGATTGATGCCCAGTCGGTTGGAGCAAACATCTTTGAGAATTCATACACGTGATGCAATCGGTATGACATTTTCAGGGCTAGACTCCCCCAATATCTCCCACAGCTGTATGAATGATTCCCATATTTCATGGATTGAACTCGTCCTCCTGTCAAAAACGTCTTCATTCCCAAAATGGCACGTTGTGATTTTACACATAAACGTACCACAGCAGATAAAGTCGTTATTATTAACATTTAAGAGGAGAAGGTGAGGACGCAACTTGCAAGAAGCCAATGTTGAGCGAGGTAAAAGCTTTGTTTTACAGAAAACGTTTTCATGGGGGAGGAAGAGAAGGGAAATCAAACTGATATTTAGCCCCTACTGCCCCCCTCCGCTTTTCGCTTTTGTTTTATGCAAAGCTCTTTTTACCACATGGTAGTGACAGATTGTTTGAGCTGAAAGGAAAAGCCATTCGAAGCTAATTAAGCAGCCATTCCAGCCTCTATTCGCAGGCAGGAGGGAGAAGGAGCGCCGGCATTTGTCAGCACCGAATCCAACGTGGGTTTAATTGACAGCCTTGCATCTTGACTGACGGCTTCTCCTGCGCTGGACCAATTACAAGCTGTGTGGGAAGACAGCTAAGACCTTATTGGATAACATGGATTGCTTGGGGGCGGGACGACCCACGTGGTGTTATGCATTGAAGGCAACGCTTCATAGGCTGATGTCCTCAAGAACAGAAGCGTGGTAGCCCACTGGCTTGCTGATAAAGAGAAAGCAGAAATGGTTGATGTTTCATTTGAAATAGGTCCATCAATTTGAAGCTGTTAAAGGAAACGCTGCGGTGAAATAAGCACTTTTCACACCGAGCGCATCTTTAACAATTATATACACCATAGTATTTAGGTGAAATGTGGAACAGCAGCATAGCAAAAACGAATGATCGCGTGTGTATTCGCGAGTATTTTGTACTGTTGCATACTGTTTGATTCTCACACTGATTTGTTTTTCCTAGTAATGACCACCGTGCACCAATATCTAGAATATTGTCTTTGTTTCGAACAAGTTGTTGAACACACCGATTGGCACTTCAGATCCAAAATGGCGAGTGCGTGAGGTCACATATCACTGACCAATCAGAGAAACGGTTGAATGCGTCCACCCCACGTGGGATTTCTTCGTTTTGATTGGCTGGAACACCCAATTGGTTAGCGAGTGGTCCTCTCACGTCAGTGGTGTCCTCGTGTCAGTACTCAGTCTGTGTGTGGCATAGCGCGCGACGGAAGAAGCGGGCTAGCTTGTGTTTTATTTCACAACTCCGGACTTTTTCCCCCCAAGTAGTGCTATTACCTAACATCCATCCATATGACACATTGGAAGCCGCTTTAACTACTACTGGATTTAATATACCCTTATATCGAAGGGGGCTCCATAGTCCTGCTGTACGGAGGACGTCCACCGCCTCGGGACCACGGAGGTCGAAACACAGCACAGTGGAGGAGCGAAAAGAGGACGGAAAGGAAAAGGGAGCGGATATTTTCATTTTTTTGTTTTGCTGCGGTGACTTTTGCGAATGAAGGATATACTACGACCCAAGTGTGGATTTTAAAAATTAACAAAAGGTGGGCGAGGGAGGCAGTGGAGACAAAGGTAAAGGTGAGCGACATTGCATATCCGCTAGATAGAACGTGTGCGTGGGTGCGTGTGCGTGACGACTTTGTTCTTTGTGTTGGACCACCACAGCAAGCCAGTGAGAAAGAGACTTGTGTTCTTAGAACGCCTCTCACCTCGATAGATTTACGAGGAAACCAGCCCAGTGTTCATAAGGGTGTGATCCAAACTATCAGTGTATACACTTGAGGGTTGTTATTCTCACTTTTGCTTTAGTCGAAGAGCTAGAATTAGTTCCACTGAATGTGAAAGAAGAAGGCGAGATCCACTTCCACTCCAGTGTGTGTGTTTGTGTGTGTGTGTGTGCGCGCGCGTGCGTGTGTAGGAGAAGTGAGAGCTTCGATGCCGGGTGACTGAGCGCCTCGCAGCCGCGAACGGTACTTTGTCCGGGGCCGTCCCGTGCCACCCGTGGAAGGGCTGGTGACTGGTGGTGATTTGCTGCACTCGGATTACTTGAGGAAAAACACAGGAAAACAACGGATTCCCTCGCGTGAAGGGCAGATATGTATCCGCAAGGCCGGCATCCGGTAAGTAGTTGTGCTTGATTTCAAAATGGACATGCACGCCACCGCCCTTTCAGGTGCGCCCTCGGTGTGGAGCTCCACACCTTGCTATTTATTATTGTGTGGCGAGAGACTAGGGGGGCGGGGGGCCTGAGCTCCGAATCAGTCGATGTACCAACATGTGTTTTAAAATGCATTTCTGCATATTTGTCCACATTGCATCGATAGACACATTCGCCCCTCCCTGTCCGGAGGAAATTGGAGGTCGTTCAACAAACTGTTCTTTTCGCTTCACAGGCGCCTCACCAGCCAGGGCAGCCTGGTTTCAAGTTCACCGTGGCAGAGTCTTGTGACAGAATCAAAGACGAATTTCAGTTCTTGCAGGCTCAGTATCACAGGTATAACGTGGAATCTACTGTGTAAACATGACCGTCTTCCCGTTGGAAAGTATTGGGAACGCTTGTAACTAAGAACTTTGAGTACAGCGACACTAATTAAAGATTGTGCATTTATGAATGAGACTCGGACAACAGCAGCGAAACAATGATTGTGATTGCCACAAATGGAGTATGTAATCAGATATTTATCCTTCCCTCTCCTCAAGTCTTAAAGTGGAATACGACAAATTGGCCAACGAAAAAACCGAAATGCAGCGGCACTATGTCATGGTAAGTGCGATCATTGTCAAGATGTCTATTCGATTCAATGTCCTCTCCTCCATTTAGCCTCAGGTAAGCGGTCACAGGTGCCGCAGAGTGGTGGCGATGTTGCCCAGACGCCATGTTAACGCTTGTGCCTGCTGCTTTGTTGTTGACTCTCCACGTCTGTGTATTCATTGGATTACCAAGGGCAGGGTGGGGGTGGACAAGGGGCGGTTGAAACTCGAGCAAGGGTCAAATATCCATCTATTGATTGCGGCGTGTGACGACCCCCATCTATGGCCCCGGGCTCCTCTTTATGACCCGACGTGACCCTTCCCGACAAACCAAGTATGACCCGCGGCGGGTTAATGGCCGCCCTGCAGGCTTTGAGCACGAATCAAAGGGTTTCCTGTATTTTTTTCCCCCCCTCTTCTTAACTATCCCAACGTGACACTCCTGACACCCAGGGGGTCCTGAGATATGGAGGGCATTTGGTGTGTTTTTCATCAGCTCGTAAGATAATCGAGGTCACCTGTCTATTTTAAGACAATCAACTCGCAGTCCAATTCAAACTAAGATCCACATGTTAAACTTTAAATCAAACACTATTTTTCATTAGGCAGATTTGTAATTGGGCAGGTAAGATTTTATTTGCATTCAACAAATTTAAAGGCGTTTCGGACAATACGGTGAAAGCAATACATGTGTTGCACAGAGAGTTGATTGTACTTTTCAGTCTTTGAGCTTTGTTTGTATTGTGTACATACATGTTAATGCTACAATACAACCAGTGGAAAAACATGCCACTGGTGTGTTTTTAATGCCGATATGCAACTCATTCACCTTGTTTGGTCAGTCTTCACTTAGTGTGGGGCTTTAGGCCCAACATTAATATCACGGTATCAATTCCCTTCACAGGGAACACTATATACTGAGCCTAAAATTTACTCGTCGATGGATGGAGGCTGCGCACGACAGACGGCGGCAGTATTGTGCGTAACCGTAATGGTGGTCTGGGACGGACGGGGGATGGGGTTTCCACAGGCCCTGAAATGGACCCGCCGTTCGGGAATCACAATGACATTTATTGTGCAAATCATAAGTCAGAATAAAATGGGGTCACTCCCTCACGCCAAGAAAAAAAAATGCTCATATTTTAAATGAAAACAGTGCAGCTGCCTTTCCGTTTCATTGTCCAGATTTTATTTTACTGTGCCCATGAATTAAATGGGCTTTATTAATTTTCTGTTTTCAACTGTAACAATGATAACAGTTCTTATGTTTAAAATATTTATTATACTACAAATATACTTGAATCTTATCTGCCTCCTCCTCTCGGGTGGCGGTGACGTCCTCCGTTATTTCCTCTCTTCAGTGCCTGCGCACGTTATTCTGTGTCATTTTCTCTACCGTTACTTAATTAGTTGCTTGATATTTTGCTGTTCAAATTGAGCTAATCTCCGCTGTAACACGGTTCCAGCCAGAGCTATGTGACAAGTGCGCTGTCACAGAAGCACTTATTTCAGTGTTTTGCAACTGCATTTTGATTTAGCCTGGCTTCCCGTCTTTCTCCTTGGCTTCCCTTCGTCATCATCATAGTGTTGCTTGCTTCGAGAAGTGTCGCTTTTTCGCCGCCGTTGAGGTGATGATTAGTGACTTAATGCCAGGTAGATACCAGATGCAAAGCAAACTTTGGCCTTTGCACCATGTTGAGCCACGTTAGTTGTCCAGTCGGAGCTCGTAGGTCGCGCAGACGTCGCGAAAAGTGTGCAGCAATCATTCAACGGCGCAAAACGGCGAGGTGATGTGGGTGTACAATTTGGGCATTTCTGTCACACTGAGCAGTGTCAATGTGCATTCCCGCGGTTGGAAGGTAGGGTCCCAATCCCTCCCTTAGCTAATTAATTGTAATAACTTCCCCCCCCCCCCACAGCATTTTCCAGTGTGTGTACTTCGATCCTGTTCTTCTATTGGGTGGTGGTGGGCTTTTGAGGTTGTTTCTGATTGGCTCAGCCTGATAAAAAGCATATACAGTACCTGTAATTCCATATGAAAGCGACCTTACATCTTTGCTAAATGCATATTGCACGGGCCATTATCGCACTGATATTTTTGCGATAATTGTGCAGTCCTAGTCTATACTACGCACCCCTCTACTACACGCTACACTTTAGTCACATGATAAAATGAGGATTGTTTTGTCAGTCAGAACCATTTTAGAACTCACTAAATGAGACACCGCAGTTGAATTATTACCAACATGCTGCAAAGGCTCCAGTAGAAGCTCCATTCCGGCATCATGTTCTGTCACGTTTACAATATTGAGAATGCAATATTCCGTTAGTATTTTGGTATTGTAAACATACTCCTATGTTGAATTCCGGCTGCAGCGCATTGGTCACACCCACCAAGAACCGACCAGACTGCATCCAGAACGCATGAGGTTCTCATTCATGAGTGCAATCTAGTGCAGTATTTATAATTCACCTGCGCTATTTTTTTTTAATATGACACACACGGCCTCGACCATCAGGACGTTCTAACGCTTTGTCTTCTCTTTGGCCTGCAGTACTACGAGATGTCCTACGGGCTCAATATTGAGATGCACAAACAGGTATGTAGCCATATCACCCCCGTCTGTGTTTAGCCAAAACAATCTTGTTGTCCCTCCGGTCTTTGTGGAATACACACACGCACCTGACCTTAGTTCCTACCCTCATCTGGAAATGCCTTCAGGAGGCACACATACTGGCTTTCTGTCGTGAAAATGCTGACAGGCTAAACAACAACATGAAGGGCACGCTGCCTGATGGGGATGGTTTGATAAGATTAAAGTGAAGTATTTGGCAGACTGTCTGAGAGGATGTGTTTTAGTGTCCCCTCTGAACGCTCCGGTGCGTGTGCGTGTGTGTGAGTGCGCGCGCGCACGTCTCTGTATTGTAATCTTCCTCCCTTGCCTGCCTTGTTCCAGCTGAACAAAAAGCTCATTAGTTTAGCTGCCACCCTGCACCGGGCATCCTGCTGCCGGCTACTGCTGCTAAAGATGAAAAGGAGAGCCCTGATTAGTACAAAAGTACTTTCATGCAACAGCCAAGCTTAGTAAAATGAGCAGATGGAATCGGACATGTGGACGTCCTGAGATAGTGACCACATTTCAGAACCAAAGTGACTTGGTGGTCTGTTGTTTTTCTTTAGTTGGGGGGAAAAGTCACAGTCCAAAGCATAATGGGGATTATGTTCAATGCAACCTTTGCTGTTACTAACATTGTATCTCGACCGCAAGAGCGTCCTTTGAAGATGGGATACTGTCTTTGTTTCAGAGGTTAAGATTTGGTAAGATGAGTGGTAAGACTTTGTTGATCCCATTTCATCCTAAATTAAAACCCCAGCCGCAGGATATTTAATCATCAAAGTTTAATCAGCATTTTCATAGGCTTGAAATAATTCTGGATGTCGTTAACTCTGCAGCCTTCATCGCTGTGAAACTATTGTCATCAGGTGTCTGCTCAATCATTTCATTTTCATTCACTTGCAGTTGATGGTTGCACTCGGTTTCCTGCCATATTTTGCTCAGTTTCCGTATACGAAGTAAATGATGGCCCCGGTGCCGTTAGCGGTGCAGTATGATGTGTGACAGTCGGAGGGAGTGAGAGGGGAGGTATGTAGCCGTCGTGGCCCTCGAATTGAGCAGGTTCATGGCATCAATGCGAGGGTAACCCAACTGGAACGTGAGTAGCACACGGCGCCGTTGGTCTGCTATCGTGCTTTTTGTGGGCGTGTTTTTTTTGTTGTTGTTTTTTTTTGTTTATCAAGCAGCTCATTGTCCCCGCTCCCTCCTCTTTTGAGTGTTGTTGTTGTTGCTTCGGCACCGCAAGAAATGTGCAGGTGGTTGATCCGTCTTCATGCTGGTAGTGGTGTACAAAACAAAGAGGGTTCAAGTGGGGAAAGAGACAGGAAAGGAGCGAGACGCTTTGGGGTAAATGAGTTAATCGACTGCTCCTCTCCTGTGTGTGTGTGTGTGTGTGTGTGTGTGTGTGTGTGTGTGTGTGTGTGTCCCTTTTATTTTATCGATAAGCCTGCTGGTGTCAACGGAGCACTCTGAATAATGCATGATTCCCGCCACCCCCCTTTTATGCCAGCATTGATGAGCGAGTGTTTGTGATGACATCAGCGAGAGGTAAATGGACAGCCCCCTGGCCCTGCATTATTGGATGCAGGCGGCCATATTACTTTGCCTGGCCGGAAGATTGATGGCAGTGTGAAAGAAGACATTGGCTCGCTTTGTTCTTATCAGTCCAAAGCAGATTTGAGAAACAGAGCAATGAGCTCACACACTCCCCTGCGCGTAGAAATAAATACTCTTGTGACATGGCAATGCCAGCGATATCTTGACATGGCATACATACCGCTCTGCTACCGCAGAGCCGAGGCGATCTCTGCGGCTGCCACGTAATTTGTTTTGACAGTGTCTGTGATGATGGCAAAGGCTTCACGTTGGAGGTAATCACCCTCGCTTGCTGTCAATAAGTGATTTTAATTAGTGCAGCTCATTAGGCCGCCTCAGCGCCGTGCCCTGCTGACTTTGTGGCGGGGCTCGTGTGCTCTTTCCACTACCGTTGTTCTCTTGTAGTACCTGTTTATCTCGCACGCTCACTCTTGCATGCATTTAGATGTCACTTGTCAATGTGATAAGAACACGAAGAGAAAACACACACGTTTGGCGAGAGAGGTTTTTTTTTTTTTTTTTTTTGCTTTAGTTGCACCATTGGCAGGCACACTGTGTATGTGTCATGTCCTGACTCGGTGTTGTAAAGAGGGGAAAGTGCTCCATCAAGAAGGATATCGGCTTCCTGGATGGAGGAAAAAGAGTGTGAGGAGGAGGGAAGAGCGAAGAGCAGCAGAAAGCAAGCTTGTGCAAATGAATAATTTATAGCGGATTCCTGGAATTGTTTGCCAAGGTGATGATGGGCGACCTGTCTCTAAGCCAAAACAAACTAACTCCGCGAACACACACACCGCCTCTCAAGGGAGGTTGATGAGGTTACTAGGCTTCTGCGCGAGACGTGCTTTATTTTGGTAGCCTTGCAAAGGGGATGCGGGTCGGAGAGAGTCTGCGCGTGTGCTTTTGTACTCGCAAGCACTGGATCATGGTTGTTGGAGTAGAAAGCAAGATCCGCTTTGTCTGTGTCGATAAAAGGCTTGTGACAGAAAGAGGATTATCAAAACATTGTCTCCTGGATGTGATGATTCCAACTTCCCCAAATGAATCGTCAAACATACTTGAGCTCCTCTGGGAGAAGTTCACTTGAGTTTTGTGGGTAGGTGCCGACAAATAAAATGGCACGCGTGCAAAATATCCTTCATGCATTTTTTAATGAAGAAGACACAACTACTACACCTAGTGCCTCTTTCTTCCTGTGCTCGAGCCGAGAAGATAATTTCCCAAACAACCTCCCACATCATATGCCACTTGTTTTCCTCTGCAATTGAATCCTCGTCTCTGCTCTCCACTCGGGGACTAATGCCTACAGCGACAAACAGCCAAATGGCTTTCAACGCACCATTGACAAGAGGGATGCAGTGGAAGGAAAGAGTGAGCGAGAGAGAGAGAGTGTGAGCTCTCCATGCTGTGTTGCTGCTAAACAACCCTGAGTACCTGTAATTGTGGCACTGTGGCACGGCAGTGAAAAGCCCCTGTCGCCCTCTAAGGCTTCTGTTTTCAATGATTTTAAGTGACGGTAAACTCTTTCCAGCGCCCATCTCTGCCGCTAAAAGCCCCGTGACAAGTAGTCTCTTTTAAATGGGAGTCGGAATAATAAAGGAGTGCTATGGCACTGATGTAGGCCCACTGTAGTTTTCTTCTTCATGGTAGCTGTCATCAAAATTAAGAGCGCGATTCAGCCGTCACAGCTCAAATCGTAGTTCTTAGTGAGTCGATTTTGAAAGGGCCGCTTGTTGTTGCTCAGTGCGGTGGCTAATTGTTTACTTGAATCAGGTTTAACACTGCACACCCTCCTAATATTTTTGACAAACGTGCGCCGGTGTTGCCAAAATCCGGAAGCAAACATGGTTGCGAGTGAAATTATTTCTCAGACCAAATTAATGTTTGAATCTGCGTTTGGTTTTCCAATGTGCTTCAAGATCATTCAAAAACCTGGTTTGCCCGACATTCGGTACTGCAGATCTCCAGTGAGAAGAGGGTGCTGACAAAATCGCTGCATTTTCAGTACATGGCCAAGAGATTCTAGGATTGCTTTCAGCACCTTGGAGTTTCTTTTGTTGTGTCTACTTACTGTGAACACACGGATATTGTTCTTTAAACATTTTCATTTGCCGTTGCTCTAATAGCCAAGTGTGCCTGCCAGCCAGCATGCCACTGTTTTCTCTTCAACTATTTTCGCTCCCTTTGTAGCCATTTCCAGTGAAACACTGTAATCCCACTGTGTGTCATTGCAGCCAGCCCCCACTAATGATGATGCTTTATGAGTTCCCTCTCCTGTCGTCTTTTTTTTTTTTTTTAAGTCATGCCGCTCCTCACTTACCCACTCCCCAGTTATCCCTCATTAATTTCCTGTGCCGATCACATCGACAGGCTGAAAATTCAATTTAATGACCTTCCTCTGTGCCGCGCCTAATATGATTTTACGGGCTGTTCTGGTCAGGACCCCAGTCTAATTTACATAACGATCATCCCTGCCGGATAGGGTTGCCCCAGCAACAGAGCTGTGATGCGGGTGGAGGGGGGGGGGGGGCATGTTATGTGAGGAAACGGAGGAAGGGGGAGGTAGTGTGTTGTGGAGATGAACAAGGAAGGCATTGGCGGGATGAAGATGGCTGGATGTTGAGAGACAACAGTGAGCCAGGTCAGACAGACACAGAGATGATTCCTTGCTTGGCTTCCCTCTCCTGTAGTGCGCTGCAAAATCAACGGAGTGACACAAAGGGTTGTGGAAAAAGGCCAGTGGCACCTCCTGTCTCCTCCTATCCACTTTCACAGTCAAACAAGTCTAAGGTTGAAAATGAGTGGAATGCAGCACACACACCTGCTGGGCTTCCACCCCTAATCTCTCAGAATCAATTAGTTCGCCTGCCTTGCTTCAGTCAAACCGCATTACCTTGGCGTCAAATCAAAGCATTTCACGTCACCAGTCTTCGCTGCTCCTCCTTAAGCTTTTCTGCTCGTCTTCATCCCCTCCTCAGTCTCTGGAAAGTACACTTTTAAAAAGGTTAATAAGCTCAATTAGCCTTCAAGGAATATCTGTAGGCAGGCACCAAAGCATCCATTTATCCAAATGTAGCACTGAAAAGTACTCTATGTGCATGAGACCCTGCAGTATCGTCTTGCTCTCCCAGCTAATAATCTGGTCGATACCAAAGATGCCTCTGATAGATAACGTCCGAGGCTTAAGATGACTGCCTCAGCCTCCCCAAGCTCCCCATGGGCAGTAATTATGAAGCATGGACCTCGTTAGTTTCGTTCCAGCCAGACAACATTAGCATATTTCAGCCTCCTAATTATATAAGGGCTGAGTCTAATGGTGGCAGTAGAGAGTGGGGCGTACATTTGTTTTGTGGCGGACCCAGTTTAGTGAAGGGGTCTATCCAACTGAACCTTGAAAACATTTGTTTGTGTATGGACATAACATATGCCTCATTTTGCTATATGGTCCTGTTTGGCTGCTTCCTTCACGTCTTTCCTTTGCTCACTGTCTGCCGTTCATCCAGACTGCCATATCAGTAATATTTTGTCTCCTTCTTCCCGTAGACTGAGATTGCGAAACGTCTCAATGCAATCCTGGCTCAGATAATGCCATTCTTGTCTCAAGAGGTAAGTGTCACTGCAGCAAGAAGCAACTTAAGTGCGAGATGTTCACTCATCATTTTCCCCAAAGTACAAAACGTGCAGTGGAAGCTCCAAAGTCAAACACAATTCAATTTAGACTTCAGGCCCATCTCCGCGAGTCCCCGGGACTTTGCGGGTTGAACTGTCTCGACTTATGTCCATATGCCTCCATAATGGGAATGACCAAGCTTGAAATTCAAAACCATCTAGCAAACAGTTATATTTATACCAGATTAGTGTTTTCTTTTGGGGGCCAATTTAAAATGCCAGTTTGAAGTGTAAATAATTGCTTTTCATTCCTGATGTGTTTCCTCTAGCACCAACAGCAGGTTGCCCAAGCTGTTGAGCGAGCTAAACAGGTGACGATGACTGAGCTGAATGCTATCATCGGGGTACGTGGACTTCCCAATCTGCCTCTCACTGTGTGTATACCCCCTCTTCTTTCTTTATTTCACCTGAGGACGGGGGCAAATCTGCACGTCGAGAGGAGTGTTGGCACCCTAGACCACGGTCAAATACTGATGATATCCCAGCATGCTACATTATGTTGGGAGGTTTCTTTCACCTTCATGTGCTTCGGTTCAATTGGCCAGAGTTTCAGTTTCAGTATACGTGGGAGACAAAAAGGGAAAGGGCAACGGATTCCGGAAGAAAACACGAGGGGGGAAGTAGTCTTCGCTGACGGCGTTTCAAGTCAGCTTTGCCATCCAACCTGTAGATTTTGAACGCGTAGACTGAATGCAAATAACAACTTCCTCTGTAGGTGTGCAGACTTGCCCCTGATTTCAGTGTTGTGGCATGTTTATCGTTATTTGTTTTACTATAATTCATAATGTTTCGGAAGCGAAGCTCATTTATTCCCTTCGATTTGGTTCTGCAAGACAGAGTCAACGTACGGTACATAAGATTGACTGGCCTCCAGGAGGGATGATATATCAATTTAGATCGTTTTTCATTGCCGCCCCTTGATTAATTTAAAGTTCCAATGAAGAGACTTGCCTCGGCAGTAACCTAATGGACTCTTTAGGTCACGACGTCCGGTGAAATCACAGTTGATGCTATTTCTGAGCCAAAAGTTCTGTCTGCCTTGACCATCTTTGGGGCCTCATTTCAATTTTGTATTTTCCTCTTTGTGATTCAAGGGCAGAAATCTAAGTGCACTTTAAAAAACAGTAATTGGCCTTTTAATAGTTACAAGCCAACATTGCTCTCGAGCCAACTGGACTCTTTGCTTATTTGGTCCTCCATCTGCTTTCGTTTAAGCACAAGACGCTTACCAATAGCCAGCTTGGACCCAGGTGTTAAGGTGACCTTTTTGATTAGTCTTCTCTGTAGCAGAGGTTAGTCAGTGGTTAGCTTGTCCCATTGGCGAGGGAGCAGGTGGGGTGGGGGTGGGGAGGGTCAAGCCTAATGAGAGGTGGATGGTGAAATTCGATTAAACTAAATGAGCCCCGAGCACAACCCCCGGTTCTAAAGATAATTACTTCCTATTTCCCCTTGAAAGAGGTCAGCCTGTCAGCAACAGGAATGCCCTTTCTTTAATTACAGATGGGTCGGAACCGACAGAACACAGGGAGAGGAAAGAAAAGCTTTATTATTTGGTAGCAGACGTGGCAGGTAATCAATCTCTCTGCCGAGAGAGAGTGCGACTTGACATTCAAAAATCGGAACACCAACGTCCAATCGAACCGTATGGATTTGAGCGTATCAGCAGATTTTAACATATTCAAACTGGAGGTAAATATTTTTACTTATGTATGAGGAGGTTACTTGTCATTGTCCTGCTTAAGTATGAGACGTCTCGTGACTGATTTCGTGTTTGACAATGCATGGCTTCGTTTGCCTTTTTTCCAAAATTGGGATCTTACACATGTCCCGGGCCAGCCCAAGCCAATGTGGTGCCCGAGGCGAGATTTCATATGGCGCATTGGCAACCGGGTCATGCTAGGCACATAGAGGTGTACTTGGTAATGGTATCATTGTATGCATGATTGTCATCTCTCTGAATCTGTTCTTCCTGTCCTCTGTGTTCCTTCAGAAGCAGCAGCCGCCTCACTGTTTCTGTCCAACCTTCATGGTCAGAAATTACTCAAAGCGCCATCTGTTTAAAACTGCTTGCCATCTATATAACATGCATCGCTTTTGAAAGGGAGGTGGTTAGGATGATGCTCGATTTGAGTGTGTGGTTGGTATCCTGTTAGACGTCCGTGTTACCGGGGTGTCACGGGTTTGCAGGAGACGAAAGGATAAGCCGCATAAACCTTTGCTGTTCAATAAATTGTGTAATCAGTCAGGTGTGTTTTCCGGTAGGTCACGCGGTGATCAACCATCACTTGTTGCGCCAGGGTGCCAGCTGGTTTGCGTTGGTGCTGGTGTTGATGCTTGCTCTGGCTGACAGTTGTGTTCTGCAGGGAGTCGGCTTCGCCTAGTTAACTTTAATTGCCTTTTTCCTGTGCAAGTTGCCTAGGCTGCAATGACGTTTACGCATAATGAAAATAGATAAGACTGAAAGGGAGCCAGCTCTTTAACCATGAATATTGAATTGGAAGCAATTTATTTCAGTTCCCTCTACCCCGTCTACCCCCCGACCCCACCCCCCATTCCTTCTCTCGCCTTTTTCCTCACACGTCTGCCCAACCACATTTTACTAATGAGGCTTCTTGATAACGATCCCTGCACACTTTTCCTCATTAGGCTCACTGAATAGGGATGCCCCTGCCCCAATCCCATGCTCACGCTTCCACTCTCTTGTTAGCTACTGATTCTCTCTCGCTACTTTTGCCGCCTTTGTTGACGTTTTGTCCCCGATACCTCACTGGAAAGAGTGTGTGCTTTAGCCCGTGCACGCTTACGGTATCATTTGGCGCTGCTGGCTCTCGGTTGCTTTCATTTGCGATTATGGTTCCACGTTCACGTCGAAACACAAAACCGAATACGATTCAACAATTTCCATCAGTTAAATGAGCCTCTGCGTGATGAGCACTCTCTTGTCTGTTTCCCGTATTGCATGTAAGGATGATGTCATTGAGATACAATCTAGTATCAGAATAACAGTCAGGATTTCTGTGCGCAGTCGTTGATGGATGTGCTAAGTGTTATTTAACCTTGTTTTAGAGCACTTGCTTCCCTTTGCCTGAGTGGCTGTTTAACTCGTGTCTGTTGACTCACTTTAACCCGACTGCCTTTTACACACGGACATCTGAGGCCGCTTGGGGGTTGTGGGTCGGCATTGGTTTGACTGTGCTGAAAAGAGGGAGATTATTTTGCTCTCATTGTTTTAGAATCCACACAACTTTGTTGACAGAAGAAACCAAACGTACGTCCAAATGAAGAGCATGAATTCGTTGTGGCTTGCCGCACTTGAATCTGGACATTTGAGCATCTGAGTATTTCGGAGAGGTTTCTGTTTCAAATGCTTCTGCGGCATCATCCTCACTGTGTGCTTGAGCACAAAGCGAGGCCCATGATGGCACGGTTTGGTCTAGAACAGGGGTCGGCAACCCAAAATGTTGAAAGAGCAATTTAGGACAAAAAAAAAAAGCATGTCTGGAGCCGCAAAAAAATAAAAGCCTTCTATAAAACTTGAAATGAAGGAAACACATTCTGTATGTATGTAGGAGACTGGACTGTCTCAGACTTGTTTGTTATTAATTTCTTTGTTGTGTGTTCACAGCGCTTGATTTTTTGTTTTGGTGCATTATTTTCGCTTTTCTTAGTGTCAGTGAAGTGATCATGAATTTCTGTTTTTCGGAGGCTGTCTTTGAACGCCTCTCGAGTTGAACGAGAAGAGAGAAGAGAAGGCACGGTGTCGGACGCAGACGTGTCTGTGTTTGTCGAGACTGTTAAAAGCATAAAGTGTACGTTTTAAAAACCCAACACCACCGCATTGCTTTTTCGGAGCTGCAACAGGTATCTATATCTATTTGAGCTATATTAGCCATTTTCCATTTTCAAAATTTTTTATAAAGCTCCCGAGAGCCACTAGATGTCGCTAAAGAGCCGAATGTGGCTCTGGAGCCGCGTGTTGCCGACCCCCGGAGTAGAAGAACTGTACTTTGCCCTCACAGAGCCTTGAACTGAACTCCGTCATCATTGAGATGAAATTCCGTCAGACACACCCCAACATCTTAGACCCCGCTCTTCCTCCAGGAATGTGAAAAATGGGATCACATCCAATCATTATCTAATGGCCTTTTATGTCAGCGCTTTTGTTGGTACAGTATCGAGTGTGTATTTATTTAGTTGTGAACAAAATTGCTCAACTGGACATGTCATCACCTGTCATTCTCCTTGGCGGCTTGAATCGTGCAAATGATATGCAAGAAAAGACGATATGGTGTTTGCCCACAGTAGGAAAATGAATTGCTTTCCTCTCAGTGAATGAGCTGTTGGCAGTCGCTGTCATCTCGCTATTATCCATAATCGGTTTGGCCTGGGAATAAATGTTGGTGTAAGCCAGCGCTAATGCATGCATCCAGTGCGGTCATACATGCATTCGCTTCCCAGCCGACCCACTTGTCCTCTCGTCTTCCCTCCCGCCTCCCGATATTTGTTGCAGCAGCAGCAGCTACAGGCCCAACACCTCTCCCACGCAGCGCACGGGCCACCTGTGCAGCTGCCCCCGCACCCATCAGGTTTACAGCCACCCGGCATCCCCACTGTGACGGGTGCTGGCTCAGGTCTGCTTGCGCTTGGTGCTCTTGGCAGCCAGGCGCACCTGCCCGTAAAGGATGAGAAGAACCATCACGACCTGGAGCACAGAGGTGAGGAGCACCCTCTCTCTCTCTCTTGTCTCACTCACTCACCCACCAAAATGCCAGTTGATATACAGTGCAGTTAATTGGACATGCTGTAAATGTCACGTGGAAGCCAGAACCAGAGACATTTTAAAGACCCATTTGTCCCTGGCCCACCAAGCATTAACAAACATTTACCAACCAGTCATAAAAAGGTATTCAATATCATTAAGAGTGGTTTTAAACAATTTGTTCTTAGATACCGGTATTAAAATGAATTATGCAATTGATCACATCACAAATGAGATGAATCTTTGATCTGAATAATGCATTACTTTTGTCTGACGAAAGCTCGGAGACATTGTGACACCCATACTAATTTGCTTTTTGATTTTCTCTCTTCTGGCCCTTCATCGTTTCATTCACCTCTGGCTCTTCCTCTGAAAGAACGAGAGTCGAGCACGGTACGTTGACGTCCCACTCTTTCCTTGTGCCCCACGTGTGTCCCGCCTTTGCCGGTGATTAGGTGTACCTTACAGAGACGGAAGATCCTTAGAAATCCATGTTCGCCATGTAAGAGCACACGTTTTGTGTATACGAGTGCTCTAGCATGAAGGTATTCGCTGACTGAAATCAAATATTGAAGTCTAACCAAATAAAGTCTAAAGCCATCTAATCCTCGAGGAAAATGACTCCAATCGGACAGAGCGGATTAGTAGGCAGCTAGCTTCTATAATTTCTTCTCAACTTTGACTGGCCTTCTATTCTTTCCGTTCCTTGGCGACTGCTGGATTTATTTTGGGCTGCCCACGACCTGACTCCCTTTCAACTGCTTTCATCCTGACATTTTTCTTTGTGTGCCTTCATTTTTTTTTGGGTGCGTGTCTCATGAACAATGTTCACCAGCCAGCTCGCTACCCCTGTCTGTTGGCGTTTTATAACTTCATCCTCTCATGTTAAAGCCTCTGTTTATTGGACTGCCTCGTAGCGCTCTCATAACTGGAGCGTAACGCTCTGTTGGATGGGACAGATTACGTTCCCATTGACTGGCCTCTCTGAATGGGCCCACTCATGTCTGAAGGGAACCCAAACTATGCCTCCATCTTGTGGAGTGACAAGCGCCCACCAGCGCCGGCATATACGTGATCTTGCCACACCTCTTTCGAGTGCACACCCGCTCGTGCTTCAAGGTTTGCTATTCTGTTGTCTCTGGTAATCCAACACCAGACAAGGTGGAAAGTACACGGTTATTGAGTCCAAGCAGCCCTTTAAAGGTCACCGGCTTGCATACAAAGACAAGCTGTATTCCATCGATCATTGTCTCCCTCCTCTTGCCTCAAGCAAGCAGTTACTGCACAAATGTTTTGAGGCAAGATGCAGGAAACTGGAAATTACAGAATCGTGCTTAGTTGCAGGAAGGTTAACTGTGCTGGCCCATGCAAAAGCAAAGAGTTGTGGTGTTATTGGCCGCCTTTTTAAACCGCCACTGGGCCTAAGTGGGACTTTTCCCCCCAGACCACTTTTCTTGCTCATTCCTCGTTTCCGATGAAAGCACCGGTTTGTTGTGCTGCCATTCAGTGTGGCCTGCCCTCAGAGTTCTCTCCTCAGCCTACGTTGTTGCCTGTCAGCGTGTTTGGCCATGCCTCCACAGAGCACCGGAGCCCAAACTACTACAAAAATCCCGTTTGTAGTTTCTTCGAGCGTGCCAGTTCATGAGGGCATTCCCACTGGTGCAGAGAAGCTCATTGCCACATAGCTATGATCTCATCGCTTGCCAAAATAGTTTCAGTTTATGCTCTTTGCTCTCTTCCTCCTTTCTTTGGCCTAATTTATTTTATTTTGCCCATTGGTGACCCCCCAGACCCCTTTTGTGTTGTCACATTGTCGTCATTTTAAATTAGTGGCCCCTTTTTAGCCTTACCTTTCCACTGGGTTAATTTTTTATCAACTTTGCTGTCAGTCCTTTATAGGGACTTGTCTCTGACCTGACATGACACCTGAGATCTTCAGGCAGTTAGCCTTATTGGATGCATCATTTTTTAATTTGCATGCACATTCATGTTGTTAATCTACAAGTATTTCAGTATGTCATAAACAGTCTTTGCTCATATTCTTCTTTTATTTGAATTATTGAATTGCTTCAGGCATGTTTCTGAATGTTTGACTTCAGTGTCTGCAAGAGATGGAAATGTGTGAACACAAACATGTCCCTCGGCTGTCCTTTACGCTCTTCTATGACAAATCAGTCCAGAGCCACTTGGTTTCAGTCAAGAATTGCCACAGCTTTGAAGAATAGAAGCCCAAGTCCTGTCTAGACTCTAGTAAAGTGTTGGTTAGAAGTTGGCAGAGCAGTGCTTTCTTGGTCCCTCACATCTGGCACTTTCCTTGACTAACGAATCAATTTGTGCGTTTACTTGCGGTCAGTGCCAAGATAGAGCAAGATGACAGACTAGAGGCTGAGTTAGCTTTCTCCGGTGTTTTTTTTTTTTTCCTTTTTCTTTCATGTGAATAATTAAAGATTGAGGATCTTTCGAAGCGTTTAATTTACACCGATGCATCTCTTTATTGTTTGTCGGCAGAATAATTCCGTGTCGCCATCAGACAGCCTGCGGGCAGCAAGTGAAAAGCACCGCGGCTCGTCAGATTATGGCCTTGACCCCAAGAAACGTAAAGTGGACGACAAGGACAGCATGAACAGATACGTGAGTGGGGTTTTTTTGCTTTCATCATATCATTTGAAAAAGGTACTGACAACCGCGCAATGGCAGTAGTAAAGTGGGCAAAAGGAAGAGGACACCCGGCCATGGAATCATCTCAAATGTTCATCCAAAATTGAGAACACTCCTCAATTTCTCGGTAAAAGTATTGATTCAGCAGTTCCGGAAGGAATGACCCCAATCCCAACATTGAAGTGTTCTGTACTCTTTACTTATTCAGATTTTTTTTTAAGATACTGCACGAGAAATGTAGTTTCCGAGAATGTAAGTATAAATAAAGCAGCATTTTTTAATGTGAGTTTAAATGAAACAAACATAGACACCCCCCCCCCCCCCCCCCCCCCCGAGCCCCTCAAAAATCAACATAAAAACAGGACAGAGTCTGCTGATCACAAAAAATCAAACTAAAACACCAACTTGCCATGTCAGGTTAATATGAATGATCCTACTAATTTTAGACATTGTATACTTACTGTATTGTGTCTCTGGCATGTCTTCATTTTAGGATAGTGACGGAGACAAGAGCGATGACTTAGTGGTGGATGTTTCCAACGAGGTAAGACTGCGTTGGGACAATGCTGCCCAGCCACATTCCGCAGTGTTAGCATTGCTAAAGACAGCTGCTTGTGGGGGAATCGACACCTCCCGCACTGTTGCCAAAAAGTCTGTCCTAATGTTGATTGTGTGTGCGTGCGTTTGTTTGTTATCATTCTTTTGGTGTCCGGGCGTAAAATAAGACAAAGATAAAAGGGAGCAGCAGGTGAATGAGGAGTATTTGTGTACGAGAGCGTTTGAGCACACATGAGTATATATCTATATATTATCTTTGTTTGCACATGAGGCCCTCGGTTTGTTTGACCTGCGTGTACATGCCAGTCGCTTTCCTCCGGTCTGTTTGCTTAGTCTCACTCCTCGTCTGTCTCGTTTCACGCTGTAGGATCCAGCCACCCCTCGTGTGAGCCCTGCTCACTCTCCTCCAGAGAACGGCCTGGATAAATCACGGGTTCTGAAGAAAGACGCTGCGCCCAATAGCCCCGCCTCAGTGGCGTCCTCAGGAAGCACGCCATCTTCCAAAGCAAAGGACCACGCCCATATGGCAGTAAGCGCCATTTACACTGTATGTTTAAAAAAAAAAAAAAAAAAAGACTCACTAAGAAGGTGCTTTGGAGCTTTTAACTAACGGACTGGAAGCTATTTGTCCAATAAAGTGGGCTTTTTGGAAGGCCTTGTATGGAGGAAGCTTAGCAGCTAGTTTCAATGAGGGCCTTGAAGGGGCAGTGGGTCGATGCACACTGGAAATCAGACCCTGTGGCTTAGTCCTCTCAATCGCCTTCGTGACTTAGCCAGTAAGTGGTCATTTCTTTCTCTCGGAGGCTATATATAACACTGAGACATGACCCATTTTACTTCCTTGTTTTTTCTCATCTTCTCAGCATTTCCTTCTTCTCTTTTATTGTAACCCGGACTGGTTTGGCATAAACCGCTCCACTCCAATTAGAGTCCACGGACTACTTCTGGACACCCAGATTCCATCCCGCATTAATGTGTTTGAACAGGCCGAGAAGCCCACCTCTTTTCCCTTGATTGGGGACGCGAGAAAAAGCTTCATGATGGAGTGCTCGGGCCATCGTCTAGCTTGTCTAGCTATGTTTAACGAGCTTGACCTCTGAGCAAAAGGTTTATGCCTCGACCCTTACGCCAACCACTCAAACCACGACTGTAATGAAGTGCCAGTGTGGGATTGGATTACCCTGAGCTATCCACTCAGATTATCACTCTGCGTATCCTTGCGAGCGGAACTATTTTCAGCTCCATTTGTTTTTTTCTTTTTCGGAACTAGCAGGTGTTACGTGGGGACACTGACTTTTTTCTTAACCCTGATGTCTCTGACAACGCTTTGACTTTAAGCCTAACAACAACAAAAAAATGTACAAAACAATTGCATGTTGTTTGTTGTTTTAGAATGATAAGTCATCTACACCAAGCCTGAAGTCCAACACACCTACGCCCAGAAACGAGGCCCCCACACCAGGAACAAGCACCACTCCTGGGTTGAGGCCTCTGACTATGGGCAAACCGCCTGGCATGGAGGTGTTAGGTATTAAGCGCGCTCGTCACCCCAGACCTGCTGGAATCTTATTTTGGATGCCTGAATGGAATGAATGATATCGATATCTTTTAGAATGTTGCTGCATGGATTGTTTTTTTTTCCTACCATAAATGAATCTGTAGTCTTGCCCATGGTTCTAAATTGTGAATAAACTGATACAATATTACAGCATTAAATATCTCCTGCCGACTAACTAACTTGAGAGTATTGAGAGATTAGCTGTTTTGCTAGACACAAAGTGCATTTCAGGACAGAAAAAGAAAAAGTTAACCGATGATGGCGCAAAATTGAAAGTCAGGCAGTTTTTTGTTCCTCTTAAAGTTTGCAAAATCAAGACCTTTACCAATGTCATGAAAAATGATTTTGTACTCCCCTAAAATGTCCTTTTCCTCATCGACAGCGGCCCCTGCCCTTCGCACCCCGCTGTCTATTGCGGGTTCCTACGCCACCCCATTTGCCATGATGGGCCATCATGAGATGAATGGATCCCTAACCAGCCCGGGTGTCTACCCTGGTCTGATTTCACCTCAGATGAGTGCAGCGGCTGCCGCTGCTGCTGCTTATGGACGCTCACCAATTGTAAATATTGTGGTTTGAATTTTGAATTTGCGAAAAGTGGCCGATTTTGCGCACTTCTTACCCACATTTTGTATACGTCAGCCTCATCATGTGGCGCGAGCATTGATCAGCGTTGGCATGAATTAACCCTCCTCGCTTCAAGTTGTGCAATCTGTATGCAAAATGTCTTGGAGAAACTTAAGTATTCATTCTGTATTTCCATAACTCTTTGTGAGTATCTCTGCTCCCCTGGCTACAGCTTTGTGTACATAATGAAAAAGCACAAAGACTGCCAAGATCCCATTACTTTGATGTTCACTAGTTAGCATTCTAAAGGCTTAAAAAAGGCGCTTCCCCCCCAAACGAATCTCATGTTTGAAAATCTCCCAGGTTTTCATTAGTATTACCAAGCGGGATGTTGTGTTATCTTGTGTAAAGCTTCTCCGTTCGCAATCAAGTAGAATCTATGCTTTTCAAGGGATTTGCCTAGAAAACAGCGCGTGGGGCTTTCCTATGAATGATGAAAGTCGGCATCGTTTTCCACGTGAATATTTGAAGAGCCCAACTTATAACGGCAGTTTGTCATTTGTTTTGAATGCTTTACTCCACTTGTTTATGCAGGCGGGGTTTGACCCTCATCCCCACATGAGAGCGCCAGGCCTGCCAACCAGCCTCCCTTCCATTTCGGGAGGAAAACCGTGAGTATTTGACGACGGTGTCATGTTGCTTTCGGTGACTAACAGACTGAGCCAAATGTCTTGAGGTGAAAAGCATCTGTGGTTGTAACTACTGCTTACTCTCAATTTGATTTATGGCAAAGTTAAAATGGAAATCAATCTTTTTTTGCCTTCCTTGCCCCATTGTCAGTGTGTTGATGGATTGCCGGTAGAGCTCACTCTCGCAGTTCAACTTGAATACATTTCGTATTGATTATGGATGTTACAATAGCATAGCATATTGGCTTGTTGAAAATGTACGTTCTTTTCAGTCGACTGGTATCACAAAGGGGAAAGGATAACATGACTGTCAGCACCCTGTGTCAAAATGACAAAGCCACTCTGACAAGAGACGTACGTTTCTCAAATTGATCTCCTCGCTGCTTCTGGCTTCTCTGCAGGGCATATTCTTTTCATGTGAGTGCGGATGGTCAGATGCAGCCTGTGCCCTTCCCCCCAGACGCATTGATAGGCCCGGGCATCCCGCGGCACGCTCGTCAGATCAACACGCTGAGCCACGGGGAAGTTGTGTGCGCTGTCACCATCAGCAACCCCACTCGTCACGTCTACACAGGTGGCAAGGGCTGCGTGAAGATCTGGGACATCAGCCAACCAGGCAGCAAGAGCCCCGTGTCCCAACTTGACTGTCTGGTAATTAGTTGTCATTGTTTCTTACATGGTCATGGCAGAATGCCTTTTTCCGAGGACATTATATACTCGCTGTATGACAGCTCATTGCCCAAGTCCCATTCCACATCCCATTGTAGCTTAACCCCACATCCCACTGGGACCGAAATGTGAGTAATTTGGCAGTGTCTGGCTGTGCTGTGCTGCGCTATGCTGAAATAATCCTTTGCTGCGGGGAAAAAAATAAAATCCTGCTGACTGAAGATGTTCTGATTGGTTGACCTTGTCTGCCATTACCGAGTGCATTTCCTCCTCCCAACTGCCTCCCTTTTCTCATTTTAATTCTGTGGCTTCGTCCTCTTCATATGGCCGCAAACACCCTTGAGGTGCATCGGGAGTGCAATTGGCGCTTATCAAGTCGTCAGAGTGCTGTTATAATACGGCTGAGAGCCTTCACACTCCTGACTTTTGCCCTAAACGCCTTCCCTGTATCTGGTGGTCCAGCTGACACCTTCATCTTCACTTTATCATGAGGGACGAAGCGTTTTTTTTCTCCAAAATTGAACTTGTCGTAAAAAAGCCAATTGAGGGGAAGAACAAATCATTGTTACCTCACAGACATGAAATTGCAGACCTTTGTGCATTTTTCTGAGTGTGGGGAGGAGGGAGGGTTTCGAGGAGTTCTCCATTTTTCTGCGCAATGCTCACCTCTCATTTGTGCTTCAGAACAGGGACAATTACATCCGCTCCTGCAAGCTGTTGCCCGATGGTCGCACCCTGATCGTGGGTGGCGAAGCCAGCACGCTGACCATCTGGGACCTGGCGTCGCAGACGCCACGCATTAAGGCGGAGCTTACCTCTTCTGCCCCTGCCTGCTACGCGCTAGCCATCAGCCCCGACGCAAAGGTCTGCTTTTCCTGCTGCTCGGATGGTAACATCGCTGTGTGGGACCTCCATAATCAGACCCTCGTCAGGTAAGTCCTCCGACACGTCAGTAAAAATGTCCAGCTCCAAGAGGATTCGCATCCCTCACAGAATCATGACTTAATGTCTTATTGCAGGCAGTTCCAGGGCCACACGGATGGAGCCAGCTGTATCGACATCTCGCATGATGGGACCAAGCTCTGGACCGGAGGCCTGGACAACACAGTCCGCTCCTGGGATTTGAGAGAAGGGCGGCAGCTTCAGCAGCATGACTTTACCTCACAAGTAAAGACGACATACCTAAACGGAGGCATTCACATTGCCTTTGTTTTGATTCAAAGCCAACATTCAACATTCTGACTTGAAAGTTGTGCAAGGTTCCGTAGTCAGCTCTTTGGTTGGCCCTCGTTTCCAGATCTTCTCTTTAGGCTACTGTCCCACTGGAGAATGGCTGGCTGTGGGCATGGAGAGCAGCAATGTGGAGGTGTTGCACCACACAAAGCCCGACAAGTACCAGCTACATCTGCACGAAAGCTGTGTCCTCTCGCTCAAGTTCGCCTACTGTGGTAAGAAATTTGTTTCAGACATTTTTACACATGAAAGATCTCTTATTTGGGAGGGGGCGTGGGGGTCAGCTGTGCAAGGACTTGCTGGAACTAGAATTGTCAGTTTGTTTCTTTGTCCAATATTGTCTTAAACTCGGGGTCTCAAACTCGCCACTTGGGGGGGATCTCGGGTGATCTTGAAGCATGATATTGACCTCGAAATTAATTGTTAGCGCGGCCCACATGTTTTTTGCCGTGTCGTTGCCAGGGCAGTGTGTGTGTGTGTGTGTGTGTGTGTTTATCACCTCTGGGCTAACAGAGCTTAGGCTCGTGACAGCCTTCAACGAAACGTAATTCTGAAGTCACCCACTCCCAGGCATGTCTTTTTCAAAACCTGCCGTGAAGAGTGAGGTTAGCAATGAGAACAAACAATTTCAAGAAAAACAGGACGTCGAATGTCCTCAAGAAATTAGACGTCATCCCTCAACCAGACATGCTGAAAAGCATGGAAAATACCATGATGAGATGAGAGAGAGAGCACTGGGTCATCAAAGCTGTTCCCGTTCTGAAGCACCGATAATGTCCTCAACTGGTAGTAACGAAGATTGAGAACATTGGACTCGTTTTTTTGGAATATATGAAACCCTTTTTTGTGGAATTCTTGATGTAGTCCAGACACACCCAGAGTCTATTTGCAGGTAGTCGTACATGTCTACTTATCTTAAGATTACAACTTTATTATCATTGGAGGCCGGGATGTTTTTTTTTTTTTTAGTATTCCATTAAAAGCAGCAGATCTTTGACCTGAGGCCAAGAATTTGTATGGCCAAGGGAATCTTTGTTTTACACGTTATGTAATGCAGAGTGGCATTATTTTGTAACAAAACAAAAAAGAAACTGTTCTGTTGTTGTCGATGCTTGTGACAATTATGTGGACAGTTTCTTTCTGTTTCCCCTTTTCATTTACAAACATGCCGATTTAGAGAAAATTGCCTCTGCTTTAGATCCCTCCCAGCCTGTCGGAGTGTTGCTGTAAAACTGAAGTTCCAGAACAGACAAATGAGATTTTACTATGCTTAACATTTCACCCCAAACCGAAGTATGGATTTCTACTCTAAGACCTCCTCCAGCACAGAGTTGTATTTTAGCCACGACACAGCCGGTTAGTTGAAATGATGCTTCTTCTGGGCTCTTGGTGCCATCAATTACACCATTAGCCAACTAGTCATTTGGGTAATTAGTCAGAAGCTGATTTAAATAATTATCTGAGCAGAAATAGTGCGGGACCCCATTATGAGATTTTTTTTCCCCCGATCGTTTATGTTGTACTATTTTCCCCAATTAGCTTTGATGACCATTGATGGATAAAGTCATTATGCATTTGCCTCCTGGCTCCAGTTGTGGGTGCCATGGCCTAAATGTTACCATTGTAGAAAATGCTCCAACCAGTTGCCTTGTGGAGATTGGAGATTATTTTCTGAAGAAGATGATTCTGTGTTGTCAGGTAAATGGTTTGTAAGCACGGGGAAGGACAATCTGCTGAATGCCTGGAGGACTCCCTATGGCGCCAGCATATTCCAGGTACAGTATTAACACTAGACGATTCACATTGACAAGCAGAACATTTTGCGCAACTCAGATGTCCTTGTTCATTTCAAGAAAGCCAGAAGCATCTCCTACTGCTTCTATCACTAGTTTCCCCCTTCTTCCCCCTTTCTCCCTGCACATAGTGTTTTTCTACAGTGAAACTCCTCTTCAACGAAATCATGTTTGCAGCAAGGAATTTTTCAAAATGGGGTTTTTCACTGTAGCAAATTTGATCTCATACACACACACACACACGAACGTGTACATGCACACACATGTATGTGTACTGTTTAGTTTTATTCCAATAGTGCATAAGTATGATCATAAACTTATTTGACGCTTCATATCATCAGTGTAGAAAGAAAAAAAGGGAAAGAAATTGCAAAGTTACGATCAGCATTCACTTTCACTTACATCAATTTCTTGGATAATGTCTTTTATTTTGCTTCTTCCATCTTTCATTTTGGTCACTTTTACCCTCTCTTCCAGCGTCAGAGTGCTTCTTGTCTTAGCTGCTTGACATCCAAAGGTCCATTTTGTAGCCATTTTAGCAATGCAACGTTCATGCTGCATCTGAATCTAACAATAACAAATACTTCCTGGACTACTGCGCATGTGTAAACCAGTGTGCTGGTTGCTGTTGCCGTTTCTGAACAAAGCAGTAGAGTTCACTGTTGGATTAGGCTTTGTTGTAGTGAATCTCGTCGCGAGGCACGAACAGAGAAAAAGATTTCGTATAACGTAACAGTTTTTTTTTTCGTTGTATGGGGGGCAGGAGAGTGGGAATGGTGTTAATGCATAAATATTTTTTCACACTCGGGGGTATTTTTGCCCATGTAGGTTTCATTGTAGAGGAGTTTCACTGTATTAGCCAAAATTCATCCCAGAAGGTCCTCGTTTGAGTAGTATCCGGTTCAATGGGGTTCATGTATATCCAATAGCAGTGCTCAACCTGACTTTGCTTTATTTGTGCAGTCCAAGGAGTCGTCGTCGGTCCTAAGCTGTGACATCTCAGCGGACGACAAATACATCGTGACGGGTTCTGGTGACAAGAAGGCCACGGTCTATGAGGTCATCTACTAGAGACACGCTCACTCTACTTTAGCACTTCTACTGAGACTACTCTTGTTGCTGACCCTGCCATCGATCTGAAAGTGGACCACCAAGACTTTAATCCACCCCTGACGACATCCGCTACAGGGAAGCTGATTTTGACAGCGTGCGCCCTTTTGTCGGAGGGTTTCACATTTTTGTGTCTTATTTTCTTTTGAATTTCTTATTTTTCAGCCATTTGAGCAAAACCCACTGAAGCAGTGCTTCAGCCCTGAGAACCATGGTCCACAAATGTCTTGTGAAAAGTGTACATATTGGATTAAATACAAATACATTTTATATATATATATATATATATATTATAAAACTTATATATTTTCATGTCCTGGATGTACTTGTGGTATGGTTTTGGCCCTCACCGTCTTACTTCATACGTGAGTGCAAATCATAGATTAGAACTTTTGAACCGTAACTCACCTTTTTTGTTTCCTTGAAGCACATTCTGTGGGTTGACCTTTTCAACAAGATGCAGAGAAGCAGGACACCGTAAACTAGGACGTCGCGGAACATTTGAATGGCCTTTGTGCTCAGTGCTCTTGTGAGATAATGTCATCTGATCTACTTTGCGGAACCACTGACTCAGTTGGGCCATGGTAGGACCCTGCGAGAAATGGATCCAAAAAAAAAAAGAGAAAAGAGACTGAGGGAGTTCAATGTATAGCCTAACCCTTGGACCTCAGTTGGCAGCAGAAGCACTGCAGCAGCCATGAACTTAATGACAATGTGCTTTTAGCTAACTCCACGTAACGAGGGATGCAGAATTGCACCGTTGCTTTTTTAACTTTTGGCTAATGTCAAAAAGTTAATTTGAAGCCATTGGGATAAGTCTGCCCCTTTTCTTTTGTCAAATCTCATCAATATTGCTCGAATGTGTTTGGTCTGTCATGCCTGGGAGGTCATGGTTGTCTCTACCTTTCAGTCCTTGAAATGATCAGTGCCTGTCCTTGAAGCTGTGGGAGGCAAAAATACGTGAAAGACTAAATCAAGTGTTGTTTATGTTGCCATGAACACTTAAGTGAATCAGTCTGGTTTTTACACTGTGCTTCTGACAACGTCGGCCTTTCCTACAGAAAACAAAAGGGGTGGGGGGGGGGGGGGGTGGGGGCATTGCACTTCCCACGGCATCACACCAAAGTATGTAGCAAACGCTGTCAGCACTGGGAAGAAATGTATAGTTGTTAATAAATCAATAAAACTTTTTTATAGAAACTGACTCGTTCTCTGCCAAAAGAATATTCTCCACGTGGGCGGTTGCCCTCGGCATCCACCTTATCTCTGAGCGGTGAAGGTTTGCACACTCATGTACACGCGAATGTTTTTTTTTTTCAGGGTTTGTACAATGTTGCAAAGATATTTGCCAGACATTCCCAACCTTTTTTTATGGTCGCAAGCCGTTTTTATGTCGTGTTCAAAATTTCTTGACAACAAGATCAACCATTACAATCGTTGGCGAATGTCTGCGACCTTGAGCGAACCCTGACGACTCCACCATCGACCCAAAAAATTCAAATGGACACACAAATGTCTTTGGATAGACAATAAACTAGACGAATGTATCGAGCAGAAAAATGTCACCACGCACGCCTCCGCCAACCCCGACCATCAACAATCAGTTTTGAAGAGGTATTAGTCTTGTGCTCAAGTCTCAGGCAACAACGGTGCTTAGCATGGCGCTGTACTTGTGTTGCACGCAAGTGGACAAAGTAGCATTAAGTTCACATTGGGAAAAAAAAAGAAGTGACAGTTACAAATTTGTAGTGCAGTGTTCTGAAAATGAAATTATCCTCCTGAATGAACTTCCCACAGCAACAGAAAAGCAACAGTCTCAGGTCACTGCTTACCAGCACAACTGTTTATCACAAAATCGCAAATTAGCAAAAACACATGATGTGCCAAAACATCGCCAGTTGGATTGTTTGTGAAACTTGCACTCAGTGGAACTCTTTGTGGACATCTTAAGGCAGGTAACAGCACCTGTTCGCTGATAATAATACTTTTCTCTCAATGTTTTTTTTCTTGTGTTTGTTTGTGTGTGTGTGTGCGCGAGTGTGTTATATTATCTATGTAATACTTTTTAATTACCGAATTATTGAATTCTGCCAATCAAATTAGGAAATCTGCCATGTTATTGCCTCGAAGCACCTACAAAACAGCCAGCCAGATTGATGTTATCCTTAAATTGCCCCCAACGGTTTGGAGGCACGGGCGGTGCGGTGGGTGACTGGTTAGCACCAGTCACAGTTATGAGGGTTCGATTGCAGCTCCTGTGTGGAGTTTGCATGTTATCCCCATGCATTATGTGAGTTTTCTCCGGGTACTGCGGCTCCCTCCCGCATTCCAAAAACATGCATGGCAGGTTAATGGAACACTCTAATTTGTCCCCAGGTGTCATTGTGAGGTCGAATGGTTGTTCGCCTGTGCCCTGCGATTGGCTGGCACCCAGTTCAGGGTGTGCCTCGCCTACTGCCCCAACATAGCTGGGACAGGCTCCAGCACGGCCGGGACCCTCACAAGGATAAGTGTTTCAAATAATGGATAAATGGATCTGCAGGTATGTGAAGACATTGATCATGTTTTTGATTTCAGCTATTTTCTCAACCTTATTGGACTAAAATCACAAACAATGATGCAGCATGCCGCTTGGCCGCACACGGATCCTCACTCACATTTCACACACACCCACCCTCACTCTGTGAACAATGACAAAACACTTTGGGAATTTGCCGCTCGGTGCTCTCCCATTATGTCTCACTTGTAATGAAGACATTGCGACTTTACAACTGCGCTGCTATATTATGTTCCACTGCATAGGGTGACAAATGTATTCTTACATGTTGGATTCCGATCAGGATCTTTGCATCCTGTCCTATAATTGGTCCCTAGTCAGTTCCTTTGTTTGTTCATCTCCTTTCCCACTCAACTTGTTCTGCTCCCACCACAGGAGGTGTCAGCGTTCATTTTCACTTTTGTGGGCGAGCTGGGTGTGAGGCTGTGATGTCTGACTGTGTGTGTGAGTGAGAGGAAGGCTGTGTGGTTCGGCATGCAATATGGAACCATTTCTTTCTCTCACCGTGTGGGTCTCAAGCCTCATCCGGCCCACGTTGTCCCCTGTATGTTTCCTCTGTGAATTGCTTCGACGCTGACTGCTTTTTGATATTTCCCCGCATAGCTCATGAGGCCGACTTCCAATCCAAAATGTGATAACTACAAGGATTTATGCTTCATTATCTGTTTTGTAGGCCTGATTGCTTCGGTAGGACTATGCCAGGGTTTTGCAACCCAAAATGTTGAAAGAGCCATATAGCCAAAAAACTAAATATGTCTGGAGCCGCAAAAAAATAAAATACTTAATGAAGGAAACACATGCTGTATGAATGTAGGAGACTGGACTGTCTCAGAATTGTTTGTTATTCATTCCTTTATTGTGTGTTCTCAAACGCCCCGACAGAATTTATTTTGTAATTTCCTCACTTGATTTTTGTTTTGTTTTGGTGCATTATTTTCGCTTTTCTTAGTGTCTGTGAAGTGATCATGAATTTCCGTTTTTCTGAGGCTGTCTTTGAAAGCCCCTCGGGTCGAACGAGAAGAGAGAAGGCACGGAGTCGGACGCAGACGTGTCTGTGTTTGTCGAGACTGTTAAAAGTGTACGTTTTAAAAAACCAACACCACAGCTCTCCTTTTTCGGAGCTGCAACATGTATCTATATCTATTTGAGCTACGTTAGCCGACTATCAAAATCTTTTTCCATTTTCAAACATTTTTATAAAGCTCCAGGGAGCCACTAGATGTCGCTAAAGAGCCACATGCGGCTCTGGAGCCGCGCGTTGCCGACCCCCGGACTATGCAAACCATGTGTGTTTTTTTTCATTTGTACATTTTACATGAGCCGTTTCAATGTGCAGAAGTCAAGGCTTTTTCTTTCATACGCTGTATTGGTGCTTTTGCTATTCAAAGTACAGTCTACTACCGGATGTGTACAGACGTACACCTTAACGACAGGTTTCTTTAAGTTTTCCTCTGGTACAAATTGTCATGTGTCACACTCCCAATGAAGGCGAGAAGAAAACAGCTGCTAAAAGCTCCGGCGAAGGCCTCTTAGCCTTTGACAGGCTCAGCCTGTATAATAGTGACTCCAAATGCTTTTGTTCTCTTGACAGTCAACAGCTTTTTCAGGAGGGGAAAAATGATGTACGTCATTCTATCTCCCTCCTCGTTCCATTACAGGAGGCAAGTAAAGCTTCTATTTTTCACCCGACAGCTCTCTCATTTCATCTTTCCTTTATAGCACGGTGAGACAAGAAGGAGAGCAAAAAACTGATGAGCCTTTTCCATCTCTCTTTTCTCATCTCGACAGCCTTTTTCATTTTCATCATACACCTCACACTTTTCTCCCCGCATCCATTCAGCCGTGATCGTCCAATGCCTTTGTGCCATGTCTTTGTTTTGTCCTTGGATCCATTCCTGCTGGCACCAACTCATAAAAACATGTGATTGACGATGCAGGAATTCCTTAAAAAGACTGAGGGTGGATTAAAAATGTATTTCTCTCATCGCATGCCGCTCAGAGCTTGCAGAGTTAGATAAAAGGAGGCCTCTGTCGAGCCGAGGAATGCCGGCGTTCCATCTCCCAAGAGTAATTGGACTCCCTTTGATACCGCGCCTTCCTCGCCCCGTATGCTGACCGGCCTTCAGATGTGAAGCTTTCATCAGCCTTCACCTGGACATACAAGCACAACCGTATTGTCTGTTGAACGTTCACATTGCTACGGGCTGCATATAAGAGCCTTTTGTTCTTTCATCACGCTGATGAGTGGGATTAATGTTTCATATGCTTTTCAGAGACTATTTCTAGCAGCAGAGCACCACGACCGGAAGTGGTGTATTGATGCAGTTTCCATTGACCTTGTAAGTCATAGCTTGGAGACATCCAAGTTGACGACATTCCGGTTAAGTTGAAAAACTAAGATGGATGCCGTCAGGAAACAGTTAACCTCGGTCTTAAATTTTGACCTGCCACATTCACGACTAATTAGCGTTCTGGTCGCCATTATGGTCATCGCGGTGTTTGCCCAAGAGTACCTAGACAAACTGCAGTCCCACCCTATTAGTTGTGCTGTGCGGTCACGGAGGTGACCATATTTTTAAGATGGTGGTTAGAATTCTTTCAGTGAACCGATTTCTCCAATGATTGGGTGGGATTGTCCCATGCTATGGTCATATTTCTGCATGCAATAGGATAACGTTACAGTCGCACACGTCCGTGGAGCGCCGAATCTATCCGCCTGCGCCTTGCTCAAATACACCGACATCACATAACACCACCTGCGTATCCATTTCTGGTGTTAGGTAGTCTAACGTAGAGTCTACTCTTTGTCACCAAATTGCGCGATGCACCTGGAGGCGTGGCAGCCAGAATGCCCAGCGAGGCATGCTGCGTCGACCAAATTCACAAGCACGCTCAACTCAACTCAACTCAACTCACTTCAGTATGAAAATAAGCATCCTCCTGTTTTTACGCAGAGCGTACGGGCACCTCCACCTACCAAAGTCTAAATTGTACAAACAAGTACAAATTAAAAATGACCTTGACATGCAGGGAAGGCAGCCCGGTGGTTTAGTGGTTAGCACGTCGACCTCACAGTGCAGAAGTCCTGGGTTCAATCCTGGCTCCGGTTCCTGTGTGGAGTTTGCATGTTCTCCCCGGATGTGAGTTTTCTCCGGGTACTCCGGTTTCCTCCCACATCCCAAAAACATGCATGGCAGGCTGATTTAACACTCCAAATTTTCTCAAGGTGTGAGTGTGAGCGCGGGAACCGGTTTAGGGTGTCACCTGCCTACTGCCCGAAGATGGTTGGGATAGGCTCCAGCACCCCCCCCCCCCCCCCCCCCGCAACCCTTGTGACGATTAAGCGGCTCGGAAAATGGATGGATGGACATGTAGGGATGATGTTGGTCTTCAAAGTACAAAATAAGAAACTGTTAAAAAAAAAAAGAATAATAATACTCAGGAAAAGGGAAACTTGCATTCAACAAAGTACATAAATAAAAGACAATAAACAAAGTGCTACTACGACCAGCAGTCACCAAAGTACCAATGAAAAGTGACTGAAAGAGGAATGAGGAGAGTAAAAAGGGATACCAGGAAAAGTGACAACTTGAGGCAATAAACAAGGAGCAAAATGAAAAAAGAAATGTCCAACAAGGGTCAGTGTCCAGTATAAGAACAAGTCAGGATGCAGCACAGCAGATGGCCCAAACAAAGAAATGATCTGGCATTCTCCTGGTGTGAATGCAGAGTTGAAGAGAAGTGCAATGCCACTTGTGTCATTCAAAGCTGTTTTCCTCTGGCCATCCTAACCTGCTTGGATCCATTTATTCACCTAATTTCTACACTTACTACTGATCTGGGCGGCCCGGTGATCCAGTGGTTAGGGTGTCGACCTCACAGTGCAGAGGTACTGGGCTCAATTCCAGCTCCGGCCTCCCTGTGTGGAGTTTGCATGTTCTCCCCGGGCCTGCGTGGGTTTTCTCCGGGTACTCCGGTTTCCTCCCACATTCCAAAAACATGTTGATTGAACACTCAAAATTGTCCCTCGTGTGAGTGTGAGCGTGGATGGTTGTTTGTCTCTGTTTGCCCTGCTATTGGCTGGCAACAGGTTCAGGGTGTCCCCCGCCTACTGCTTGAAAACAGCTGCGAGAGGCTTCAGCGCTTCTGAGGATAAGCGGATCGAAAAAGGAATGAATACCACCCATCCGTATTGTTGACGCTTAGATTGAACCCTTTCAGGGACAGCGGTTACTACAGTGCACAGATTTTCATGTAATCAGGTTACAGGGTGCATGAAAGGGTTAAAGTGACGACTCTCGGAAGTTACCTGCCAATGAGAATTTCCACCAGCCACTTTTGCTCTGTTGTTTTTATCTGTTTCCCTCACACAATCTCTGTTTGTTTCTCTTGGTGATTACACTCATTTGCGCTGCTAATGGGCGTATTAAACATGATTATGTAGCATTACCACATTTAATGGCAATGTAGAAATCACTGCCAGGAGTACAAATAACTGAGAACCAAATATAGTGTATGGTCGTGTTGGGCATCATTTACATTAAAAATGAACGACCCAAATTTTTGGTTTGATTTTTCTCGTCAGGATTTTAGATGAAACACAGAAACAACAAGTAGCTTTTCACTGATGAGAACAATTGGAGGCTTCCAATACTTCTGATTGTATTTTCTTATATTTAATGGATTATAATTGTCATTCGTTGGTACAACAAATGTTTCCTTCAAACACAGAATTTCAGCTGTAAAAAAACCCCAAAACACAAAAACCAAATCTGCTTACAAAATCATGAAGCAGTGTATTGAGTTGCGTCAATATTTGACCTTAATTCGAATATTCCGTTTTGTGTAACAACCTTCATTAATATATAAGCTGGACAATTTCACACTCTGCATAAAGGCCTATTGAAATTGCTGTCATCTGCTTGTCACGTTACGTTGGCAATTTCACCTCGAGCAACCATGACCCCTCCCCGAAACAAATGACCCTTTCATCCAGTGCAAACACTGCCTGTCAAACTTCAAATCACTTTTCCTTGCCCAAAGTCACCTCCTCTGACCTTCCTTCCTCTTCTTGGGTTCGTATTCAGTTCTGTCTTTGTGTTCTTTTTGCAAATGTGCTGCTGGGAAAAAAAAAGTGCAACACAGCCAAGATCGTGGGCAGCACAATTTTATTGACGTTGCATCTGATCATTAAAATATGACTTGTTGTTTGGATGCTCAACATCATTATTTTATCTAATAGATGTACCGTTCCCACTATTAAGATACAAAGATATTACATACGTAGCCATTTAGATTTAACTCATTAAGACCAGACGTGTCAAACTTAATTTTGTCGCGGACCACATTGCAGTTACGGTTTCCCTGAGTCATCATGGCCCCCATGATGACTGTGAATTTTATAAAACCGTATAAATGGTTAATCACCTCCACATATCGTATTACATATTCAGTGGACAACAAATTGGTGGATAACTAGTTTTGAAATCAAAAGTCAAGACTGATGGTTTGTCCGGCCAATGTTTACATGAATGTAGTAAGTACGTAACAAGATTATGCTTGCAATATCTCAATGTTATGATGGATTACATTTGACAATTTTGAATTTTGGTTCAGAATTGAACAAGCACCTTGGAAAAGTTGACATGCTCGATTTGGTCTCGCGGGCCACACAAAATGATATGGCGGGCCAGATCTGGGCCCCGAGCCGGGAGTTTGACACCAGTGATTTAGAAAGAAAAAATAGTACTCGGGTAGACGAGGAAGCGTCACTTCCTCATCTACCCGAGGAAGCGTCACTTCCTCGTGTAAGGAAGGCGAGAGGAGTCAAGTGGTGCATTCAAGTGCGCTCAGTTTGTTCGAGAACCGAAATTTGTTCGTCATCCGAGGCATAAAAAAACGCAACATTTTTGGTCGAAAACTGAATTGGTCGAGAATCGAGACGTTCGAAAACTGAGGTTTGACTGTATTTGTAAGTGCCCCCCCCCCCCATGCTTATTGAATAATTTAACAGTTCTGCAGTTGAACAATTTATGATGTAGCATGTGATGACTCCGCAGACACAAAACGCTCAATTATTGGACTGACATTGCCCTGACAACCACAGGTGGAATCGGGAGCCAGTTAATCTAGAGGCCAGATGACGCGCATAATATCGGACACCCTAAAGAAAGAGCAGACTTGGAGAGTGGCAACCGAGGTTTAGTTGGCAGCCAACATAAACGCACATCAGTCACTAGATTGACTAGCGATGTTGAAACTTTTTTTTTTCTTCTGTCGGAGGACATGGAGCCCCTCCTCTGCTCTGCTCGAAATCCGGTGTATTCGTTCCGCAAAAAATAAACACAGAGAGACACGCGCCGCCTTTCCCTCAGTTTCCCATTAGACGTCAGTGAAACGGAGGTCTGTCAGTGACTGGCTTAAAAAGTCCGTGGGTACTGACCGTCACAGCTAATCCCATCCGTTTTTTTAAATAGTCAGGTCATTCGCCGGCTAAACGGGCGTCCATCAGTGACAGAAGGTCAGTGCTGACGGAATGCCCACCTCCGTTTTTTTAGGTATAGTTCTATGCCAAATACAGTTCTGCTGACAACTCTTGCTGCTGCTGCTCACTTCTGTATGGAGAATACAATATGTGTACATGCCGAGGCATGAGTAAGATCAGTAGCTGCTTGGGATTACCCCAAAATGCATTCGGACACTGCAAAGCTGTAAACATGGTGGCAGCCCCCCGCCCCAGTCAAGTTCTTCCTTGAGATCCATTCGGGCCTTTTGGAACACGTAATAACTACCACCACAATTTAAAAAGCATTGCCAGACCCATTAGTACAAATTTTATTTTGTGTTTAAAAAAAAAAGGTACATTTTCCTCAGTCGTTCTACCAACAGATGCAGCATAGTTTCTTCCAATGTCTCGCGACCTGTCTCACACACCATTACCTCTGCAAGGGGAAGAGACAACCCTCCGCTAGTGGCAAGGAAGGTGCGCACCATGGGTAACGTCAGTAGAAAGATGTCTAAAGTATAGCCTGTGTCCTGAAAAAGCTGCGCACGCTGTGATAGCAGTCCGCCTATCCCCCCTTCATGCTGTACCTCCCCCAACTCTGTCCAGTGCAGACACAAAAGCTTCCTGTGGTCTTCCCGAGGGAGGAGGAGCTCAAGAGGGATCCAACAGGGTGGGTCATCAGCAACACTCCACTGGGATAAATGCTTTTCCTCTTGTAGTTTCACCTCACTGCACAGCCATTGTCCTCGGGAAAAGTGCAGAAGGCCTTTGTGTATCTGTGTGAAAAGCAACAGCATGACTGTGGTGCTGCGTGAGTGAGTGAGTGCGTGTGTGTAAATGCGTGTGTGTTTGTGAATAATGGCACCAAAGTGTGCAATGTGTGAGAAATAAAGGATTGACCTTTTAATGGTAGAATCCCTTGACAAAACAACAAAGTAATTTATATTTGTATACGTTTTGAGAAAGAGTCATCTTATTTTTTATTTGTTCAACTGACAGATTTTTAGATGGAAATGACAAAAAAACTAAATATTAATGGCATATATTTACCTTTTTTCATAGGTTTTTTTTCATGATTTGTGTCCATCGTGTGCACCATTCTTAGTTAGTGTGAAGTAAAAAATAAAAAAAAAGTCTACAGAGAAGAGGATAAGTGGTTTGGATAATGGATGGATTTTAAAGGGAAGAAAATATTGACTCTCAAATTGGCGTTTGAACATCCGGTTGGACCATTCTCAGAACCACCCATAAATACTTTTAAGACAGCTATTTCTGTTTGTCAAAATGTTTAACATCAAATCCATAAATGAATCAATTATTAAACAAAATACACCAGCAACAAAAAAAGCAATCTAATCATATTTTAGTCTTTTGCCACATTCTCAAACCATTTTAAGCCAAAAGATACCCATTTATGAAATCAAATACACATTAGCGCAAACTTGGTCCAGTATAGTCGAATTAAAACATCTGCCTCTGGACTTCACGCAACAGTTGCCTTCAAACCAATCCAAGTCCAACCACGACAGCTTAAGTGAGATTGCACAGACATTAGGTGATGAGTTCAGGCTTGCTATTTGGGCTCCAGTTAAGGTCGGGGATCAGCTTGCTCTAACAGCCAAGTGGGAAAATCAGCTCCTTATGTTTGAGTTTGGCACTAATTCCTAGCTCTTTTCAGAATCCAAGGCCTGCCACTAACTCTGGCTTTATCTGGGGGGGGGCAGCTTGGGGTCAAAACTTTTGACAAGGAATAAGTGGACAGCTGGAGAACGATGTTAGTTTAATTCTGTCTCAGACCTGCTTCTATTCACCACTTTTGGCAGACTGAACAGCCCATATATGGGACAGTAATGAGATCATATGCGATCTTAAATAGGTATTACGTTAGAGCTTATAATGTTTCAATGTCTTCCATGTGCATATCCTTTATAGACCTCATTTTGTGCATAGAAATATCATTTTTGAACAAATTCTGTGACCAGTCCATCACAGGTGAGAAACAGCACCTGTGTACTGCATGTAACGCTTTTTAACAACACTGATCCAAGCTGACATCTGACAAAGGTACGTTTACATTCTGAGAACGGCACTAAATTGGCCAAAGAAATCGTCGGCGGCACTCAAAGCGCTTCACGTTGAGTTTGACGGCGCAGCATCAGGAGCAGCTGGAGCTTCTTGCTCAAGGACACTTCAACATGGTCACAAGGGCTGGGGATTTAACCAACAACCTCTGAGTTGGGAGATGACCACTCTACTGCTGAACAATGCCGCCTCCAAGAAAGTCAGTTTTGGAATGCTTGTCATGTTTACACTGAAAAATGATCTTTGGGTGAACTGGAATTTAAGTGTGGCACTGAAAGAAAATATTTTTACCTGATGATGCTGCGGTTTCACTGAAAACGTCTTCTTCTTCTTTGAGGTGACAGACTGATGATCAGTCCAGGGTGGACCCCTTCTCTCACCCTTGAACTCCAAACAGTATAAGTGGTATTGAAAATGGATTATATTATTCTTCCAATATAATTTGTGTTTGTAGAGTATGTTGTAACTTGAATTTTTGTGCAATAAAAATCTCAACATTTTTAGTGCCCTCGTATCCATTATTCAGGGTCCAGGATCATTTTTGGGAGAATTTAGATGAGTGCACTATTATGAGTCAATCTATTCTGGTCTGATTCTAATCGAGTTTCTCTCCATAAATGTGCATTCCTCCCAAACAATCAACTTTGTTTTGATCTGACAACAGAATATTATGCCAGCAGTGCTGTCGAAAATGCAAACGCTCTTTGGTCAAATTCAGCAATGTTTTTTTTGACGGCATTGGCTTCCTCCTTGCTGTTCTCCCTATGAACCCCATTCTTGTTTAATGTTTTATATGTGGGGTAGATTTGTCAATGGAGATTTCTATGAGCCTTCAGCTGACACTCTGAGATGCTCTTTCTCTCCACTGAGCACTGCGCTTTTGTAAGTCATCGAAAGAAAAGCAACAATGCTGAACTTTCTCCATTCCTGGACAATTTGTCTACCCTGGTCTGATGATCATTAGATATAGTTTTGTAACTTTTCCAAAGTGCCTCAACCTGATTGAGAAGGTGTGGAATGACCTAAAGAGAGCGCTTCACACTAGACACAACAGGAATCTTTCTGAACGGCAACACTTTTGTAAAGAGGAATGGTGCAAAGGTCACGCGGGCTGTTTTGCATACCGGATGTAACTACAGAAAAGGTTTATTTGACGTTATTGTGTCAAAAGGAGGGCCAACCAGTTTTTAAATACAAGGGTTATTTTGAAAAAATATATATATATATATGACAATTGTTTGTGCGGTCATAGTTGAACCAGACTGTTGATTGTTGTAATTTTGATGAAGAGCAGAAGAACTTTTATGATGAATTTATGCAGAAGTGCAAAATATTCCCAAGGGTTCACATTTTCCCTTCCACTGTATTCATATGAGGCATATTCAGTGTTCTACTCCAAATGTAGAAATTGTTGATGACACTGTTGATGATGTTTCTCGGACTCTTACCCCACGACACTGCATGTAGCAAGTGAGCTGCACACGATTTATGGACATGTTAGAAACTTCTGACCTGAGGTATTTTCTTCCCTGTTTAAACTCCTTTCCCCACAACTCAAACTAGAATAAGATGAAGGAAATGGATGGATGGATGAATTCCTATACCACCAACAACAACAACAAAAATGAGAGTGCATCGGCCAAAGACAAAAGAGGCATAGAAAAGCACATTATAAAATGTTCAAATCCTCAAGTCACAATTGGTGACCCTAATCTTCCCAAAGAAAGTGCGTCATCTTTAGACGGGGAATAAATGCACTTCAGTAACCCTCCATCGCCTGCTTGCAGCCTAGCGGCGGCAGGAATCATAAGGGCATGGGTAATTGCCCTCATTTGTGGCCTGGACAAAAGCCAATGTTCCTCCTGCTCTTAAGTAATCTGGAGAGTGTCACTCAAGGATTCTTCAAGTCTGCTGGAAATTGGATGTCACTTTTTTTCCCCGCCTTTTCAACCAAACTGAGGCTATTAGGAGACTCAGTGAGGCATCCTTGTTACATTTCAATTTTAGCTGGCTTTAACGTGACATGCCACACATTACTGACAATGTGGGAAAGGTGGTGGGGTTTTCATGCTACATTGCATGACATTGGCACATTATATTTACCACAGGTAACATTGCTCTCCTCAAACACACACAGACAAGCATGCAGAAATGTCATAGAAAACGCCCCAAAGACAGCAATGAAGGGTTCATAAGTTGATGATTAATTTCTCAAAAGACAAAAGCAATCCAGTTAATCCATTTAATGAACCCGGATAAGAATTTACACAATGTATATTTACACAAAAACCCAAGACTGACAAAGTACAACAAAAGACGCCAGTAACAAATAACCTGATTACAGAATCTGGGAATCCGTAATCAGAGTGGTTCTCAAAAACATAGACCAAGATAGATCCAATGACAGAGACTAAAGTAAAAAGCAAATCCAACAAAGAATAATAATGACAGTCGTCACAATAAAAATGGAGAACATGCAATAAAACGAAAGCTTTTGCAAACGGCAAGCGAAAACATTTGAACATAAGGACAAAAGCCAATTCCGAAAATAAGCCCGGAAAAAAAAAACAACCAAGTATGGATGGTTGGGTTGTTACTTATGAGGTTGTTAGAGTAGTCAACTGGTAAGGGCACCAGCTTAACAGTGGGAAGATACAGGATTCAAATCCAGGTCTAGGCCTTCATATGCAGAATTTGCATATAAAGTTAGACTTTTTCTGATGACCATGGATAGTACGGCGTTTTTAGTCCCAAAAAACAACCATGTATACTAAGGCGTTTTTAGCCGGAAAAAAACGTCAGGCATTTTTAACCGAAAAAAACCGACCATGTATATAGTGAGGCGTTTTTAGCCCCAAAAAACGACCCCGTAGAGTAAGCCGTTTTTAGCCTTGAAAAAACCCATGTATAGTAAAGCGTTTTTAACCGAAAAATTGACCATGTATATACTAAGGCGTTTTTAGCCGGAAAAATGAGCATGTATAGTAAGGCGTTTTTAGCCGGAAAAAACGACCATTTATAGCCAGACGTTTTAGCCGTAAGGCATTTTTTGCCTCAAAAAACGACCATGTATAGGAAGGGGTTTTTAGCCGAAAAAATGAGCATGTATAGTAAGGCGTTTTAGCCGAAAAAAACGACCATGTATAGTAAGGCGTTTTTAGCTGAAAAAAAACAACCATGTGTAGTCAGGCATTTTTAGCCTCAAAAAACGACCATGTACAGCAAGTCGTTTTTAGCCCCCCAAAAAATGTCCATGTATAGTAAGGCGTTTTTAGCCGAAAAAAACGACCATGTATAGTAAAGCGTTTTTAGCCCCCAAAGAACGACCATGTATAGGAAAACGTTTTTAGCCCCCAAAAAACGAACATGTATAGTAAGGCGTTTTTAGCCGAAAAAAACGACCATGTATAGTAAAGCGTTTTTAGCCCCCAAAGAACGACCATGTATAGGAAAACGTTTTTAGCCCCCAAAAAACGAACATGTATAGTAAGGCGTTTTAGCTGAAAAAACAACAACCATGTATAGGAAGGCGTTTTTAACCAAAAAAAGAACCATGCATAGTAAGGTGTTTTTAACAACAACAAAATACCGACCATGTATAGTAAGGCCTTTTTAGCCGCCAAAAAACGACCATGTATAGTCAGGCCTTTTTACCCGCCAAAAAACGTCCATGTATAGTAAGGCATTTTTAGCCGAAAAAACGACCATGTACAGCAAGCCGTTTTTAGCCCCCAAAAAAACGTCCATGTATAAATACGCGTTTTTAATCGAAAAAACGACCATGTATTGTCAGGCGTTTGAGGCGAAAAAAACGACCATGTATAGGAAGGCGTTTTTAACCATAAAAAGAACCATGTATGGTCAGGTGTTTTTAACCCAAACCCCGCCGACTTTTTTAGTCAGGCGTTTTTTGCCGAAAAAACCGACCATGTTTAGTAAGGCGTTTTTGGCGGGAAAAAAACGACCATGTCTAATAGTAAGGCGATTTTAGCCGAAAAAAACGACCATGTATAGCAAAGCGTTTTAGCCTCCAAAAAAACGTCCATGTATAGTAAGGCGTTTTTAACTGAAAAAAACGACCATGTATTGTAAGGCGTTTGAGGCGAAAAAAATAACCATGTATAGCAAGGCGTTTTCAGCCAAAAAAACCCGACTATGTATAGTCAGGCGTTTTTAGTGGGAAAAAACGACCATGGATAGTAAGGCATTTTTAGCCGAAAAATATGACCATGTACAGGAAGGATTTTTTAGCCGAAAAAAATGACCATGTATAGTAAGGCATTAGAGTCTTCTTATTTGACTCAAGCTCCATCTGGTGTTAATCTCTGAAAAGAAGAACTTCACTGAGAATATGTTCATGAAGCTGAGAATCTAAAACGGGCAATCGATGCTCACTAAATGTGATTACGAGATGCATCCTCACAACCTAAGCCCACCAATCATAATTCATCTGCATACCATAGTTTTCAGCCTCACAATGTCCCATCAGAGAAGCGGCTCTGGGTCTGATTTCAAGGGACATTTAGCGATCTATTCAGCCATCCACAAAAGACCGACATTCACACACAAAGAGGGAGGTTGAGCTGTCACAAAGCTCATTTGTTCTTTTCTGTTTACTTAAGTGCTTTCCTCTCTTTTCTCTCGCCAACCTCCAGAGACTTCAAGCATGGATGGCTGACTGATTGGGAGTCCGCCTTCCATCATTCCTTCCCAGTGGGAGGGATAAAAAGCAATTCAAATGGTAGTCGGGAGAATGTTTTCTTTTCCTGTACATGCTTTTTCACAGTTAATCTATTCATATTTAGCTCTATTTTCAGCAAGGGTCGCTCTGTCTGAATTAAAAATACATATTTTCCTTATGTGTCCATGCACTGTTTGTGTGAACTTTATTCCCTGAGAATCTCGAGATGCGTCTGAGAAGCTGCCAATCTGATTCCTGCCTTCACTTTCAGCATGGTCCTGTGCATTTAGAAGAAAAGAGCTTGAGTATCGAGCAGATGTATCGTATCATCCCTCAATTATTTAAAATGTTTTCAGACTGGACCATCACAGTGAACGAGACATTGAGGCTCTATTTTAGTGAGTGGCGTAAATCCTGCATGTGTGGCTTATCCCCGCATGCATTCGAGTTAGATCCAATGTTAGTAATTGTGAAGATGAGTGCAGGCTGGCGGATCTGCGATAGGGAGGGCTGCACTGCTGTGTTTAAGGTGACTTCAATCATGGTCAATCAAAGCAGATCCTTTCATTTAATTTCATTTAGTTCAAATTATTTTTTAATTAAATGTGTTAAATTTCCTTTTCCAATTCCCAGGATAAATGTTCACAACATAAAACTGCATTGTGTATTGTGTGTGTTCAAATGTTATTAGTATTATGTGTATACGGGACTTTACAGTATTAATCACAGTCATCTCAAATTCTCTTCACAACATAATGTTATAATGGCCAGATGCAAACAATGTCATTGCTGAGTCCTACCTGTGAGAGCTAATCCCTTGAGGCCTGACTTTGAGTGCATCGTGGTTGAAACATCTCCAAGCAGCAAATGAATGAGACATCTTCAGCAATTGCTCCATTTTGCCTCATCCAACATGGCAGTGACGTTGAGGTATGATTCAACGATCAGGGACGGTGTCGCCATACAGTATACAGTGTATGTGGCCTATGGTTGTCTTTGTAAGTGCTCTTGTAACTCATTTGAATTGAGTTGATTGTGTAATTTCATCACACAGTGAAGTATTTAGGTTTCAAACAAAGGAGGATAAGTGGTTCTGATCATCGATGGATGACACTGTCCGATGAAAAAGATTTAGTATAGCTGATATACTGTACACCAAGTACGCTGTAACCGAAGACAAACAACCCAAAAAGAACTCATTTTCCAGTTGGTCATTGGCCCATGAAATATGCTTCAAGGCACCCATGGCAACACATCTCAGTTGAACTGCTTTAGTCATTTTCATGCATGAGGAAATGTTGAGTGGGTCAACACTGAGTCATTCCTTGCTAAAGGTCTCACAAGTCCATTTATGGAAGGCATGCATGCTTTTTTGTTGAATAAAGTGTTTTCTTTTATGCGCTGTATATTCTACAAATGGTGAGAAAGGGGAATAAGCGGATAAGTTATTGAATGCCTGGGAAAAAGAACATTATTGCTTTGATCACATCAGGAAATGGAGCAAATCAGTAAAACATTGCATTTGGTATTCACACAACTGTACAGTATATGCGACGATATTACATAATTTCATGGTTGCCCGCCCATAATATGAAAGCTATTGACACTGTAGGGCAAGCTGCCTTTGACTACAGACCTTCAATAAACCTCACAGGGCAGAAAATCATTGATCGCTTGAAGTCTATTTTATTGGACTGCGTCCCTGTCCACTCATGTCCAAGCATATTGAATTGTGTCGTCCATGTCACGTTTTTGGCAGGGAGGAGCAGGGGTCCTACAACTACCACCATGCAAAACGTGACAGAATGACCCAAACTGACAAAAAGGGTCACATGAGGAAACAAAACATAACCAGACAGAAACATAACAGTACCCATTCGTCAAGGGACGGATCCCAGATGTCCCAAAGTCACCCAATGGCTTGACTCGGCGGAAACAGGGCGGGGGTTCGGGGCGCAACACGTGCCTCGCCAGGGACAGGAACAGAGGGCGACGGGAACCCTTGCCTCGGCGGGGACAGGAACTCAGGACGACGGCAACCCTTGCCTCGGCGGGGACAAGAACGGAGGTCGACGGCAACCCTTGCCTCGTCAGGAACAGGAACGGAGGGCCTCGGCAACCTTCCCTCGCCGGGAACAGGAACGGAGGGTGACGGCAACCCTTGCCTCACCGGGAACAGGAACGAGAGGCAGTGGGACCAGGCCTCTGTTCCTGCGGGGTCCAGTCAAGGGTTGGGTCATTCTGTCACGTTTTGCATGGTGGTAGTTGAAGGACCCCAAAAAGCAGGGAGGCAGGGAGCAGCAGGGGTCCTACAACTACCACCATGCAAAACGTGACAGAATGACCCAACCTGACAAAAAGGGCACATGAGGAAGCAAAGCATAACCAGACAGAAACATAACAGTCCAAGCATCATTAATGCGGTCACACATGGCCCATGTAAAAGATCTGCACAACAATAAAGAAGATGTAAAAGTAATGTATTCCTATGTGTATGTGTATGTGTATGTTTTACAACCCAAGAAAAAAATAAAATTAAAATTAAAAATGAAAGGGCTCCATATGGCACCCTCGAAATGAGAACTGTCCAGGGTACTGAATGTTACACACTTAAACTGAGTTGAATGTTCTGGCAAGTGAATAAGTCCAGTCTCTAGCAGTAAGAACAAACTGCGTGTGTGTGTGTGTGTGTTCGCACAAACAATTGAATACTCATCAACCAAAAACAATACATAGGTCTGTGTATCTTGCACTGGCGTATCTTGACAAAGCACACAATGCATACGGTATGTACGTATGAATTTTACGTGATTAGGGAAAATTGAAAGACAACTGTAGAACAACACTCCTATTCAAATTCTTCAGCGGTGTCAACATAATAATAATATATCGCGCATATGCTCAATTAAAGGGCATCCAAGTCAATAATTGTAAAACACTGATGAACACTTCTCCCACAGCTGATTTAATTTTTTATTAGCTCTAGGCTGGATTTGTACTGCTTTATTTCGGCACATCGCCATGGGCCCGCCCACCAACATGTTTGCGCCTCAACCACACTCCTTCTCCCAAATTGAAGCAGACATTTCTTAAAGTAAATGTCTATTATCTTATTGTATGATATTATGCTGTGCTGTCTACACTGAAAAAAAAAAACGGTGTGATGAATTTACTCAATTTTATTTCATTGAGTAGCTGCACGAAATAAAATCAATTGGATCCAGATACATTTTTAAGTAGACTATAATTCTACTTTAAAAAATGTATCCAAACCCAGATGATTCTATTGTGTGCAGCCAGTTGAGAAAATAACACAGAGTTAAGTCAACATGCTATGTTTTTCAGTGTATGAAAATAAAGCCCTTGGAGTTATTTATGACAGGTTGTTTCATGTGTTCTGTGACTGTAAAGGCAGTCTTATTGAATATACAGTATGGAATTGAACATGAATATGTAACTAGACATTGAAAACATTACAACAGTGGTGTCAAACATACAACCGGCCCGCAAGGAGGTTTGATCAGGCCCGCAGGATAATTTAAAAGTGAAAAAACGCATAAAAGACACGGAATCAATATTTTTAATAAGGTGCAATTCATGGAAAACACAGTGTTTTGATCAGAGAAGAAGACAACCGCAGCCTCAGTCTGTCACTGAGACAGACCCAACACAGCAGACGCTATCAAGGACATGTGAATACTTTATTCTTTACACATATTGTAGCACTCTTCTTAGTTTTGTAAGGTGTAGGCAGGGATTACATTTAGATTTTATATGCTCGTGTAAATGGTTTAAAAATTCCTTTCTTTATAAATATCTTTTAATCTTAAAAGTGCATTACTATATTTTTCAATACCAATTACTTGTTAAAGTTTTGTGCCTTTGTGCAGTCCGTGGGAACAGTTGCAATGCATATATGTGAATGATAAAAGTAAATTGCACATTTGTCTAAGGAAATCTTAGGTGCTTCATGAAATGTTTTGTAAAAGATATGTTCATTAAATTTCAACATTTTCCGAGTGTTCTTGTGCTTCTTTAGACCAAAACAAAGGAAATACATATTATTTTGGTTATTTATAGCAGAGTATGGTATAATTTTTAATGGTCCGGCCCACTTGACGTCTAACGAGGCCGTATGTGGCCCACCATGTGAAATGAGTTTGACACCCCTGGCATTATGATAAAGGCATTACATCAGAATTAGGCTATTGGTCTTGCAGTGTGAATCTTGACTAATTACAAAGGTGCAGGTACAGTTTGACTTCCAACGTGCTTTTCAAACTGCAAAGAGTCATTCATTATTGTCACGCTTCAATTGTCTATCGGTTGGTTTTCTCAATAATTTATATCTGTATATCCCTCTGCCTTGTTTCCAGATTTTCAGTGTGTATTTGTGTGTTGTGTGTGTGTGTGTGTGTGTGTGTGTGTGTGTGTGTGTGTGTGTGTGTGTGTGTGTTCATCCCCTCAGCAGGGAGTAATCTGGGGGTAAAGGGCTCATGACTGTTTTGACATAAACAAAGATTTTTGGACAAACCAGAGGGAGGGAGAGAGAGAGAGAGAGAGAGAGAGAGAGAGAGAGAGAGAGTCTCAAATCTCCGAGTCTGGCTGAGGGCCACTGCTCTATGCAGATTACACCTCAGGCAGCCAGTGGACATCACACCGGTCATGTTAATTTAGCAGGCCTATGCATAGTTTAACACTATGCTGTTACATCAGATGAATGTAATTCTCAGTTTGAAAATGGCTAACGATGATTAGCATTACGGCAGATTGGGTTAAACAGTGAATCACAGCTAGACACAACATAGAGCAGCAAGTCGCCATGAATCCTCAAATACCGGCCTCTGCTCAAACAGACATCATACCTCAATTTGCTTTAATAAAAAAATGCCGGCCCCACTTGGACACCTCACACCTCTTTTTCTTACAACGGGATATCTCAGTAAATTTGTGAAATACATGTCACTAAAAAGGGAGAGGGAAGTATGGGCCTCCCTGCTAAAGCTGCTGCCCCCGCGACCCGACCTCGGATAAGCGGTAGAAGATGGATGGATGGATGTCAGTAAAATTTAATTCAGTATCAATATAGAAACTTGAATTTAAATATTCTCATTAAATCTGAAATAGAGGACTCCTTTCAAGGAGTTGCCCCCTTCAATATGAGTGCAACTTTCTTTTTTGACAGTACTGGAAAGTTGTTGGACTTTGTAGCTGGTACAGAGCGGACTTTCTGAAGTTTCCAGGAAGTTTTCAGAGCAAGAGTGGGGATCACAGGAGTTAACCTGTGTGGCCTTTTTGACACATAGGCACCTTGAATTTGGTCTGAAAACAGGCAGAAATAATCACATTAAAAATAAATTAATACAATGAAAACAAAGAGTGGTGTGAGCACACTCCAGTGGTGCATTTAAATGCAAAGTTATAGTTTATACGTTGTATCCATTGGATCTAAAACACCTACCAATTGACTTTATCCATCCATCCATTTTCAACACCGCTTCTCCTGAACAGGGTCACAGGAGCCTATCCCAGCTGACTTCAGGCGGAAGGCAGACGACACTCTGAACTGGTTCGCCAGTCAGTCGCAGAGCACATATGGAGACAAACAACCATTCACACATCCACGATGTGGATAAGTGGGAATTGAGCCCACGCTGCCCGTACAGAAGACAGACGAGTGTACCCCTACACCATCAGCGACTCTAATCAACTTTAATTGGTTGCTATTTACAGTATTTGACGATCCAACGGCTAACATCTATCATCTGCATTTGTATTTTTTTTGCATCTGCTGCACTTTTTTGTATAAATTTGTCAGTATGAACAATTCGAACAAGATGTGAGAAATGAACAGCCTTGACCCTTGGATTTGTGCGTAGTTTTACTTGTACTTGATAAAGATAAAGGGATGTGCGTTTATACAGGTGCACTGATTATATTATAACTGCCAGCGCACATAAAAGTACAGGATGTCAATGATACGTGTACAAGTCAATACACCCTGCAGCTATGTACATTGGTTATTCTTTGGTAATTACGTGTGTCTTATGGTGTGCTCCTGAAGACGAGATAAGCTTGGGCCAAAGATCATCTTTATTACCTTTCTTTGCAGCGTGTTCCGATCAGCAGGTGTTTCTGTAGTTGACATAAGGTGGCTGGACTAGACGTGAAAGGAATATTTATCATTGTAATAGTCAATAAGTGAAAGAAGGATTGCTTGGTCTGTGGCAACATTTATTGAAAAATCGTTCACGTGAACAATGAGCTGGTTGCGTTGTAAGGTTTTATTTGTGCTCACACATCAACACACGATGTGTGAACCATAGTCGATGGATCCAACCCAAGTCTGTCCTTTGTGTGTGACCAAACTTGGCACGTAATCGCATTACTTGGCAAGGGCAAAAATGAACGATTATGTTTTGCTATTTATTGTTTTTGTTATTGTGCCATCTTCCTTTTTTTATGTTCAAAAGCCATCGAGCAATCTAAAAGCATTTATTTCTAACCCGTAATAGCACCTTCTCTTGTCTACATTCCCATGGAAAAAGATCAAGTTGAATTTAACTTCCATTTATCAAGTCTTATTACCCGTGTCTTGTGCTAGAAATTACACTTTTCCTCCAATATCCTTTTTTGGCATGCCCTGAAATGCCATTTACTTGTCCACCCCAACCCCCACCCATCCCCCAAGCCCCCTCGATCTTGTTCAAATGAATATGATGGCTCGGTGTGAGCACAGAGCTCTTTTTACAAAGCCAAAGAATTGAACTGTCACTCAACGTCACCTGTTAGCAGCAGAGTGCTTTTGTGTCGGGTTCACGTGCAGATCCATTGGGTGCACCCAAATGTGTGCAAGTGCTTCTGCAGTGAAAGCGGACCAAACCAACAGGAAATAGCTAGAACACACCACCAAGTACAGTCATGCTAAATAAAGACCAGGTTTGAAGCTCTGCACATATAAGAGAGGACTTCCATGAAGATGCCGCAATCATTCTTCCCAGCAGATAATCAGACAATATAGCAACTGACAAGAAGAGGTGCCTTGGAACAAAGACTTGTCAAGAAGTTATAAATTGGTATCTTCTCAGACAGGCAGAATTAGAATCAAAATGTTGAATCCTAAGAGGCAGAATGACTCATTCAATGGAATGAGGGACTCCAAACCTTCTTTGCCTCCACCGTTTTGTGATCATCATCATCATCCATGTTTTTAATTGTGTCACTGAAAAAGTCTTGACTTAACTGAGACAATCATAACTGTGTTATTTGTAAAACCTTCAGCAGAAAAATGTACCGTGGTGTGTGTGTGTGTGTGTGTGTGTGTGTGTGTGTGTGTGTGCAGAACATTTCAACGTTCGTCCTTTCTTGGGAAATAAAAATTGTCTGCTCACGTTCCCACATTTTCTGAACATCCAATTTTGCGTATGTGCTTGAGTAGAGAGGCAAGAGAGCTGGAGAGGTTTTTCCTCGAAAAGTAATGACCTCACAAGCGGTGACAATATTTAGGGAGACTAAATACTTAAGGAGATGTGCATATTTCATTGCTCGGCATGCAAACGTGTGAGAAGATTTGTCTGGCATGAATCCGTAATCTGGGGGCTAAAATAATCTGCTTCAGAATGTAATAATTCACATGCTACAGTACGGTATGTCTTTTGATTTGGATTAGTTGCAGACAATCCTCTTAGGCCGATAGCGCAGTTGAGGTTCTCACTGACAACTTCACAGGTCCACATAGCGCGTGCCCCCGCTCTCTCTCCCTTGGCCATTAACTCAAAGCTTACTCGCAAAGTTCATAATCTGTCATGACAGATTGTACGTACATCTTCAAATGACATCAAAAACAGCCTGCGATAGGCGTTTTATTTGGGGCTCTCAGCAATATCTTGGCTTCAAAGCAATACAATGTAATCATTCTCTCCACGAAAATGACATTTTCGGGGCAGTGTGGTCGCCTCAGTGCTGAGTTCTCGGTTTCCAAATCGCTGCTTCATGCAATCTTAATCACTTTTCCTGCATACACCTTGTTGTTTGAAGCAGTTAGGGTTAGAGTTAGGGTTAGATGAAAGAGGAGAGGATCAAAATGTCCTTTCACCAGTGGATCAGAGACGTCATGCTGAAAATGTGCACACATCTGCTACAAGCTAAGTTTTGAAAGCAAACACGAAGCTGTAGCGTCCATTGACGAAAAGAGATTGGCTCACATCTCCTGTCCCACGTAATCCGCTTCAACTCCAAGCCGCGACGCCCAGTTCCACATCTGCATTGGCACTCTGCGCTGACGCGCCTTTCTTCTCATCGTCGGCTACTCAAGCCTTGCATCCATCCAGCCGCAGACCATCCAACAGCATGATCTTTCCGCTGAACAAAGCGGGGCTGTGTAAAATGCTGCCCATGACAGGCGTGAAAAACACACAAGTGCCCCAGAGCTGTCCAGCAATGACAGTCAAATGGCACAGACATTCCTCCCAATCAAAAACATTGCTGGTATACCCATGCTGCCGAGAAGGCGCAACCACCAAGCACAGAGTCTCCTCCATGATGAATGTCCTGGCCAAAAAATGCTGAAAAACAATCCACATCTGGTCCACACGACGCAACAACAAACACAAAGTGACAAAAGAAACACAAAAAAAAAAAAAAAAAAGCATGGCTCATGAGAGCACTTGCCGACGGCTGCCTACTCAGGCGCCATCTTGGACTTCATTAGGAGTGCCAGTCGTGTGTATTTTGTGCCGCTCATATATATAATCAATGTATACGATAAAACGTGAAACACAATGCCAAGATAACAAATGCGTGTGGATGAATGAACGACTATTCGATACCAAACAAACTTACCATACTTTGTCAAATGTTAAAACCAGTCAGTCTGCCATTTTTAAAACAGGATCCATTGCAATGGAATAACTCAGCCTAAGAGTGGAGGAGGAAAAATAACCCAGAATCATTTCAATCCTCCACTCAGTATTCTTTATCTTTATCCTTTAAGGTTCTTTATAATTTAATAAACAGGATTAAAGTCATTGGGTAGAACAGAGCTCAGTCAAGCTCGTTCCACATTTTCTGTTTTAGCCTGCACTTCGCATACTGAGTCTTATTAAGGCCCTCGCAAGATTACAGGCCCTTAATCTCCGGGAACACATGTTGTGAAGAATAAAAGCAATTTTATTTGGGGAAACCAGAGTCCACGTTTAGCAGGAAATGAACTTTCGCCGTAATCTCATCTTTTTTTTGCCTGAATAAATGAAAAGTCGTCTGTTACAGAGCCGAGCTCTCGCTGAGCGCGTTGCGTAATTAACTGCGTATTGTGTGCAATTTCAAAGTGTGAATTCCGTCTCTCTATGTTGCACTAACCCACACAAAATTTTTTTTTCTCACAAACACCGCAGCAGTTGACCAGCTTTTACCCAGCAAGGCGGCTTTGAATTCCTTGGGATGCAAATCCACCTGTTTCTGAGCTGACGTGTTCCCAGACGCATGTAATTATTGACGCTTTTCTCCCACCGACTCTCCCCGCCCTTCCAGCGGGCTGCCTTCTCTCACTCCCGCCGTCATCCGCTGGGCGTACTATGCAGATTGCTGGGCCGTGCTTACTGCACTTTGCGGAGAAAGCCTTGTAAAGATGACGATAAGCTAAAGCTCTAAATCCCAGACTTAGCTCTCTTATCAGCAGCAGCAGGAGCGAAAGGAATGCTTTAATAAAAGATCTGTATATTGTGGTGCGTGTGTGTGTGTGTGTGCGTGTGTCCGTGTGTATTTGTGCCCACGTGCGGATGTGTTTATGAGAGGCTGCTGTTGCAAAAGCATTCTGGTTTATTTTTCTCTCACAGCTTTACAATTCCACGAGCACTTGTGAGGCGTCCATGAACTCATAGAATTCTTGAAACATTTGACACTTGAAAACAATAAATGTTAGTGAAGATGCGCCTAGCATGATGCCAGCAAATATGAAAAGCCATCAAACACATTGAAATAAAAATAAGGGCTTTATATCACATCTTATGTGGAACAAAGCTGCTATCCCTTAAATTGTCTTGATGTCGAGTCATTTGTGAAGGTGATTTCCAACTGACTGTCTTGGGACTGTGGCAGCACGTTGGATTCTTGGTTAGCATTTCTGCGTCATCATTCTGAGGTTAGGATTTTTAATCTCCGCCTCTGTGTGGAGTTTGCATTAATCACGTTTGCATAGATAATCCCGCTATATGCACATTAGGTTAATTAAAAACTTGAAATTGACAATAGGTGAGACGGTGACTGAGAGAGTCATTTGTCCAGATGTGCCCTGCGAGCGACTGACGACCAGTGTACTCAGCCCTTTGCCAGAGTCAGCTGGCATATACTTCAAGTGCTACAAGGGCATGGAAAATCCTACTGGACCCTCCGCACCCTGCCCACCACCTTTTCCAGCTACTCCCCTCAGGCAAGCGCGACTGATCCATGTGCACCAAATCCAGCAGACATTCGAACAGCTTCTTCCCTCTAGCCATTAGCTCCATAATCAGTAACCCAAATCTACCTGTATAGTGGCTCTTTGCAATTTTGCACAACCCAGTGGACTAGCATTAGCGCAATAAGCATTGTAGCTCTAGCTCTGTACTTACTTGAAGCATTGACACTTTAAAGCGCTCAAGGACTTCTGCACAATTGCACACTTAAACTTACTCTACAAATCTTGGTACTGGTCACTTTAAAATGATTATCTGCACCAACTGCACAACTGTTATAGTTTTGTATTCTACCACTGGTCATTTTAGCTTTGCTTGATACTTTGCACATTGTCTCACAGCTGTCATTGGGTGGTACGACCGCACAACGGTACCCTTACATTACGGACTGTCTTTCCATACTTATTTGTCATGTTCTTGTTTATCGTAGTTGCTTGTTATTGATGATACTAGGGTAGTCTGTACAATTGGAGACAAATTCCTTGTGTGTTCTACATACTTGGCCAATAAAGATAATTCAGATTCTGATTCTGAAAATGGATGGATGATAAGAGAATCAATGGTTTGGCCAAATGGCTCTCATATTTATGCAGAGAGCAGAACAGGTATTAAGGGTGAGGAAATGAGGAAGCAAGAAATATTTTCTGAAAAAAATCCAACTCATGACATCTGACAGGAAGGGGCCTTCACTTATCTTCATGCACAGAGAATATACTGACCATCATCACAAAAATATCCATAAACATCCATCCACTTATCCATTTCCTCACCAACCAACCAACCAACCGACCAATTCTAGCCATGCAAAACAGGTTGCGTCAATTAGTGATGTTTGGTATGGTGAGTAAATACGGATGATGCACGATACCGTAGTTTATTTAGTCTTTTCGTGCATCTCAGTGTTGTGAATGTACGAAGTCAGACTTCAAGAGTAGGAACTTTGAGTGAAAGCCCTGTTGGACATCCATAAACCTTTTGTAGCGGCAACTGACTGTAATTTTGCCACTATGTCAGCAGGGCATGAAGGTTCCCGACTTGTGCCATTCATTGACGGAGCCTTTCTGTTCAGCAACGATGACAACAAAAGCACAAAGCCGCCGTAGTTCATCCAAAAAAAGGGCTTCACTTCATTTCCTCTTGAACACAAATGAAGGCTTTACAATGACAATCATAACTAGTGTAACGTTAGCCCACTAACACGATAATATATGACACTATGCACGTAACACATTGCACAGCCAGAAAAGTTGGTGCTCCATGCCCGACTGTTTTCCTAATGATGCTTACATCAACAGCACCTTCCAGCAGCGACCCTCGCTTTTTTAACAGGCCAAAGACAGGATAACTGTAAGTAAAATAGCAAAAAATACGGTGACTACAGAGCGAACTAAATTTCCCGCAGCACTGATTGAACAAGCAATGTAATGTGATCATCTGCAGCCAGTGATGGCCAAGCGGGCGTGTCATAACTAATTGACAAGTTAAGTCGGGTGTGTCTTAACCTCCATGGCGGAGGCTCCGTCAAACCCCTGAGGCCGATTCACCGAACCCCTCGGGTTCGATCGAACCCAGGTTAAGAACCACTTGTATAAAGTGTTGAGAAATTTGGGGATTTACTGAAAAGGGATGGTTTTGGGATGCAAGGTTTTTGCACAATGCTAGCGCTATACCAATTGTTTGTGTCGACGAGAGTTACACACTGCGCATAGAGTACAAACAACTTCGGAGGAAGACAGAGTTCAAGGTGAAAATTCATCTCTGGCTAACGGTATAAAACGAGGACTTAATTATTCTACTGTTTTTTTTTTTTTAGTACGATTATATATTTTTTGCCAATTATGAAGGGGCTTGTTATTGTGGTCTTTATTAGTGGAGGTCCAAATTCGGATTATTTGGCCTTGACAAATGTTTGTGCTGACTGCGCGCCATTGCAGAGGATAATGAGTTACAAATTTAAGTGCAGTCATCATTTTAGAATCAAATCACTCTTTGTCTTCCATCTATTGTATTCAGTGTCATGGGGAAGTGGACCCTACTGCAAATAAGTGGACAACTTCTTCATAGCACACATGGAGTACATGTACTGATGTCTAGGTTCGCCCTTAGCACATAGGCTGCTTTGCTGCAGCCCCCTACGTAGACCCCCAGATGCTTACCCTGTGCATTCAGTTGCTTAAATATCATTTTGATGAACTCCAAGGTAGACTTTACCATTTCACTCCCTCCTCACAAGACAAAATGCCAAACCAAATCTCGTCATAATTAGGCATAATCCAACTCATTACCATTTACCTAATTATCCTATTAATAACACTTCCTGTGAGAGTATGTTTGCAGTAGCAGCAGTGCGCGAAGGCAAATATTTGTTCCTAAATAAGCAAACACAGAGAAGACACCAGCATTGTTCAAACAGTGGAGCTGTTAGAATGGAAAAAAAAAAACACTGGTCCAGGATTAATAGCACAGGGTTTAGTTTGCCTTTGAATCTCTGCTTCATCATTGGTGATGTGTCAGAAGTGACAGGAGAGTGCATCCTCGGTACTGTATATGCATTATGGCTTAAAGACATCAGACTAAGATGGTTCGGAAATAATGGCTGCATCGCTAATAATGTCGGCAATCATTTTCATATTCCCCACTGCGTCTTTCACAATCTGCGAGGAAATGTTAAAAGCATCAGACAAAGAGTGTTGCGTTCAATGATGTCATCTTTTCCCTGACTTGTGAAGCATAACTCATGCGTTTTTCCGCGGGAATCAGTAAATGCTCTTTTTTTCCCCTATTGTTCATATTCCCCTTGGATAAAAAGCAAATGCAAATAAGAAGGAAGCAAATAGGAAATATGATAGCCATGATCATTATGATATCCATGCTTGATTTCCTCAATTTCTACATTGCCCTACATTTGCAACCTTAGTTCTTCTGAGCCCATATTTTGAATGTGTTTGATTTGAATTCAGAAGAAAATCTCATCAAAAGCTAGTTCAGATGTCCAATATTGATTTAATGATGCTACGAATCAAAATGGTGAATAAGGTGGTTTAATACTCTAGCTTCAATATGATCACTAATATGATTGTAAAAATGTATATATTCTTCTGATTCTAGTCTTGGGCTGAGGCAGATCATTCAGCTCACAATCAATCTGCTGATCATAAATGAGATCCAACATATGACCGAGGTTCCTAAAATCAGAATCTTGACATGCATGACAGAGTGACCGCTTCGTATTACAATATGACTATGGGATGCTAAAATGTGACTTAAAACATGCCTGGACAGTGTATAAATCATGGCAGGTCTGACCTAGAAATTGATTTCTATGGGAGTAAAAAAAAAAAACACTTGGAATTCTAAATCATGGAGGTCAGCCAATCTCAGAGGTTTCAACGTGGAAAAATGCAAGTCTCATGATTAGAGGACTCAAGGACGTTGACCTCGAAACGATTTTGAACCAGCATGGTGCACATCTATCAGAGAGATGAATACTGAGCAGAGGGAGCTCGAGCTGTAGGTGGAAGCCACACACACACACACACACACACACACACACACACACACACACACACACACACACACACACACACACACACACACACCAATAAATTTGTCTGCCAACCAGTGCTGGCAGCTGAGGCAGCCCAGACCACATCCTTCTGGCAAGGATTGATGAGTGAATGTTCGCGCTAAATGCCATCTTTGTACACAATGAATGCAGGCTGGCTGTCAACATGCAATACCGCGAACGCGCACGCACACACACACACACACACACACACACACACACACACACACTTATACACAAACCTTTTTTTGTTCTCTTGCTTTTGTCACCAAACTAGATGGATAACAAATGTTTCGACTTTGACAGACAGGCTGTCCATCAAAGATGTGACGATGCTTAAAATAGAATGAGTTATTTTAGCAATTACAGTATACCAAATAAACATTTTCTGTATGTCGTAAGTTGGAAATAAGACAAAATGTCACGCAAACAAGAACCCCGTTTTTTTGCTATAACTCTTTGTGGCATACATTTTGTATTAGTATAAAAGCTGTGATTTGGGGATCAGTTAACAGCGAGTGGCTTGTATTGAGAGCAATGCTGTGTCTTAATTACAACACCCTGAATGGAAACCTATCGCTATTTTGTCAATTCTTGTCCTTTAAGGAGCATGTATATAGTTATGTGCATGTGGTAGTGTGAGGGAATCGCACCAGCAAAGAGTTGTGAAACTTAGTTTTGTTCCGAAAGTAAGCAGCAGTATAAATGTGACAAAGCCAATTTCTGTTATTTGACAGTTCCTTATTTTATAAAGATATATTTGTTTGAATGACATTGTATTTGGTTTTATTGGGCCTGCAAGGTTGAAATTCAATGACTGGAATTAAACTTTTGAGATTAAACGAGTTCACACATTAGAAACAGACCGACTTTGTGTCCTCTTTCTATTGATCCACAGAGGTTACGCCGTGCTTTTTAACCTGTGTAACCCCTTGCCTCCGCTCCAGATTACATTTATGTGTGGCGCCGCTAACAACTGGGGTCAACGATAACATGTGCAAACTAACTAAATAAATAAACTGCTTAGGCCTCAAACTCCTCGTGTGTAGGTAGATACATTATTAATTCCATCCTCCTTTTTTGGGCTGATTCAGATCTCCTGTTTTGGTTCAGCGGGAGTTGTGTTTACAAGGAGGTTAGAAGAGTGTTAATAATTCATAGTTACGCTTCAAAGATGCTTGCTGGTAGTGGCTCACACTTTAAAGATTTTAATGGTTGTTTATCACTGCTTGAGAGAGAAAGATGATTGCGGGAGCGAGTCTGTTGACACTTTCATCAAGAGAAGCTGTGAATATCATAGGTGAGACGTGAGAATAAACAAATCGCAGTGTGTAAAGTATGAAGTGGTTCAAGCGTATACATTTTAATATTCTAGGCGAGAGGCTGCGGTGCTGTTATGTCGTTTCATTTTGGTGGGGATTGTGGACGTTATCTAAATTGTTCAGCGGCGTAGAGATCTAACAGATCGGCAATTGCTTTAAATGGGACTTATTGCTGATTTTAGCTCATTACTGACATCTACAGCACAGGGGGAATATATGACTTTCAGGGATGAACGATTATGGCAAATAATCCGCAATTAAAATAAGATTCCGCAAGCAATTTTGTATGCAATTATTTTTTTCAAGGTCCTTTTCAATTGATTTTTTTTAACAAACAAGCAATTCATTCATCTTTATTTCAACAAACAGTAGCAGATCTACAAATTAAAATCACAGAAGATACGATATGTAAGAAAGGCAAATGAAACATTTATCAATATTACAATTACAGGTTTAAATGTGCAATGACCCGATCTTCTGTTTTCATTGTCATTCATAAAATCGCATGAAACGTAACATGTGGCCACAGACAGGTGTATGTATCCTCCAAATATATATAGCATTTTAACAGGCTCTATTAGCACAGACATAATATTTCTTGACATTATATAAGTGCCAATGTTCAGCCCTTTCAAGTGTCCCTTTAAGCGACACTATAAGGCAGGGGTCCCCAACCGCTGGTCCGCGGACCGGTACCGGTCCGCAGGGCATTTGGTACCGGGCCGCACAGAAAGAACTTGAATTCCGTTTTATTTATTTCAGAATACGAAAGATGTTTTATTTTGAAAAATTACCGGATTCTCCGTTACATCCGTCTGTGTCACGCTTGACTCACATCAAGCCATGCTTCTCCGTCACGTGACCGATTACGCTAAAAACAAAACGCTGGAGCTCGCAAAATGAGTAAAAAAACTGCTGGAGATTGCAAATGACGGCGACTCTATAAGTACGTTCGAGACAACTGGATTAAAGTTATGGCTGAATACTCTGAGATCGCCACAATAGCACTGTTGCTATTTCCGACATGCTACCTGTGTGAGGCGGGGGTTTTCTGCAGCAACGGCGACTAAAACAAAATTACAAAGTAGACTGGACATAAACCACACACTTTGGATGTCATTGTCTCCTATTCCCCCGAGATGGGACCGTCGGGTTGCAGAAAATCAAGCTCGGGGCTGTGGTGAGTCGTCATTTTCATGCAATTTGAATTTGCGTTGTATCATATTTTGAAGGCATTGTACATTAACATAGCGATCAGAGTGTTGCGGCCAGATTCGACGCTCCTTGTGTTTATTATTATATTTCAAAAACACCACAGTTTTCATGCAGCTCATACCATATTATTTTGTTGTATTAATCCGCCACACTTTAAATGCCGGTCCCTGAAAATATTGTCTGACATAAACCGGTCCGTGGAGCAAAAAAGGTTGGGGACCCCTGCCATAAGGCACAGTGCACACCGATGTAGAGGAAGATGGTAATGTCCATAACATCTCAAATATCGGTGTGATCGTTTTGATATTTTCAGAAAGTGGCGTCTTTGGTAACAAAAGTGATTGACTGCCACTGATGTAAGGTCAGTTTTGTGCTCATCTGAAATGTTTTGTCCAGGTGCATTAATTGTTGTTCATTCACCAATCAAACCCTCCTTTCATTCGAAATAGAGATTGGAAGTCGCCAGGACCCACAATGCACCGGACCTGTCAAAAAGGAAGCAGATGGGCTGGCTGGCCCTAGAGCATTGCAGGGGTCCAATAGTGGCGGCGCTTGTTGGTTTTTGATGAGCTCTGCACATACGAAAACAGAACATCTGGTCTGACCATGTGGTACCTCCATTTGTCCAAGGCCCCTTGAAGCAGCCTTCACATGATCTAAACACACACAAACATACAGACGCACACGTTCCCGCCAGCTGCATCCACACAAATGTGAGCTCAATCCAATGAATGATCTATGATGTTATTTACAGGGGGTACGCCGGGTGAGATGGGGGACGTGCATGGCTGGGGGTGGGAGGGCCGCCACGCTGTAATAGAGCCCCCCACGTTCCCTTCATCACTTTCTGTGACTTTGATTAGAAAGCACCCCGCCCTTGAAAACATAACTCATGAATATGCGGCAAGCTAATAAGCCCCAGGTCAACGTAACTGATTTGTCGATTGTCTGTATTTCATCAAGATTGAGTAACACCTCGAGGGTCCTATAATGGTATGTTGTAGGAAGAGCAGAGAGGAAAGAGGCTATTCACCACAAGATTGCTGTGTTATCTTAATCATTAGGCGCTCCGGGGAGCTTAATTAATGACCCGACAAGAGCGGCGGAGAGAATTTTCACTTGATTGGCTGTCGGAGGACTCGAGTGAGTAAACTGAATGCAAAGTCAGGGGAGGACATTTAGCAACAGAGAATTTGGGATGATTTGCTTTCAGTGGCAGTCATCAGGCTGGTTTAATTAATCCCAATTACTGATGTGATTACAGTGATAGGTTTGATAGCCGGTGTTAAATCATCCATCCATAAATGTGCCATTAAAATAGACACTGGGCTGAAAAATATGATAGAATGAAGGGCGGGCGAGCGCGATGTGTGGGAAATAAATGTAGGGGGACGGAGTTGGGAATATGGAAAAAAGATTGTGTGTGTGTGTGTGTGTGTGTGTGTGTGTGTGAGAGAGAGAGAGAGCTAGAGAGAGAGAGAGAGACAGAAATGGAGGGCAGTAAAAGAGTATGAAAAGGGTGGCAGGCAGCCACCAATTAGTTGGATGTGTTCAACTGCAGGAATTATCCGGTGTCGTGACTCATTCTGACGGGTATTCAGGGTGAATTATTTGTACTGGCCTCTCTCTCTCTCTCTCTCCCTCTCCCACTCTCTCTCACATACGTGCACACACCAACACACACCAGCTCTAATACACCTCTGTTATAAATCCAGCATGTTTATCGCTTTGGTCTGCAGTAGAAAATGAGATTGAACACAAGCTGCTCCCCCACATCCGTCTCTCTCGTCCTCTCGCTCTTTTTCCTACCCTCTGCTGACTGGCTGACGAGGTCATTTTAAAATGCCTTGTAAATTTGTCAGCCACATTAAGTGGCCATTAAAGGGCATCAAGATGGAGGAGGAAGTGGGAGGCAGAGGCTCATATTGTAGTCCCCGACTGGCAGTGAGTGCAGTCATCCATCCAGGTTAACGGTGCCCTCCCACAGTGGCACGGGGGAGTGATGAGTGTGATGGATTGTGACATAAGGGCATATGATCTATTCGCTACTGTGGACCACAATTCTTTGAGGTAAACTTTTGGTATTGGGCAGCATCCATACAAGGGACATACTCCCATCTCTGGAAACAAAAAAACGATCTGTGGAGTAAACAGACTAACATAGCACAGTGTAACCTCCGAAGTCAAACAACCTGTTCTGTAGGCTGGTCTACCTTCAATTTGTTTGGATTTCAAAATGTTTTTTCCATTGAAAGTAAACAATTTCATTCAACTGTTCCCATCTACAATTGTCACCACACTATATAAACCGTGCAGGGAATGTTTTAAAGACCCTACAAAGTGAATACAGAGATGTGTTTCTAAATACATTATACTAAATAATTACTGAAGACCTGAAGAACCAAGCAGCAGCCTATATAGAAATGTACAGGGTTAAAACCCATGCATGGCATGCATTTTTTTTTTTTTTGCAACACAACGCATGTCAGGTGTACATGATGTGTACCTGCATGGCACAAGGGTAAACTTTTAGTTATCCTCAGTTTGGTGGGGAGTGATAAAAATGGTGCCACGTGACCAACTTTGGAGTATGCGTCGCATCTCCCCTCCTACATAAGAAATTGAGTGCCTTCATTCACATCCTCAATTACCCGGTGCAGCGAGACGTGAAGTTAGCAAGTGAGCTATGCCTACACCCTGATAAAGCAACTTCCCTTCACATAGTCCACCATATGGCAGGTTTAGCGAACCTCTGTCAGCTACGTACCTGCACATAACGCAGAGAAAGACAGAATAGACTGGTTAGCGCATCCGCCTCACAGTGCAAAGGTTGTGGGTTTGATCCCACGGCCAGGGCTTCCTGTGTGGAGTTTGCATGTTGTCACTATGCCTGTGGGGTTTCTCCGGGTACCCAAGTTTCCTCCGACATTCCAAAAACATGTACGGTAGGTTAATGAAACACTCTAAATTGTCTCAAGATGTGATTGTGAGTGTGTTTACCTGTTTGTCCACCTGTGCCCTGCGATTGGCTGGCAATCACTTCAGGGTCTATCCCGACTACTGCCCGAAGACTGATGGTATAGGCTCCAGCATGCCCGCAACCTGCATGATAAGCGGTTTGGATAATGGATGGATGGATTTTCAAAAAGTCAGATTTTCCATATAGTGTGTGGCCTGGGGCTTCAGGCTGGTTTTAGAGTGCCTTGTTGTCTGCTATGAGTGTGTACACATCACAAAGCAGAATCGCAAGGGGAAAAAAAAATCCTGTGTGACAGCCAGTGTGCGGACAGTCAGTGTTGTGTTGGCGTGGCCATTTTAGAGCGCCTGATTGTCACGGGGTGGGAAAATCCTATGTCCGAAAATGACCCGGTGTGATGCATTCCAGCCACCAGAGGGTTTAAGCAGACATACTTCTGTGGCTCAAACATCCGGTTTTGAGTCGGCATATGAAAGAGGCTCGACGAAATAGCATAGATTTTTGCAGGTCGCTGAAGTAGTATTTGATTGATCGTTGACAGTTGAAAGAGGCATGGTTCCAGCGCCTTCAGAAGACACACCCGCAGCATTTGACAATTGAGAGAGCTTGATTCTGCAACCTCATTTTGTATACTTAGTGATTTTTTTAAATTGTTCGAATTTTCACAGGACCGTGAACAACACCCTATTCTGTGGTGTGTGGTTGCCAGACAATCATGGGGCGCATAGGGGTAGACCACTATTCAGACTGTCACTGACAAGATCTAAAATGCAATTAAAAACATGTATATCGATAGGAGCGTTTGAAAAGCCAAACTGTCCTCAACTTGTGTTCGTTAGCTTGCTGGAAGTTATTGTAGGCTATAAAACACTTTTAGACTTGACAGGCAACATTTATTTTCATTGCGTGTTTTGTGGTTGCTTTATGTATTGTTTAAGAAATTGATACTCAACATTCTTGGGTGTAGACTAATAGTGAGTAGAGCACTTTTTTTTTTCCCTCTTTGGCCTGACTTCTGGTGTTCTGTCCGGTCATTATTGGCAGACGGAATGTTACTCGGATTACCTTTGGGATTTTGGGGATGTGTACACCTTTTGTATACAATAGAGCTGCTTAACTTGATCTGTTGCCTATCAGCTCTTTATCTATTTCTCATTACTTTTGACATTCATCTTCTCTGAGACACATTTAATGAAGTTTTATGAAGCAGCCTTTACTCTGCGCTGAGAAAAGATGTGGAGGAGAGCCCTCAGTCCCTTTCCAAGCCACTAATGAGCTGTGCTTCCCATGCACCCGCTAATTAGTTCATCTAGAACTTTAAGCACGCAATTACCCTCTACTAGCTGAACCACATCGAGCCAAAGAGAGTCGAAAAGACTGATAGCTGCCTTGGCACAAGTGCAACATTTGCTATTCATACCAAAGTCCAGAAAGCAATGTTTCCGAATAGATCTGACCAATATGTCATCAAAAGCCCAATATGCATGAGTGGGCGGGAAAGTGCTCGGGAAGAGAAAAAGAGACAACTTGGAATTGTCCGCAAATCTGCCAAGCTGTTTTTAGTGTACAGTTGAATAAAACACCCTGCAGTGTGAACATAGTCATAGTTTTATCACATTTTGAAGAATTTTGCGATTTATTTTCTGACCCAAAAATGACAGGTCCAAGATAAGTGCTTTTAATTGATCTAGACTGGTGTTTGGTTTTAATCATTTTTATCAAATTATTTTAGATGATTTTAGAGTCTTAAAAATATGTTGTTTCTCTTTCTGTAATGGTTGTAATATTTAATGTCAAGCGCTTTGAAGTGACTTGTACATTAAATGGGTGGTACAAATGACTGAGTTGCACTATACTGTATTTGTTTACAGAATAAACTTGTGGGTAAAGCATGAGGCAGATACACTTCCTGTCGCTTACCTAATCCGTTGGATGGCAGAGATTTGCATACCTCTTTAATGAACCGGAATATGAAAAAAAAATTGAATGTGAAATATAGTCAACTTTCTTATGCTATTAGTCAAAAAATAAATAAATAAATAAGTCATGAAGCTTCATCAAGAGATGATGAGATGCCACCTAAAGAGTAGTGCATTACGTGACAAGTGTGTCATCATTAACGTTAATTATATTTCTGTATTTACTTAACAGGTATGGGACCAAAATCCAATGTTAGACTGCCAATGTGGCTTAACTCAGGCTGAGTATAAGTAGAGTAGCTGCTTGTCTGTATACACAGACTCTACTCAGTATAAAAGGTTTTGGTGGGGAGGTGTTTATAGTCCCGAGTGGAATGCGTTCAAAATCCACATTACACAAAAACACATTACCATTCCAGAATTGTGATCCATCGAGGTCTTGCATTAAGCGTCTGTACATAAACCTCAATTATGCTAATGCTAATCCCTGCGACATTGACATGAGTAGGCAAGAAGGCTAACAGCAAAATACTTTGATGTCTTCTGCCACTTGGCAGAAGACATTCTCAAAGACTTGAAATGGACCCCAAACTCCACCAAGGCTTAAGAAGGTAAAAACAAGCAGGCCTTGTCTGTTTCTTTACTGATTACAAGGGCTTAAGGGCTTCATATATTTGTCTCCTTGGTATGGACCCAATCATGAGTGGAAGTTCTCTTCACTGCGACTCACCAGGCTTTCTGCATTCAATATCGCATTTTACTCACACACATTGTGGATGCCAGATACTGGCTTTCTTTTTTTCCAGATCATGGTTGGCTTCCATACTTGGATTTCAAGCTACCACGTTCTGATTTATTGGCACTTGGATAGATAGCACAACACATATTGAAGGAAGGGACTTTTTGTATATATATACTGTGTATATATATGTATATATAATGTAAATATGTATCATTTACAGTAGTTGGCAGAGCTAAGACAACATTTTAACATTTCAGTGTTAAAGTTCAGAGGCATAATAATACACTCTCAGAGAACATGCAACTATGGGACCATTTTGTTCTCCAAGGAACAACTTCATTATGTTCCCAAACAAACACTGAAGTACAAATAAACACTGTTTATGTTACAAAATAGTTGCATTGATGCTCCGATAACGTGCTCACAAGTCGACCACTGTGCCGACCGTAAGTAAATCGATTTTTTTTTTTGCATTGATTCTGAATTTGCTCTTTGTTTTTTTTCACTAGCTCCCTAGGACCTCGTCATCATCATTATTATAACAACAACAATTACAACAATAATCCATCCATCCATTTTCTGATCCGCTGACCCTCACAAGGGTCGCGGGTGGGGGGGCGGAGCCTATCCCAGCTCAGACCCTGAATCTGTTGCCAGCCAATCACAGGGCACACAGAGGCGAACAACCATCCCGCTCATACTCACACCTAGGGACAATTTAGAGTGGTCAATCAGCCTGCCATGCTTATTTTTGGAATGTGAGAGGAAACCGGAGTACCCGGAGAAAACCCACACAGGCCCAGGGAGAACATGCAAACTCCACACAGGGAGGCCGGAGCTGGAATTGAACCCGGTACCTCTGCACCGTGAGGTCGACGGTCTAACAACTGGACTCCCGGGCCGCCTACAACAATAATAATAAATAATAAGTAAAATATTTAAGAATTAGTGTCTGGCTCAGCGGCATGGTGGGAAACTGGTAAGCACATCTGCCTCAGAGTGCAGAGGTCATCCATTCTGGGCCTTGACCTTCCTGTGTAGAGTGTGAATGTTCTCCTTGTGCCAGTGTGGGTTTTCTCTGGGTACTGACAGTTTCCCATCATATTCCAAAAATATGCATGATAGGTTAATTAAACACTCTAAATTGGAGTGTATATGAGTGAGGATTGTTGTTTGGCTATATGTGCCCTGCAAGTGACTGGCAAGCAGTTCACGCTGTCAGCTGGGATAGGCTTCAGCACGCCTTTTTCGGAAACATCATAGTTATAAATTACAAGGTATTATAAAATCCGAATTGTCCAAGCTTTTATCGGTCAAACTCTAAAACAAAAACAAAAAAGGAAAAACGCTCAAAAACATGATGTGCTAGGAAAAAAGTTCTGGCATTCTTGGAATCAGCATAAAAAAATTGCTTCAGTACACAAAAAGCCATCTCAGATAAAAATGTAATGTTGACCAGTGTTATAAATTGATATCCCAACTGAGCGGGAACACGCACACTACACGGAAGTCAGCCACATGAGCCACTGAAAACACAGAACTACCACACACAGTCTGTGACACTGATGCAAGCCATTTCATTGTAAAATCACAAGTCTGCGTGTCAACAACTTTTCTCAATAAACAATGAGAGTATGAAAGCAGTTACAACACAAGTAGGACACATTCGCTTCAAGATGAAAGACTTTGGAAAGGCACACGTTTACTGAGATAAGACAGGGCTAGCATTGAGAAAACTATGATTTGAATAATTGAATGAATATGAATGGGATCTCCTGTGTGTGTGTGTGTGTGTGTGTGTGTGTGTGTGTGTGTGTGTGTGTGTGTGTGTGTGTGTGTGTGTGTGTGCGAATGGCTGAACATTTGATTTATGTGAGCATTTAGAGGTGAAATTGGACAGAAAGTAATGGCATACGGCTTTTGCATTGAACCAATCAGTGAACATCTCTGTTCTGATCTTGTCTGATTGACCGCCTCATTCTCATTTTCTCAGTGCGTTACAAAACAATTATCCTCAATGACACTATCAAATTGTTCTAATTAATTGGACGTGTTTACTATGGAGAGAGACATGAGGATTACTTCTCTGTGCATGAGTGCAATTAACACCTTTGTAATTGAAGAGGAGGTGAAATGTTCATTCGCAGAAGCTTCCTGGCACTTTTGTAGACTAAGGGAAGTGCAACGATGACTTTGAGCAATTTCAAATGTGCGTATTATAGAAGGCAGCAAGGCAGCTGCGTTTGTTGGCCCACAAAGCTCTGCAGACGGAGAAGTCAGATACTGTGCGTCAAAAACACTCCATTTACACACATAGCTTCTCTTCATTCTAAAATTACCGTTAATTCTCACGAACTGATTTGTATGTCTTGAAACATGGTTCACCAGTAGAACAACAGCATGAACAAAAGACCAGGAAGTGTGTGTCTGTGTGTGTGTGTGTGTGTGTGTGTGTGTGTGTGTGTGTGTGTGTGTGTGTGTGTGTGAGTATCATGTGGGCCTTGTACAATCCCAGCAGCAACAAGCTGCCGTTTGAGTGGGCAGGAAACAACCCTTGTGGCTCAGTTCCATCAAACTGTAATCCTCAGCACATCATTACCGTGGCAGGGTCACCTCTTCTCGACTGCTCAGGGCAGGAGCTGATGTAACACACACACGCACACACACACACACACACACACACACACACACACACACACACACACACACACACACACACACACACACACATACATACAACTCACAGTTCACTTGCTATTATCCACTGTGTCGCCAATGTTTTTTCTTGGCAGTTCTTATATTTTCTAGCCAGCCCCTATAATGAATCTATCTGAAGAGGGCCAGACGAGGCTGCTGTCATGAATTATTCACGATCCAACCCTTCCTCACCTGCATCATTTCTCTCAGACCCCTCACCCCCCACCCCACTTTCTCTTTTTCACCATGCCAGTGTCTTTCGTGGCACCAGCACATGGTCCAATATGACACATTCACACTCATAAAAATGATTTATTGGTTTGAATGTTTGCTTGCAAACCACCCGTTTCTCTGCTCCCTTGTTTTCATGAAAACCATGATTAGGATGTTATTTACTCAACGTGGGCAGAAAGAGGGACACACACAAGTGAGGGACATCAACTCAAAGGTGCAACTTAAATATTATTGCCCCACTTAAGGCTACTCACTGATTCTTGAGGGACAGCTTGTTCGTTGCTTTCATCACACTCACATATACAGTCAAACCTCGGTTTTCGAACGTCTCGGTTCTCGACCAATTCGGTTTTCGACCAAAAATGTCAGGTTTTTTATGCTTCGGATGACGAACAAATTTCGGTTCTCGAACAAACTGAGCGCACTTGAATGCACCATTTGACTCCTCTCACCTTCCTTACATGAGGAAGTGACACTTCCTCGTGTTGCTTTCCATTGTGAGCAGACGTGTTCAATAAACATTTTTATTTTAAAAAGAGCGTGGTTTCGGTTTTCAAACAATTTCGGTTTTCAAACATCCTTCTGGAACGGATTATGGACGAAAACCGAGGTTTGACTGTACAGTAAATCACCACTCTTGTCTCATCCCCTCTTTCCGATGAAGTGTATTTTTTTTTCTACACTTGACTCCTAAATCTGGTGTATACATTTGTAAGCTCTTGAGTCATGCAATACATACCTCAACTCAACTGTATTTATAGAGCACGTTCAAACAGCCATCGCTGCATACAAAGTGCTGTACATGGAGCAACTAACCTAAATGACATTCAATCACATGAGATATTCCAAATTGTTGTTTGCAGTGGTGGCAGGGGCGTGCGATTTTCCTGCATCGCATGTTTTTTGTGCCTTGAGTTTTGAGCAGCAGGTTATAAGAAGTAGTGCCCTTCAGAAATGTCCATTCTACATATCCATGTTATGCTTTTAATCCCCTTCACATGCTACACTATAAACACTTGCAATGCTACAATTGCATCCTTGTCGAGGTCGACATGGTGCAATACTAATAATACATGGTCTGAATAGTATTATAATAATAATAATCATTAAAAGCTTGTCTCTGAATAGTCGGTGTCATTTCATTGTGCCATTAGGAGTTGCACACAGCTGTCTCAATGCCTGCAGCAACTTTTAACTCGATATGTGATGATGTATGGGGCACTAATCTGTGAAGCAGACCCATCGGAGAAACAGGCTATCGAAGATATAAAGGTAGGAAAAGAAAGTACATTTTGATGAGTGTGTTCAGCAGTGAATATTGTTTTTGGTTCTGTTGAAATCATGAGCCTCTATTGAGGGGGAACACTCTGCAGAGCTGTCCACCTTTATTTCTTGCTCTGTCTGTGCCATGTTTTTGTGTGTGCATGCATACAAGGTGGGGGAGTAATAAGTAGGAGGTAGAGCATGAAAAAGGTTTGGGGGGGGGGAAATCTCATCATCACAGAGGGAAGCCATGGGAGTGTGTTCTGCTCCCAAAGCCAGATGTATTTAGCTGGGTAATGATAGTCATCTGGGCCGACAGAGAGTGTGTTTGTTCTGTAGGGCGTGTGTGTGTGACTTTGAATGCGTGTGTGTGACTTTGAATGCGTGTGTGAAGCGTGTGTGTTTGTGTGTCACAACATAGTGTCACGCCCAATGTCAGGGATGCTCCTTTTCCGTTTGGCTAGCTTACTGCCTGCCAGCCTGCCTGCCTGCATGAGTGGCTTGCTTATATTTATGTGCAAGCGAAGGAAACTAACTCTCAATCATTGCTCTTCAATACAATTTCTTGACTGTCTTCTTTTTTGCCCTTCAACCCGGCTTTATTCTTCTGTACTTCATCAGACCCCCCCGTGGCGGCGTGGGTTTTCTCCGGGTTTTCCTCCAACATTCCAAAACTATGCATGGTAGGTTAAGGGAACACTCTAAATTGTCCCCAGGTCTGATTGTGAGCGCGAATGGTTGTTTGTCTATTCCTGCCCTGCGATTGGCTGGCAACTAGTTCAAGGTGTCCTCGGCCTACTCCCCGAAGACGCCCGGGAGAGGCTCTAGCACACCCGCGACCCTTGTGAGGATAAGCGGATTCGAAAATGGTTGGATGGATATATACCTGCAGCTAAAAAATGTTGGAATGCACGAGGGCACACAATGAACGGGTCTATCAATGTCACAGTTGTCTTTCCCAATTCAAAGTTTGACTTCGTAATGGACTCTTCTCTCCAAATTGACCTTCGTAGCTCCAGGGGTGTGCTCTCCCTCTTTGTGAAGAGGGGTGAGCAGAAAGTCCCTATTAGTACTAGTATCAACAACTGCAAACAGGAAATTATACACAACAAACAAATAAACCCACACTAATGAAAACATAACCTCCTTGGTGGAAGCAATGATGAATGTGTTTTGGGTTTTTTTTCTGAATCAATGTGGTTGTATAAGGATTGTATGCGTGGTTATGTACCCGTGGTTGTAATTGGCGGGTTTTAACAGGACACGGTCTGATACTTGGTTTCTCTTATCATGGGCTACCCGATGTGAACCCTGAGGTTAAAGATGGTCCTGCATGGAGGCATGCACATACATAACACCCCTCCCTATTTGAGCCTGTATGGGTGCTTGATTGCGCCTTGCCGGAATTGAATTAAAAAATATTAGCTCCGGGCTGTTCGACTGAATCCTGTTGATGAAGCCACTGAGGGAAAATAAAGAAAATGGGCTTCTGCTTCCAGGAATCTTGAAAATCCCTTACTAATGGCATGAGGGAAGGCACGGTAAGATAAGACGAGCAGAAGAGGGAAGAATCGGCTATCACACAGAGAGCGTGGGTGGGTTGTTACAAGTAGAATCCATTGTTTGTACGTCGAGAACAAAATGCGTTGAAAGAAATAGAGTACAATCATAAGGCTCGAAAATATCATTACAAGTAGCACCGGACAGACAGTGCCTTTGGCATTGTGGTTACAATGCAGATTATTTTCAAAGGCACACACTTATAAGGAGAAAAGAGTTCACACAACATTCATCCTGAAATGATTGTAAGTCACGATCAAGTTATCTGGTGACGGCTTTATTTTGCCCGCATCTGATTGCGGTTTGTTGGCCATTGCACTTAAGTAAGAAAATAGCAAGCCCATTTAGAGTTGTATCATCACCAATATAACTGAGCCAACCATTATTAGCTTCCGTAACTACCCTATTAGGAGAATACAATTACATAGATGGATTTCTTGGTTATCCTGAACCTCATCTCTCCATTATTATTAATGACTTTGGACTACAGTCCTAGTAAGGTTCGCCAGATGGGTTTTCAGAAATAGCATTTGTTTTCCCCCCACATTGTCCTTTCCCAGCCCCATTGAGGTAAATATTTCTGGAAAAGTTACTGTAGTGGGAATTTTCTCGCTTGGCAAGCCAGACTCACTTTCTTTCTGCAATTGTAATTTTTATTTTCGTATGCATTTATTCACAATACAATAAAACGAACATTTCCTCTTGTAAGGACAGTTACACATTATCCACACTTACATGCACATAAACACACATACAAAGACACAAGGGAAGTGACTTTGCACAGTGAGATTTTTCATCCATTGGGATTTTATTGACATCCGTTCACCTTTTGCAGCTATACGCACTCAACTCTTCTGGGAAGGCTTTCCACAAGGTTTAGTTGTGTGTTTATGGGAATCTTTCATCAATCATCCCAAAGCACATTTGTGAGGTCACATCAGAATCAGCATACTGATGTTGGCTGTGATTGGCTGGCAACCAGTTCAGGGCGTACCGCACCTACTGCCCCAAGACAGCTGGGATAGGCTCCGGCTAATTCTTAAATTGAGCTCAGGACTCTCTGCATGTCAGTCAAGTTTATTCACACCAAACTCTTTCATGCATGCCCTGCGAGTTATTGGTTTTCCATCAAGTGTGCTGCATCTTGCCAGCTGGGATAGACGCTTGCAAAGAATAAGCGAATAGCAAATGGATGGTTGGATTTTTGTAATTGTATTTGTTTTGTTATTGGTATGACACTGAGAGATGGCAATCAGGAGGAGATGTGTCTTGAAGATAAAGGATGAGAAAAAGGGGGAGAGACAAGAGCGCCTCTTAAGGCACCTCCATCAGCTTGTCATTAGGTTAATGAAGCCAGCATCACTGCTGCCAAGCAACCAATGATTCGCTCTCTCACTCTCGCTGCCTCCCACTACACACACACACACACACACACACACACACACACACACACACACACACACACACACACACACACACACACACACACACACACACACACATCAAAATATGAATGCTAACATATGGTAGTCATGTACATTTTTCAATGCAGGTCCACCACCCAATGTGTCAAATGTTTTCATCCAGTTCATTTAGTTGGTTGTCTCCCATAATTACAGGCAAACATGTTGTCTCAAACATTGCAGGAAAGACATCCACATAATCCTGGCACTGTATTTTGTACTGCTGCTGTCTAGAATGGAGAACAAAGACATGTCTGTGTTCAACCAAGTGAACAATTATCTACGCTTCTCAAGGAATTGGAGCTAGGTTACTGAAAAGAATCCAAATGTTCCTATTAAAAGTAGAAAGAAGCCCAAGACAAAGATATACAGTATATGCTGGGCAGAAGGCCCTCTGCTCTTGTAGAGAAGCATACATACGCCATATGACCCTAAAACACCCACAGGCCTCAGCAATAACATTTTGAAAAGGTTCATCAGAGAATAATTTGATTAATACAGGTCATTTTATCCCCACTTAAACTTCCACAACATGCCTCATGCTTCATCTCTTTTTATACAAGCGCATTTACTTTTTTCGCACGAGCAAAGCAGAGTGAGAGTGCATGTGCGTGTGCGTGTGTGTTTTATTCATGTCAGCACTCGTCACTAACAAACCTCGCCCTGGAGAATGCGGGTTAGACTGTCAGCCTCAGTCAGACATCACAAACACGCACACAACCTCAATGCACACATTCAGTTTGACATCTGTCACCTTTTGTGCTGAGATCAGGAAGCCATATACATTATCTGGTGTGTGTATATAGTGTGTGGGCATGTAGATGTGCCGGTTAGCTACCATTAGACCATTTGACCTAAAAGTTAAGTAGTGTATCAGACATTTGTCAATTGCACCTGATATACACTGCCTAGGAGAGCCCAGGACATATCATGAATCCGGGGTATGAACATTATTTACTATTTCTGAGTTTCCATCGACAACCAAAACAACAAACAACATATTTCTGACTGAGGAAGTATTTTGAAAAAACTGCCACCTAAATATTCCCAAAACAAAAGGACAGTGTCTTACCTCCCTTACTAACAGACAAAAAAAAAAAAAAAAAAAGGAATACGCAAATTCATATTACCTAACAATATCACTTTTTAATGTGCACTGTAAATTAAAATTGAAAAAGTATCAAGCAGAATGTAGCTCAAACTCAGTAAAAGCAGTGGGTTTTGGGGGGGCGGGGTTGTTTGTGTGTTTGGTTTTTTTTTGGTAAAGGGTTAGTCAAGTAAAGTTTCTTTGCACCCATATGTAGGTAACAACCATCACAGCCCAAGTGTTTCCTGGGTTTGTTCATGTGACATTCACAAGCTGAGTCTTTTGTAGTGTCATTTCCAGTCGAGAGCAAATGGTATAACAAGGCAAAATGTGGTGGGGGTTTTCTTCTGATTAATTCATATTTCACAAATAATATTAATCAGAATAGCGTGTTTCCACAAATGGGGGGTGCATTGAACGTATTGTAAAGATGTTTTCTTTTCGCTGACTTCCCCTTCATAAAAATTCTCAACTATACGTAAAAAGTATCCATCTATCTACGATCCATAATCCGAATTCTTTATCCTCACGTCGGATTAAAACCGCTCTGAATTACAATGTATCCCAAAAATTACTTAAATATATGCAACAGAGTAAATGTAGCTCATTACTACACCCCTCCGCATAATAGTAAAATGAATGATGAGATGTTTTGGTAATACTGTATTGTAACCCTCTCAAGTAGTCTTCTTATCTCAATAAAAATATCAGTGAATACAGCCTTATAATCCAATGCACCGTAAATATGGATCAATATTCAGATATTTGGATGTATTTTACATGTTCTGTAAAGTGCTTTGTTACAGCTGCAGTGGTTGTGAAAGCTCTGCATAAAGCTCTGTGTATTCTTTTTAGCGTAGCTCTATCTAGTGGATGCATAACACAACTGCAGCCACTACTGTAGCTTCTATTCTATGCGCCTTATAAATGTGGTGCACCCTATATATGAAAACAATTTAAAAATAGGCCATTCATTGAAGGTGCGTCTTACATTCCGAAGCGCCTTATAGTGTGGAAAATACAGTATACAGAAAGTGACAATAGAGCATTAAACACAGCTCTCTGTATGAGCAAATGCAGTCTTACACCACTGCAGACTAACACAAGACAATACTAAAAATATTTATATCCAAGTAGAATAAGCTTGTGTTAGATCTTGATAGATTGGGCAGGTACAAGCCTCCAGTGAGGTAATTCGAGCTTTATTTGAGGGCGTGTGAAGTCAGAAAGAAGTGCGTACTGCAATTTCATATAAGGAGGACTACTGATCAGTCATCTCAGAAGTACCCTCCCGGCCACCGAAGAAACAAGTGACTGCAAGGATTTCAATACCTTTTGTCTATACAACAGTCGAAAAAAGACTGGAGCATGGCTGTTGTTCATCTCTAGAAATGTGAAATTGGACCCTTTCCTTGTACTATTCTAAGGCTCCACAAGAGGTGAAAATGCAGTAAAAGTAGGAAGAATCACATGCAGGTATATAAACAACCTGAATCTGTCTTTTAGTGCCGACTGGGAGAGCAGCTTGGTGGTCAAAGTGTGGCCCTGATTATAGGTGACAGGGGTACTGCTGGCCACAGGGACATGGGAGCACGGCATGGCAAGAAGGAAAGGTCAAAGCCGCAGCGCTGTCAGCATCATCACTGTGACATTGTGATGAAAAAGCCGCACAGAAAAACAAGGAGACCTATTACTTATTAGTAATGCAGCAACAAAAAAGGCACAGTCAAAATATATACATGACGTTTTCAGCATTGGGAGGGGCTGTGCTTGGGCGGAGCAGATCTGTATGTTGAATGCTTGACCTTTTGACCTACAGTTCTCACCTACCTACCAACCTAGTCTGCTATTTATTTGAATGTCATTATTTTATCAGTTTGTGTATCCTACCTGTCAGTCAGGCATGAGAAGCTCACACCCAACCCAAATGAGGACAAGTGGTATAGCTAGGAAATACATCGAGGGATGATATTCAAATTACTTTATTTTTTACCATCATTAAACTTGTCGGAATCGCTTTTTGTTTATTTTAGACACAAGAAAAGCCACGTGTCCGGACCAACTCAGAAATACACCTACCTGTTTGGAAAAATTCACACATTTTTGCGAAATTGCCAATGGTGCTCATACCCACAAGATGGTGTGGTGTCATTTGCAAATGTTTTGTTGAAAAGAATTTTGAGTGAACGTGTCTGAATGAATCACTTCCTTAAGCGATTCATATTACTCAGTTCATCCGAGCTCAGACATGTGCGTGTCGACAGGGAGTGGAAACGGAACTGCGCTGTCTGTCAATCACTCATGAACCTTCGCGAGCAGCGAAGGCGGGGGACAGACGTTAGCGAACATACTGCATTCTTGTTTGACAATGAGTGAGTGAACGTACTGCCATTCTGACATACGTTGAGTCTGTTGTACTGTCTTGCATGAGTGATTTGCGATTCACCAAAGAAAGAACAATGAGTCAGTCAACCTCCTGATTTACTTGTTTCCGTACTCGCGGGGACATGTTTCATTGGCATCTGTTTATACAAGCTAACGGTGGATGCTAACAATTTGGAAAGAAGCACATTGCTATATTACAGCTGCATGTTTTTTTTTGGAGGGGGGGTTAATAATAATAATTACCGTAATTTCTGGACTATAGACCGAACCTGATTATAAGCCGCACCACTACATTTTTAAAGGAAAAAAACATTTTGTACACACATAAGCCGCACCTGTCTATAAGCCGCCCATATTGTTACATGAGATATTTACAAAGAAAGACGGTACACAGGCGGCCGTTAAAAAAGTCTTTATATAGGCCGCTTCATTAAATAAGCCGCAGAGTTGAAAGCGTGTGACAACAGTCGCGGCTTATAGTCCGGAAATTACGGTAATCAAAAAAGTTCACTGATAGAACCATGAAGTATGTGATGACATCATAGACGGTCCCCCCATTGCAAGCCATTATTCCACAATTGTATTAAAGCCGTTACTTTAAATTCAAATCACTACATCGTTCTGATTTCATTTCTTGTATAATCCTCTGGAACTGCACTATTGTCTGACCGCCTCGCACTCTTTGTCTCTCCGTTCTACTCATCGGTTCTCGTATATAAGTGGGAGCAAAGGGCAGGAGAAGGGAGTGATTGGAATTCATTATGGTCAAATGATTTTAAACTCTGGAGCTGAGAGGCTTTTCTAATCAAAGCTGAATGGGCTGGAGAGTTAATGTGGGTAGGCTGTGGAGTGGAAGAGAAAGGAGGAGCGACAACTCCATCGTCAAAGTAGCCCTCTGGAGGGCTCTTCACACAACCCAAATGGCGAAATTGCACAGATACTGAATAGACACGCCATCCGTATTACTGGCGTGACTCACTCAAAAGATGTGGTTACATTCATTGCTGCTCATTGTCTCGCCATCCCTTATCCTTTGCAGGATTCAACGTGTTTACAGGGTGTGAGCGCACGCATTTTAATTTAATGCGGATTATTGTGGTTTTTTTTTATGACACACTTGTTAAATGCATGCGCATGAAATTTGTTTAACAAGAATTTCTTTATCAGCCAGCAGTCAACAAATAAACAGCTCCAGACACAAAGTCCGAATTTAACAATGTGAGACACCAAGCAGTTAAGCGGGATGCAAGGGTAATTATTTGTAATAACTAAAGCTCTTTTCTTTTTACGAGCGACCCAACACATAGCAAGGACAAAATAGGAGGCAGGTGTGCCTAGCAGGTGTGCCTACAGCGCCTTTTGCAAGCGGTTTTGGTTTATCCTGGTTTCGTTGTTATCAGCATCTGTCATTGTACTTTATCGGTATTGTATTTTTGTAAATACATATTTTGTTAACTCTTAACTGTGTCTCCACTTGTGGAATCAGATTCGCCTGACCATTTTTTTTCAATTCTTTTTTTTATTGTGAATTCACAGGTCCATACAGTCACTGAAAGGACAAAGCATACAATTCCTTTATACATCTGATCTTACACTAGAGTAGCTCAATTTAAAATAACCAGGATAACGTATAACTATATAACAATTTTTTTTTACTATAGCAAAATGAAAACAAACAAACAAAAACGAAGTGGGGTGAACTTCTGACTCCTTACGCTTTTTATTATAGGAAATCTAAAATACAGACTCAAATAAAAGAGAGCCGAAAGAGTAAAGGAGTCTTCAACAGTAGGTTTTTCAGGTTTTAACCACTTTCTTGTCATAGCTTTTCTGCTAGCGGCACTTAGGATCTGAAATAAATATTTAACATCATTAGAAACATGTTCTGATGTAATGGCCCCCCAAGTATAACGACTCAAATTTAAATTGGATGTCCATCTGAAAAACACTCTGTAGACCCTTATGTACCTCCCGCCAAAATGGCACCAACGATGTACAGCACCAAAATATATGAAAATGGTTTGCTTCAAGGCACCCACATTGGCGCCAGCATGCAAAAGAATTAGTGTAGTGCCTCTTTTGAGCTGGGGTGACGAAAAACCTTATTAGCGTTTTCTCGCCAAACATGTGAGTTTGAATTTTTCCATTGTATCTCACAGAGATTTTCCCAAACCTCTTCCTTTAAGACCATATGACCTTCCCGCTCCCATTTTTGTCGCCTGACAATTTTAATGTGAAATTTTACTATGTTTAGACTGGGATGGAATATAATCTAACATTTTCTCTACGTAATTTACTGTGTGCATATTAGAAAGAAGGAAAGTCTCATCACCACTGGACTGATGAAAAAAAAGGTCTAAAGAATCTCTCATGACAGCAAAGATGCACTACCAATAAATAAAAAATAAAAAATAAAGTAACATTACAGGAAACCGAGTGTGTTACTTTATTTTCCGGTACTGCACTGAATTGATGCTCATGTGATTTGTCAGTGTCAGTGTGTTTGATTCAAACCCGCATGGAGTGTGGCTGCTGTTCCCCTCACATTCACTTCCAGTCTTGGTATGGCAACAGTTTGCCTGCCTTTTTACTTCTCCATTCCCCCTTGGGGTTGCTGGAAATTACTCCAAAGAATTTTCAAAATTGCCATGCAGTGGGCATCTGAGGGCCCGGGGATCAGAGGAGAGGAGATCACTCATAGCAGCCTCGACTCGATACAGGTTTGCATGCGAAGCACTGCATATTAGCCTGCAGTGCAAACCTGTACGATCGCAGACCGTCGGGGAAGCACATCAATGGATTAAGGACTCCCCGCAGACATTAAAGACATATGTGCACATGGCAGATCACATTAAAAATGCTGACAAGAGCTGGTTTCATCTTCTGGCGCTATCTCCTGAAGCGCCACCTGGCCAGGGCTTCATGCCTGAGCTCATCACTGCTGGCACTGCTGTACCTGCTGATTCCCCACCACATGTCTTAGTTTGACCCCGCAGACTATTTTACATACAGTAATGCTGGCCCTTCAATTTGGGGAAAGGCTTCCAAATTCAAAAATGTACACAAAAGATGACAAATGTGTCTTCTTCCTGTTTTGTCAAATACTTAAATTACTGACAACAGGACTCAAGGAGTTTTATCTTGCCCAAGTCACCATGCCAGAACTCCCAAGCCAAAATATCCCGAATTCACAGTTGTGAAAAATTACGGTCCTGTCATTAAAAAAAATTAAACTTTTATAATAACAGAACAATGTTTAAAACCCTGGAGAGACCAAGAACCCTTTTCTTCTTTGGAAAATTATTAATTATACTTTAATTGACTGCTATATGTTCACTGAACACCAAAATATGTTTATTCAAATATCCATCCATCCATCCATTTTCCGAACCGCTTTATCCTCACTAGGGTCGCGGGGGGGCGCTGGAGCCTATCCCAGCAGTCTTCGGGCAGTAGGCGGGAGACACCCTGAACCAGTTGCCAGCCAATCGCAGGGCACACAGAGTGTCCAATCAGCCTGCCATGCATGTTTTTGGAATGTGGGAGGAAACCGGAGCACCCGGAGAAAACCCACGCGGGCCCGGGGAGAACATGCAAACTCCACACAGGGAGGCCGGAGCTGGAATCGAACCCGGTACCTCTGCACTGTGAAGCCGACGTGCTAACCACTGGGCTACCGGGCCGCCCTTTATTCAAATATTCAATGCTTTAATCCTAATTTAGGATTAGGGCCAAATTCGACCCTTTGGGATTTAAGGGTAGCATTTGAGTAGCAGAATTTATAGGGGCCAAATTTGACCCCATGGGTTCTCCAGGGTTAAAAACACCTTCAATTTACTTGCCAAATCAGCGTTCGCAGCTACTGTATACAATGAGATGACAGAGGCCCCAAGAGGCGGCCCTTCCGGTCCGACTGGAGCCCAACCCAATGCCCCTGAATGTTTTTTTTTTCTTCCACTTCACTCTGTGTTTTCTTTGAGTCATCAAGTGGGATGCCGGGATACCTCCAAGCCAAAAATATACAGACAGCCTGAAGAATATGCATGTGCCTTAAGCATTTATTTACTTTTGTGTTCATTTGTACATTTGTTAACCGAGCTTCCCACATTTCAGGGGCAGTGACATCACGGTGGTTAAGGACTGGAGCAGTAACAAGGGTGACTCAGTCTGAGGTGCGTGTCTCAGGTTATGCGCTTAGTTTGGCTGCTTGCATTATGGACACAATGAGTAGTGATGCACATCTGCTTAACGTGCCTTGTTAGTCCCTTACGGTGGTGTGAAAGTGTGTAAGCTATTATGAACCCCCACCACATGGTCCCCACCCTTCTAAGCACTTACTACTGTCAGAGTGTGATGGTAGCGGACCAAAAAGCAGGGAGGCAGGAGGAGCAGGGAGTACCAAACAAAATGTATCAACCAAAACACTTGCACGGGTACACTGGAAAAACTCAAGCGAAATCACAAAGTCCTGAAAAAAAAAAAAACTCAAAGTAACAACAACAACACTATGACGAACAAAAACATGTGACAGCATCACAAACAAACAACAACCAAAAAAAACACACACACACAAAAGTAACACAACATCAGGCTAAGACTGACAGAAGCCAGGGACTTAAATACAAGCGGACTGACGAGACAAGAAAAAAACACCTGGACAAGAAACAGAAGTGTTGAGTGAGCTGATTAGTTGACACAAGGGACCCGGATGACAAGAACAGGTGGACACAAAACCAAAACGAGGGAGACAAAAAAGCACACGAGGAAACAAAAGTATGAAACAAAACCAAATTTAATCTAAACAAAAACAGAATCATGGCGATTTCACTTACTAAATGTAACTTTTAAAACGTAGAAAAATACCGAGCTGCTGATTATAGGTGACACGCTCTAACTTTGTAATGCCTGACCCATCAAGGAATAGCCAGAAAAATCAGATTTTGGGGAACTGAGATGTTCACCCTTATAACAAAATCCACAAAAATATTTTTGCCATATGTTGTTTTAAATATTTGTCGTATCACATTTATAAGCATTATGTAGATTAGATCTGAAAATGATAATTTGGGGAAAATCATATTTTAAACCTGCAGTGTCAAATTTGATAGAGATGATTTCATGTAATATAAAGAATGAGGTTCCAAAATGAAAATGCATTTATCAAACATGATACAAATGGCATTATAGGGCTAATTTACATTGTCTGTACAAGAAAAAAGACATATTTTACTCGTCTGACAGAGAAGGATCTCTAGAATGTGCCCAAATAGTGAAGTAAATTTGCAATGCATATTATGGTTACAAATGAAAATCTGCGAGCGTGAATCCGCGATAACCGAACTGTGAAAGGGGTGAAGGAACACAGTCATGTTCTTAACTTGCTTGACGTAATTGTTTTGGATTCATGACAGATTTTTTTTGTTTTGTTCTTTTCATCCACCATAATTTACAGACTACAAACCTCATCCGATTAAAAGCCGCAACAGCTAAATTTAGCCATTTGAACTCATTTGACCATACATCAGCCACATCGGACTAATAGCCGCAGGTCTCCTTGTTATTATTAAATGGGATATTATATATATTATAAGCACCGGGAGAAGCCCCCCCCCCCTTAAAAAAAAACCCCACTACTGAACGCAGTTATAGTTACACAGCAAACCAGAACATTTCTCAGGCTCTTGTTGATCACAGGTGAGATTAGACCAGTTGCAAAGTTCAGCACTTGGAGACCATATTCCACATTTATAAGAACATAACTGGCAAATAATAAATAATATGGGAACTATGAAGAGGGAAGAAAGCTTGAATATATATTCTAAGAACTGTACGTGTGGTGTGGTCTGTGCTCCCTCCAGTTATTAAATGTCAGTAAAATTCCACACTAGGCAGAGTTCACATCAAGTTTGATTCAAGAGGTGGAAAAGATGGATTGATGATGAAAACAACACATCCAACACACACTTGTCTAATCCTGGAGATTTTCCAGAGAGGACTCCAACATTCCTCGAAGGAAATCTAAAATGTGTCTGAATTCATTACACGCCATGTCACACACACACACACACACACACACACACACACACACACACGCACACACACACTCTAAAAAAAGGGTTCAAGTAGACTGCCAAATGACAAAATATCACACACAACATTAGAATTGCTTATTTCCACATGAGTGACACAACAAATGGAAAACCCATGAGAAATGACCTGTGGCCCTTATCTGGTTCGAGAGGCAGCCTCGCAAAGTCTAAATGTAGTCGGTGATAAACTGTGCCGTAAATATGAGCTCCCCTATGGCTAATGAGATGGTTTAGTCAGATGAGGCCTCACATAGCTGGGAAGCCTGTGACTGATCACACTGCTTAGAAGCATTTATTGAAGCTGGCAGATCATTTTTTCACACTCGTACCAAACTTGACTCCTGGTGTGAGCATGATACATCCGTCCGTGCCAGCTGCAATTCACCCTTGACAGACACAAGTCGAATCATGCGAGGCCTTGTGGTTCAGGGGATGTGGGCATTGGAAGCATCCTCTTTGGACAAAGGTATTGGGACACGAAGAACTGGATGATGGAGATGGTTTATTTATGACTTTAGAGTGTACATGGGTGTTAATATGTTATAAGCAGCTACTCTAATACCATGCACTGAAAAGTAGAGATATTGTCGACTTAAAAACTGAATCTGGAACCAGATTTTATTTTGTGCAACCACCCGGTGAAATAAATGGAGTCAATTCAACATGTTTTTTTTCAATGTACCACAACCCTCACTTCATTGTTTGAAGTGGCCTTGCACAAGTTTTTCCCAGTGATTTGTAAGTTTAAAGAAAAATTCTCAAAGACCTCTGCAATTTTATCATTTGGACCGTGTTTGGGGTTAGGCACCCTCATCATGGCGAAAATGTGATGTAACATCGATGAAGAAGCTTTCAAGTTGAAGGTGATCAACCACTGAAAAAGGAAATCAAACTGACGATTCCTATGATTCAGCAGTTTTTTATGTTGTTGTGGCACACTATCAGTATTCGTGTTGTTACCACTTCTTTCCTACAGTACCTTTGTTTTCTCTTTGTGCTACACATCCGTAAATGTGCAGTGCTGAGAGCTTCCACTTCTCCAAATGAGAGGAAGGGTGGTCTGACTTCCAGCTCTTTATTTTTCACCATAAATATTCATTCAAGATACGTTCCACACAGCACCACGTCCATTCTAATTCGCCTAAAATTTGTATCCATCCATCCATTTTCCATCGCGCTTGTACTCACTAGAATCGGGCTTGAACTATCCCAGCTGGCTTTTGGGCGACAGGCAGGGTACGCAAGTAAAAAAAAATCACACACTCATTGACAACTATGGGCAATTTACAATTTGTGTTTGGAATGTGGTAGGAAGCCGGACGAGACGCAGAGAAGCACATGCAAACTCCACACAGGAAAGCCAGAACGGAGATTCAAACCTCTTGCTCAACTGAATGTGCAAACCGTTTGTCAGCCGAGCCGCTTACGTGTGGGTCATTTGATGTGATTAGAATGTATCCTAGAAGTCAAAGGCCCAGGCACACATCACCCCTGTCAAATGATTTATTGGTCACATGACAATGTGATTATGAAGAGTCGAGCCATGCGGCAGACTAACTTTGCTCAGCTGGCTTCTCTCACTGAGCTCTCTGCCTTGTCAGCACTGTTCAACAAGGTCACGCTGAGATGTACCAGTGTGGCACTTTAATAGACTGGCATGACGGCTGTGAAAGTGGATGACACAGGGTGCGTGTGTCATTTGGCTTGTGCTGGAGTCTGCGTGCTGTGCTATATATACAAGTGCAAACGCCTCACATCGGGCCACCTCAAATCATCTGACAATGCAAATCTAATCCAAGCAAACATGCCGCAGTTATGTCGCGCCTCATTTTAGGTTGGTACCATTGACCTCAAACTGCGGGTCCCGTCAGCCATCTCCCTCCTGAGTGGCGTGAAGGGGTATAAGAAGCGTTTGAAGGGGGTTAAGAGGAAATGGCAGCTGGAGACTTGGGTGTTGAAACATGGATTGCTTCAAGTTGCTTTCAATATGGTCATGTTGTCACCCGGCCCCAATATTTTTACAATCAACCGTTGAACCCAGCGACCCACTCCCCCACTTCACCTCTCTCCCAGCGGCACTTAGCACCTCTTGTTTCCCCTCTCGCCCTTACAAGAGCAACGACCCCCAAGCAGCTGGAGCCGATGACACCTGTCAGCAGGGAGATAGTATGTCCACTGTGGCTGACTCCAGATCAGCCCCCCACTTCTCCATGCCCCCCCCCCCCCCAAGACACATGTACGGACATTTACAAGGCTCATAAATGTGTGCCATCATGTTCAATGACGCTATTACACGCAGACTTCCTGACAGTAAGGACAATACTGTAGCCTTGCAAAGTAAATAGTGGGGAACGCTACTTATACATTTCCTGCCACCAGGGAGAACATGCAAACTCCACACAGGAAGCCCGGAGCCAGAATCGAACCCCGCACCTCTGCGCTGTGAGGCGGAGGTGCTAACCAGTCAATCACCGTGCCGCCCTCCAGACTATAAGTCGCTCCTGAGTATAAGTCGCACCAGCCATAAAATGCATAATAAAAAACAAAAAAACATACATAAATCGCACTGGAGTATAAGTCGCATTTTGGGGGGAAATTTATTTGATAAAATCCAACCCCAAGAACAGACATGCCATCTTGAAAGGCAATTTAAAATGAAAATAAAATAGAAAACAACACGCTGAATAAGTGTATGACATGCTAACCTTACATGACGCATAAACAACGAATTGAGAACATGCCTGGTATGTTCAAGTAACATATTAAGAGTTATTCAGATAACTATAACATAAAGAACACACTAACAAGTTCACCAAACCATCAATGTCACTCCAAATCACTAAATCCAATGAAATCTTCATCCTCTGTGTCACTCTAAAGCAACTCCACCAACTCCGGAGGTAGAAGATGGCAGCGCTTCCTCTTCTACGTCGCTTCCGTCAGACTCATCGTGGTTTTATCAACACAGGTCTGGAGCGGCCTCTTGTGGTTAAATGTGAAAATAAAGTGAAATGATATAATAATGTGTTAAAAATTTCACCCATAAATCGTATAAGTCGCACCACCAGCCATACAATGAAAAAAACTGCGACTTATAGTCCGGAAAATACGGTTAACATTTTTAATATTTGTACTATAGGTACATATGCAGCCATCCATTTTCTCTCGCAATTTTGCATAATACACAGAAATATTCCTTCCTTCAGGAATGTACATTGAGTGGTCAATGTGGTTGCCCTGTAGGCACCAGTGTTGCGCATTAAAAATCGGGATCCAACTGCCAACTATTGGATGTTTCCTGCCACCCCCACCGCAGCCCTCCACCCTTGCCACTGTACTTCCATCATCTGCATCCGGTGGCTCACTGCCCCACTCGGGTTCTGCAAGCAGATAAAAGTCAAACTGGTCACCAATCAACCACAGGGCGCAAACAGTCTGACTGAAACTGAACCCACGATGCCTGCATTGTCGTCAAGCAAGTGAACCACATTGCCAGTTCTAGACAAACTTGAGGTGATCCTTAGGGATTAAAGGATTGAAATAAAATATCATAACAAGAAATTCTAAATGTTCCCGGGAATGGATGGATCAGTGGATGGATTGCAAAATAGATTATTCGTCTGAGTAAAAGCAACTGAAACTGATTTACTGAGCTGTATTTACTTTTATGGACAACGATAAAGCAGATTAAATGTGATACTCATGGCACTTTGTCCAGTAATGATATTACACTACATGCAGCCGTTAAATGCAATATACGTAGCCATTATTCTGATACAATTGGGATCATGGCATATGGTAAGAGTCAAAAATAAAATAACCACCTTTCAATTAACCTTAAAAAAGTATTTATTGTTCAACAAACACTAAAGTTTTTACCGATTGTAGATTAAATTGTATGTGTCTGCTTATGTTTTCCTCATTACTTATGTACTGTGGTTCTTTTCATAATTTTCAGATTATTTGAATTGATTTTGTTATTTAAGTCGTATTCGCTGCTGCGTGGCACCAGTGATGTTTGCATTGAGCCATAGATGTCCACCGCCAGTGGCCGATCTTATACATTCTGCTGTCAGCATTGTCTTACTTGCACTTCCTTTCATCCATCATCTACTACTACCCCAATGAGATGACAACAAAGTGAAACAAGTACCAAGTGAGCAAACAACAAAATGTGTTGCATTAATTAAGAGGCAAGAAATCACAAGGCAAACCGGTGTGGAAAAACCCAAAGCCATGATAAGCACAGTTGTTTGTTGTCAGCATCAGCTATCTTCTATTCCGCACACAATCTGGAATCACACACCCTCCAACCTCCACACACTTCCCCCATCCATTCCCTAAGCATCCAGAGCACTTTACAGCTTGTTAGTGGGGCAGGATTGCTGGTACAGTCTCCAAGGCAGCGCCCATGAAGGTGACATCTATCACAGTCGTAGAGTGCTGGCTTGCTAAAAATACCAGCGGCGGTCTCCCTCCGCTTGTGACGCCGAGCGGGAAGAGAGCAGCTGACACAAAGGCTGTGGGGAGGTGGAGGGTGGCGCTGTCACTTGCAGAGGTATGTTAATTACATTGTTCACACACAAAACAAGCAATGTGCTCAAGGAAAAAATAGCAAAGTGACTGAAGTTGATTTGAATTGACATGATGGCCAAAACCGGGAGGCACGGCGATCAACTGGTGAGCCCGTCCACCTCACAGTGCAAAGGCTATGGGTTCGATTCCGGACTCCGTCCTTCCTCAGTTGAGTTTGCGCGACTGTGTGGATTTTCTTCCAGTACTCCCGTTTCCTCCCATATTCCAAAAGTATGCATGGCAGGTTGATTAGGCAATCCAAATTGTCCCTATGTGTGATTGTGAGTGCAAATGATTGATCGTCTATGTGTGTCCTGCTTTGGGTGTGTCTGGCAACCAGTACTGGGTGTAGCCCACCCGACTGCCAGAAGTCAGCTGGGATTGCCTCCAGCATGCCCGCGACCCTCGCGAGCATAAAGTGGTTCAGATAATGGACGGATGAATGGATGATGGCCAAAACTAAAAGCAGTCCACAGATTGTAAACAACGTATGTACCGGTACTGTATATATTAGACAATCACAAAACAGTAACGAAGTGGTCAGCACATCATCCTCACCGTTCTGAAATCAGGGGTTCAGATCTGGGCATGGGGCCTCTGCAAGTTCTCCCTATGCTTCCGTCTACCTTCCATAAACAAGCATTGAAGGCTTCAGAATTAGAGGTCACCAACCTTTTTGAACCGATTAACATGAAGGGCTTACGTGCATGTTTCAGAAAAAAAATGCTAAAAATATCTTACAATTATGTTATTATATGGTCCATCCATCCATTTTTTGATCCGCTGGAGGGTCGCTGGAGCCTATGCAAGCCGTCTTCGAGCAGTAGGCGAGGGACACCCTGAACCGTTTGCCAGCCAATTGCAGGTTATTATATGGTATTATTTACAATTCATGATATTCACCTATTTTATATGAGTCATATTTTTGGTACGCACTTAAAATCCTTACATTTTTGTCTTTATTTCCAATTCCTCCCTCTTCTCTTTCACACCTATGTTCGTGTACATGTTTTCGTTATACCAGAAGTAGGCAGGGGTGTAGTGGGCGTGGTACGCGGGGGCACGCCGTCCACCCACTTCTCCCGACGCCACATTCAATTTTTATTTCGGTTTTAGCCCTGCACTAAAATGACAGAGAAAAAGCAGAAAAACATTGATTTTTATTTTCGGAAAGAGAAAGACGCCTCCAGTATCCAGACACCCAATTCAGAGACTTTGTGTGAGAAAGTTGAGCAACCAGTCAGCGCCAACACCGAAGTCACTTCGTCAACTAATGCTAGCCATGGTGATGCTAGCACGGAGGTGGCGGGGAGCTCCAGTAGCTCACCGTTCGCGATTTGGAGTGAAGACATGTGGAAGAGAAAGAAGGAGGCCTATCTCTGGATCGATGATAAGGACGGGAAACTCGGCTGCAAGGGGTGCTCGTCCATTAGTGATTTGTCTGTATTCAAAGCCCAGGGTTCACGAATGGGAGCCGAATTGCGCTCCTACAGGATTAGCTATAGTGGAACAGATAAGAGCACAATGCTAACGCGTACACCCACTTAAAAAATCCCCACGACACCACTGGAAGTAGGACTAAATTCTGGTTCCGTGTCTAAGACTCATGGGCAATTTTGTCCTACAAGCGCAATGCTATGGCCAGACCGAACGGGAGCTGAGTGTTTCTGGCGTCATGTTTCCAGTGTTACGTGGGACAATATCATTCCGGTCTGTGAGACAGAGAGAGAATGACACAGCCAACTGGGACCGAGCAAAAAAAAAAAAAAAAAAAAAAGGACCTGGATTGCATAAGGGGGAGCAAGGAAGTCACCATATCTGGTGAGTGTTTTGACTTGTTTATAGCCACTGAAATGTCAACCATTTAACGGCCAAAGTAATAACACAAACAACGGTCACCTGATGGCCGAGCAACAGTCAACCTTTTTTTTTTTCTTCTGTTGGAGGAGCAGAGTTGCAAAATCATGATAACAGGCCTCGGTGAGAAAAAAATGTTAGTGCCCAGTCTACTCCCCATATACACACACAAGCGCAAGGACACGTTCGGGATTGTTCTTGGACACCTGCCCACACAGCCACTTCAGAGAACTACAACTTTCACCACATATTATTGCAGTTTTAAAATTGTGATTTTTTTTTTTATATTGAACATGAACAATATCACAAAAAAAACATTACGTTCTCTTTTAAAACCTTGAAATCTGTTTGAACATATGCAAGAGGCTCGTCGTGGCACCAAAACAAAAACAACAACAAAAAAACAATAGCTTACAAGGACTTTGCCGGAGATTTCAATCGCACTAATTCCACTTTACAAGAAAAAGAAGCTGTACTCGCACATTAGAAGCTCATCTTGCAAACCTTGTGCTCAATAAAGTAATTTACAAGTCGTTTTCCTTGTTTTTTGTCTCTGGGGTATGGCCCGGTGGGCCTACAGTACACGAGCAAGTTGTTTTTACGTAGCTTTTTTGCAGTGACATTGTAGGCTTGCTATGTATGATGTTTAGGCCACGAGGGCCCCAGAAACGTGGGATTAATAATGAATTTAATCCATCCATTTTCTGATCCGCTTATCCTCACAAGGGTGCTGTCAATTATTTTAATAAGTAAATGAATTATATTTCAAACCAATTTCGATTTCCCTTCAGCAAAGTTGCTTTTGCCTCAACAGCAAAGTCAAATTTGACTCGGCGGCAAAGTCAGAGGTGAGCGAGCAACGTAGTCAAATTCAACCAATTCTGGAATAAACCATCCCAATCCAACACACCTGGTCCCGCTTTTGACCCAGCTCAGCTGATCCAAAGCAAACACTAGCTGGGTCGGTCCAATTTTAGGAACGTGTTGGGTTACGCAAATAAAACTATTTGGGTTATTTTTAATCCAGCATTTTAAGGGTGTATACATTAATGATAAACACAACACACTTATGAAAAATAATATGAATCAAAAAGCAGTTGGCTTGCTTTGAGTGAGAATTTTTTTTCTGATGGGCAACCTAATACTGACCTGGTACCTTTTCCAGTCCTGATCCAAAATGTGGGCACTTTTAGTGGTAAAAGGAACACTCCAATTCTTTTCAGGGTGGACAAAGCTATTTTATTGTGTCCCTTTGTTAGTGTGCTGGCTGAAGTGCACAACAAGATAACAGGCTGTCTACTTGCATACAGGTCTGCTGATAGCAATCTGCTTGCCCCAGTAGATGGTGGTGGAAATCTTTGGGTTTCTTTTGTGTTTGTTTGCGTCAGAATGTCTTCATTGTGTCTTAGCAAAGTCATTGTAGAGAACAGATAAAATCTTGAATCATTCTTGTGCTGTTCAGAATGCGCACCTTCTATCTGACCAACGTTGACACAGTACTTGGTTGTATATTATTATTGTTTCAAAGGTTGAGACAGATGTTCTCCCAAACGTCAAAACAAAACGCAAAATGTGTCCAAAACTAGATGTGTCAGGTGGGGGTTTGAGATAAGAACCGCAACTTGTTTTTCAGCTGCTTGCCTAATAGGCGTCTGTCATCACAGTCAGTCATCACAAGCCAAGTCTTAAAACTACAACCGTAGGAAATAAGCCACAGGCATTTTCCATTGTAAAAACAAGGTGTGATGCGTGTGTAAATGTTATGATGCTCCAGATTATTTCATGATCAGTCAGTGCAAGTTGTGGATTATATCTGTCATGCTAGAGTGCCGGCAGAGTACTCTCCACACACCCTGAACCCAGTGCCAGCCAATCACAGGGCGCACAAATGACAGACGAACAACCATCCACGCTCACACTCACACCTAGTGACAATTTAGAGTTTTCAATCAGCCTGCCATGCATCTTTTTGGAATGTGGGAGGAAACCGGAGTACCCGGAGAAATCCCACGCAGGCCCAGGGAGAACATGCAAACTCCACACAGGGAGGCCGGAGCTGGAATTGAACCCGGTACCTCTGCACTGTGAGGTCAATGCGCTAACCACTGGACCATATATGTACTGTATATATAAAATTGGTGTGTGTGCGCACGCATATTTTATATATATGTATACACACATACATACACACACACACACACAAGCACACACACCAATTTTCTGATCTGCTTGTCCTCACAAAGGGTACTCCTAATACCTTATCGAGTTGCCTTTTGTTTGAAATGTGCTATTTAATTAAGGTTGCCCTTGATTTGCCCTTATAAATACAGACAAATCCATTTTCGGCGTACCCTGTTTACTACGTTTCCACCCCTATAACTTCATTTTCCATTTGCCGATTTGCTTTCAACAAACATCTTTTTAACAAACTTAATTGCAATGACCAGAATTTTCCCACAAAATAGTTAACAGGCCTTCGTTGGGAAGCTCATTGCCGCTGCAACCTTGCTCATGAACAAAATGTTCAGCTCGGGATTGCCCTCCGTTGCTTTGCAACGTCACTGATCGACTCATACATTGTACTTTGGGAGGCCTCGCACATGGTCTGGAACCCTGTCGGGTAAACGGAAGTAAATCTTGCCGTCTGTGAAGGCTGAAATTGCCTCTCACCTTCGAAAGGGAGTCTACCAGATGAAGCTCAACCAAGACTACGAATTGGCAAAGTTGACAATTTCGGCAATCATCCGTAATGGCCACAAAATCATGGCAGAGTTTAAGGCCAACAGATTCAACGATGATCGTAAACGGTTTCAAGCAAATCCTGAACTGGAGAAGGTACTTTTGATTTGCTGAATAATGTTTTGAGAGCTGAAGTAGGAATGCTACAGTTGCTTCATGTCTAATAAAATCTTTTTCTTCACACTGCATACACATATTTGTAATTAAGATATTTATACATCTAGAAATGTTCATACTGTATTATACATTGTAGTTGGCGGCTATTTTATTGGAAATGGTTACACCGAATTCCCGTTATAACATACAGATTGGTTATGTCCCTCGAGGTACATTGTAACGAGGTTCGACTGTCATACGCATACTGTATAGTAGTAAACATTTGTCATGTTTGAAAAAAGTGTTTAGTTGCTTCTTGAGAAACTACCCGGTACAAGCCAGTTGATTGTGATCACTTCAGACATCTTTCTGCTCCATTGCCCCTCGGCTTATGTCGACTGTTGGTTGAGGTTGATGACTGATTACATTGTCCTGCGTCAGGGTCACATATGTGACAGCAGGTTTATCTTCCTGAAGTGTATGGTGAGAAACACGACATTCCGAGCTGTGCCTCGCCCGTGTCAGTGGTCAGAGCCTTTGTTGTTGAGCATGAGTGAACAATGGAAGACGGTTAAAGTCAGCAAGTAACCCACGTTCAAATTCACTATCAGACTGTTGCACAGTTGCATCAGGACAAGCAACTTATCCGATACGTGAGCTGGACAGCGGCAACTGTCAACTGTTGTCATTCCTTTCTGTGCTTGTGTAAGCATAACATCTCCTAGAGCAGGGGTGGGCAAACTTTTTGGCTCGGGGGCCACATTGATTTCTAAATTTGACAGGTGGGCCGGGTCAGCACCAGATACGGTACATACAAAAAAATGTTGACAGTCCATACCAAACATTAACAGAACAAAAGCATTAAAGGATTACCATACTTTTTTTTAATGAGAACAGTGAGATAACTATGGTATATGTCCTGTATGAACGTCCAAGTATGTTAACAACATTGGTGACAACACAATCAACAAAGTACAACAATATATTGCCCAAAAACTGCAGCATAAAGTACAGGTATATGACAAAATATAACAAAGTTAGGACTATTTGCTACAAAATGAGACGTGTAAAAGACCCGGTGGCTTTCTTTCCACTCACTCACTGTCTCTAACTCGACCTCTCCTCGATCACCACACAAGACCGCGTTGCTCAGCTGATGTCGTGCAATGAACTTTTGAAGCCAGCCACGGGACGCTTCGAAGTCTTCGATGCCCATAGTTAGCGTTATGGAATTCGCGCTCTCTCTTATTGGCGGTCCAGTTTGCGGAAAGTTTTTAGCATGATAACAGTCAAGCCATTTCAGGAAACGTTTATTTACTCGACTGTCCATCGAGCCGCAAGCAATTCACTCTGAGCATGGAAATAGCCAGAATCGGACTGAACAAGAATCGCTTCCTCGTTTTTCAAAGTCTCATAGATTTGAGTCTTTTAGACTCCAAGCGTCTCCTGAATGTTTCGTACTTTGTAACCCGCTTCATTTAAAATCAGATACACTTCATTTTCTCTTCCGCGGCCATTACCGCTCCTCTTCGTTTGGATGCCATGATATACTACTGGACGTTAAAATGTTCGCAATTCCAGTAAAACTCACTGCAATAAAGAGTCGCTTGCATGTCGCCGTTTTGGATCCAATGACAGAAAATAGCGGCGCGGACACATTTATTCCATCGTATCGTACTTGAGTTAGCGCTACTGCGGGCTTCCGTATTGTCTCCCCCTCCCCTCCCTGTGCTCTGCAACTTCAAGTAACTGCGCCACCTGGCGTTTAAATGCCTGTCATTGCAAGTCCAAATGAAATTAATGCAATCATTTACATCGAACCTTAATTGTGTACTGTACCAACCTTCGGCGGGCCGGATTAAAAAGACCAACGGGCCGGATCCGGCCCGCGGGCCGTAGTTTGTTTAGCTCTGTCCTAGAGTCACCGAGATAAGACTAAACCATCTCAGTACAATTGCACAGCAAAAGAGAACATTTAAATTTCGGGTTTGACCAAAATATTAAAATGCATAATACTGTAATCCATCCAAAGTACCCAATGAAATTTCACATCATTGACATAGATACAGTCGTAGTATTGCCATCCACTTGGGATCAAAATACATCAATAGTCGATCCACACAAATGTCTCCTTTCTTGCAATCAACGTGATAGTTTATTTCTAGCACCACAACTCTCCATCAAAACCACATCTTTTAACTGGATCGGTCACCAGTGACTCACGGGGGGCATAAATAAGCTGATGCCCGTTCAAACTTAGGCTCACATCCACACTGTTATTGAGCAATGACTGTACCACGGCTTTAACAGTTTTAATGTTCCTAACGGCTCCAAATATTTTCCTACATATGTTTGTTCAATGAAAGACTACTATAAATGTAAATCCGTGTATTTTCAACATGAAAATCAACCAAAACACACTCCAATTGGTCGCGGACTGGAAAATGAGGAGAAAGGCAAAAGCCACCAAAACGTTTTCCAGATCAAACTTCCTGAAATCCAACCTGAAGACAGAATCAGAAATCTGTGGACAAAGCATAAAAGTCACATCATGAGTGCCCAAATATAAAATTGTTGGTGATTGTGTGTGGCCAGACATCAGGGACACATTTGAGTCTGGAAACCCTTGGAAAGCAACATCGCTTTCAAAAGGAAAGATGATGGCATGTGAGGCCAGACATAGACTTGCAAGTCCAGACTTCCTTCAACCAGTACACATAAACATGGTCTGAAAATAAAGTGGACTACAGTAATCCCTCGTTTAGCGCGGTTAATGGGGACCAAAACCACCCGCGATAAACGGAAATCCGTGAAGTAGCCACCCCTCCATATGTACATAATATTTATAAGGCCAAATGTAATGGTATACATGCATGTAGAAGTAAATTTTGAAGTAATTAACATGACTTAATGCTGTGTACTAACAGATTTAAACATGTATAAATTAGGTTAGTTTATGACTAACAAAATACAGTAAACATATAAAAAAATATATATATAATTTAAAAAAAAAAATATATATATACAGTATTTTTTTAAAAGTCCGCAAACGGTCCCCGAGACGCTGCGAAAGTCAGCAAAACAACAGCAAGTCACATAGAGCAACACAGTCCTGTACTACATGTATATGATTTTTATTTTTTTTAAGTCCGCAAAAAGTCCGCAAACGGTCCGCGAGAAGCTGCGAAAGTCAGCAAAACAACAGCGAGTCACATAGAGCAACATATACAGTACTGTGCTACATGTATACGACATTTTTATTTTTTTTTTTTTTTTATGAACATGTTCGAAAAAATCCGCGATAAACAAACCGCGAAATAGCGAGGGATCACTGTATGTCAGAACATGCTGGGCTTGTTCCCAAACAAGACCATGCAAAAATATTGCAACAACAAATCTGGGGTGCTGGGGGTCGCCTACAAAATAGTATACACTCATGATCCATATCCATGACAGCTCAACATCACACACTCATTCTTCATTTCAGACTAACAATGATCAAGCTGTGGCAGATAGCAGATTTGCACATCTGTTTCACGCTCTTAATGAGAAGACCAAGCCAAATGGCTCTGCCATAAAGCAGCGTTCTAGGCGCTGTTCAATAATTAATTTGGAGTGTAGCTCTCAGGATGTCACCTCTACTACTGAAGCAGTCCTCTTGGCCTGGCTGGCTGCCCGCTCAGAAGGGCTGCCTTCTGCCATTAGCATGGCTCTGATCAGATTAGCGCCTGGGCCATTGGCCAAGTGAGAAGCTTGAAGAATCGTGCCTGATGTGGATCACAAACAGCAGGGCACATTTATGAGTTTGGCGCAACTACTGATGCACTATGCTGCCATCTTGATGGCATCAGAGGAGGAGGGACCCCTGCAACCGACGAGGCTGTACATGTGGTCCCTCACCCAACATCGGTATCTTTGCATATTTGCACATCATGAATCGTCCTGTATTTCAACGACGCAAAACGATGCAAGACATGTTGCTCAAGTTAATTTTTTTAGGTAATTATTGATTAATTGTACTAAGTGTTAACTTTATCATTTTCGTATCATTTCTTTTTCCTGTGTCTACCTAATGGTTCTAAAATGCAAACCAATCCAGCCATTTTCTTCTCCTGCTTTCCTTACGGTATGTAAGTCAGGGTGAGCTGGAGCCTATCCCAAGTGTCTTTGTGCAAGTGGCAGGGTACATCTGGGACATCCCTTCAAATACATGATGTGAAAATGAAATAAAGATTTAATTCCCGATACATAATGATAGAAAGAGGTATTTTCTCACCCAAGGAGCATTTTTTACTTTTGGCACCTGGGTATGAAGGTGATCATCTCACTGCATACCATGACATTGAAATAATAATACACTCAAACGTCGGTTTTCGTCCGTAATCCGTTCCAGAAGGCTGTTCGAAAACCTAAATTGTTCAAAAACCGAAACCACGCTCTTTTTAAAATAAAAATGTTTACTGAACATGTCTGCTCACAATGGAAAGCAACACGAGGAAGTGTCACTTCCTCGTTTACCCGAGGAAGCGTCACTTCCTCGTGTAAGGAAGGCGAGAGGAGTCAAATGGTGCATTCAAGTGCGCTCAGTTTGTTCGGGAACCGAAATGTGTTCGTCATCCGAGGCATAAAAAACTGGACATTTTTGGTCGAAAACCGAATTGGTCGAGAACCGAGACGTTCGAAAACAGAGGTTTGACTGTACAAGTAAAGGAAAATTCCTCCAACCAAGTTTGCAAAGTCGGAAGAGCTATCCAAATATTGAAAAATGAAAATGACAACAGATTCGGGCAAATGTGAAAGTTCTATTTGTACACAAATCATCGGCTCCATCCATACATCCACTTTCTAATCTGCTTATCCTCACAAGGGTCGCGGGCGTGATGGAGTCAATCCCAGCTGTCTTTGGGCAGTAGGCGGGGGACTCCCTGAACTGGTTACCAGTCAATCGCAGGTCACACATGGACAAAGAACCATCCGCACTCACACTCACACTAAGGGACAATTTAGAGTGTTCCATGAACCTGCCATACATGTTTTTTTTGGAATGTGGGAGGAAACCAGAGTACCCGGAGAAAACCCACACAGGCACAGGGAGAACATGCAAACTCCACACAGGAAGGCCGCAGCCGGAATTGAACCCTGCACATCTGCCCTGTGAGGTGAACGTGCTAACCAGTCGACCATGTGCCCTTTTCACTTCAGCTGATAAATGGTGCAAATGACCTTTTTGTAAAATGACATTGAGCTTGAGATAAAGTGAGACTGATGAGGTTGAGGAGAGAGTTGTTACACACAAATGTGGCAGGAAAAAAATGATGCATGCTTTTTTGGGGGGGTGATGGCCACCTTCCCCCAGTTGTACCTGTGGTGGAGCAGACTGGACCAACCGCAGAGCATTCAGATCACCGCCGGCAAACAAGCATCACCTGACAGATGGCTGCCTTCAAGCGTGAGGGCACTGAGCCGTCCTCTGCATCCTCTGACTAGAAACCCATGTAATGTATGCGCGCGCACACACACACACACACACACACACACACACACACGTGCACAGACGCACACTGCCTCCACGCACATACGCATGCTGCCGACACGATGAATGGTGCCCCGCAGAACAAAAATAGAGGACTTGCTTGTTTTGATCTTAGAGGCAACACAACAATTGTTGTTCCTGTCGACCGTATGTTTCGTCCCGCTTCAAGCCCACCACAGCATTTACCAACTAGGACATATAAAAGACACCCATACCGTCCTCTTTTATCTAGAGACACATGAATTCACTCTGTATTCCTGAATATATTTCAATCAATGGAATTTAACATTTACATCTTTGTCTCAATTTTCTCTTTCTCAATATTTACATCTTGCATCTTTTTTGTAGATTTTATGGTCGTATTGAATGTGGTGAAACAAAAAAACATAAAGATTGCAACTAGTTGTTGGAGAGATGCTAGTTTGGTTGCTGGCTGCTGTCAAAGTGCCCTTGAGCAAGGCATCCTCCCCGATAACCCAGTTCAGGTGGTGCAGCATGCCTGCTTGCGTGTAATCTCCAGGTACTATACGGAATACAATACATTGATAAAAATGCAAATTAGTCTATAATTTGTGAAAGGTGGTTACACACGATGTAAGTGGTGTATTGTGTTGACACAATCATCATGTGATATCCGAATGTGGAGCAGGTAGCCGAAATAATTTTGAGCACACACTTTTTCCAGATTATCCCATTCTTCGACTAAAACACGCCCCGTGTTAGAAATGGGTTCTAACAATCCAGTCAGCAAACTCATACAAGTGTGAAATAGACAATAAAATAGCATATCGCCAAAGCCATTTCCCGCTACAATTCACTTTCTCTCCGCACCATTTAACTCTCTCTCTCTCTTTCACACGCAAGCCCGCAATCTCTGGGGCAAATGTGTTGCATGTGTCTCATCAACACGTCCTTTTGCCATAAATATACTGAAATGAAATGCCAGTAATAAAAAGCGCTGCCCCGGGTTATCTATGATGGGAGGTAGTTTCATGGTAGTTTACTTTCCACAGCCCTTGTTCTCTCCACCAGACAAGTCCTTGTCTCTGAGGCACTCATCCTCCATCATCCCCTCTTTACCCCCCAAAGAAAGCGCACAGGTCACCATCAATGAAACAACACGACACAACTTATTCCCCTTTACTCGAGCAGTAAAGGGGCATTAGTGAATGACTAATAAAAACAAGGTTTGCAAAAGCTGAGTGAGCATATTTGATGGTTAGGTTGCTCATGCACGCACTGTTAAAGATGCGCCGGGAAGCAGATGCTGATGTGTATCGCAGTCAGGGAGCACATTAAATGACGGTTTGAAGAAGTTGGCAAATGAGAAAATGTGACATGTAATCTTACATACTTTGATCTCCTATTAATAGCCGTGCAGAAAAAAATGCATCTCTTTTCAACTTGTTCCTTTTGCCCCTGGGCCAGTGAGGGAGCTGCAACACCATCAGAGCGAACCATTGATCAGGCCGGATCGCAGTCGACAGCAGTTGCACTGCAGCAGCCCTCAGAGGAAGACGCTCTCATCCTGGCAGCCCTTCCAACAGAATAGATAATTCTGGAACAGCAGCTCCAGCTTCACCTCATGCCAACAAATTTACAATTCAAACATGGACCAGGGCGTTGAAGGAGAAAGAAATGCTTTGATCCATTTGGAAGAGTGGTGACACTGGTCAAACGCCTCTCTCTTAATCGTTTGTTTGTTTGTCCTTTTAGAACAAATTGAAATCCCCTCAGGGTAACTTGGAGGTCATCATTGTCAGTGCGGTGAACTATGACAACTGTATAATGAAATCTAATAAAATCATACAGCCCGTCCTTGAAAGGCAGAATTTAATGAAGCTTGTTTCCCACGACGTCGATGCACCGGGAATTGGTACGCCGAACCGTGCTGTGGTCCCTCCCTAAATGAAGCATAATAACAGTGGCAAAACCACAATTTCAGTAAATATTTGTATGAAAGACACGTACGCTGTAGTTATTCAACAATCAAATGAAAAACAGAGACAGTAAGTGAGCGTGAAGCATCACGCAAGTAGTTCAGTGCACGCTGTTCATTACCTCATGGTATTTTGGTACCGTTGTACACTGAGAACCACCCCCTTAATAATCTTCATTCATCCATCCATTATCCGAGCCGCTTATCCTTCATGAGGGTCAAGGGTGTGCTAGAGCCTATTCACTGACTTTGGACAGTAGGTGTGGTACACCCTGAACTGGTTGCTGGCACACCCATAGAGTATGCAAGAAAGGGTTCTTTCGCATAACCATTCACACTCACAATCACATCTTCAGACAATTTAGAGCAGGGGTAGGGAACTCCGGTATCTCGAGAGCCATATTTTGCCTGTTTTAGATCCCTCCCTACTCCAACACACCTGATTCAACTGTTCATGATTGTTTCAGGCCTCTCCGGGGCGTGCTCATGAGCTGATGATTTGAATCAGGTGTGTTGGAGTAGGGTTGGATCTAAAAAAGGCAGGATATGGCTCTCGAGGAACTGGAGTTCCCTACCCCTGATTTAGAGTGTTCCAAGAACCAACCATGCATGTGTTTAGAAGGTGGGTACCAAGAAAAAACCCACGCAGGCACACAAAGCCTGGAATCAAACCCTGCACCTCTGCACTGTGAGGCAGACATGCTAACCATTTGTTGGATGTGCTAACGACTCGTCTCGTGTGCCGCCCATTTATAAACATTCAATGTAAATTCTGAGCCACAACCCCAAATGTGTGTGTGTGTGTGTGTGTGTGTGCGCGTGCATGCATGTATATATACAGTCAAACCTCAGTTTTCGAACGTCGCTGTTCTCGACCAAATCGGTTTTCGACCAAAGATTTCGAGTTTTTTATGCCTCGGATGACGACCAAATTTCGGTTCTCAAACAAACTCAGCGCACTTGAATGTGTCAATTGACTCCTCTCGCCTTACTTACACGAGGAAGTGACGCTTCCTCGGGTAGACGAGAAAGTGACGCTTCCTCGTGTAGCGCTCCTTTGTACACAGAAGTGTTCAATAAAGTTTTTTATTTAATAAAAAGAGCGTGGTTTCAGTTTTTGAACAAATCGGTTTTCGAACAGCCTTCTGGAACGGATTATGGCCAAAAACCGAGGTATGACTGTACTGTATTTTCAACACTACAAGGTGCACCAAAAAGCATTCCATTTTCCCAAAAGCCGACAGTGAGCCCTATAATCCGATGCGCCTTATATATGGTGTCACAGTCTCTTTATATTCCCATTGGGTTGTTTCCCTGTTCGTGTTCCTATGCCATCTAGTGGTGATTATTAGCAGGAACCAATTGTAACCTAAAAGGGTTCTGCCCGACACTAATTGACCTGCATTCGCCAACACACACTCAAACAGACAACTACTTTGTGAGCCCTGCGCAGGAATGATCAAATGAAGATAATACGACAAGCATAGTTAACGACTGACTAAACCAAGGAAGAAAGAGACAAGCACGACTTCTAAGGATATTCAGCCCCTTGTGGATGTGAGTCCACAAGGTTTGTGTGCCTTTTTGTTGAATCAATTGTCTTCATGACTTTTGTCTTTCATTTATTGTTTTGTAATGTCATTTGTATTTATATGTTTCATGTCCATGTTTGTAACCAGTTCTAAGGGCTTTGTTACATCTGCCGCGGTTGTGAAGGCTCAATATAAAGAAAGCCGCTTTGTACTGTTTAAATACACACACTCGCACTCATACATACAGAACGCAAGCAATACAAGACACACAAAACAAAGCAGCTCAGGAGACATCTGGCTCATCAGGGGAAAAAAATGAGACACACTTGTTCTTAAGGCCTTTTGTGCCCTGGTGCTTCCTATCCCCGGCCAAGGAAGAAATCGTAGGGTCATAGTGTGGTTGCAGTGATGCAGGGGAGTGGGGCCATCCAGATCACTCACTTGAATACGTCTGTCACATCTGTTTTTAGAACCTGCGGTGGGTTTGTGCTTTGAGCGTCTGAACCAACTGACCCCAAAATGATGTGACAAACTGTGATGAGCTTGGGAAAGGGAAGCTAAAGCCCAGAAGCGTATCAAATAGGGTTGGACAGGGTGAAAGAGTGAGACGATTACCATCCATCCATTTTCTTTACCACTTATCCTAGTCAGGGTCAGAGAGAAGAGAGAGTGTTGTTTCCACCCAGCAGTTCAGTTCGGTTGAGCTTAACATTCATTTGTCTGCCTTTCCGATGTCCAGAAAATATCAGACCAGTCCAGTCCCCCCTTTTTAAGCACCTTTTTATTTGGAGTGTTGCCACAGTAGGGCATAATTGCTTTGTTTCGGAGTGAGCTTAACACTGTCCGCTGACGGGATGAGAGAAAAATGTCAGAATGCAAAAGTGTAACAGGAAGAGACAAGCACAATTTAAAAATGCAGCAAGACATTTACACCGAGCGTGTCACTGGTTTCCCAATAATGTCAGCATCAAGTAGTTTCATGTCACGTTTATACAGGTATATCATTACACACTGTCTGTGATGTGTCTCTATTTTTACAGTTTACGGTATCTTGTATCTATAACCATCCTGCCTCGTGCCCACACACTCCTGGGCAGTAAAGCAAGAATTTACTGATTCGAATACCAACCATACTCCGTTGAAACCTAACTTTACTCCGTGATGAGAGGTGGGTTACAGCCTGGGATGATCAATCACTGGACTGACACTAAAAGACAGAAAACCATTTACACCGACGGCTTATTTCGAATCTTCAATAGACCTTCTGTTTTTGTGCTAACAGACGAAGCACGGCTTTCTGCGGAGAACTGACATAGGGCTGAGATAAATGTTAATTTAATGTTCAAGCATTAATGGTTATTTGATTGCTGGTATGCATGCAGTTTATATAAACACACACACACACCATAAGCAAATCTCACCCTTCAAAAACAGACTTTCGTCATACTCATAAACTACAATGCCCCGATTTGTTGGTATCCACACTCAAAAATGTAGTTGATATCTGCATAGTAATTTAATTTGATGGGGATTTCTTATGCTCACACATTCTTTTGTGGAAAGAGATGCTCTCTTACACCTCGCCAACAGTTTCAGTTGGCATCCCAAAAAGAACGGATAACCAGCAAAATATGTATCTTGAAACTAAAATACTTTGCAATCAAGAAATGACACCAACATGGATGACAACTATTTCATTTGAAGTCCCGCGTTGTTGAGGGGCCAGCTTTTACACGCCCGTTTTCATACATCACCTTCGAGGAGCTACAGAACTTATGCAGAGGATACATCAGCGGTCCCTTGATTCAAGCTAGCCAGTGGAAGCTCTTCAATGCTCGGTCTTTGCAGCTCGAAGAACATTAAGACACTCCTTAATATGGCGGCGCAAGATCAACTTCTGGGTCACATTCAGTGTTTTAAGGAGCGATGAATTAGGAACATTGCAAATAAAAGACTTGAGAGGAGCCCTTAATCTGGTATTTTTCACGAATCCACATTTCATGTTATTTCAGCAGTTAACCTGGTTTATTTGTCTTCTTCTGTTCTCTCTCCTTGCTTGATGTTTTTTTTTTATTACTCTCGTCCTCCTTGAGTGATATTCCTATTCAGAGATGTACGGCTCTGTAAGGACAAGGCTAAGCTTAGGACCTAGCATCAACAGGCATTCCCAAGCAGGAGAGCAGGTAAAATAGGTGACTCTCCAAACTAGATGCATAACTAGTACAGTTGGCAGCTCCATGGTCAGACGTGCTTGAAGCCGTTTCACACCGAAACAGATATAGCGACTTCAACAAGTGTTTCCATGATTGATCGGTAGAGTCCAAAATCCATACTTTCGGTCTACCGAAAAAAATAAGAAAGAAATGTTAATTTTATAAACAAATAGTAGTTTTTATAGGGGCTCCAATCAGTGAAGGAATTCTTCTAGAACCAAATGTCCTGTGTAATGTAAGACCTTAATCGATATTTTATAGAAGTGATGTCTCTTAAACATTTGAAGTGGAGGTTTCTAGTTATGATGTTGGTGACGTAAAGATGATACATTGACGTTCAAATACGGCCAAGATGATCCCCACATAGTTACATGGTACAATATGTTCACAACGCTCCTGTCAGTGAAAACAAACGGTCACTCTTTCGTCATTTTGTCACTATTACTGTTACACACTCTCAAATTGATACTAGACTGAAACTTGGTTCTCGCTTCACCAGGCCCACCCACAGACAGAATTTGTGTCTCACTTAGGGAAGAGATCATTTTACAGTGACAAATCAATTTTTTACTTACCCTGTCAGCTTTCTCTTCATAACAAGCTCAGGTTTTAGAGGACAGATTATCATTAATCCATTGAGATCTGGACGCCAGCTCTCTATATTGCACTTAATTTTTCAAGTTTTCATAACACCGAAAGGTGACGCCAGAGTAGATTTTTTTTCCTTTAAAATGGTGGTTTTCAAATTTACCAAGGCAAATTTAGTGATGAGGTCAAAAGTTTGTGAAGAGTGACTTGTGGACTTCTATTTAGCCTATTAGAGCGAAAATGTAATATATTAAATCCATCTATCCATCCATCCATCCTTTTTCCGCAGTGTTTACCCTCACTAGGGTCGCAGATGTGTTGGAGCCTATCCCAGCTGACTTTGAGCAAAAGACAACCGAAACTGGTCGCTAGCCAATCTCAGGGTAGATGCAGTCAAACAACCATTCACACATTAAATACATCCATCTATTTACTTGAACTACTAATTCAATGGGTTGCGGGAGACTGGAGAAAATCCAATAGCGTCGACGCATGAGACAAGGGGTAGTTTCGTAGTTATTAGTTTCTTTCTTCTTCTGTTAATGATTATGTTTCCACCTTTTAATGATTATGTCTTTCCTTTGTTTTGGTCTAAAGAAGCACAAGAACATTAGGAAAATGTTGAAATATTAATGAATACAGTGAAACTCCTCTAGAACGAAACCTACATGGGCGAAAATCATCCATCCATCCATTTTCCGAACCGCTTGATCCTCACTAGAGCCTATCCCAGCTGTCTTTAGGCGGGGGACACCCTGAATCAGTTTGAACAACCATCCACGCCCACACTCACACCTAGGGACAATTTGGAGCGTCCAATCAGCCTGCCATGCATGTTTTTGGAATGTGAGAACATGCAAACTCTGGAATCGAACCTGGTACCTCTGCACTGTGAAGCCGACGTGCTAACCACTGGACTACCGGGCGAAAATACCCCCTAATGTGAAAAAATCTTCATGCATTAACACCATTCCCATTCTCCTGCCCCCCATACGACGGGAAAAAAACCCCTGTTGCGTTATACGAAATCATTTTCTCTGCTCCTGCCTCGCGAAGACATTCACTACAACGAAGTATAATCCAACAGCGACCTCTACTGCTTCTTTCGGAAGCGGCAACAGCAACCACCACACTGGTTTACATAGTGAACGGTGTTTATTTCGGTCAGGGCTGAAAGTTTCCTGGACGCAACATACTCATAGCTGCTCTGCTATTGGCTTACCGAGCATCATCCTGGCCTCCGATTGGCCAAGAGGGACCTCACTGTCTATGTGTGTAGATGCTTTAGCTAGATCCGTGGAAGATAGCGTGGAATGCATCTGATTAGCTGCTGAGAGTAAATTGCTTATGGCTCGACGGACATTCAAATAAACGAACGTTTCCTCGAATGCTTTACTTGTTATCATGCTAAAAAGCTTACGCTAACTGGAGCGCTAAGTAGAGAGAAGGCGGGTTCCATCGCGCTAACTATGGCCACCGAGGACTACGAAATGTCCCGTTTTCAAACGCTTTCAAAGTTCATCAGCTGAGCAACGCTGTCTTGGGTGGCGATCGACGGTAGGTCGAGTTAGAGACAGTGAGATAGTGGAAAGAAAAGCCACCGGGATACCAGGAAGTATCTGTTATTGTTAGATTCAGACACAGCATGAACGTTGCATTGCTAAAATGGCTACAAAACAGACCTTTAGATGCCAAGCAGCTAAGAGAAGAAGAGCTCTGACGCTGGAAGAGAGGGTAAAAGTGATCAAAATGAAAGACCGAGGAAGCAAAATAAAAGACATTATCCAAGAAATTGATGTAAGTGAAAGTAGATTTCCTGAGACAAATGTGCAATTTACTTTTATCATTCACATACTATATATGCATTGCAACTGATCCTACTGATTGTATGTACAAAGGCACAAAACGTAATCAAGTAATTCGTATTGAAAAATATAGTAGTGCATTTTAAGATGAAACAAGATTTATAAAGAAAGGAGTTTTTAAACCATTTACAGGTGTGCATATAAAATCTAAATTTAATCCCTGCCTCCACCTTACAAACTAAGGAGAGTGCTATAATATGTGTAAAGAATAAAGTATGTATATGTCCTTGACAGCGTCTGCTGTGTTGGGTCCGTCTTAGTGACAGAATGAGACAACTGTCTTCTTCTCTGAACAAAACAATGTTGTCTTGTACTCTGTTCAAAACAGTGTGTCCTCTAGCGGATAATCCATGAATTGCACCTTATTAAAAATATTCATTCCGTGTCTTTTATGCATTTTTTCACTTTTCAATGATCATGCGTGCCTGATCGAAATTCCTTGGAAGGTAGGTTCCGGCCTACGGGCCGTATGTTTGACACATCCGGAAACTAAATGGTAAAATGATGACATTTTATATTCTAGATGGATTTCCAATAAAATACTGCATGCCCAAGGTGATTCATTTTTTTTTTTTTATTACAAACAAATGAGCTTCATATTAGTCACTGAGGTGTAAAGGTTCACTGCCAGACAGACAGCATGGTTTCATTTCCTACTCACTACGAAGGTGAACGTTGTTCGTCTCTTTCTGTGTCCTTGCGATTGACTGGTGGCCAATCCACAGTGTAGTGTGCCTTTCCTCGGAGGTCAGCTGGGATAGGCTCCTGCCTCTCAGGCGACTGAACAAAATACACAGTGTAGAAAATGGATGGATATGCTTTTTATGGTGAGAACATTACAGTATTAAAGAGCAACAAAGTAGGCCTTGTCAACACTCCGCCTTCATATGTTTATTGTCAGTATTAAATGATTCTGAAGGATGTCTAATTCAAATGTTCCAGGTGTTTTAAAATAAATCAGTTCAATGAACTACCTTCAACCTCAGCGGGTGAAACATTTAACCAATTTCTGTCCAAAAGTACACACACAAAAAGAAGTATGACAACATTGCACAGCAGATATGCTTCACCTTAGGCGCTATGATTTGTGGGACTTTGGGCGGTCGCAGTGAGAGCCAAAGCAGCTCTGTCCAGAAGCTGTCATCTGGAGGATAATAGAACTAAGATGCAAACCATTCATGTTGTCCACTGTTAGAAAGAGGAAGGCAAGAAGATTTCCTCAAGTTGACCGCGTCCTTTCATCCATCCATCCATCCATCCATTATCCGAGCCGCTGATCCTCACGAGGGTCGTGGGGGTGCTGGAGCCTATCCGAGCTGACTTCGGGTAGTAGGCGGGCTACACGCTGAACTGGTTGCCAGCCAACCATTCACAATCACACCAAAGGACAATTTAGAGCAGGGGTCGGGAACCTTTTTGACTTAGAGAGCCATGAAAGCATCTTTTCACCATCTTCTTTGTCGAAGGGTTAGCTTTGAGCTAATGACCGAGCAGACTGATTCAAAAGGGGGCGTTCACCTGTTTACCTAGCAACGGCCAACGTAGGCCAGTATCATCCAATTAAAATTGCTCCTGCAGCCAACTGCAGCCCTAAACAGGGACATGAGCAGTGAAAAATCGATGGATCAGAATCAGAATCAGAATCATCTTTATTGGCCAAGTATGTAGAACACACAAGGAATTTGACTCCGGTATAACACGCTGCATTAGTATCATCATAAACAAGGACATGACAAATAGTATGAAAGGACATTTCGTAATGTAATGAACCGTAGTGCGGTAGTACAGTGACAACTGTGAGACAAAGTGCAAAGTATTAAGCAGAGCTAAAATGATCAGTGGTAGGATACAATACTATAACAGTTGGTGCAGAAAATCATTGAACCATTTTAAAGTGACCAGTAGCAGTATTTGTTTACAAGAAGTGTGCAATTATGCAGATGTCCTTGAGCGTCTGGTGCGGTGGAGTATAAGTCAGTGACTGTTTAGGGAGTTAATGGCTAGAGGGAAGAAGCTGTGTAAGTGTCTGCTGGATTTGGTGCGCATGGATCGGTAGCGCCTGCCTGAGGGGAGTAGCTGGAAAAGGTGGTGGGCGGGGTGCGGTGGATCCAGTAGGATTTTCCGTGCCCTTGTTTTGATTCTTGCAGTGTGCAAGTCCTCAAGTGTGGGTAGGGCGGTGCCAATGATTTTTTCCGCCGCCCTAACGGTCCGTTGAAGTCGGATTTTGTCCATTTTTGTGGCGGCCCCAAACCAAACCGTGATAGAAGAACACAGGATTGATTCGATGACTGCCGTGTAGAACTGACGTAGCACATCCTGTGGCAGGCCATGCTTCCTCAGCAGCCTCAGGAAGTACATCCTCTGCCTGGGCCCTTTTCAGGATGGAGTTGATGTTGACCTCCCACTTCATGTCCTGGGAGACTGTGATTCCCAGGAACTTGAAGGTCTCGACGGTTGACACAGGGCAGTTGGATAGTGTGAGGGGCAGCTGTGGTGAAGGATGTTTCCTGAAGTCCACGATCATCTCTACAGTCTTGAGCCTGTTCAGCCCTAGGTTGCGTCGGTCGCACCAGAGCTCCAGCTGCTCCACTTGTTGTCGGTACGCAGACTCGTCGCCGTCTTTGATGAGACCGATGACCGTGGTGTCGTCTGCGAACTTTATGAGTTTGACAGCCGGGCTTGTTGAGGTGCAATCGTTTGTGTAGAGGGAGAAGAGCAGTGGAGAGAGGACGCATCCCTGTGGGGCTCCAGTGCTAGTGGTGCGGGTTGATGATGTTGTTCCTCCCAGTCTCACCTGTTGTGTCCGTCCCGTCAGGAAGCTGAGGATCCACTGGCAGATCGTAGGGGACACACCGAGCTGGAGAAGTTTGGGGGTGAGGAGTTCCGGGATGATGGTGTTGAACGCAGAGCTGAAGTCCACAAACAGGATCCTTGCGTAGGTCCCTGTGCTGTCGAGGTGCTCGAGGATGTAGTGCAGACCTATGTTGACTGCGTCCTCCACAGACCTGTTTGCCCGGTAGGCAAACTGAAGAGGGTCCAGCAGGGGTCCGGTGACGGTATTTAGGTGGTTCAGCACAAGGCGTTCAAAGGACTTCATGACCACAGACGTCAGAGCGACAGGCCTATACTCGTTCAGTTCCGATGTTGCCGATTTCTTGGGAACTGGGATGATGGTAGACTGTTTGAAGCAGGATGGGACCTCACACAGCTCCAGGGATCTGTTGAAGATTTGTGTGAAGACCGGAGCCAGCTGGTCAGCGCAGACTTTCAGGCAGGAGGGGGACACTTTGTCGGGCCCCGCATCTTTGGATTAAACAAGTGAGAATATTTTGTTTTATCTGCAAGCCAGATGCAATCATCAAAAGAGCCACACCTTGAACTAGTTGACAGACAATCGCAGGGCAGGAATAGACAAATAACCATTTACGCTCACAATCACAACTGTGGACAATTTAGAGTGTACCATTAACCTACCATGTATGGTTTTGGAATGTTGTAGGAAACCAGAGTACCCGGAGAAAACCCACGCCGGCACGGGGGGGGACATGCAAACCCCACACAGGAAGGACAGAACCCGGAATCAAACCATGGACTTCTGCACTGTGAGGCGGCCGTGCTAACCAGTCAGCTGCCATGCCACCCAAGTTGACAACTGAAGCGTTTTTATTTATAGCTCTTTGCTGGCTAAAGTGCACAAAATGCAAATAGAAATGCTACTCTGTTGTTTCAGCTTCAACGCTAGGGTTACACCCTAGACAGGTCGCCAGCAAATCGCACATTTAACCAAACAACCATTCACATCTACTGACAATTGACCCTCCTAATATAATTTCAGAATGTGGAGGTAAGCTGGGGCACCAGGAGAAGACTCACCCAAATCAAAGGAGTTACTTTGCGACCATTGGAAGGTCACTTTGACAGGGTCGCAATTGCCGGGGATCAAAGTCATAACCTGTGGGTTGGAAGACGACCACTCTACCACTGAGCCATGCCGCCCCGCATGTTGGGGTCAAATGCTTCAGATGAGCAACAAGAATACCGATGTAATCCTTCAGTATCTCGATAAAAGTAACCCGATAACTTTATGTTTATAGATTTGATTGGGAGTCAACTAATTCATAGGAAGTATGTGGTCAGGAATAGGTCACTTTCGCAGTAAATCCAGACAAAGCCTTGAAAACAGACTAACTGGTTGTTTTTACAATGACTGTGAAAAGCTATCAAAACAATGGGCAAATGCCAGAGTAATTGAATGCGTATGATAGGCACATGCTGACATTTTCATGACTTGCTTTAATTTGAAAAGGAAATAAAGGCCTAACATTCAATTTTCAGACTCCCCATGCAATGAAAACAAAATCTCCCAGGGAGAATGACTCAATATATGAAAGACACCTTTTCCAGGAAGGAGTAATTAATTGAATCCAGCACATGTGAACCGGAGAAAAATATCATTCATTTTACCTACACACCAGAAAAAGTCGTACTGTTTTCGCAACTGACCTAATTTGTTTGTTTAAGTTGACTTTTGTCGTTCTTTTGCCGTTGTCATGTTTGGACAGGTGAAAGAATGTAGCTCAACAAATTCAAAGCCACTTAATTTACAGACCACATAGCCGACTCAAGCTCCTTTGTGCTGTGAACAAGACAATGACAACAATGTCGCTTGGTTTTGCATTTGGCAGAGCAATGTGCCCCCCCCCCCCCCCCGCCCCCCGAAAAAAAAAATCTTTTTTTTTCTTCCTGAAATGTTTGCGTTATAAATATACACAATTTTCTCACACAGGAGCAAGAACTAAAAACAGCCCTGTATGGTCAATAGTGACTCACCATTGGAGGTTTGGAGGACCCTTGACTCGCACTGCGTGCTAGCAGTTGATTCCACACTAATGAATGAATGCGCTGCCAACGTCAAATGGGAAAGGTGTGGTATAAAATCGACTCAGCCCACCTCCAACACTGTAAGCTTCCACCTGTCACTCAAGCTTCACTCTGTTCTCTCAGGGCAAATACACTTATATGTCGGAGCCAGCAAGTGTGAAGTGAGATTAGAAGAGGAGGGGATGAAGGATGATAACGGACAGGGAAGTGAAGAAAAACAAGCGTTATTTTGGTCGTGTATCACAGTCCGTGTAAAAATCGAGGTTTGCGCATCAGCTCTCCACATACACGAATAGCTTTTGTTTGTCCTCAGGATATGTCAATCAAGTGCATACAATAAATGATGGACAGCTAGGTGACTGGAACCGGTGGATGAATTCCAAAGCCGTCCCTTTGAGCTGCCATTATCTTTCAGCGTCAGCTGCAGACCACAGGCCTACGCAGCATTACAGTGATCCCACTGGCATCTGGTATTCTCTTTGGAAATATGGACTGCACAGAATGACGCCTGCTACCTTTCTTTGACACATTATGTACAAAGGCGGCAGACAGAGGAAACACAGCATTCTACTTTGGTCGCCAATTTTCTTTTTACTATCGTTGACCGGATATGCATGCGAACAACAAACAGAAGGCAGTGTATCGGTTGGGAGAGAATTGTGCGAGACATAATGTTAGATAGACACTGACAGTGGGTACTTTTGCTATTGCGTAACATGCTTTTAAACTTTTTTTCCAATTGAATGGGATATTAATGAGGGAATTTACCACAACGACTTGTTGACAGACCTACAGTATGCCTCTCTGCAAGGCATCTTAACCACTGTCCTTTTTCATACCAAAAGAATGATACATGGTTGGGGCATGCCTTCAATTTGGAACACAAGTAGTTGGGTTTGCCACTCTAATTTAGGCTAAGACGACGAGAGTCCTAAGCAAGCCTTGTTATATGAACCGATAATGCCTACTCGAAGTAAAGATGAATTGGCCTGATGGAATGCCCACTTCTGCAAACTTGTGTATTGTACATACATAATGGACAAGATCGATATAAATCCGTTGGCAGTCAGTACCTTCAGGTCAGTAATCCAATCTTCCTATTGTAATTCATAAGGATGCCAATCTCCAAATAAACGCAATTTCCCGCACACTTACGTGCCTGCCGAAAGTCTTCGTGCACATCTCCATCACTAGAAATTGTCAAAGTTCACTTGAAACTTCTTCTCGAGTAAACTAATTAAAATATTTCCACTTACTTAGCATACCGGTGCTTGCAAAGAAAAGGCAACGCTAACTGCCAGTATGGTCCATCGCATGGGATTGTGGGATATACAGTCCAACCTCGGTTTTCGAACGTCTCGGTTCTCGTCCAGTTCGGTTTTCGACCAAAAATTTCGATTTTTTTTTGTCTCGGATGACGAATAAATTTCGGTTCTCCAACAAACTGAGCGCACTTGAATGCACCATTTGAATCCTCTCGCCTTCCTTACACGAGGAAGTGACGCTTCCTCGGGTAGACGAGGAAGTGACGCTTCCCCGTGTTGCTTTCCATTGTGAGCAGACGTGTTCAATCAACATTTTTATTTTAAAAAGAGCGTGGTTTCGGTTTTCGAACAATTTCGGTTTTCGAACAGCCTTCTGGAACGGATTATGGACGAAAACCGAGGTTTAACTGTATTACTATTTTTAGCACAAAGGTCGGGGCACCCTATACAGTATTTTGTATTTTATGGGCTTCTCTCGGTGTCTCTATTTGGAGAGGAAAACACCATCACCATTACATCCCTAATTCTTCGCAGAGTCACTCTAATATTTTCAGAGATGGGATGTGAGCATAAGTAAATATGTCAACATAAATTTTGTACTTTTGATCGCAGTTTTCAGACATTGGGGGGGACTTTTACCTTCCTACAATTAGACTGTTGCGGCACATCACACTACGGCAAGTGAGGAAGGACATATTCGAACGGACATACTACATTAGTGTTGGAAACTAAAGAGCCATTTGAAACGCATTTCATTAAAAAAAGAAAAAAAACTCGGGGTGCCACAAACGCTTTGGACATCTAAAATGAAGATTGGTTTTCCTCTCTGTTGATTAAATTTCTGCGGTAGAAATCCGTTGAACTGGGCGGACCATTCGAAGTGATATATTAGCCCATGCATCACATTGGATGTGTCGATTGTATACACCATAAAATTGTCAACTAATATTTGTACATTTGAGTTGGAGTGAAATAATACAATCAAAATCTGTGTTTCTGTATTAATCCAGTGAATTATTGCTTGATGATACATCTCGGAAGAACCAAGTAAACGAGGCATCTTCACAAATAGCTTCACTTTGCCACATCCAATCCAGCTGCGGTGTCGATGTACAAACAGAGAAGGGTTTGACAACGATATGTTGTAGATGGTGTAGTGGTTCACCCGCCTTCCGTGGAGTTTTCAGCAGAAACTCAGCTTTACAGGTGCCATACCTGCTCTGCAGTTATTCTCCACATCCACCGTGAAACAATTATGGGTATACTGTAACTCCATAGATGCTGTATGTACCAGCCCCTATTATTAGAATACGTTGACTGGAGAAATTACCAAACAAAGTGGTTGCCCTGATTTGTTGCATTGAGCGTTATATGCTAGAAAATGGCAATGGCACTAATATGTGTGATGATATGTCATTCTTTGTCAAACAAGGAAGCATCTCTGGGTAGAAAGCCTGAATTCCGTTTTCTTTGTTTCCTGCACCCTTTTCTTTGTGCCCCCACCATCTTTATTGTTGCTGCTGTGTACTGTGCAGAAGGCGCTAACAGAGAAACGTCACTTGGTATACAGATACACACATAGCAACTCCAACCTCTTTGTGTGCTCGGCTAATATTTACACTGAGTGGGCTGAACAGTATTGAGTTTGGCCATTCAAAATAATGTTTGACTAGTATTAGGACAACAGTAGGGGAACAGTGTCTGGGCAATAAGGCCAGAAGCCCTCAGGTTGTGGCCCAGATTAAAAAAAAAAAAAAAAAATATGAAGACGACGGGGGTTGTTGGCTGATTGTGGCTTTCAGAGAAGTTAAACATTTCGTCATTGAGTCAATGTTTTTGTGCCCTTTGTTTGTCTTTGCAAAGATGTGGAGGTGTGGACATGTTTTGTTAGTCACAGTAATTAAAAATGGTTGGATGGCTTTTCCATTGTAGGCTCTTGAAGGAGCTGTTGTGCACGTAGAGGCATCTGTGAACTAACTTGTTTGGCAAGAAAGGTAAAGAAAATCACGCTAGACAAATCTTCTGCATTGAGTCGATACCTGACTGGAACCTGAAATTTTGTGAAAGCACTGCACTAAGAATTGTTTTTGACTGTGTGAAACATTAGCCCAAGTTTGTTTAGCTCGGGTTAAGTGTTTACAGTCTTTGAGTTCACTGTCCATAGGTCTGCCATTATCCTCATCTGGAGCAGGTCGTAAATGCTTGCAAACTGGTTAATCAGTGTCTAGGATTCAAGTGGAAAGCCATGTCGTTGCGCTGTACTAAAACAACCTGCTCATTTTTCCACTATCCTCTAATTGGATGGCGTCACGACTGAGAAGAAACAAAAAATCATGTTTCAGTCAGTAAATTTGGACATAAAGTTACACTAATCAACATTATTTTGTTCTCATCAAAAACATTCCAAAAACTACAGGCAAAATCAATTTGACTATTATAGGTGATTGTAAGGTGGCTTTTTAAGATACTGTACTGATATTCGTTGTTAGTACTGCCATCTGCTGGTGACAAAATTAAATGTTTTTGTTGTTTTTTTACTGCACTAATGTTGGTTATAACATTGTTTTACACTCACTTCACTTGTCCATCTTTCTCTCGGTTAAGTGTAAAAGTGTAATAATGAATATTTTTATATAGTCTTACCTCTTCATAGTATTGAGAATCATAAAGGTGTGCAAATCAAGAGACCCCATTATTGGTAAGAGAGACACGGGAGGATAGTGACATTTTGTTTGAACAAGTGTCTCTGTGCTAGAGAGCAAAAATGCTGACATTTGAGACCCATATGCTATAAATGACATACAGAAATTCGACTACACAATCACAGATTATGTAAATTGATGTCAATTACGAGGTACAGTATATGCATGTTGCAAGTACCCCATTACTGGGGAGAGTTACAACACTACTTGGAAATAGATGGAACAATTAAATGATTATGTTTCGTAAAGATCCATCGTGATAATTGTATGGAAACACTGTAATGAATAATAAAGAAGGAACCATAAACTTGTCAGACTCAAGTAATAAGAATAAATAAAAAGTGTCAATTAAAACATGAAAACAAATATCAATAAAATCAATAAAAAATAAATATAAACACGAAATTAATAAAATATAGAATTATAAAGTATAAATTGTTGTGTATTTTGTGTGTGTTTTGTAGCCTGAAACTGGCTCATGTGAAAAAACATTTGACTGCTGGGAGATCGCTAATACAATCAACAAACCATTTTTGAACCGTGCCCAGTACTTAGTAATTACTAGATGGCATTTGAACAGTTAGTGTTTATTGAGCAATAAAGTAAATACTTTTGACCAGTGTATTTTTAAGGTACAAAATCACTAAGCAAACTGCCTTAGGGAATACATGTGTTGAGAAAGGCAGTTGTGACGAATATGGATGTCCTTGCCTGGGGCGCAAACATTTATATTGCTGACATTTGATCCACACTTCCTTTGGCTGTGAATTATCAAAGCCGCTTTTGAAGTATCACAGCATCAAGTGTCAAAAATATCTTTTTTTTAATTTTTAAGAACAGTTAAAGCCAGTCAACCATTAAAAAGGTTTTTAGCATTTAGCTTCAAAGCTAGCATGAATGAAACACATCAAATTAAACGAGAGAAGTGACTACTTGAGTTTATGGAAGTGAAACAATTGTATTGACAACACAACGGAAACATGCAAAAAAATATTTGTGATGAAAATGTGTGTTTTGTTACCTAAAAAAATTGCTTTTGGGCACCAGAACAGACAGCGGAGTGGTCATCACTCCATAACAGGGAACATACGGTGGGCGCCGCAATCTGTGCGATTTAATTTTCTACAATGTTTCAGAAAGTTTGATGTTTGCTGTTGTCATGTTTCTGCGGAACTCAGAATATTTCTGCCTGCGCCCAATCAAATTCACCAAAATTGCATTAGTCTATCTGCACAAGTATTTGGTTGTGGTCCAAGGATGCGTATAATATGCATTTACATTCTGCCACCAAATCGTCACCGGGCTATCTTCAAGCGCGCGCACACACACGCACACACACACGCACACTTTACTGACTTCCGGATGTCACTATGAATGTCTCTGTCCACGGAAACCCAAAAAACACGTTTTTATCAGGGCAGTGTTTGCAGTTTTGGTGTTCAGAAAAGCATAGCTGTGTTTTATGACACACTAAAGTCTGCAAAATACTTTAACAAATGCTTTGGTGGGATGTCATTTGAAAGAAATTATTGATCCTAGATTACAGACACAGAAGAGACTATCAGAGAAAAGAGAAGTATTTTGCCAAGATTCCTACAGGTTAAACTTTTTTTTTAAAGCGACCATGGCAAACCCTGCAATCTGCACATGTGAAACAGTTTCGTGAGTGGCCTCCTTTGACAACAAACCACACAGGCAGCCATTAGCACACTAATTAATTAACAGAGCGAACAGCAAACAAAAAAGAAAAGCTCAGTGCACTGGAACACACACAAGCTGTAAGAGCAGCAAACCACTTAATTAGCCTGTTAATTAAGTTAGTAGCCTGAGGAGGAGCAAATTGTACAAATGCACCTGTGAAACATGATTTCAACTGAGGCATTACCGTATTTTGAAACACCTAAAAAGTACTTTTTTAACATCCTGGCAGATTATTTGTTTGACATTATCTTAGCCTGCAGATTCATTTCATGACACAAAGTAATATTTTTCTTTAGGAAGGAAGCGGGAATCATAACTTGAAGTCATGAAAGCAGAGCGGGCATGGACTCAAGACTGGTTTTTATTCCTTTCGTGACCAGGATTGAAACCTCACGTTAGGTAATTGATTTTAAAGTCTGACAAACTTTTATACTGTTAGGTGAAGATAGCTCATCGTTGTTTTATGGGAATTTGTGCTGCACAATAGAAGCCATTTCATATCATCATACACCACAATATATTTTCAATTATTCTATTAAAAAAAAGTGTACAACATACAAGTGATGGGAAAACAAAGCTTCAAATTTGCTTCATGAACCAGTTGTATTTTTGACTCTCCTAGATGGCACTGTTGGTTTAAGTAAAGGGGTTTAAGAATGCAATTTTCAGCACAAGGTTGAGCAGTGAAGCTTCATTTTCTCATAATTACAACATACTACGACGGCTTACCTTTTCTCACTTTATTTTGAAGTGACATTAAATAGATCTAACCCGTGTATTTTGGGGTACTCAGTATCTGTCAATTATAGGGTTAATTTGGGGGTTGTTTTGGGTTATAGGCATTAGTTGGCTTCTTTTGGGACTTTTCTTTAGTTGTCATTGCATGGCTCAGGGTGTTGGAGTATGTGATTTTGTGTGTGTGTGCATGCGTGCGTGTGTGTGAGAGAATAGGAGACTCAATACCTTTGTGAGCATGGTCTAGCAAAATCTAGCTCTAGTCCATGGAGGAGTCCATGTCTCCTTGTGCCAAAACCTGACTCAATGTTTCGGTTCTGCACTGACTACAGAAAGGTTAATAACCTAACGGTAGCAAATTCATTCCCGCTTCCTCGTACTGATGACTGAATTGTTACGGTTGGTTCAGCTTGTTATGTGTCCAAGTTGGATCTGTTAAAAGGATATTGGCAAGTTTCCCTTGTAAAACACCAGATCAATTTCGATGGTGTTTGGCCTGAAAAATGCACCGGCTTGTATCCCAAAAAATTGGTAAACACAGTTTTGGGTGATGTTCCACATTATATCGCAGATATAGACAATGTAGTGATACATTCCAGTGAGTGGGAAAAGCACTTGCGTAACCTAATAACCATCTTCCAGCAGCTGAGGCTTCACTTACCATTAACTTGGCTAAGTGTGAATTTGGTAATGCATCTGTTACGTACTTGGGAAAACAGGTGGGTGGTGGAAAAGTGTGGCCCCTGGCAGCCGAGACGGCAGCTATAAATTCCTTTGCAGTGCCTACTACCTGTTGAGAGCTGCGCCGCTTCCTGGGAATGGGGTATTATAGAGGGTTTTATAAAAACTTCTCCACAACAAGCAGCTCCCCTGATGGACTTGGTCAGTCCAAAACATCCATTTCTATGGAACGAACTGTGTGACAGAGCATTTGAAAACTACAAGGCTCTGATGCGCACCTGTTTTGAACGCTGCAGACTTCACTCTTCTATTCACGTTGGAGGTCGACGCCACTTGTTTCTGGGTGGGTGCAGTTTAACTACAATCTGATGATGAAGGATTGGATCACGGGGTGCATATTTAAAAAAAAAAAAAAAAAAAATCAACAGAAGTCAGAAAAAAACATTTGACAATAGAATATGAGACCGTGGCTCTCCTTTTGTGGTCCAGTTTTTTTATGTATATGTTGGCTCTATTGTCACAACAGTGATTGTATAGACGGACCAGAATCACCAAATTTACAATCACAATTGGCGGTTAATACGATGGTCGTTGTCCCTCCAGAATTATGACCTCGATATCAGACAGAAAAAGGGGTAAACAATGTGTTTGGTGATGCCCTGTCCCTGTGTGGACAGTAGCGAGACCTTTTTGTTTTTTCTTTTTTTTTAATGTAATATGGTAGTCATGTTTTTGGTCGATAATGCTCTCTTACAATTGCCTGTGTTTTGATGTTAACTTGGGTTGTATAGATGGGTTAGTCTGGATGTACTTATTTTTGGGGGGAAAGTGAGCAGAGGTACATTCCTGCTAAAATTCAGGTGTTTGTGGTTGTTCACCCCCTACTGGCTTCTGTTAGAATTCACCTTGGGGTTATTGGACGCCCTACTAAGGGAGTTTGGTCCCCATTGCCAGCAGTATGTCAGATTATTTTCCGGTGAAGGTTGGACTTTGCTAAGGCAGCATTGCATTGAAATAAGACTGAAAAAGTGTGGGTCTTCTTATAGTCGGGGTCTAGACATTATACCCATTCATGACGCTAGATGGCGCCAGCAAGCAAATGCTGAATTTGATTCCCCAGGCCAAAGTGAACCCCTGTCACGAAGAATAAAAATAAAAATAGCGGTAACACGAAGAAGAAAAATAAAAAATAGCGGTAAGAAAGAAAAGAGAAGAAAATAATAGAAGAGATAACAGAAAATGGAGAAACGTAGCGACAATCTGGAGAAAAGTGGGTCTAAGATCGGCCAGGTTAATTGGCAGCTGATGAGAAGTTATGATGTAATTTACATTTCAAAAACCAGAAGCCATTCATTTTAAGAATGTGATTGGACTTTAGTTTACATATTTAAATGTTCAGATATTGAGATTTGAATGAGGCAAAATGACATGATTTTTCTCTCAAATATGTTGTTAGAATTATTTGTTTCAGATGTACTGTAATTATTTTCAGTATAAAATGTATTTGGTGTTCAAAAAGTCTTTTTTCAAACTTGAGTCTTGAAAAAGAGGGGGTCGTCTTATAATCAGGGCCGTCTTATATTCAGGCCAATACGGTACATCTCTGCTTTTCCCAGATGATGTGGTACTGTTGGCTTCTTCAATCTCAGTGGAGCGGTTCGCAGCTGAGTGTAAAGCGGTTGGGATCAGCAATACAACTCCCAATCTGAGACCGTGGCCGTCAGTCCGAAAAAGGGGAAAATGAAAATGAAAAATACTGGTACTTTCTTTTTGTGGATCAGGAATGAATTCAAGAATAGAAAGTACTTTGCTCATACAGAACTCTGGGCACATGCAGGGCAGAGTGCGGCTAATGGTGTAATACGTCGAAAAATGGCAGGAGTAATTGACTGTTAATGGCAGCCACTGCACTTTCACAAGTGTATGATGGTGCAAAGATATGATAACTAAGCGTGAGCAGTTAACATGGCCATTTGTGATGAACTGGAGCTACTGCAGTATAGGACCAAACCACCAACCTCATTCATAACTAAATGAGTTACTAATTTAAAAAAAAAAAGACAAAATCATGAGCATTACTATTTAAGGTGCAAAGAAATGCAAAAGACAGCTGGGATAGGCTTTCAGCACGCCCGCGACCCTTGTGAGCAGGCGGTTCGGATAATGGATGGATATCACCAATAACATTGTCCAGGAGTGAGAAACCAAACTGTGCAAGTTCCAAAATAATACAAGCTTTGCAAGTTGGAATTGATGTCTTTTGAATAAACAAGCTGATATTTGCATTTTAAAACAGCCACACATTATGTGCAGTGACGGTTTTATGGAAATCATTAGTTACACACTTCCTTGCAATTATTTTGGCTAGTTAAAGTCACACGTGGACTATGATAGGAAGGCACCAAGAGCGAGGCTACAGTCTTTTCGAGAATCACTCAGCCAGAGCGCAAGCATTGCAATAACTTATTTAAAAAAAAAAAAAAAAACCCCAGCCGGCTAATTAACATTGTGATTTCAACCAGAAAGCCTCTGTTCCTCTGATGGGTTTAATTGCGCTGATGTGTGGGCCACAATTTAACAGCTCATACACAGAGCAGCCGTGGCTCCCATAAATGACAATATTTCCACCCCCAAAGACTGACATTAGTTTGGAGCATAATTGACTTTAGCTTTACCTGAGCTCACGTGATGATTTAATATACAGTACTTAAATTAATTTGTTTTTTTTTTTTGCTCCCTAGGTTGATTCTAAAGAACTGAATTAAATTGGCCAATATGCTGATTACTGACAATATTCTCAGCCCTGTTCAAGGGTAAAACAGTTGGTTCACACTGTAGAGCAGATGAATAAACATTCTCACAGCACAGCCCATCCCCAATAAACTGCAGCACCAAGCTTGTATTCATACACGTAGCTGAACACACAAGTTTTCGGACTAAAGTCGTCGCATGTATCAACGCATTTAAATTCAAACACTATAACAACAGTCTTTCAGAAGGGAAAACTCTGATGTCATATAGTTTTGGTCAAATGCTTTAGAAGGGTGTGGATAACTGAACAAACAAACGATTAAGTGTTTAACGTATACAGTAGACCCCTATTTTCCTGACCAGTGTGGGGTGTACACAGAGGCAGATTTGACCCGATTTTGGTTATTTTGCAGGCAAATGCAGGCTGGCAGATCTGCGAGTAGGAGGGCTGTGCCACGATGAGAGTGCTCACAGCTAACTTCAATCATGGCCACTCAAAGAGCCTCCTTTCATTGCCTTTACATGCGTTGCGCAAGTCGCGCACTACACTAGTCTTGACACGGCAAAGGCACATCAGTGCTGTGAAGTGGGCACTTCGAGACCACACCCATGCCACGGGCCATCTTTAACATGAAAGCCTACGAAATTACTATTGCCTTGGCATCATTGTATCATTAGTAAACTTTTGTTATGTTAGTCTTTGCGTTGGTCTGTGTTAGGTGATGACTATGTTTGCAGCTTTCTTAACACATCTAAATGGCAGCGTACACACAAATTAAACAGTCAGCGGAGGCAGAAACTAATCCCAAATCTTTTTTTTTGTTTTTTTGGAGGTACCCGAATTACTGAAGAGTCGTATGAGTATCACAAAGTGCATGAGAGAACTAGAACAAGAGAGGGTACTGTGGGCTCATGTGACGTTCCGGTACGCTGTAAAAAGTCCCGGTACGCATACCGGAATATTGTGTTGGAGGTCAAATTATAAAAGGTATAACCTTGAAGTCTACAGGCGGGTTTTAAGTCAGATTCATAACTCATACAAGACAAATGCCTATGCTACCAAAAAGTGTTGTTGAATAAAACTTAAAATAAAACTGGGTGAATTGTTGTCAAGCTAGTCATTAGCCATTACGCTTTGAGTCAGAGCACAGGCCTTCTTAGCAACTGAAAGCAAAATGAATCTGGATGTCTAAATGTCATTTCATTGGCAGGCAGCCAGGCACTTTTCTGTTGCATTCAATCTGATTTACAGCTTTGTGATGATGACATCGATATCATCACGAACAAAAGAAAATGCAAAATATAATCAAGCCTTCAGATGGTCACTGAGATGAGATTTGATGCTATTGAACCTTTGATACATTTCCTCCCCAGAAAGTATTTTATAAATTCCAAATGTTATGACTTTGGTGGCTTCCACTGTGCATTTTTTGTGGGTATGAGCTCGGAGTACAGTACTTGAAATAACCCTAACAAACCTGAAGAACATACGATCTCCACACGGAAAGTCCTCAACCAACACAGTTGAACTCAGAACATTTGTGTGAGAGAGGGCAGGACTAACTAACTAATTAACTAACAGTACTAACTTTCACTGCACTGTCAATTATTCAATCGAATTTGATCAAGATAAGCCATGCCTGTTTTCCCTTGACAAAGAGAAGACTGCAGTGTTAAAAGCATTGTAAAATGCCTCTGTGCTATTAAGCAGTGGGCCAAACAGAACAAGTGCTTTTTATTGCATTGTATCTCATCAAGCACTTGATCTGCCATATAAGTGACTTTAATTGCTGCCAGTGCCTGACCTTCTCTACAAACCTCCGTGTTAATCACCCTCCACTTATTTCAAATGACCACATAGCTCCATGTACAGGCAGAGAGATGCAAAAGGAGAAATATAAAATATAAAAGTTGCGTCCTTCCATGCAATGATGTGAGCAGAAGGAGGGCGAGCAACCTTCCCTGTCTGTCAGAGTGTTTCTAAAGACTCCATCGAGCGTAGTAAGCCCCAACACAGAGGCTTAGTTTTCACTATCAGGGGCTGAGCTACTGCTAGAGACGGGAATTTCATGTTCACTGTGACAGCAGATCATAGCAAAGCAGGTAAAAAAAATCTTCCACTATCTGGATGTAATTCCTCTGCTCTCACAACAATCACATCCTTGCTGCAATCTGTGTGTGTGTGTGCGCTACCAGGCGACCGGCGTGCTCCCTCACTTCATGGTGACATGCTAACCGTGCCATAATATATATATATATATATATATATATATATATATACACACACACACACACACACACACACACACAAACATTCATACATACAGTCAAACCTCGGTTTTCTAACGTCTCGGTTCTCGACCAATTCGGTTTTCGCCCAAAGATTTCGAGTTTTTTATGCCTCGGATTACGACCGAAATTCGGTTCTCGAACAAACTGAGTGCACTTAAATGCACCATTTGACTGCTCTCGCCTTCCTTACACAAGGAAGTGACACTTCCTCGTGTCGCTTTCCATTGTGAGCAGACGTGTTCAATAAACTTTTTTTTTTTTTTTTTTAAGCGCGTGGTTTCGGTTTTCGAACAATTCGGTTTTCGAACAGCCTTCTGGAACGGATTATGGACGAAAACCGAGGTTTGACTGTACATACATACATACATACACGCATGCACGCAATAACACACACACACACACTATTTATCAGTATGCAGGCAACGCGGGCCCAGTCAATCCGTCGTCGGAGAAAGCCAATCGGCATCCATCCATCCATCCATTTTCCGAACCGCTTTATCCTCACTAGGGTCGCGGGGGGTGCCGGAGCCTATCCCAGCTGTCTTCGGGCAGTAGGCGGGGGACACCCTGAATTGGTTGCCAGCCAATCGCAGGGCACACAGAGACTAACAACTATCCACGCTCACACTCATACCTAGGGACAATTTAGAGTGCACAATCAGCCTGCCATGCATGTTTTTGGAAGGTGGGAGGAAACCGGAGCACCCGGAGAAAACCCACGCAGGCCCGGGGAGAACATGCAAACTCCACACAGGGAGGCCGGAGCTGGATTTGAACCCGGTACCTCAGCACTGTGAAGCAGACGTGCTAACCACTGGACTACCGGGCCGCCCCGCCAATCGGCATAGAGAACGTAATTTCTAGGTCACACATACGCAGTCAAATACGGAAAAAAATATATGATAATGTCACTGAGATCTGTGGGAATGAAAGTGATGTTTTATTGATTTATTATCTATTTGGTTTGCTGTCAGGTGTGCAGCACCTGCGCGTGACGTAGTACCGGTAAAGTCTGATGATTTGGATAGACTGGGCCGACCGGAAATACTGACAACGGCTCACTGACAGACTCACCGGACTGTTGATGCCCACCTCTGCTTTAGTGTATTTCAGAGGTGAACCTGTGTAACCACGTGATATGCAGATGGGATAGGGAACCATCGCTAAATGTTAACCTTTCTGATGATCAAAGGTGTCATCTCATCAAAAGGTGCTGATCCATTAACACAAAACCACCATTCCCCTCTCATTATCACAATTACCTTCCAACCCACTTTGAATGACCTGCAGTTACCCTCTCTGGAGTAATGGCCACCCGGATGTTAATAAGTGAATCTGGTGACAATTACAATCACGGAGAGTGTTTCACCCTCCTATTGGAATTTTCAGGCCCTGCTCCCAAATAACCAGCATTTTTCCATCAATGGAACAATTAAAATAATAGAGTGCCCGAGTGCCATTAGCAAAGCGTCCTCGCAGGTAGAGCAGCATTTAGATTAATTTTCGGAATGGAAGAGCCCTTTTTCCTCCATTGTTCTTCATTTTCTATTTCCATCGCCTGCCTCCCCCCTGCCAGGAGCCTGTCGTTGCTGCGCTTTCATGCTGAACAAAAGGACAACAGTGTCATCCCACAATACAATACTCTCAATTTGATATTGTCAGGACTCGACAATAGTGTGATGATGACTTTTTGCCAGGGTTATAGTTTGGGATTTTTCATGATAGTTAGTGATTAGTTTGTTTTAATGAATTTTTAGAGCATGTTTGTTCATATTTATCCAGGGTTTTTTTGTTAGTATTAGTTAGTTTGTTTGTTTGTTTTCTATATGGAGCGCAAGATAAAAAAAAAAAGATCTCTAAGTATTATGTCCTAAAGTACAATTCCCAAAAGACTGTTTGACACCTTCATCTCCAGCAATAGTGAAATAAATAAAATTGAAATGAACCCCAAAAGCTCATCTCTATTACTCAACAATGATGAAACAGAGGGACATTTTTGCTGTAGTTAAATAACGATAGTTTAAGAAAGTTTTTAAGCATTGATTCATATTTTATAGTCATACCTCGGTTTTCGTCCATAATCCGTTCCAGAAGGCTGTTCGTAAAAAACGATTTGTTCAAAAACCGAAACCACGCTCTTTTTAAAATAGAAATGTTTACTGAACACGTCTGCTCACAATGGAATGCTACACGAGGAAGTGTCCCTTCCTCGTCTACCCGAGGAAGAGTCACTTCCTCGAGTAAGGAAGGCGAGAGGAGTCAAGTGGCGCATTCAAGTGCGCTCAGTTTGGCAGAGAACCAATTTTCGGTCGTAATCCGAGGCATGAAAATCTCTAAATTTTTTGTCGAAAACCGATTTGGTCGAGAACAGAGACGTTTGAAAACCGAGGTTTGACTGTATTTCATGAATGAAAGAGTTCTTTCAGTTGGAGTTATTGTGTTAATTTTTGCCAACTACAATAACCTTGCTTGTCACCAGAACTGCACTTTTGAAAAATATCTTATTGTCATATGGCAACACCCACCAAATCTTATGGTGAATGACATTCGACAGTCTGCTTTCACATTGTGTTTTTTCTCTCCTATTGCAATCGTTGAAACATCCCCCTTGTTCTCTTTGCGTGAATACTCCAATTTTTTTTTTCTGAGGAGCATGATCACAAGCACTACAAGGTGTAATCATGATGAGCATGTCCAGGTTAGTTTAAAGTGGTTAATAGCACGTCTCTGCCTCACAGGATTTAGGTTTGGGTTTGAATCTCTGCTCCTGCCTTCCTGTATGGCGTGTGCACATTCTCCCCGTGCTTGCATGGGGAGAACGTCCTCGCACATTTTGTTCATTTAGGTGTGAATGGGCGTCTTTTAATCCGCCCCGCCTGTCTGGTATTCGGTCCTGAGTGTACCACACCTCACTGGCGACCCCAATGAAAACCGCTTTATGAAAAATGTTGACCACATTACAACTACAAATCTCAATGGTTTTATGTCACCGAAACAACCTTATGATTTAATTACACTGAGGTTCAATTCTCCTGTCATTCTGCAAAAAAAATATACAGTCAAGCCTCGGTTTTCGGACGTCTCGGTTCTCGTACAATTCGTTTTTTTAACTAAAATTTCGAGTTTTTTATGCCTCGGATGACGAACTAATTTCGGTTCTCGAACTAACTGAGCGCACTTGAATGCGTCACTTCACTCCTCTCGGCTTCGCTAGCTCGTGTAGCAACGCGAGGTAGCGAAGCCGAGAGGAGGTAGCAAAGCCGAGAGGAGTGAAGTGACGCTCCCTCCTGTCGCCGCGCTCCCTCGTGTCGCGCCGCTACACAGGAAGCGACCATTGTGAGCAGACGTTTTTGTATTGTTCAATAAAAAAAAGCAGACGTGTTTGGTGAGACGCTTCTGTTAGCGCGAGTGAAATCCCCCTCTTTTAATAATGGTTTGCCCTGGCAGCATCGTGTATCAGCCCCTAATCATGGCACCAAAGAAAGCAAGTGGAAGTGGTGAACCTGGTTAAGAAAGAGGAAAATAGTGTGCAAAACTATATAATTTAAGAAAGATTTAATCGCAAAATATGAGTCAGGTGTGCGCGTGTCTGTGTTGGCGAAGGAGTTCGGGATGCCGAAATGCCCCGCCCACTGCCTGCTGACAGCTGGGAGAGGCGCACGCCCCACGACAGATAGAGAGAGAGATGTTCCTTCAATTTTTATGTTACTATGTTAATGTTAAAATTGGTCATCTCCCATTACATTTGTACAGTTTATGGTGTGAAGTTGTAAAAATAAGTGGTTTTAAAAAGTTGTTTTCTTGACTTGTAATGGATTAAAACATTTTACATTGATTTCAATGGGAAAAATGGTTTCGGTTTCCGAACAATTCGGTTTCCGAACAGTCTTCTGGAACGGATTAAGTACGAAAACCGAGGTTTGACTGTATATATATAGAATTGTGGAGAAGATCCTGCAGTTTGTGCATTTCTGATGTGATGTAGCCACATGTTCAATAATGAAGTGTAAAATTGAATTTGGCTTCAGGGGATTATTGTTGTTTTCTTCTTTTACAATTTCATGGCGTCTTGGAGCCTTTCAAGATTAGCAATAAGTCATTCCTCATATAGGATTTATTTTTGCTGGAAGAATAAGTGGAGTGATGTTATGACATAAAACAGCAACCTTAATTGGCTATTATCTTTTTGTTGAAAGTACTGCGGTGAAAGGTTAATCGCCGTTAAATTGAAGCGCTACGCTCTACAAATAGAAGATAAATGTAGCATATTTTCATTGTAGTGATGCTTGTGTCACATCACGTACAGTACATCCCCAGATTACAGTCCGAGGAAACCAGACCAGCCAGATGACCTCCTAACTACACACTCTAATGAGATCCAAAAATCAAACGTTCCTCGCTAAAAGATACTGTTTCACTTTGGATTGCCACTGTTCGATAGGTTGTCTTTTGCTCTCCTAGTCATAACATTTGAAATTGCAACCCCGGGAAACAATTACAGGTACAAGAGCTGATTAAGAATATACAGTGCAATGTCCTGTTGCATGCTAACGTATTTTAGGCTCTATTATGAATTACAGAGGCATTAGTCAGTGATGCTCAATCATCTAAAAGGGAAGAATGTTGTGCCTGATTTCTGACAGAATCAGTCATGTCTGGAAGCCAACAGGAGTTAGGACACACATCTGTGCCCACACTTTGTCAGCATGCGAACTACTTGTAAAATGGCCAAGATCAAATGATTATCCATCCATCCATCCATCCATTTTCTGAACCGCTTGATCCTCACTAGGGTCGCGGGGGGTGCTGGAGCCTATCCCAGCTGTCTTCGGGCAGTAGGCGGGGGACACCCCGAATCAGTTGCCAACCAATCGCAGGGCACACAGAAACGAACAATCATGCCCACACTCACACCTAGGGACAATTTAGAGTGTCCAATCAGCCTGCCATGCATGTTTTTGGAATGTGGGAGGAAACCGGATACCCGGAGAAAACCCACGCAGGCCCGGGGAGAACATGCAAACTCCACACAGGGAGGCCGGAGCTGGAATCGAACCCGGTACCTCTGCACTGTGAAGCCGACGCGCTAACCACTGGACTACCGGGCCGCCCATCAAATGATTAATCTACTTTATTTATTCATGTATTTATTTATTTAAATACTATATACCTCATGATAATTTTACTATATACCCCATGATATCACCGACTGTATCTTCAATTAGGTCCGAAATAGTCCACATACTGTTATGTTAATGCTTGAATCATATAATTTTGTAAGACAACTTTGACTGTATTTTAATTAGTGCCGAATATTTTACATACCCTCATGTCAATGCCTGATTCATACAATTAATATATTTTTGCTAGAACAATCTACTTTAACCCTTCCTTGAACAGTGTACAGTCACAATTTTAAAAAATCAATTTCATAACGTTGAATCTCAACTTTTAAACTTGTATATGTGATTGTGTGTAGGTCTAGCGGAGTGCAATGTATTTATATACTTTTTATATTTCACAATACACTTGGGGGATAGGCTCCTGCAAAATCTCGTTGTAACAAGTGTGCAATGACAATAAAGTATTCATTCATTCATTCATACTTGGAATCCTTAATATGTAAAATATATATTGGTGTACCTGCATGAATCAATGTTTATTTATGCAAGGGACAACAATATATTGTTGTCCAGAATAAAGAATATATTTGTTTTTTTTAATACCGTATTTTCTGCCCTATAAGGCGCTTTGGAGTATAAGGCGCACCTTCAATGAATGGCCTATTTTAAAACTGTTTTCATATATGTAGGGTGCGCCGCATTGTAAGGCACGTAGAATAGAAACTACAATAGTGGCTGCGGTTGCTTTATGCATCCGGTAGATGTTGCAATGCTTAAGGAAATACAATACAATGCAATACAGCTTTATTTACATAGAGCTTTCACAACTGCTGCATCTCCAACAAAGCGCTTTTTAGAACATTTAAAATACTACAGACAATAAATCAGAATATTGATGCACATATAACGCGCATCAGATTATAAGGCGCATTGTCAGCCTTTGAGAAAATGTAATGCTTTTAGGTGCGCCTTATAGTGCGGAAAATACGGTAAATAAAGTACGTAGATCATTGGGCCTTGGCCATTTTATCAGTACCTTGCATGCGAAAAAAGTGCGGGCACCCCTGGTGTAAATCAGTTGACTACTTTGAAATTATGCATACTAGTGAAGGAAAACAAAAAGTATTTATTTTTGTATTCATGGATGTTTCATAGAATTACTGCTACTCTGCAGCAGGGGTGTCAAACTGACTTTTGTCACTTTGGAGTTACGTCTTCCCTTGGAGGGCCGTCACGATAGTGAACCCAAATAAATGTTTAATTGTCTCATCGTTTTATTACTTGTATACAACAAATCGAATTGATAGATTGCCAGTTTTTAAATCAGTCAATTCAACTGCAATAGTTTGTTCAATTATTGTTCAAGTGAGTGTAAACAGGGAAACAAAATTATTGCAAAATATCTGTTATTTATTACACATGAAATTTGACATTTAGGTACAGGTTTTAGCAAGGATCATGCAAGTCGACATGCATGATTTGCTTCCGCGGGCCACATAAAATGATGTGGCGGGCCGGATCTGGCCCCCGGGCCTCGAGTTTGACACCTGTGCTCTTTTAGTGTAGCGTTTTTGGTTCATTTTAAACTGCACACTAAGAGCAAAAAATGTTAAGGCCTTCAATTTAAGTCGCTCCATCTTGTACAAACATGTCAGAAATGCTGGTACAGTGAAATTCGTCTACATTGAAACTTACATGGGCTAAAATACCCCCTAGTGTGAACAAATCTTCATGCATTAACACCATTCCCACTCTCCTGCCCCCCATACAACGAACCCCCCCCCCCTCTTGCGTTATACTAAATGTTTTTCTCTGCTCTTGCCTCGCGACAAGATTCACTACAACGAAGTCTAATCCAACAGCGACCTCTACTGCTTTGTTTGGAAACAGCAACAGCAACCACCACACTGGTTTACACATGCGCAGTAGTCCAGGAAGTATTTGTTGTTGTTGGTTTCAGACGCAGCAAGAACATTACATTGCTAAAATGGCTCCAAAACGGACCTTTGGATGTCAATCAGCTAAGACAAGAGCTCTGACGCTGGAAGAGAGGGTCAAAGTGATCCAAATGAAAGACGGAGGAAGCAAAACAAAAGACATTATACAAGAATTTGATGGAAGTGAAAGTGAATGCTGATCGTTAATTTCGCAATTTCGTTCCCTTTTTTTCGTTCTACACTGACTATATGAAGTGTCAAATAAGTGTGTGCTCATACTTATGCACTATTGGAATAAAAATAAAGAGTACACATACGTTTGTGCGTGTGTGTGTGTGTTTACATCTGTTTACCTCACATTAAATTTGCTACAGTGAAAAACCCCCTGTTGTGAATTTTTTTTGCTGCAAACATGATTTCGTTGTTGAGGAGTTTCACTGTGCAAGCTGCAAAGTTTCTTTTAAAATTGATTGTACTGCCATTTTTATGTGAAGTTGCATACACCTTAAATAATTCAAGGTGTAAGCTAATGATGGGTATATAAGCGCAGGTGCAATATGGCGCGATATACACAGGATCCGATCAGTCGACTAATTGCAACTACTGTCTGTGATTAGTCGACGAGCAAAATAATCTTTTGTGGCACTCCTCCTGCACAAACTCATGGCATGTCTGTTTTTTGGGGTTTTTTTTGCACTGCCTCCTCAAAGTAGCTTCTCAGGGCCTGGCAGGGATTCCTTATCTGCTCATGAAGGAATTGCTTTCAACTTTGACTTGTCTTCAGATGCTCCTTTGTAAAACAGCTGCTTCTCGTTTAATTGCTGCGATTCATTCAAGAATGGCCTGTATCTCCCAGCTGCATTGTTTTAGCCCAACTACAACAGCGGGAGGCCGAGGTCTGGAATGTTGGCTGCACTTATGAAACACAAGTTTACAAATCTCAAAATCTAGACGACATCATGCTACAGTAGCAAATGTTGAAACATATTAGTTGGCAAAGGAACAAGACTTTGTGTCTGGGAGAATAGAGGAGTACACATCTGCTTGAGGTTTGTTCTATTCCGGACCATCTGCACTAAGAGGCCCTTCATAATGTGAACACAAGACAAAGCAAATGCCTTCTGTGTCAACACAACCTCGATCCCCCCTGCAATCGGAAAACAAATAAACACGGGCTTACTCTGGGCAGCCCAGGCCAATCCACTCAGGAATTTCAAATACTACTGAATTTATTTTCCAGGAGGCCTTTGGAGTAAGCTATGCAATCAGAGAGGTCAGTTCTACTGAAAAAGTAAAACAACACACAAAAAACCCCAAATATTAGGTCATGAATGTTTTCAGGGAAACTGGTCATATTTGAAATGTCTTACCTTTCCTATTTTCACTGGCTGCCCGCCTTTTACTGAAACGTGGACACGCAGACACAAATATCTTTTCGCTCCATTTCATTTTGGACTGATGGGGTTTGGGCCCCTGCCATGGGGCCAGCAGACACACTTGTTTATTTTTCCCATACCCACTTTAAATCCGAGGTTTTCAGCCTTTCTGAAGAGCTCTGTTTGTTCCTGGCCAGGAGGACACAAAGGTAGGGAAACAGGAACACGTCATCATTGACATCAGAACAAAAACAAACGAGGCGATCCAAGCCCCACACGTCTTTCTCATGTGGCTTTAGGGAGCCTGCCAGCCAAATTTAACAGGGATTTATGAAAGGGAAAAAAAGCCCCTATTTAGCATAATGAATATTTAATCTAGCGTAGAACCAGTAAAGCAATTCTGCAGAAATAATTGAGAGCAGACTCTTTCAAAGCTTGGAGAAAAAAAAAAGCAAAGGGAAAAAAAAAACGCCCACTAAACCGTTGACCCAAAGGAGCCCCCCGCAAAAAAACCCTCAGACAATTAATTATATTTAAACTGCTAGCATACGCTTTGTTAAATGAGGTTAGCCACCTGCGCTACATTCAATTGGTGCTAAATCTGCTGATTAATTTACGTTTAGAGAACACCCATTCATACCACACCTGCGCTCATTAAGCGGCGTCATCCCACCTCTCATCCTCTCCATTTGACACCCTCAATGTTGACTCTGCAGGTCCTGAAGAACTCTAAAAAGTGACAGAGAAAAAATAAACAAGAATCAGTTTATTCGTCATCCATCCAACTTGCACAAAAAAAGAGGGAAAAAGGAGCAACCTCAGCAGGTTAGAGTCTTCACTTTTGCAAAATAAAACAGGTTATCTTTTGGGTGAATCCTTGCTAGCCTTAATAAATCAGCTTACGGCGCACCCTAATGGCTCCATTCGCTTCACAAATCTCTGCAATGCAATAACATGCGCCAACGCGCGCCGATTAATTTAATAAGTCTTTAATATTCTTCATGAAAAAGAACCAACGACCAGAGAGGCCAGAGCATATGGGGTGGTGAGGGAGGGAAGGGTGCTATCTGTGGAAAAGGATATTGCAGCAGCAACAGATTGAATATTACATAATGATGTCATTTATATTCCATTCAAAGTGCTGGTCTCCCAGACCTCGCCTCATGCAGGACTGGGGATTTGTCTGGCAAAGATGACAGGGGAGAAGAAGTTCTCGTGCAGTCAGTGGGTCTTAAAAAGGACGAGTTCATCATGCACATATAAATGATCATCGCGTTACATTTAAGAATTTAATTAAACGATCACTTATGCCAAAAGTGTTGTCATGGTTATGTCATATTTTCATATTGTCCTTGCAATTTGTTTCATCCATTCTGAATAAAACTGGACGGATATAATTAATGGAGTGTACAATTAGAGGAGCCCTTGTGGCTTGTTGTCACAGTGCAATTATCTTCTCGGCCAGAGGGCGCAACGAAAAAGCGGAATGCGTGCGTTTGTTTACAGCCGGCATTTTTCAATGCAGCGGCACATAATGAACACTCTGGTGTCCGGTGTCTCATTATTATGCAATAATCGGACAGAAACAGCTTGTGAGCAGACGAGTTTGTATTGTTCGATTAAGAATTTTTTTTTTTTAAAGCAGACGTGTTTGGTGAGAACTACGTAATATTGGACTGTTATTTTTGCATCGTGTATCAGCCCCTAATCATGGCACCAAAGAAAGCAAGTGGAAGTGGTGAACCTGGTGAAGAAAAGAGGAAAATAGGGCGCAAAACTATAGAATTTAAGAAAGATTTAATCCCAAAATATGAGTCAGGTGTGCGTGTGTCTGTGTTGGCGAAGGAGTTCGGGATGCCGAAATGCCCCGCCTACTGCCTGCTGACAGCTGGGAGAGGCGCACGCCCCACGACAGATAGAGAGAGAGATGTTCCTTCAATTTTTATGTTACTATGTTAATGTTAAAATTGGTCATCTCCCATTACATTTGTACAGTTTATGGTGTGAAATTGTAAAAAAAAGTGGTTTTAAAAAGTTGTTTTCTTGACTTGGAACGGATTAAAACATCTTATATTGATTTCAATGGGAAACATGGTTCAGTTTCCGAACAGTATTCTGGAACGGATTAAGTATGAAAACCGAGGTTTGACTGTATTTGGAAGCAAGTGTCTTCCAGATAAAAATGCTAGCAATAAGACCTGTGGACTGGACTCGTTAGAGCACAATTCAGACATATTTTCATACCTCGGTCATTGTTCTGTTTGAAACTACCGGTAACTTTAAACTTAGTACAACTCTTTCAAAAAAAAATCAATAACAGAAATAATTGTGTCCTTTTTTTTATTAGTTGTAAAATACAGCATGACATCTTAGTCCACATAATGAGCCACGTTATGTCGGGGCAACATGTCACATGTCCACATTCTTTGATTGCTGAAAGCTCTGCACTGACACAAAATATGAACGTGATACAAAATATACCTGAGACGTTGGTCTTTCATCGTGTCGCCACCTTGATTTTGATTTGCATTGCATTGTATTGCATCTCATGCAATGGTGTGAAAATGGGGTCGCAGTACGCTGTGGAGTTCTCAGACAAAACAGCTTCTGCCGACACAACAATGAGAATTTGCTGCGTTGTCAGCCTGTGCTGTACACGTTGTCTTGTTGGGAGGTTTTTGAAGGGCGCGAGAAGCAGGCCACAGCGCCCCCATGTGGCAGCAGGCGCTATTGCAGGCAGTTGTATTGGGTGAGTGGCGCCTTGTGAATGCCATTTCAAGATCCATCCATCCATTTTCCGAACCGCGTCATCCTCACTAGGGTCGCGGGGGGTGCTGGAGCCTATCCCAGCTGTCTTCGGGCAGTAGGCGGGGGACACCCTGAATTGGTTGCCAGCCAATCGCAGGGCACACAGAGACGAACAACCATCCACGCTCACACTCACACTCACACCTAGGGACAATTTAGAGTGCCCAACGAGCCTGCCATGCATGTTTTTGGAATGTGGGAGGAAACCGGAGCACCCGGAGAAAACCCACGCAAGCCCGGGGAGAACATGCAAACTCCACACAGGGAGGCCGGAGCTGGGATCGAACCCGGTACCTCTGCACTGTGAAGCCGACGTGCTAACCACTGGACTACCGGGCCGCCCCATTTCAAGATGCAATTGTCAAATAAAATATAAACCGTGAAAAAGCAGGGCCCAGGGGGTCGGTGATTTTATGCTAAATATTGAAGTCATGATGTAGTTATTGCAAGGAAATTATTTGAAAACAAATATGCCACACACGCTTTTTATTGTGGTCCACAGCAGGGGTGTCAAACTCATTTCACATTGTGGGCCACATACGGACTCGGTAGATGTCAAGTGGGCGAACCATTAATATTATACCATACTGTGCTATGAATCACCAACATCTCTTCTCTTTCCTTTGTTTTGGTCTCAAGAAGCATTGATTGGCGCGTTCATATCATTTGCTGCGTTGGGTCTATCTCGGTGACAGACTGACTGCTGTTTTCTTCCCCGATCAAAACAAGGTGGTCTTCTAATGTGATCAAAATAGCGTGCCCCCTAGCGGATAATCCACAAATTGCATTTTATTTAAAACATTCATTCTTTAATGCAATTTTTTTCACTTTTAAATTATCACGCGGGCCGGATCGAACCTCCTTGGTCTACAGCATTTAAACTTGCACTTTTTATCACTTCAAAATGTGAACAGTACAAAATAATGCGAGTTAAATTGCGTGTCACATTCAAATGTAAAAAACGTTCATCTTTTGATATCAACTACAAACATAAAGCGATTGCCTTCAGTGTTCCATTATTTTTGGAGGAAAGTGCATGGTTTGGTCTTGTGTTCAGCTTCTCTCAAAGGATCACGGGAGGTGACTGCCCATCAATAAAGATTTGTTTGCCTATCAGGTGACGGGTGTTTGTAGAGGAAGTTTAAACGTTAAAAGGTCAGTGTGAACCTGTTAAAAGCACTCAACAAAGAATGACATTACAGTTGTTATTAATGTGTGTATTTAAGCTATGTACACTCATGCTTTGTGTGTATGAAGGGAGTGTGAAAGGCTTTTAGTAAGATCAACATGCAAAGCAAGCAAACAAGCTCAACAGTGGCTCTCAAGATGGTATAGCTCTACTTGCTTTCGGCTAGGAAAGAAACAGCACAAGCTTTGTCTCAATCTGCTTTCACGAGCGCAGACGAACGTGGATCACCGGACAGCATCAGTCCACTTGAACAATTTGTGATATGCAAAACAAGAGCTGCATCAAATAATCTGCCTTTACAAAGATTATGCACAATTTTAGTTGGCACTGGCAGCACGATGGAGGGAATTGCATTTCCGTACAGGGTGTCCATTAAGTCTGGATACATGGTTTAAAAAAAAGAAGGAAAAAAACAAACTTATTAAAACAAAATGATTGTATTCCAATTATAAGTATGATAAATAATATTTCAGACATGATTTCAGGTCTGCATTGCCATCGATTTCAGCACATTGACTGGTGATGCATTCTCTCATGGCATATTTGGATCTGTAATCGTCACAGAGTACACGTTCTCTTTTAGCGTACCCCAGAAAATGAAGTCATGGGGAGAAAAATCTGGTGGACATGAACTCTGCTATGAGTTCCAGACTCCGTGGACACCCTGTCCATTCTATGAAGAGGCGGTATGAATATTTACAGCCCATGGCAGGGTAAAATTCTTACTGTACAGTTTAGTCCTTGACCGATGCAAACTGTACACTAGAGTGGAGCCTCCAAAGTAGAACACCAACCACTTAGCGCACTCCTCGACCATCAATTTCTTTGAATTTAGGTGTCATTATTCTCATGGAATATAGAAATGAACTTTTCTTTTAAAACATATTTAAGAGCCACACAAGTGTAAAAAGAAGTTAACCATTACATTAAAAATACAAAACAACTTTCTTCCACATTGAGTGGATTTCACCTCTTTGTTCTCTCCAGTCATTTCCTGCTCACCCTTGACAAGTCGGACTCTGCTTGACTCTCCACCTGCTTGAATCGAGTGGCTTAAACAGCCACACCTGTAGGTATTGTCAGACATGCCGGGAAACGTAATGTCTGGTTTACTGGCTATTTTGGTGTGTGGCACCGGTTTCTGATGGGGAACGAAGTGTCCTTCCACCACACGTCCCCATGTGATGCCACAGAGTGTGAAGCACTCGTACTGACTGTGAACATACACAAATACAGTACATACAAAACGACCCACACATACCGCTGTCCAAACAGTGTTTGTTGACTGAAGGGGACAAGAGCAGGAGATTCAAATAAGTGAGGGCTCGTGAGAAACAGGCTACCACACACCTTTAAAGCCAATGGAGAAGTCATTTAGTGGAAATAACTTAACTCAATGCACTTTAAATGGAAAAGAAGGTATAGCTCTGATTACCTGTGAGGGACCTAGATATAATTTTAAAAATGTTATGGATTGTATTAACCTTCACCATATACAAAAGTCATCACAAATGCTGTTCTTAGATTCAAAAATGCGGTAAACAAAACAAAAACAACAACAAAAAATAACATGTTTACGACTCATACCGAATTCGAAAGCAAACACTGGGTGACAGGTTGGCTTGAGGCCTGTTTAAAAAGTCATTAGTGTGTGTTTGAGTTAAAGGAGGCCTCTAATAAAGTGGGGCCGTCATGTGCTATTTGCTCGTGGAGGTTTATTAGTTAAACAGGCAGAAAGGAAGGGTCAATATTTTCACAAGCAGCAGAGGGCTGACATGGCCTGATGAAGCGATTTCCCCACATCCTTATCAATCGCAAGAGTCTACAACGTAGGACGGAAGTGCTGTGGACAACAAACGAACAGCAAAGGTAAGTTTCCTTTTTCCGTCAAAAGAGCAGTTATGATGAGTGGTGCAGTTAATCATCTAAGAGTCCACTGAACTCTGCTTTTACATGCACCTGGCAAAAAAAAAAAAAGCACACACAGTATGTATACTGTATATACATACATATATATATATATATATATATACATACATATACACACACACACACACACTGTGTGTGCTTTTTTTTTGTGCTTATGTATGTATATATATATATATATACATACATACATATACACACACACACACTGTGTGTGCTTTTTATATATATATATATATATATATATATATATATATATATATAAAACGCGTGTGCTTTTTTTTTTGCACACCCTTGTGAGAATAAAGCGGATCGGAAGATGGATGTGTATGTGTGTGTGTATATATATGTACACACACACACACACACACACTTAGGGATATTGGGTTTTCAAGTGAAAATTATGGAAAGTAAAATAAAAAAGTTCACACTACAGTGATATCATATCATGAAAGTAGGACATTTAAATCAAAGGATGCACTGATTTCCTCATCTCAAACAATTCACTGAAACAAAAGTTACCAAGCCATGGGGGATGCACCACAACAAAAAGGCCCTCAGGTCATTGAGGTTCTGGGGAGCAGTGTCAAGTCTCGACATGGCAACTCAGCTATTCCCACAGGTTTTCAATAAGAATCAGGTCTGGAAAAAGTGTAGGCCTTTCTATTTTGAAGTACACCAGTCTCCAACAGCCGTTCCTTGATAATGCGACCTCAATGAGCTGGGCATTGTCGTCCATAAAGATAAAATTGTTGTTCATGTAGGGGCACAATCACTGGAGTTTGTCATGTTACCCTCGGGCCGGCGTGATAGATCACACAAAACCCGGACAAGCAGATTCAGAGACAGTTTTTTTTCCTAGAGCCATTACTGCAATAATCACAGAATATAAACAAAGCTACTGCATTTTAAATTGAAACCTAAACTCACTACCTCACTCGTGCAATCATGAGCTATATGTGAGCCGTTTCATTCCATGTGCAATGAGTCCTGTGTGCGACATAAGCTTCAGTCCACACTACCACTATTGCTGCTGTTGTTGTGTGTTGTGCTTTGTATTTATCAAACAGTTATTTTATTATTATTTTTTTTTTACAAAATGCACTAAGGAGTGGCACCCAAATTTCATTGTAAGCTTATACAATGACAATAAAGGCGATTCTGATTTATGTTCTTCAGGTAATATGGGCCTGTCACTGTACTGTTCACAAAGTGTTCCATACTGACTGGACTCACCTGCCCCCACTGTAACACCGCTGCCACGTAAAGCTCATCTGATGAGAATAACGGTTGATGCATAGTGCTCTCCTTGACATCCAACATCGTTGCGGGGGCCATCATTTCTGCTCCACATGAATGGACTTTCATTAGAGAACATCACTGAGGCCCACTGGTCCCTCGTCCAGCGTAAATGCTCAGTGGCCCATGCGAGACGATGACACCGGTACGAGGTGGGGTGGTCAGGTACCCTTGGCAGGTCATCTAGCGCGCAGACTACGCTGATGTCAACGGTTTCGAATGGTCTCACGTGACACTTCCCTCACACGTGCCTGGAGTCGAATGGAATTCATCATCCAGTTTCTCAAGGAATTGTTAAAGACTTAAAAGGATGCTCCACTAACGTGGTTTAATAAATCACAAACAGGCCACAATTTATTCAGAATGAATAAATTTAATGCCACCAAAAAGAGCAGTGTGCCTTATAATGTATTTTCCTGAACAGAAGTGGGGGGGAAAAAAAGCATCATTCCACTGATTTACAGAATGTCAAGTTCAACAAAATACACTTCACTATATACACAGTTGATGCTGGTCACACAATATTTTACAAGTCTTGACGTTTAAAAACAAGAAAAACTCATTTTAACTACTGTAATTTAACTAATATAAATTTGTGTGGCAGTGAAAGTCTTTAAAAGATCATATATTTGATAAAAAATATACCACAAAAACTAAGTTCTAAATCCAGCACATTGTGATGATATCTGAATGTCATTTTTTTTTTGTTGTGCACTGTAATTACACTCAAAAATGTCACAAAACTGTAAAAAAAAAAAAAAAAAAAAAAAAAAAAAAAATTTCTTCATGTTCCAATAGGCCAACAGGTACTATGTCATGTTGCTACTCAGATAAAAACAAAAAATCACTGCGGCTTCCTTCGTCTACAGGGGCAAAAAAAAAAAAGAAAAGATAATCAGAAATTAAGTAAATACACAATAACGTAAGATGACAATAAAAAATAATAGACCCATTTCCTTTGTACGTCATCAAAAGCTTGGCGCTCAGGCTCAAAAACGACAGAAGACGTGTGCGTGCCTGCGAAGATTTTTTTGTTTGTTTTTTTAGGATGGAGTTGTTTCAGTTTTTGAATTATTTCGTACAACGTCAACATGCTTTTCTGTCGTGTGTGCGAATCGGAGTAGAAAGTGGTTTAAAAAACACTGGATCAGCCTGTGGCTACCAACTGCGAAATGCACAGACTGGATCGAAGACATAATCAGGATTGCTCGCATTCCCTTTTATTTAATATAGCAAGCAACAAAAAAATCTAGCTGGCTATGTTACGACCCTGCCACGCAAGTAGAGTTAGCTGTGAGAATGTAGTTCTCTTTTCGGTTGACGATGGCTCAAGCAGGGCACGCAGTATTTTTTTTTTCTAGTGCAGACATTAGGTTTCTCCACTAAATAAAAATGAATACCTGGCCATTGGACATCGGGCCACTTTGTAACACCTTCCTCCCACTCTGCAATCCCATAAGGATCAGTAAGTTGCTTTCCATCTGGTAAAATTCGTTAGTCATCTTGTGTACATATATTTCTGCGGCAACAATGCGCACGCATGCCGATTACGTCATCTTTTCTTACAAACTGAAAATGGGTCTATAGTTATAGTGGTAACAAAGACAGAAAATGCTATACACACTTTTGATGCCCAAGGGCAGAGCTTGTGCTTGCAACGGGAGCCTGTGAAGTACAAAATCAATCATTGCGCGTAAACCACCATCCATGGCCCTGTGCAAAACTTCAATAAAACCAATATTTGTTATAAAATATGTTTTATGTTTTTTGTTTTATGTTGAGAGGGAAGAAATTTCATCTGTGCTGTATGTTACACATATGTACAGCACATTTGACAATAAAGTTGTATTCAATTCAAAAAAAATATTTAAAAAAAAGATGTGATGGTCAAACCTCACTAATGTGAATTAAAAAAATAAAATATAATATATATATAAGAATGTATTTCAATCTGATGCTTGAAACATGTTAAGTACTGTTACTTTTGTGAATGTAATTTCATTGCGTTCATAAATTATCGATGTGCAGCATTTTGCAAGGGTAATACAATATAATGAGGAATTCAACATTTGGTTTACTGTGCCCTCTGCTGTTTCATTTAATGATTGCATTGAGTAGCGCAGTGAGAAGTCATGTGATCAGGGGGTCCTCATTCAGTTTAATAGACAACTGCTGCCTGTGTCCAAGCACAATTTACCAGAAGATGTATCACTTTCTTCAAGGTTCTCCTAAATTTGGGCTCAGCAGGCCAAACAGTTTGTGACCATGTGTATTTGGTGTTATCCTGTATTTCATAATTTATATTCATAGCGACTCTGGTTTATGGCTAGCTAAATAAGAGGAAGTCATTGAACAGTTGTTGACTTCCTTGTCAAAACATTTGAGGAGCAGTTATAGCTTCTAAGCCATATTTCAGCAGGTGATTGGTACTCTGTACTAAACCACATCCGGGATTTTAGATCGCCACACAGTTCTTTAACTTCATCCATATTTTTTTCCCCAGTAGTGCATGAACATAATATGATAGCTGACTATGAGAGGTGTTCCGATCAGGGTTTTATGCTGAATTGCAATACCAATCATCAACGAGATCAGCCGATACAGATCACATGGATTAGCTGCACATTTAAAAAAAAAAAAAATGTAGAGCTGCTCACTTACAATTTGAATAATCCATTCATTTTTTTAATTAATTGATGAATGTTATTTTTTTTAAATCCAAATTTCCCTTACAGTATTATAGAAAGGTTACGGGGTTGCTACATTGCACACGCTGTGCTTTCGTTGACTGCAGGCTAATGTGATTGGCAATGAAAGGCATTGATGGGCAAAGGTCGATCATGAACTTTTTTTCTTAAAAATTGGATTAAATTAAAAAAAGGATTCTCTAAACAGCGTTCTGAAAAAAGAAAATTGACCATACCCAGTTTTCTTGGTCCTCCACGTTATCTGGTGTTTCTGCAGAGCCTGATCTCCTCTTGCGACTGCAACAAGACAACATTTGGGTCAAATCAAGTTTTAACAGCTGAAATTGTTGGCATGGGTATTGTACTACACCAAGGTAAATTATGTGAACAAAGCGTTTTATTTATTTATTTTTAATGCTACACAACATTTAACTATTGCCTGAGACTGGGTATAACTGTTAGCTTTCTGCGCAGCTACAATTGCTGCTCGATAGCAAAATTTTAAACGGGATAAATAATGCACAAGAATTTCCGGACTATTAAGTGTACCTGGATATAAGCCTGCAACTACTAAATTTCAAAAAGAAAACGAAGTGGACATGGGCATATTCCGCACTCTATCTTGGACCTGCGATTTTTCAGACATATTTCTATTACGATTAAATTCACGACTTTTTTCAAATCAATTCACGATGTACAGTGACATTTCAGATATGACAGGAATTGACATAATACCATGAAAACTTTAACAGCTGTTATTCTTGTTCAACACCACCGGAGCCGCTCCCAAACCCATCGCGTGAGAGGGCTTACTCTCCTACATCAGGCGACACCTTTCTTACTCGAGGGCTATGTCTTGGGGATATTGACCCGAGCTATACTCCAAGGCAAAAAAGTGGCAATAGTCATGAAAAAAATGCTAGTAAGCAGTGTTATTATTATCACTATAACTTTTTTTTTTTCCATTAAATTTTTTTTGTGTTTTTAGCTTTGATTAGTTTTCAGGGCAACTTGGTTAGTTTTAATATTAGTTTTCTTTTTTTAATTGAGTATTACTTGAGTGCCCGATTTAAAAAAAAAAAAAAAAAACAATATAAAAAAAAAAAATCAAAAATACATCCAAAAATGAAATACAGGTACAGTACTAGGTATAGTGGACAGCATGGGTCACCAACGCGGAGCCCGCGGGCACCAGGTAACCCTCGAGGCTCATATGAGTGGCCTGCGGGCCTGTTCTAAAAATAACTCACCCGTGATGGGACAATGCGATTTTTTAGTAATGTTGCAAAAGTAAGAATTTGAAAATGTAAACACTGGCAGAGATTTTTAGAAATAAAGTGCCACATGTCGATATTGGCCCTTAAAGGTGGCATCAAAGATTTCGAATATATGCGCAAAGATCTTTTCAGAATGTCTTGTTACATGTATGACAGTCACCTTAAAGTTACTTAAAATATTGCGTAACGTTTGTTGACGGCATGGTGCATCGCAGTTAAGATGCGTTACAGAACAGACTGCGTTTTACTTTGGAGGTTCAACTGAAAGACAAGGGTACCTTGGTGCACTTGGGCACTCCTGCCTTAGCGTCTCAACATCTGTGAATTCGACAGCCTGGCCACCACTTCTGGTTCTAAAAACATTGCCCTGTGGGGGTAAGACACAGAATGGCAGGATGAAATGACAGCAAAGAAGAAAATTCAAAACAAATTGAGTCCTTTTTAATACCTGCAATAACCAATCTCTGGAATCAAATCAAATAGGTCAAATCAGTGAGTGATCCATCATCTTTTTACCTTGATCAACTTTGTCGCAATCTCCCCGTCAGAGGCAAGCTCCTGATGCCTAAGCACATACTTGTGGCATTTAGACAGAGCTTTCTCACTCGGGGTAGACACTTGGATTGCATTGGGTATGATTGGCTGCATGACAGTGCCAAGGTCGACATGGGTAGATGGCTTGTGGTCTACCCATTTCTCCCCACCTGCAGAGTGTGAACGTCTGTGCACTGGATTAATTTCCCGAGCCGGCTGATGATCCCCAGTGTGAAAGAGAAAAACCAGGAAATTATTCAGACTTGTGAAAATTCAACTTGGATTTTTTTTTAATCATCAACAAAGTGGGTTGTTCAGGTGCAGCGAGAGTAAATGTATAACTGGAAGTCATGGCTGAGAGGGTTGTTTCTTTTGTATGGTGCATTGAGCACCATACAAATTAACTGGTATGAAAATGTTCACTTCCGTAACAAGAACCTAACCTGGAATGAGATTAAGTGAAGAGGAGGGGGGGGGAAAGGAACATATATGGTGACCGTTCCAGCAATACACTTATTCAACACTGCATCTGAAAACAGCCACTGCGAGAAAAGCATCCCAGTAATTTGTGAGTTGTCATGCAAAGACAAAGTAAAGTGAAACTGCATGCAAATTTAAAAAGGAAGTGTTGGATCACAATGAGTACAAATTAAATTGAATTTGTATAGTATTGCACATTTAAACATGAATAATGTCAAGCGATTTCAAAAGTCCAAACGGCCCGCTGAGGAAAGAAGTCTACAAGCAAGATAGAGTATAACGTAACTACTCATAAAAGGCACTACCTGGGAAAGTATATATTATTGACATCCAGACTACACTTGAACCACATAGCGTCTCTGCATGTCACACTGATACAAAGCCACTTAAAGATGCAATTCGAGACTTGCGGATGCTTATACGCATGATGGCTGCCAATGCAAAAATAAGAAATCATGTCACAAACACATGTAGGTGACTAGCACACACACTAACCCTGATGCCTGCCTCTAGGTCAAGTCCATGGACCAGACGCGTCGCAGGGGCCTCGGTTTCTGAGATGAAGCGTTGGCCTTTCCTGCGATTCGCTCTGCTGGCGTCATGGCACATGGCGGGAGTCCGGCTCCTGCACTGAGGCGTCCCCGCTTCTCTATACTGGGAGGCTGAGTCTACAGGGCGCCTTCGCTCCCACTCAAAGATGGAGGTTGCTACTGAAGGATAAGATGAAGGGGAGGTGGGGGAATTGTCCTGAACTGCCCTACTCTGAGCTTGACTTTGATGGGAAGGAGTTTGTCGGAAATCCTGAAAAGTAACGAGGGAACGAGCCCACAGCATTGTGTGCATTAAGAGAAGTGAGAAATAAGCAATGTCACATACAGTATAAAAGCTGCAGCCATTAGAAGTCTGCAAAATGGATCAATTACACACCCCAAAAGGGTCTGGATGGTCTGATTCGCACGCGCGCGCACACGAAAGAACTGAATGTTTAGCGAATATCAAACACTTGGCAAACTTATTTGATAAAGCAGTGCACGTGTTAGTGGCATTAGTAATGTCTCACCAACTGAACAGTGCCTGTTTGCTCAACTTGGCTTGGATTTCATGACATCTTGCCTTGCTGAACTTTATCTTTTCTTGAGTCAAGAAGTCAAGTAATCCTTTTTATGGTTCGTGATGGAACACAAGCATATCACTCTCGATGAGGACCGCTTTTTGAAAAATCTTACTTTTTTTTTTAACCGACATCAATATTGACAAACTCCCTATACAGGCTAAGGACATGGGCTCATCCATAGAGTATTTGAAACAATGTGTCCCCAGGCTGCTGCGACGGAGTCACATGACTGAATCCTGCAGACTGATTGGCAGAATGAAGACATATCGCTTCCCGTTCCTTTGCATGCCTCATTCATCAAATGAGGATTTCATCATTTCCGCCTGATTTGCAGCCAGTCAGTGGACCCTTTCATTTTTGTCCAGGTGTATTTTGGAGACAGTATTATTCATCAATAACGCAAAATTTAAAATATTCGAGGACGATATCTATTGCCCATCTCTTATACAAAATGTTATTTTGGTTGATTTTAATGAACTGTTGTTACTTACTGGTAGCGGTGATGGCGAAGCAGACCTCTTCTGTCCATAATGGCGGTCTCGGTCCCTTGAGGGCCTTTCTGGTTTCTCTGGTCTGTCTGTGTGCTGCTGCTGCTGCTGCTGCTCTCGGAAACGATCGCTTTGAGCTGCTTCAGCTTCTCATCTTTGACCCATAACTTGTTTTGCATCTCCAGCTGTTTAGCATTCACCCGTCTTTCCTGGACAAACAAAGTGTGAAACCACTCAAAGGACGGTAGCATAAGGTAAATGCAATCATTGTGTTGCATCTTGTCAATAGATGAGTGAAAAAAAATCCACCATGAACCATTATTCATATTCTATCCACAAGAAACAAAGGATTATTTTTCAAATATCAGAGCTTTTACTGATAATTCCACTCACACACTCCTTCTCCCACTTGAGTTTGGTGTCTGTGACCATGCCCTGCATGCGCTGCTCCATTCGCCTCCTTTCCACCAGTTCCTGCTGGAGCTTTTGAGCACGAGCCTCCAGCTCCTGCTCGAGTGAACGTTTGTCGTTCTCATACAGGTTGGTTGTCTTTTGCAGAATATCAATCTGGATAGCATAAACATTAGAACAAATGAGCCAACACTGAAAGAAATTTACAACAGTTCTTTTAGCCATGACTTGACTGATGCAAGTCCAAGGATGTTTATGCCTTTCTGTAACTCTTCCTGTCCTTCAGCATCTCTGCTGCAATCTGCTGATGACACTGTGTGAGACTCGGCTCAACGGCAACTTCTCTCTGAGAATATCCTGTTTAAAGCCTTGCAACGGCAAAGTACTGATGATCCATTGTTGGGTGCCATCTTTGTTGTATGTCGTCAAAATGGTCGATTCAGGAATCAAACACCTGTTGTGAGTTTTATTCATCAGCTCTTTGTAAGAGAACAATTTGTGCAGAAACTCCTGAAACACTGACAGTTGCATATTTTCAAGTTTAGAGAAGGTCAAATTAAGTTAACCTGTCAACTTGATATTGAATTCAAGGTTCATCCTGAAATTGCACCCGACGGGCCCTATATCGAACTTTTTGTGAGTACTGTAAGTGCATGTCTTTTCTGAAATCAGTAAAGACAAATGGCCAATGTAGAACATGTTTGGTGCCTTGTGTAAAAAAACATTTTTATGATGACAGGGTGGCAGTTAAAAGGTCACAAAATCTGAGGAAAATATGGACGGGCAAAACGGAGATAATGGAGTCAATATTGTACGAAGAAAGTCAGCGACCTGCAGCCCACAGGACAAAACTAGCCCGCCGCCAATTATACTGGCCCACTAGATAATGATGAAGGGGGAAAAAAAAAAAAAAAGGATAATTAGGGATATCACAATATCCAGTGTTAAAAGTGCTTTGATATTGTTGTGGTCATCTTTCAGATCAAAAAAAAAAAAAGGAGAAAAAAAAAAGAAAAAAGCCGTTCTGTTAAAATTTAATTTTGTCAGCATGCCGCTTGCAAGCACCGCGGTGTTTTGGATTACTTGGCCAATTGGGTGCCTGTATGCACTCTACAATTAACCGATTGGCTGCCTCACCCAAATAAGAAATACACCACAAGAAATACCCTGATGATTGGCTGACTGGTCCACAAGTTTGGTCAGGATTTAAAATAAAAGAGAGCTGTGTCCGCTAACTGGTCTGTGTAAGGGGCATACATTAATCTCCCAATTTACAAAAAAATAAATAAATAGGGAGACCAACTAATCCTGACATCCCTGAGCTATTAGTAAAAAACCATTTTTGAAGGAAAAGCAGGGTTTGCCTGATGAAAATGTAATTTCAGCCCAGAGTACAATTATTAGGAAAAAAATGTAGCTACCGACCGCTGCTGTACCTTATATTCCAGGGTCTTGGATTTTTTTTCTAGCCGTTCCATATCTGTCTTTTGGTTGACGATAACTTTGTCCCTCTCACACAGTTTGCTTTGCTGGTCTTGGATTAAGTTCTCCTTCACGCCAAACTGACCGTCAAACTGCTGAACCATGGAATTCAGCATGTTGGCTGCACAAGAAACCATAATGTGAGCTGTTAAGGAACTATGCATGAAATGAATTTAAATGCTGCTTTGTAGGGGAAAAAAATATAATAATACTGACAGAATAATTGAATATCAAACATAATAATTCAGAAATGTTATTCAGTTCCCTCCATTATCATTCAATGCTGGTTAAATATTGTACCAGTTTTGTTGAACTGCTCTGCCATCAGCTGGCGGATACGATGCCTTCTCTCCAGAGCCTCAATCAGGCGTGGTAGCGTCTGATCGTCTCCCGGGTCCACCAACTCACATGGCGGCAGAGGTGGAACGCTTTCAATGAGTTGATTGAGCAGAGCTGGATCATCTACTGCAGAAAACGTGAAAATGTCAAATCGGGACATTGGTCAGGAGGTATTTGCAACGTCTCATACACATGGCACAACAAGACAGTGATACTGTAGTTAGGTAGACTCACTTATAATTTAGCAATAGGACTTGACGATTTGGGAAAATAATCCAACTGATTATTTTTTTCAACATTGCGATCTTGATTTAATAAGCAATTACTTTTTTCAAGGTCCTCTTACCGAGGACCTTGAAACCCTGTACTTTTTATTCAACAAAAGCAATAAATTAACCAAACTATATCAGATTTATTACAAATAAATGTGTTGTTAGTCATAGGTTAGGCTTACCTTGTAACACAGTAAAATGAAACAATTAATATGAAAGACAGTTTCCTTTCGAGTTGTTAAATATACATATCGTACATATAAAACGGCTACTGACCGAAATTGAAGCAGTTTACTTCACCCACCCAAGCCGTCTCCCCCCAACCACACATACAAGCACACACACACAAGCAGACTTTGCGATTTGAAAATTGGACACCACTGGCATTCCACAAGTCAGCCCTGCTTCCCAGCATTACCGGGAGCTCCTCGATCAGCCAGACGGTGTGACAGCTCATCTCTGAATGCCTGATTTCTTTGCCTACGTCCAGCCGCAAGACCGCAGATTGGCCTGTCAACCGGCCGTGCAACTTCCACCTCTTGTGTCATCTCCGCAAACCGCATTACGAGCTGCGGGACCAAAGACAATGATTACAAAACTTATGACGTAACAAAGTTGAACTGATCTGACAGCGGAACCATTTTTGAGGCAGGTGCAGATCATTTGGGGGACAGGTGGGAAAAGCCAAGTTGAAACAAGGGTAATATTCTCTTTCAAAGACATCAGTGAAAAGTCTCTCCAATCACCATTGAAATTAAGTACAGTCATTCTTTTGAGTTGCTTCAATGGCAATTAGTAAGATAACCGACAACATTTGGAACAGGCATTACCATGGTTTCCTCATAATCATCGGCTTTTGGATTTACACACACGATCATCTTAACTTTGCCCTCTCCATCAAAGTAGTTCTTAAAAAGATGAGTCACTTTGGAGTCCCTGTATGGCACCATCTGGAGAAGGAGGGCAACGCAAAAGTGGAAAAAAAAACTATGAGAGTATGCAGTCTCAGTTACTCTCATAAGCAGCAAAACGACTGGCAAAACACTACACAGAAATAGTAGAGGACACCCACCTTATTTGTTCCACACATTTGGTTCTCTCGCAGAACTTCCATACATGTGCGCAGAGTCATCAACGACTGATTTATATTACCTGGTGATGAGACACCAAGGACATATGAAGATGAATTTGCTTTTACTGTTAAATACTAAGAAAAAACTATAAAAGAAAAAGACTGACCTGCTTCACGCAGACGGCTTCCCTCTGCTCTTGTTCGACTAGTGCGCTCGCTACCTGCTAGGTCAACCAAACACAGCTGGCTCACATTTATCTGGTTTTTGTCCTAAAATGAAAATACAGATTTAACATCAACCGAAACATGATGGCTTGACATGACATATCTGCCTGCTTTCGTGTCACACCATCATTCGGTTGGACTGTAAAAGAGGAGATCTATAATGGTCATCTCTGTGAAGGAAAACTTGTTTTAAAGCTTGAATACCGGTACATAACTCCCCGAGTAACTTTTGAAGCAGCATGTTACCTGCAAAATGTGGTCGCCATCAGCATCAAGAGGTGCCTGAACCAGTTTTAAAGTGAAGACACTGTGGGAACGACTGGATTCCCGGTTCAGTTGAGTGTTGGCAATCCTCCTTTTCTTTTGCCCTACAAGAAGCACTCAGTTACACATTTTGCAAAGCTCCACATATTTACATTTACTGATGTGAACGATCTCATTATAGAAAACAGGGAAGTAAGTTGAAACAATAAAATATATTTTTTTAAATAATACAAAAAGATCTGTGGTGATTTTTTTTACAAGGTTTGTAATAACAAACATGCAATCAGTCTCTCAATGCCTTTTGAAAGTTTAATGGAATAATTTTTTTTTCTGATGTGAAGGGAGGGGGAGGGGGGTTGTTGTTGACAGCTGACCCAAGACTCAAGTAAATCATCAAGGCAAAGGATAGTAGCAAGTTCTTCTCAATGACTGTCAACGTCTTCGTGTGCAATATCTCTCTCCTGGAAAATGGCAATTTAGAGCAAAACTAAAATAAAGAACATCTGTATCTCAAAATGCATAGCCATAACCAACTCCAATGACAATACTTTGTGTGAATGTTGCTCATAACTTTTTTTTTTAACATCATTGTGTAAAGTCTGAAGCCCCAACTATCTTTGAATCATTTTCTCAACTATGTCAGTGATATGAAGTGATGCCAAGACTTCCGGTTAATTTGTTCCGTTATTGAGGTCATGACGCAACTTTAGTTGGAGCTCAGATTGCGAGTGAGATGCGGGATGCTCAACGGATGGTGTGGCGCTTGCTGCCGCCAAACAGTAGCGAGTACTGTATCTGAAGCACACTCCTATTAAGTGGCCATGTATTTACGGTATATAATGTTTGACTAGTCTAATTTACGTACATTGTTTGCATGTACAGAGTGGCACAAGAAGGTGCTCAGTTTTGTCAAATTTAATGTTTTTTTTTTTGGGGGGGGGGGGCGTGCATCCGAGAAATATATTTCACGAAACCCTTTCCTGTAATTATGACTTTGCTACTGCATTAGCATATGTTTGTGATGGAAAAGAGCACCTTCTGACTTCAGATTATATTGCTGCCATATTTCAATGTCCCAAAAAAATTGGAGATGCTCTCATCTTGACCCTGTTTTCAGATCTCAAGTACTTTTAGAAGTAAACAAGAGTGGTTGTAAATTGTTTAACTTTCACGAGTAGTAATTGAGCCGATCGATCTTCACTCACCCTTCCAGAAGACTTCAAATGCCTCCTCTGTAGATTTGACTTCAACTTCTGTGCAGCCCGCAACATACATGTTATGATTCTGATCTTCACGTAGAATCTTGGATTGAGGAGCTCTGAAGGATCCGAAAGAAAACATAATTAAGCACACAAAAACGCAGTGGCACAATGACAAATACAGTATTTGACAATGAAAGGTGGAAACATGCAAATGTGTACACAGACACATTGCGTTACAGCCTCCTGCACACAGTCACAACTCCACTCAACTGTATTTCTAGAGCACTTTCAAACAGCCATCGCTGCACACAAAGTGCTGTACATGGAGCAACTAACATATACAACAGTAAAGCAACAAATCAGTAACAAAGACGGCAGAAAGCACCGAACGGCAAAACCAAGAACACATCTGAGTCATGCTGAGTCAAATGCCAAAGAATACAAATGAGTTTTGAGGCGGGTTTTGAAGATGGGCAGTCAAGCTAAAGCCATTCAGTGAGGACTAAATACAGTAACAGCTCAAAGCAGAGAGGGTAAGCCAGAATGAGAAAAACCTTGTAAACTGTTAATCGTACAACATCGCAAGCCTTATCGACTGCGTGAACAACAACCTCTGACAGATGACAAATAAGATCTACTCAGTGAAGCTAAGGCCACAAATGAAAACTTAAGGGGCATATATACCGGTACATAAAATCGTTGTTCTTTAAAGGTGTGCTAATACCAAGCCACCTAACAAAAGAGAATGACCTATAACTGACTTAAATTTACAGCAGAAAAAGGCTTCAATATACTGTATCTATTGTACATTATGTACATGGACCGTTTTGGAACATTAGCATGGTGCAACAGAAATTGTAGACGAGGCGCCGCTCTTGTAAGGGGAAATCCAGTTTTTAAAACGTGACAAACACACACTTTGGTCTTACTTTGGTCTGATGGGATCAAAGGGGGCATCTTCGAGAAGATCGTAGATGTAGTTGTTATAGACCTCAACGTAGGACACCAAGATGCTGTAACAACAGTCTTCATCCACATTCTCAGCTTTACATGCCTCTTGGGGACTGATCATGTCTGCAAATTCTGGGTCTGCCTTCTGCCTAAACAGAAAAGAATATAGGAGCAGAATGGAAATGAACTTTTGGAAAAGTACCTGGCAGGGAATACAAACACAAAAAGGAACACGCTGCAGATTAGTACCTGGAGGAGGGTGTTTTGGGCACTGTAGGTTGAGTGTCTCGCTTCTGTCTTTCCAGGAGAGCATCAATGTCATTCTGGATGTCAATTCCATTTTTGTCATCTGGTTTGAACACCTACAGAAAAAAAAAAAAAACATTTTGTTTCTTTTTCAGAATAACTGAAACTAAAAAAAAAGTGTTCAACACATAATATTACATTACATCTGTCTCCACCTTTTCCTCAATTGAAAAAGACTAAATACTGTCATTCATTAGCTGGGAGATGTATTGTATTCATTTTTATCATCTTACAAAGCGTTTGGCCTGCAAGGGGCCAATACTGTTGAAGAGCATGTCAAGGGACCGAGGGAGGAGTCCACCCTCTCCAGGAGAGCCGGTCATAGTGAAGGTCTTACCACTTCCTGTGACACCATATGTAAACAGCAGACCTTCGAGAGGGGTGGAGAGGATAAAAATAAATAAATAAATAAATCACAAGGACCCATTCAGAACACCAAGAAAGCAAATAGGGGTAAAATAGTTTGGTCGTGTGAAGCAGCTGAAGCTCTCACCATTTTTACACTGAATAAGGTCCTCCACTAGCGGCTTGGCGACTTCCTCAAACAGCTCCATTTGAGTGGTATTAATACCAAATACTTTTTTGAAGGAGTACTGAGTCTAAAATAATGTCAACAAACAACAGATGTCAGTTTTATGGAATGTGCAATGTCACGACAGAATAAGAACAGAAAAATACAGGAACGTATTCTCGAGTAAGGAATCATATTTGCATTGTCCAATCTTTCCTTATAACAGAATTCCAGAATGTGGGAAACGACTATGGTACATGTCATTTATGAACATGTATGTTAACAAAATACATGTGTAACAACTGAAGCAATAACATGCCAAAATATATGGTCCAAAAACTGTTTCTAACACAAAAACTGCACCATACAGTACAGGTATATGAACAAGGTACAGTACAGTATAACGAGACTAGTCACAAAATTAGTCATTAGTAGCTTTTCTTTCCACTCACTCACTCACTCACTGTCTCTAACTTTACCTCCCCTCGATCACCACACAAGACAGCATTGCTCAGCTGATGGATGTCGTGCAACAAACTTTTGAAGCCAGCCACAGGGAATTTTAATACATAAGTTTTTGTTCCGGATGAGGGAATTTCCGTTTGACAGAAGTCCGTAGGTGGGAATATTTACTGTATTAATCATACAGCCGAATGTGTTGATTTGCAAATTCTAATAATTGCTAAATTATAGTGAACAAAACAAAGCAGACAGTGGAACAACTACACTATTGATACCACTGGAAAAATGTTGGGGGGTGTGATTATGATGTCTCCCAGATTACACACACATAAATGAAATTCACATGAGTCACTTCACACATACCTCCTTGAATTCTCCGTTGCGGTTGGCTTTAAGGCCATCAGGAGCATGCAGCTGAATAGTGGAGTTGCTGATCATTTCAATACAACATTCCTCATTCTCTGCTCCAAGTGGACGTATACGACAATACACCTACAAATTAAACAACAGCATGCATCTTCAAAGTACTGTATCATATACTGTAGCAATCACAAAAACAGTTTAGTTTTTTTGTGGTTTTTTTTGTGTGTGATGGCACTAAACTAAACTTAAAAAAAACTTTAAAAAAACTTAAACTTATAGCTTATTGACTCACATTAAGACTGTGAAGACAAATAAGGTCTTACTTTGCCGTGATTGGTTTAATGAAAGATGAACTGTAAATGTGTGGCTAACATTCTGCTCAACCCCCATCACAGTGTCTTTGATCAATGTAGCGTGTGTCACTGTTTAGTATATTTCAAAGACATAAAATCATTGTCGTTGATTTCATTCAGTTGTATTGGAATTTTTTTGCTTCCTCCCAAAGGCTGCATGAAGACAACAACACTTTAGCTGCACGGAGATAATGTTCAAGTGTTAATGTTACAATTGTTTAAAGTGTGACAATCAAACCAGAGTGACGAGTTGTGTTCACTTACGCCCACAGGATCTTTCTCTGCATTGGAAGCTTTTTTTATGCAAGGCTTTCGCGGAGTCTTGCATTTCCTGAAAAAAATAAATGGAATAACTCGTTTTGTTAAATTAATCTCGCCCTTGTCGATCAGAACAGAACGTGACACATACGTTTATGTGTGGCGGTTTTTAATGCGTACAATCAAAAATGTTGCATTAAATACACGTTTTTGCAGTTGTATAGTGAGAAAATGTGATGATGACTGTGAGTCAGGGATCAGTGACGGTTGCTCAGTTAACTGATGGTTAACTTGCCCACATCAACATTTATTACGGACCTGGTGTGTCAAAGTGCACGAGAGCAGCGATTCCCAACCTTTTTTTTGTTATACCATAAGTTTGGCTCATTCTCCCAAAACAAGACGTAAGGCAAACTAGCGAGTTTAGAACCAGTCTGCCAAAATAGATGCGTGACATTTGTGAATTTTAACACACTCCGCAAACATTGTCCTGCAATATTATTTCAAAGTGACTACAAAGGCAACAATCTGTGGGGTCACTTGCAATAATAATGTCAGACAGAAATATGCTAATTTTGAAAAGCAAACGAGTTCAGGCAACCGGCGAAGTCAGTTCAAATAAAATCAATTCAACATCAAACATTGAACATGGTTTCTATGTTGTACAGGCCAGTCCCTGTGCCGTTGGCTATTTAGCTCGGTTAGTTAGCCTGTCTAAATGGAGCGAGCGACCTTCACTGTTTTAGACGGAGATTGGTAATCTTACACACTATGACTGACACTTATTGCCCAGGACCCACGAAAACTGGAACTTAACATCAACTCACACGCGATTTTCAAAAGACAGAAGGTGAAGATACATACCCTGGTCTGTACATTTTTTTAGGCTGTTCAACGCCTGGAAAGAACACTTCCTCCAAAAGCGCCTCGTCTCTATTTTTGAAATTTCCCGGTTGTCAAACGATTTCGACGATCTGCTACATTTAACCAATCATAGTACAGAATGGAACACTCGGAGACGGAAGTTCCGCCTTCAAACGTCATGACACATTCAAATACAATGCGTTTTTTATGTGCTCCAATGACAGAACGTCAGTACAGTATTTACATTTAACTCATTGGGGAGTTACGTATGGCTAACCAAAACAAAACAGAACACGAAAATCAAATGCATGCCTTGAATAATACAATCATTGCCACTATGGAACGATAATTTATTTGAATCATGTGAATACCGTAAAGTGAAATACGCGCGCGCGTTCACACACACACACACACACACACGCACACGACCCCACGCACACGTACATACGCGCGCACGCACGCACTACCCTACGCACACTCACTCGCGCGCACACACACACGCACACACACGCACACTCCAGACGCACGCACGCACGCACTACCCCACGCACACTCACTCGCGCACACACACACACACACACACACAAACACACTCAGGGTTTTCTAAGAAGTTCATTCCACCATTTAACTGCATAATGTTTTATTCATTAAAAAACACAAAACATAAATAAGCTTACATTTAGAATAAATACATACATTTTAAATGATCACGCAAACAATCAATGCAAAATGTCATACGTTGTGAAGAACCATAGCTACAGATAAAAAGGTTGAAATTTAAATGCAGTTAACAAAAAGCATACTGTATGAAGTGATAGTTTCATTTTTCATTTCCTTCAAGCTCTTCGTTGGTCTCATGTGCAGCCACCAAATAATTCAGGAAATCAAATACAGTAAAAAGACTGTTTCAAACAAATGTTCTTTAACGTTGCAACATTAGTATCTTATGTATGCATTGGGTTTTAAGAACTATCCATTCATCCATCTTCTGAAATGCTTATCCTCACTAGGGTCGCGGGTGTGATGGAACCTATCCCCGTTGTCATTGGGCAGTAGGCAGGGTATGCCCTGGACTGGACACCAGCCAATCGCAGGGCACACATAGACACACATTCGCACCTATTGACAATTTAGAGCACCAGTGTCAAACTCAAGGCGGCCAGATGTGGCCCGCCACATCATTTTAAGTGGCCCGCAAAGGCAAATCAAAGATGACAAGTTCCATGACGCTTGCTAAATCTGTACCAAAATTTCACATTTTCACATGTAATAAATCAGTGACATATTGTAAGCATTTTCTTGTGAACAAACCCCTCAGTTATTTAAACAATTAAATAAAACGTTATTCTTGACTTCTTTATACAGTTTCAGTCATCACGGCCCTCCAAGGGAAACGGTAATTATAATGTGACCCGCGACAAAAATGAGTTTTACACACCTGATTTAGAGTGCCCGCTAAATCTGCCATGCGTGTTTTTGGAATGTGGGAGGAAACGGGACCACCTGGAGACAACCCATACAGGCACTGGGAGAACATGCAAACTACACGCAAGAAATCCCGATCCAAATACGAACTCATGAGCTGCTGCATTGTGAGGCGGACGTGCTAAACAGTCGACCTCAGCGACGCCCATGTTTCTTTATCCTGTATATAGCTATTTCCCTTGTGTTTATGTAACAGGCGGGGTGATTTGCATTACATTCATAACAGTAGTCATCACAGTGATCTGAAAGGCAACTATCACAGTGGTTTCAGTGCAGGTGGAATCATGTGATTCACCGAGCGAGCTCATCAGCTCCCAATAAAAACATGTTACATACATGTACATAACAATAGATGTTGGTTTACTCAAAGACCAGCTTGGAGTTTTGTGCCGTGGCGTAGCCATAGCACAAGCTTGAGTTCAATGTGCCTTTATCTGTCTCTTATGTTTCTTATGCTGACCGACTTTTGCAAAGAGGAGAGGTAAGCTGAAGAGGAGGAGTATGCTCAGGTTGACCATTAGGCATAATAGAGTTACACCCAATGAGTTGGCAAAGGTGATGGGTAGGGAGTGGTCAAGAAGCCAGGGGCGTCGCAATACCATGTCTTGCTCAACGGCCATCATCTGGAAGCGGGTGCCAAGAATGCCAAAGACATGGAAAAGTTGATGGCTGTTACCTGCAGAGGGAGCCATGACACAGTTAACATGTTGCTTGATGACATAAGAACGTCTTGACATACACGGGATTTTTCATAAATCTGTGTCACTACAAAAACTGTACAAAAAGGTCTCAGGAACTCGAAAGGGTGTCAAGATAAAACCGGTTTTGCTTGAAAGCTGAAATATTTGTTCTGCTCTGGTGGTCTTAAACGGGCCCTTGTTACAGCACAATGTAACGTGTGTGTGTGTGTGTGTGTGTGTGTGTGTGTGTGTGTGTGTGTGTGTGTGTGTGTGTGTGTGTGTGTGTGCGCGTGTGTGTGTGTGTGCGTGTATAAAAGTTACCTTAACAGTCTTAACACAAAGCTAAATAAAAAGGAACAACATTACAGTTAACTTTTTTCATTCAAAATACATTTTGGGTTGAGCTGAGAAAAATATCAGAATCACCAAATTTAATTGATGATGCGTGTTCTTGGAATGTTGTTCTGTGATCATGCAACATTTAAAACCAAAATGTTCAGCTGTGAGACATTCTTGCACATGCTTCTTTTAATTTAGATGTCAATTAATTGCCATTTATATTGATTGGGCATTTGTTTGTTGCATTTAACAAGGGATAAAGGGTTGAGTAATTCAACCCAAGGATTGCATTTGGTTGAACTGGTTTACATGCAAATGTCAATAGGCAATTCGCAATTTAGTCCGACCCAAGAATGGAACAATTGTCTGGTCACATTCTCCTGCCCAATCTCAAATTCATCTCACCAATAAAGTCGAAGCTGCCAGGCGCCAGGCGCTCAGGTAAATGTGTCGCAAACAAGAAGCCAGTGAGGAAAGCCAATGCAATGTGGGTGTAGTGCAAGACATTGGCATCGTTGTCTGTGCAGCCTTCCCCTTCACATAGGAACAGCTGGAAAAAAAAAAGGGCATGCAGAACAGGCCATTACGATAACATAGGCTTAAGCAATTTGTTTATGTGTATCACAGTCACCTGGAAATACTTTTTGTGAAATACCTGCATATGCTTAAGTCTTAATCTACACTGCTTATCCAATAAAAATAACTCGCCGCCCGCTTTGTGTGCCACTTGTCAGTTTGAAAAAAAAACTATCAGCAATTACCAGCAAGAAACACTACAGTGATAACATCATGCCACAACATAATGTCCGAAATTCCCACTTGAATGTGGGAGGAAGTTGAAGTACCCACACAAGCAAGGAGAGGGTACAAATGTGCAAACTTCGCACGGAGGGCCGAATTAACAAAGAATGAAAAGATTGATCGGGATGATTTGAAACCAAACTTAATTACTGATGAGTTTGCCAACATTTTTTCTAATTTTTCAAGGGGGCTGCGTCCGGTTGTCTTCATCCTCTCTGTTTGTAGGAGGCGTGTTACTCCAGGTGAAACCGAGAAGGAAGTGCACCACCTATGTTCGTCATTTCTCACTGATCACAGTAGTACTGGTCTGATCTCGACTGGTCTTGATAAAAAAAAAAATCGAGTTTTTTCTGCCAATAAATGCACATTACCTCATTCAAATACAGTACATGCAAATAACACCAGAGCACACAACCTGCCGTCAGCCACAAGCAGCGCAGTTAATGAAACATTTCACCATCTGCGTGTGTTCTGTGAATTGGATGCTATCTATTTGCTCCATTTCTACCAGTTAGCTCCACGCAAAAGCCACAGAATCTTTTTGTTGGATTTGGCCCCAAATGGGCAGACACTGCTTTTGGCAGTGGGAACCAATGGACAACTGGTCTGCCGACACTGAACGTGGGGCAATCCATCCATTTTCTATGCCTCTGATCATGCTCACTGTCACATGTGGCATCTATCCAAGAGACGGGAAACACTCAGCATTGATCTCCAGTCAAACACTGAGTGGCTGTGAATGGGGCATTGAGGAACTATTGAAGAATTACGTCTGCATGGGGACCAATTGTTTTTTGTTCTTGTTGTTTTCCTCCATTTTGGACATGTATAATACAAGTGAGGCCCTACCCTGTAGAAGAGAGGAATGTGGTCAAACAGGTAGGGGTAGGCAAAAGCAACAAGACGGAGCACTTTACTGAATCTTGGACTCTGGCATTTAGGGAATCTGAAATAAATGAAAAGAAATCAACTTCAAATATCCACGCTTCCTACATTATGGCATAATCTTTTATAAATGCATCAAATGGCAATGTGGAAAAACTCAGAAAACAGTAATAGTAAAAAAAAAAAAACATGACATGGGCACATTTAGGAGGAGGGTCTTAAAATGGATAATATATATTGTGATAACAGTTTAAATTACATAATTTTACCCCTGCTTCATAAATTGATTTGTATTACCCTTACATTAAAACGGGACAATGCAAGAATATTGTATTTAATTTACGTGAGGAGGTTTCTGTAAAACAAGTTTTGCCTCTGTTTATTGCTCCACCCACTTCTAGCTGAGACTACCAATGCAGTTAATCGCTGTTTGTGGTTGGTCTTTCTCATGACAATAACAAGAGACCACGAGTTAAGAATGCCAGTGTTGGACAGATTATCTGAAGCTGAATGATTTAAAAACAGGATGGCATGGGGTGGAAAAATGACAACATTTGAAACACAATGCAAAAAAAGGCAATGCAAAATGTTTACCTCTTTAAAACGTCCTGATTATGATGACGAAATGGTAATCCAAGCCTGATAAGTCAACAGATGGGCAAGAAAAACAGTAAGGCAGTTACTGTATGTATATCATATTGATGACTGTACTATCTACAACTCACCTGCGCTTACTAACTCAGTGTGATGATTTACATGGGTAATCAATCATACACCCACATTACAGCCATGATGACCTAGATGCAAATGTTGCCTTTGCTGTGAGATAGTGAGACATCAAAGATTTCCCTAAATTCTGTCTGATCTTCAATCAATGGAATAATTGTACCCATATTTGGCACCAAAACACTGTATAGTTAATAAATAGCTGTCACATAATTCACAAGACAAATAGCCGGCGTGCTGACAAGCGTGACATACTCCTCCCAAGAGACAGCGACATACCTGTCAACTCATACGGTTTAGCCATAGTTCATACGGATTTTGTGGTGAATCTTACGTATATGGCCGTATCGCACAAATCATACGGATTCTGAAAATTTCCGGGTTTTTTTGTTTTTGTTTTTGTTTTGTTTTTTGGCCGATGGGTCAGCATTTGGAGTTGGTGAAAAAAGTAACGCAGGAATACAACTCTGAACACAGTAATGCCACTAAGTAGAATGATGATTAGACAATAACCAGACATTGTATTATGGAGATCTACAATAAATATCATTGAAAATTTCGTGGGTTTTTTTCTGCCGTTATTTTGACATATAAAATGCTTTGGTATGTTATAAGGATTTTTTTGGTAGTTTATACAGGTTGGCGCTCCGAAAAGTTGACAGGTATGCAGCGATAAGATTTACAAAACATTTCGTACCATACCTGGAGTAGCACGCCAGGCCAGTGCATCCGATGGAGTTCAGAAGAGCAACAGGGACAAAGCACTGGTGGAAGATGCGGTTTACCCACTTGTCTGGGAACACATAAGCTGAATACGCAATAGCGGTACCTGAAATGCAACAGATTTGTTGTAGAAACTTAACTATCAACAGTTTGATTCATGTCTGTCAATTAAATATTTGGAGCTGGGCTTTTCTCTTTGATATCTGGGTACATGAGACAATGCAGTGTACATAATACCGTAATTTTAAAAAATGCATCCATTAACATGCTTTGGTTACTTTCGATAATTAACCACTCATAACACTATTCCAATAATGTTTTTACTGCATATACACAGAGATTGACCAAAAAACATAATAGTCAGCTGCAAAATTCAATACAGAGCAAACCGTCTTGTCAACTATTATTGGGATTTGTTTGAGACTCAAGAGGAATTAATCTAACAATGTTATATCATAATTCAGGGCTTCAGACTAACTATTTTTTTTTTACTTGGCCCCAAACCTGAAATTTTAGGGGTGCAAGTATAACCCCCCACCCCATAAAAAAAAAAAAAAAAAATTTCTATATTATTCATGAATGGGCTAAAGTGTAGGGCGGGTGTTTGTCAGCAATCAAAATATTCAATAATAATACAAATATTTTTTTAAAGTCTACAAATGTACTGGTTGCACATCTGCGAGCAGATGAAGGACTTACCTGCAATGTCTCAAATTTTAGAGGCAAAATTCTACCATTTAGGGGCAGTCTGGTGCCCCGTCATGATTTTACAATATGACGTGGAAATATTTTGTGACAAATTGTCATTTGTTACATTTTACATTAAGCTATGCATATTTACAGTGACTGTAAAAACACTATTTCTGCTTAGAATAATTTTCAAGGAATTATAAGTTATATATTACACCATATTACACCATAATATGTTGTAATACAACCATATTATGGTGCAGACCCAATTCCAATGAAGTTGAGATGTTGTTCTTAAACATAAACAAAAACAGAGTTGTACACTGCACTGCATCATCATAGCAATAGCTCTTTTTTTGGCCTAGGAGTGTATAGCGGTGAAGTGCACACGACACACTCACCCAGAGTGTAGAGACTTATGGCTCCGTAGTCCAAATAAAAGCACATGTGTCGCACCCGCGCCGACATGCTGTTGAAGGTGTGAGCACAGCTTGATGCCAATGGATATATGCAGCTGGAAATGATTAAGACCACCAGAGGCCAGGTCAAGGGGTGCTGCCACTCAGCTTGTATCAGTACAACGCTTACCAGTTTCCATAAGAAGTACCTGCAAGGGGGAACAATTTGATGCAGTCATTCAAACACATCCTTGTGGCTGCAGCAGAAGAAACTTTGCTTTAGGCATGTCCAGTCGTTATGGAAGCCGGAAAGTGGATGATACATAATGTATATTATGTGGCCGAGTACGCACATTGGGAATGCAATGTTAAAGCAGTAAAAGACAAACTTGCAAAAGTATCAATGGTATCTCATCCACCATTGAACATATTTTATGTATTGGAAGAGTTTTTTTTTTTTTTTTTTGCTTCTACCCTAAATTCCTTCTGGAGTCTAAATGGAAAGCAGGAGCTCATTTGCAAAGGTTTGGGCTTTGAAATTGGACTGTCATGGTTTAAGGTGTATTATGGAGGACATTTTTTTTTAATGCAACTACATAGTGGGAGAGTTGCTTGTCTATTTCCTCATTATACTGTTAAACTGCCTTCGAGCAAGGCACAGAACTATCCCAACCTTAGCCCAAGAGGCCTACTACTGTTTTGTTGCACTCTGGGATACTCATTGCTTTTTTTTTTTTAGTGTTTGTCGACAAATGAATGCAACTCTGCAAAAAAGTAAAAATAATATACACGGTACAAAATAAAATAATTTTGTCCCTTTAAATATACTGTATATAGCGTTTTTAAGTTTGCCATACTCTCTAAACACTGACAATGAAGGCTTGTATTCTATTCTAGTGTCTATTGTTTATTTCATCTAGGGATGTGTTGCCAATTAACGTTTGTGAGATCGCTGCAGGTCCGGCACACATGGTTGCTCGGAAACATAACATAAAAAAAATCATCCAAAATTTAAATCAATCTAAGATGAACACAAGACTACCTTCACAGATTGTGACTATTGAGGGTGATGCTGATGTTTTATTTCAATTACTTTTATTGATAGCTGTAATAGATGTCAAAATAAACTGCTAGATATGATCATACGCCGTTAAAGCTGCTGGGCCAAAATGAAGCAAAATTGGATGAAAGAGCTCACCCAGCACAGGGTCCAAAATGGACTGAGCCACTGTTGGGTTATTACCAGTGGCGTGCGGTGAGGTTCATGGTTGGTGAGGCACTGACTCCTTTAGTGTCAGATTTACAAATATATATCAACCAAAAAGGGTAGCTAATTCAATTGGCTAAACATGATATTTGCGACATGCAGATATACGGCAAGCAGCACGAGCCAGTTGCATGTATCAACCCAGTTTGTGATGATTGCGCAACACAATGCGCATTCAGAGGTGAGGCTCTGCCTCCCCTGACTGCACGTCCCTGGTTATTACCGAAGCACATTGGGTTGAAGAATTGACCCAGAGTGTTAGGCCCACCCAAAACCATCCTTCAACCCAGTCTGCTGGGTCAGAATAATCAACCCAATTTTCGATTAAAGTAACCCAATCTGCTCAAAATCTACAGCTACCCATTAATTGGGTTAGGAAAACAACCCAACATTTTTTTCGAGTGGAATAAAGCTTCAAACCTCTAAATTTAGCACTCAGAGGTGTCATTCCCACAGCCTTTTAAAGAGAGGAATATGATATTGGGCATAGAAAAAAATGTTTTAACAACCAAATAACTCATTTGTTGTACAGTATTCAAATGGATCAGGAAATTATATAAGAGTAAGAATGTCAAACGCGCAATGAGCACAGGCAAATGACAAGATGTTGCAGATGCTTACCAGGTAGGCAAAAAGTGAGTCCAGATGTTAATGGTCTCATTGGTCAGCTGAAAGAGGCTCAAGATGCAGTCAGTGGCTGAGCTGTGGTGGTAACGGTAGCCGGAGATAATGCTGTGCTCATGGAAAACCTCAAGAAGAAAAAAAACGCCAAAAAATCTCTATGAAAGCATGCATGTAAAGAAAATCTCTCCTGTCGGTTGGATCAATTAAAAACATGCTTTTCAAGTCACTCATAAATCCTACAGAAACTACTTGACTCGAATTAAGGTGGTCAGGGGGACTTTTGTTTGTGGGGTCCCCTATAGATTGCCCCAACTACTTAAATGATACATCCAATAATCTTAAAGTTTTCATATGTTTGGGGGGAAAGCTTCGAGAAGCTTTGTTTTAATGCTGGAGCCTATTCAAGCGGGCTTCGGGCAGTTGGCGGGGTTCACCCTGAATGTTATTGCCAGCCAATCACAACGCACACAGACAAACATTCACACTCACAGTTGCACCTTGGGACAATTTAGAGTGTTTCATTAACCTACCATGTATGTTTTTGGAAAGTGGGAGGAAACCGGAGTACCCGGAGAAAACCCACAGAGACACGGAGAAAACACGCAAATTCCATGCAGAGCCCTGAAATGAAGCCCGGATCTCTGCACTGTGAGAAGAATGTGATAACTAGTCAACCGCCGTGGCCCTCATCACTATAATTTATCCGGACCTGAATATCAACTAATAATAGCCATCCATTTATAAAGCAGCCTGTCCTCATTATGGTTGTGGGTGAGCGGGAGCTTTATCCCAGTTACGTTTGAGCGAGAGGCAGGATACACCTTGTACTGATTGCCAAGTCAGATAAAGTAAATAAAAGAAAAAAAATTAAGAATAATTTAAAGCAAAATAGCTACAGTGCATAACGGTGTTTGAAAATCACTGACTTGCTTGTGATGTGATTCTCTCATGGCATAGCATTTCAGTACTATATAATGTTTGTGACAACGTGCACGGAGCTGTTTTGCGAGAAAATATTTCTTTCAAAAGACTTTTCACTTTCACTCAAAGCGCAGTAAATGTACAGCACTCTTACAAGTTTACGGTTCTTCTAGTCTCAGTGCTTTCACTTTGTATTGAGCCTCATCATACGTAAAACTGAAATAAAACCATGTTTAGAGTACACATTGACCTAAAATGAAAACATGACTACTTTTTCAATTATTTTACATTTTCCACCCATCTGAGTGACCCGATGTTCCATCAAAGATACAGCAAACTTACTTTGGGCACTTGATTGATGGTGACGACCCTTGGTAATTTCATAAGGCTGAGCATGCTTACTGCAAAGTGCCGCTGTACTGTACTGTCTGCAAGTAAGCTGACTTGAAGTTGCCGGCGGGGTGTGCCTCGCGTCTTTATAAGCGTTGTGTTGCCATGTCGCCCCATTGGATTCTTCACTTCACCTCCCCCTTTTTCAAACCCAGCGAGAATATCCAGTATACCTGTGCCACTCCTTCCTCCTCCTCCTCTCCTCATACACACAGACAAACTAACAGAGGATCAAACAGATGACAACATTGTGACACGCATTGATGAGAGGTACTCAACAACTGCTATTAAAAGCTTGATGGTGTTTAAAGATGCTCCAAAACAAAGGATAAAGTACATGTACACCTTAGAATGAGACATATCCCTTTCAGGTCATCATGTGAGAGGCCAATGAAGGATAAACAGTTCCGGCCAAGCCGATTCCTTGCTCACATGCCACCATCAATCTTCTTCCGACAAGCCACGGAGACCCACAACAAAAATGTTTTGTTATTCTGGTATTATTATTCTTATTTTATTTATTTATTTACTGCTGGAGTCAGTAGCCAATAATGTGAAACAAAAGGTAACACTTACTGGATATAAACTCACGTTAATATTCAATTTTAATTTTAATAATTTTATCTGTGGTTTTATTGTTCTTGTTTTGATTGTAAGGTGTCCTTGGGTGTTTTGAAAGGCGCTTATAAATGAAATGTATTATTATTATTAATGTTTTATCCCAAAGGTTGATGGAAAACATATTTAATACCTTACGACTTTAGTATTTGGGTAATTTGATGTGGCTAGTAATACTATGTGATCTGGGGCTGCTTCATTTTTTGTTGACCCTACTCACAAACACAACAAAGTAATGGTAAGAACTAATTTGAGCGCTATTGCCGAGCACCATGGGATCTCATTCTGTTCACTCTCTCAGGGGGAACAACACCGGAGCAACACAGCAGCTTGGGGGGGGGGGGCATATAGTAATTACCAAGAGATACCAAGAGCATCTCATTAAGTTCAATTGTTGAGAAAAAAAAGTCACAGTCAGACAACAATAACAACATAAAGTTGTGGTGAGAAGGATACAGTACACTTATCATGGGCATGAATGTCATTAATTTGTATTTTGTAATTTGTACCAAGTACTTTTTCTAAGCATCAACAAGTTTCTGGTCATTTCTTAGTGAAGATCTGACCACTGTTCCTGGCAGAATTGACCTAGTTTGTTTAAATTGGGTGGTGTCTTATCATGATACATCATAAACAGTCCATAAATGTTCAATAAGGTTAAGTCTTCCGGAAACCCATTCCAAACGTTCCAGGGAATGAGGCCTCTCGCTCAAAATCACCAGGGATAGGCCCCACTCACCTGCAATTCAAGTGAAGATAAGTGGCATAGAAAATGGATTGATGGATGGGAAAAGTGGGTGATCCGATCACCATGGCAACACTAGGCTATAAACCTCATTGCATTCCAGTGCAGTATCAAGACAGAATCATGAAACCTTCTCTGGCTGGACCCTCTTTTTAGCGTCTACAGTATTTGTCAGCCAATGAGTGACCAAAAAATCGAGTTGACCCACGTGACATAATTCGTGTAATCAGTCAAACCTCATATGACCACGAGAGGTCAGTGTTGTCAAGAGAAAGGGGCGTAAACGTGTTCATGACGAATCATTTCTGGTGCTCGTTTTCATTTAACTCGTCATTAAAATTTAACGAATAGGACGTTTATTGTATCATACACAGAGCACAACAGCAGTAAGTGAAATGCTGCTTGTTTGGGAATTCAGCATACAGTTGGTGAGGGCAGCATAGTGTTGCCAGTGGTTAGCACATCTGTCTCAAGGTTAATTGAAGACTTTACATTTCCTATAGGCGCCAATTAGAGTGCGAATGGCTCTTTGGCTGGAGCCTCCGTGCCCTGCGATTGGCTGGTGCATGGTATACACCGCTTCAATCTGCTCCAGGTCACTCATGACCCTATTGGAAAGTGCCAGAAAATGGATGGATGTTGAGGAGGAACAACTCAAATGCTTCAGGCTTGCATCTTTTTCACCGTATGCCAAACAGAGGCACTTGAGGCAAGCCTGAAACGTTTGTTATACCTGCCAAACAGGCCTTTCTCACTAACGACTTTTCTTTTCAAAGGGAAGTGACATAATTTAGTGGCAGGTAACCAATCCCATTTTGGATTAAAAATAAAGAAAACAGTAAACTATTGTAAATGAGGACCTCTTACTAAGTCGTTTTCATGCAGGAGAAGGATTGTATTTCTTACCTACAAAGTCGATGTCAAGAGTTACTGAAAGTAGAGTTATAGGCTTACAGTTTTACTATCAACAGTACTTATAAATGCAAATGTTTAGAATGGATGAGAATGCAATGATTATTACATCTTGGGCAGTATGGGGAATTGTGGTTAGCGTGTCTCACAAATATGCATCTCAGGTCAGACATATGATCACATATCTTGCATAAACAGATTATGGTTATTCACTCATACCCCTGTGCATAATTTTGAAAATAAATGTAAACAAGTGTTCCTATTCTCAGTTTAATTCCATTTCAATTACTTCACTAAACAGAAATTAACTGTATGTCGACGCATTATCCATTTGTTAATGTTGGCATATGTTTGACTTAAAAAACAAAACATAAAAACCTCAGATATCTATTCGAATGCCGCCGTTGCTCAGCATCCCTTGATTTTCTGTTGCCGACATGTGTATCCAAATGAATTGTATGCGCAGCAGGCATTCTTCTGATACATTATTAAATAGCTTCTCACTCCAGGCACTTTTTGTTCTCTGATGAATTTCGACCATCTTCATTTTTGACAAGAGAATTCCTGACAGTGGTCTTAATTTGATTTGAAATGGTCATTTTAACCTGCTGCTTAAAAATATTACAAATAAATACGTGGTTCTCAATGAGAATGTAGATTGGATTATGCTTAACTGTACTCAGTAATGACAATATCAATTATTATCTGCGTTTCTACGACATTTGGGGCAAGAATAATAAAATACAAAATAAAGACTCAATGCAGCAAAAAAGCATTTGTGATTTTGTCTTCAAACCGTGGTATAAGCGTGATCAGAAGCGGAGTTGCAGGAATGAAAGATGGTTCAATAGGTCCCTCACAAGTCAGTCCTGTGGCCTTAACCCTCATGCAGTATTTTTAAGCGGCTGCATGAAGGGGTATTACGTCCTCGAGGATTGTCCCAAATATGTCCCTCTTCCAATGTGCAACAACTTTATTCACTTGTAATTTTTTTTCACTTTCAACCCCTCAATATGTTCAGTGGGAATTGGCCAAGACATAGATATACATCCTATGCAAAATTTCAGCTTCGTGGAGTTATTTTTCACTGTTTTGTCTGTGGTGTCCATCTGCCCAACAGTCCAAAATCGTCCAAAGTGTCCGAAATGTCCAATTTTGGGATAATTACTGCATGGGGGTTAATAACAAATGATATTCTTGATGCCGACTGGCTGTCGCCAACGGACTATGACCACATGGTTCGGCCTGAAATACTGACAGAAAGAGTGATGGACCTTCTGTCAGTCTGGTGGAATGCCCAGCTCTGGTAATTGTATGCATATGGGCTGACAAGTACTGTAAATTGAACGTCAACACTTTCCCAAAAAAAAAACAAAAGCTTTGACATAGGACAGGGGTGTCCACACCCTTATTTTTAACCAATTTTTTACCAAAGATCTACTTTTAAAGCAACCAACCCCCCCATGATCGACCCGTTACCACACGTGTACGCATATACGCACGCCACTGAGCAAAAGCCGAAACAGCCCCTGATATGAACACAACAGAAAAAGTAGCGTTTGTGAAAAGGAAATCACTGCCTACCGTAGTAGAGACCTGACGCGGAGGCATGGGACGCACTTGGCGGTTTTCCTTTTTTTCCATTCCATTTTTTCTATCCCTCGACACCCTCATGATCGACTTGGGACCAGTCTGCGGGCGATCGACAGGTTGGGCACCCCTGGTACAGTCCACACAGTATTGTTGGAATGTAATGGTGTCACTAGGCCGTAAACCCAATGAGCAATTTACAAAAACGATTTACTCAATTCGTGTTCATTTATCTTTCAAGAAGGCATAGAAGTAAAAATAAAACACACCCGAGTCGATTAATTTGCTTGTCTATTTCTTCCAATCTCTGAAGTTCATGACTTGTACAAAATCGGATCGGGGCTGCTTTTCTATCCTTGTGGACACTCACACCAGGCGGGGTGAGAAAAAAAGAGCACGATCTAAAATGGAACCCTCACATCTATATCGTGTTGCCCTAACATTGATTAAAAAAGCAGGGATGTCGGTAGATCTCTCCATTTCATCCTCGCCTAACTTCCTCTGTCCTGCTGGCATCTGGTGAGTCACGGTGCCCAGACTCTAGTCCTCAGCTCGTTCCCCAGACCTTGGTTCCTGTGAACATTACCTCCCTAATCTTTCAGATTGTGTTCATGCTGAATCTTTTGTAGTCTAATATGTGTCCTTGCGCATACCTTTTAGCATTCTTCATGTCCGTGTATAAAACGTTTTCTCCTGTGCTGATGTCTTACGATCATTGGGATACTATGTAGATGCAGTTGTGTGTGAAGACAGGTTTTTCTCTTTCGTTAATTTCTGTTGATATGAAACGGTTCCATCCATCCATCCATTTTCCGATCTGCTTGATCCTCAAAAGGGTTGCGGGGGGTGCTGCAGCCTATCCCAGCTGTCTTCGGACAGGAGGCGGGGGACAGCCTGAACCGGTTGCGGGCCAATCGCAGGGCACACAGAGACGAACAAACACCTAGGACAATTTAGAGTGTTCAATCATGCATGTTTACGGAATGTGGGAGGAAACCAGAGTACCCAGAGAAACACCCCCCCCCCATGCCCAGGGAGAACATACAAACTCCACACTAAGAGGCCGGAGCAGGAATTGAACCAGGTACCTCTGCACTATGAGGTCGATGCGCTAACCACTGGTCCACCGGCCAACCCCTGATCTGTGCACAATTCACAGAATTGTACTGGACAGTGACAAATCATGGTTAGATTTATTGAACGCAGAAATGTATGCACAGAGTCTCTCAAAAGGTTGTTTGTCAATACAGTGTGAAAACTGGATGGCTGAAAACAGACAAAATATAACCCGTTCAGAAGAAGACTGTCATTACGCTCTAAACCAGCGGTGTCAAACATACGGCCCGCAAGGAGGATTGATCAGGCCCGCAGGATGATTTAAAAGTGAAAAAAGGCATAAAAGACACGGAAAGAATATTTTTAATAAGGTGCAGTTCATGGAATATCCGCTAGAGGGACACACCGTTTTGATCAGAGGAAAAGACAACATTGTTTTGAACAACCAACCGCAGCCTCAGTCTGTCACTGAGACAGACCCAACACAGCAGACGCTATCAAGGACACGTGAATACTTTATTCTTGACACATATTACAGCATTCTCCTTAGTTTGTAAGGTGTAGGCAGGGATTACATTTAGATTTTATATGCTCGTGTAAATGGTTTAAAAATTCCTTTCTTTATAAATCTTGTTTAATCTTAAAAGTGTATTACTATATTTTTCAATACCAATTACTTGTTAAAGTTGTGTGCCTTTGTATAATCAGTGGGATCAGTTGCAATGCATATATGTGAATGATAAAAGTAAATTACACCTTTGTTTAAGGAAATCTTAGGTGCTTCATGAAATGTTCTGTAAAATTTTCATTTAATTTCATTAAATTTCAAAATTTTCAGAGTGTTCTTGTGCTTCTTTAGACCAAAACAAAGGAAAGACATATTATTTTGGTTATTTATAGCAGAGTATGGTATAATTTTGAATGGTCCGGCCCACTTGACATCTACCGAGGCCGTATGTGGCCCACCATGTGAAATGAGTTTGACACCCCTGCTCTAAACCTCCACCATAGTGGTTCTTTAAGACAGTGATTCTCAAGTGGTGCGTCGGGACGCAAAAGTGGGTTGCATCAACAGTTTTCATCTTTTGATTTTTCTGCTACAGTACAGGTGCATACCAAGTTCCCACATGGAACATAATTAATTAAACAACAGGAAGCGTAGCCGCCTTGCTGAAAGCTTCAGCCACTAATGCACAGAAATACAATGTAGCTCGGCCTGTGGCTAACGGACGTCAGGGTGAGTGATATGCTTTTGGCGGTTCGTCAAACACATTTTAAACAACTTTTGAACACTACACATCTGTCTGAGGATGGCAGTTAGCAAAGCACGTTCTTCATTGTTCTTTATGTCTATAAAAGTGAGTCACCACTCCCTGACAAAAGCACATACCGGTCGCAGGGTAACAACAGATAAGAACCTCTGCCTGAAGACTCTGCAAAACAGGTACAGGAAGCCAGTTGAGTAGGAGTGGTCAACAGAGTGTTAATTTTATCAAGTGGTTGAATTTATGAAGCCCATAAAGCCTGAGGCCGTTTCAAAAGGCATCTGAATGGCAGCCGAGGTGACAGGAAAGCCCACACCGGAGCCATGAAGAGACTGAGCTTATGGGCTTTATGATAGGCTAATCACAGAACCGGGAGTACACTCAACAGTCAGGAGGGATGGCGATATCATTGGAGCCGAAGAAAGCCCGGGGATAGAAGAACAGGTTGCTGTGCTCCACAAATTGTGGTTAGATAGCAAAAATGCCAGAAGGCGATGAAAAATGCAAGCGGACACATTCCCTCGGAGGTGTCTGCGCTTCTCAATGCATGAAAATAGTGTAATTAGGATTAAATATTAATCTGGGTTGTCTCTCTTCATAGAGGTCTAAGCATGAAGGACATTGAATTTGGGTATGCTGTTTGTCTGCTGTACTGTCAGAGCAGTTCTACATTAATGAGCACGTGATGCAACGTGACCAGAAGAAGGCTGAAAACAAAAAGAAAACGGCCAAAGATGACTGAGCCGTGAAGGCCAAACGGTTTCCAAATACAATTAACTGGGTTCAATGAAGATTAATTAACCATATTGACAGCTTGCCATGCTTGGGTGCAGGTGCAATTGAGCTTATTTATAGCCAATGTTAAAGCAGCGGAGGACCACCAGTGTTGGGTTGGCTCGGCTGTCTCTGCTGGCTGAAGCACGATGAGAAGCTTTGAACATAGTTGACAACCATAACCTAATATTTTTCTGTTTCAATTCAATTATGAATACAATTATTACCAAGAGTTTCGTCGCTTCATTTTGTAGCGATTCACCTTGGCTGCACCACTTCCCGTACACAGTGTCTGGATGTTACATTTTTCATCTACTAAGATTTGGGCTTCTTTGTGCTGCCATGTTTATCTTTATGCCTCGGCCCTTCAGAATCATTTGTGTTCATAACATCGCAATAAACGCAGGGATGGGCAATTTAAATGATGCGGGGGGGGGCTAAAAATTTTTGGCCAGCACTACCAGGGTGCTAAATAAGAGTGACAGGTGTATCACAGATCTAAGACAAAAATGCCATTCAATTTCTGCTTGGCTCTTTGCTCTGCTTTTCATGGGATAACGTACAAAAGGATCTGAACTTGCCAGTAATTATGAATTTGAGAGAATTCAAATTTATTTATTGTAAATGAATTTAAAACTCGTGCTATCAGACAATGGGGCTGCTTTTAAAATTGTAATGTTTGGTTCCTCTATTTGGAATGACCTCCCACTGAGCGATAGGCAAGCCCCCTCGCTGCCCATCTTAAAACAATTTTTTTAATTCTTTTTGTGTTTTTGACTCAGAATGAGACTTGAGTTTTAGTTTGACTGTTGATGTGCTTTCTACTTACTGTCTTCATTTTTAATTTGTTTTGTTTGTTGATATATGAATTATCTTTGCTCCATGTGCAGCACTTTGCATACGGTGGTAGTTGTTTTAAAGTGCCCTGTCAATACAGTTGAGTTGTATTATTTTGTATGGAGCTATGTTTAGGTCTTCACATATATATTGTGTGATTTGTGCTTATGGTGGGTGACAGTTGTTTTTGTTTTACTGTTGTAACTATGTCTGCTGCCCCACGGCCAGGTCTCTCTTGGAAAAATAAAGGGGAAAATTTATTTTTTTCTTCAAATTATGGTCAACATTACAATGGCTGATTGAGGAAATTTAGTTAGCCTATCCCTTGCCTTAAATATACAACATCAGACAACACACAGAGATAGAGATATTAAGAAAATGCCTTTATTTTTTTTCCTTTTACATTTTTGAAAAAAAAAAAAAAAAGAAGCTAGTTTTAAAGCACAAAGTTTTACTTTGTGTATAAACATCTACCGGTACTAAAAAAAATGGTAGCATTTGCACATTGTGCTAAGACTGGGAAGTCTGTACGACCACTCCGGGTCTCGTGTTGTGACACAACCAAAGTAAACATTTTATTGCATAAATTATGTTGACTCAATGGCAATTATGCAAGCAGACAGTGAGTGGAAAATAACACTAAAATTAGGAAATAGAATGCTGTGCAGTTATTACACATTGAATAATAATAGCAGCTTTCTTAATTGTAAGTGGTGCACCTCATATCAGGGAAAGGAAAAAAACGGAAGCAAAAATAGACATTATGATGACTATTATCTTAAATAGAACTTGTGCTTTTGTCTGAAGAGCAAAACATTGAACTTTTCTGCAAAATATTCTAAATAGAAGAGAGACAAAAAGACCCAGCCCACCTGCATTTTAAAATGAAATTGGCAAATAAATTCCAGAAATAAATGACAGCTTTGTGTCAATTTCAGAAGAGCAAGTTTTACGAAACTGTGCACAAACTGTAGTAGTTAAAGGCACAGTCACGAGGACTGGTTTTCTGGAGTTCATGAAATGCTTGAAATGTTTTGCACAAAAATATATACATTTAAGTATTCTCTACTATGCTACTTTGGTATAAACGAAACCAAAATGTTTTTGCTACTGTTATAATAATAACAAACTGTATGAAATGAATTCATGGAGAAAAAAAAAAAGAAACAAGCTCCAGCATTCATAGAAAAAAACAACTTTTTTTCCATGTCGCAAACTATGTATCCCAAAAAAAACAACAAAGAAACAAATATAAATTAAAATCTATAGAATAGAGTAACACAACAACATGAAAGGAAACTTGAACTGATTTGCCCTCCAGTGTGTCCAAGGAAACTTCCGAATCCTGAGGGTCGCGGGGGTGCTTTCCCAGCAGTCTTCGGGCAGTAGGCGGGGGACACCCTGAATTGGTTGCCAACCAATCGCAGGGCACACAGAGACGAACAATCATCCACGTGACAATTTAGAGTGCCCAACGAGTCCAGTTAGTTGTGTATAGTTCAGGATCATGAATAGTAATGCCTCATGACAAAAAGAGCACCACGTTACCATTTTAGCAAAAAATAAATAAAATAAATTGTCCCTTTGGAAAATGTAGTATTTTTAAAACAAAACAAAAAAAACAGGCGTAGAATTTTTTTAGTCACATTTTCAGGACCCCCCCCAAAAAAAGGTAAAATATACTCCGGGACATATCGTATAATATCGCTCACTCATTAATTGAGTTACTATGACTGTCTCCATTTACTGTCAACACCTTTGTATCTTAACAACCAAGTAAGTTATTTTGAGCATGTTGTGTTTTCAGCATTCTGGCCCTTCTGCAACTGGCCACCACAACCCGTTCATTTTGTTAAAATCAAAACTTCAGTCAAGAATGGAGCCAATCGTCATTACTTGGCTTCAATAATCGGCGTGCTGAAAAGTTGAATTAATCCAACGATGCGAGTTAATGAGAGACGAGAGTCATTTTGCTGAACACAATCTGATGCACTAAGGTCAAAATCCGGTGAGATTTGCCAATTTCGAATGATGCAAAATTTAATATAACATTTTCCTTTGTGCAAGCTTGACTTTGCATCTGTTGTGGAGAACAAAAACAAAAAAAAGAGTTGAAGAGTTGTTCTGGAGGCAACTCTGTCAGTGCTCCCTGCATGCCTGCTTTAAAAAGACATACATATACATTGAGGTAACTGAAATATTAGACAATACTTTTTTCCCCTCCTCAAGACTGCAAAACTGTTACCAAACCAGATATGGTGCAATATTAGGACAAATCATTTGTTGTTTTTCAGTCAGACTGGTATTGATATCCACGTAAAATACAAATTGGCAATTATTTTATTATGTATACTCAAAGGGAACAATGTGTAAAAAAATTTCAGTATGCATTATTTCAAAAATGCACTATGAATTTCAATAATATGCAATATGTTCTATCACATCATCATAATTTTTAAAATGTCATTGTAGGTGAGGTAATCACTAATTATATTACCGCTACATGTGGTGGGCCTACCCTACAGGAGGTTGCCATGTTCCGCCTCCAGCTTTCTGCTACAGATACGCAAAAGCGACAAATTTTGCGAACATAGTTCCGCAGCATCATGACGACAGCCAGTGTAAATATGCCATGCACTTACTCCGTCACTTGAGGCAATACTAGCACTTGTTTGGCATGCCATTTTGCTTGCCCCTCTGCTGAAAATATTGGTGATAGACTTACAAAGTATGGTCTCTCTGAGACTTGCAAAATGGTTGTTGCATTGAATCAGTTCACTATATGGCACTAAATTCTACACACTCTACCTTTTAATGTGCATCTCACGGTTTCTTAAAAATGTCACCTTTTTAGGAAGGTAACTGTCGCGATAAGCCCAGCAACTATGGAAGATCACATTACCACTGCTGTGCGCTATTATCAGAGGCAAAGAAGCACAATATTATTGGATTGCAGGTTCTGCCATGACTATCCATATTGTGCCTAGACAGTATATATATATATATATATATATATATATATATATATATATATGGTTTTTTTGTGCAAAGCCTGTTAATTGATTCTTGTCACAAGGAATACATTTCATAAGTTTAATTCCAGATTTAAAAAAAAAAAAAACACTGTTTTACGACTTCCTGTTGAAAGCAGAGATTACCTGACTACTGTGCTTTGGTTGCAAATATTTGGCAAGGTCAATAGTAGCTTCGTTCGGAAAGTCTCTTTGTTTTGCTGACTCATCGCTTACTCTGTGCAGGCGCTCCATCCCATTAGTTGGCTGAATTGTGGGTTTCTTGGCGAGACTCAGTTTCAGACAGTGAATTTGGATACACTATATTTAAAAAGGCTGAGTTGTTTGATGAATTCTGAGGAATAATGAGAATGCACTGGGGAGGGAAAAAAATTGTTGAAGTCTGTTATTAAGTCCCCTCAGGCTTCAGGATTCTTGAGCAACATTTTTCAAAAATCTGTACTTAAAAACTGTTTGAACTAACTACACTTGGCTGCTCAATTCACAAATTAGAATGTCGAATTGTGAAGCGAGAACAACTTAAAAGATAGTCTAACCGCTCAGTGAAAATGTTGACAACAGTCCCAAGAGGGTTGAAAATCCTTTCATACAAATAGTTGTGCAAAGTTTTCTTTGCACCTTATTTGATTGCAATGGCCTCATTAACGGTAATGAACAATATGTTCACAGTGACTTCACCAAGGATTAGTTTAAATGCTTCTTTTCATCCACTTTGCATAAGCAAAATAATACTACAGTAATCCTCGTTTATCGCGGTTAATGGGGACCAAAAACCACCCGCGATAAACGAAAATCCGCGAAGTAGCGACCAATTAACATATACAGTACAGGTTAAAAAAAAAAAAATACAAAAAAATTTAAGTCCGCAAAAAGTCCGTGAGAAGCTGCAAAACAACAGTGAGTCACATAGAGCAACATATACAGTACTGTACTCCGTTTATATGAAAGGAATTTTTTTTTAATGAAAAATCCGCGATGCACCGAATCCGCGATAAACGAACCGCGAAATAGCGAGGGATCACTGTAGTAATAAATGAAAGAAAGCTGCAAAGTTGACCAATTTGAAACAATGCTATGGGCTTAATCGGCAGTTATTGACCATCTCGACAGGTATAGACCATTTGCATCCGTTTATACAATAGTGCAAATGCTCCAGTGTTTTCATTTCCCTTGACTCGCATCGACAGCTCATTCACAAGTTTGGGTGATAGGAAAAAAACAAAACAAAACTGTGAAGCTTAATGATAGGGCTATATGGGTATTATTATAAAAAGGTATTCTCTCTAAAGTAGATAAACTAGTGCACAGATGCTTCTTTCCATGTGTGTATGTTCATTCCAGTTAAAAAAAAAGTAAATCAGTCTCAATCCAACACACTTGCAAATAGGTCAAGATGGAGTCTAGCCTTTGCATTTGTAGCAGCATTCTGTTAATGTTAAACATAGTTAAACAATGTGCCACTATTTCAGTTAAAAAAAAAAAAAAAAAAACCTGGAAATTCTATTCAGACTTATTAGTGTTCTTCCAAATGAATTGCATTTTTGAGGAACTAAGCATGAAGGAAAACTCACCACAGTTTGCACAAACATTACGCCTGGCGAAAAATTTGATATGTTAAAATAGAAACAAAAGGTATGTAGCGCCCCCTACAGAGGTTTAACAAAGACCTGTGCTGGTACTTATGACCTGCGACTATGAAAATTGGGAGGCACATACAGCACCCCAAGACGTGAAAAAATTATTTTGGTAGCTATACCCTAAAATGTAAAAGAAGTGAGCCACGAAGATTTGAATTGTACAATTTTGGCAGAATTTTTGCACATTTACAGGGGTCATAGTTTTCCTCCAATGTCCTAGACCAGTGTCGACATACCATTTTATGGGGGCGGGGCATCAAATTTTGCATCGCATAAGGTCTTCTAAAGGAAGCAATCTCAGTTCTACGCTTTACCAAGTTTGACGAAAATTAAGTTGGCTATGTCATAGCCCACGATATAATAAAAACCATTTTGGGGCCATATGTTAAACCTAACAGGAAGTCCACCATTTTGACTTGTGATTTGTCAGCATTTTTCGGTGGCTTTTATAGAGCTCATATTTTAACGAACTCCTCCGAGAGACTTCATCCAATTGTCTTTGTGTTTCATCTATGTTGGGCTGTTTACAAAGAAAAATCATGAGGTTTTTGAGGGTCTAAACCTGGATGAATACTCAAAACTTATCAAAACGCACATATGGCCTGACAAAAACATTTATATTTTAGAGCGTTATGGTCCTATTTGTCAGTACCCCAATGTGCCAATACCTCAATGTGCGTGTACCTCGACGTGGCCAGGGTTGTGAGGGCCCTTTTCAACTACCCGCAGTTCTGGTTTATACTGTGGAGTGTGGAATTCTTAATGCATTCTCTGTGATAAAATTTTGCTCTCTTCCAAACATCTTTGAATATATTCTATTATATACAGTTACTTCAACGTAGGATGAAATACAAAAATACATCTGATGATACCGGTGAATGATTGTTGAAATGGGCTCACCATTTAAAGTGATTTCAAATTGGGATCTGAAGACAACAAATGCATGCAAACAGGACTTAAGTCTGTGCATGATTACAAACACTAGCTCCTGATGAGAAGGCGTGCTACAATTGATGCTGCAGAGAACACAACACCCGTAACAGAGCCCACGCGCTCGAATGTTGAAAGCTGCAGCTACTTAAGCATCCTTGGGATTTAGAAAACACTCTACGCTGCGATGCATACCAAGTGACGCACACTAGATGAGCTTACTCTTCACATTCAGTCAACCCGCGGGTCACACACTGGATTTGGAAGTCTAGTTGTGCTTAGCACGATTCCCTTTCAAGTAGCTTTTCCAGCGCTTCACCACATCCTTGAAGATGGGAGAGTTGTCTATTGATGCCAGCAGCTGGAGCTGGTTAATGTGCGTGGTGTGATAGTCCCAGCGAGCCAAGTTGGGCGCAGTGCCCAACATGAAGTGGCGCAGGTCATAGATGCTCCCCGACCCGGTGTCATAGAGCGGCAGCATGGCCTTCAGCGACTCCATGCCGCGGCTGAACAGCCGCCCGGCCTCCTTGCCCAGCTTCTCTCCAGCTGTCTCGCTCAAATCGTAGAGTCCCAGCAGGGAGTAGATGAAGCCGTTGAGGACAAAGGAACTAGGTGAGGTGGGATACTCTTCATACCAGTCGTATTTGTTCATAAATACCGCCTTGACCCCGTGCTGCGCTGATGGAACCTTATAGGGTCCGATTGCCTTCAGAGCAGCATTGAGGTAAGCGTTGTCCTTGGTGAGAAGGTAAGCTCTCACAAGGGTGGACATTGCCTGGCCTTGGGCCATTGCAGAGTACCAGCCAGGGTCTAGTGGTCGGAAGCCCTCGCCCAGTTTACGTGTGACCATGATGGGCCAGCCGCCATGTTCGTCTTGGTTGCGCCTTAGCCAGTCGCTGGCGGCGAAGAAAGCGGCCATGTGGGCAGTGGTGGAGACAGTGATATTGTCAATGAATCCCCGTCCTTGCAAGAGTAATCGCACAACTCGCTTGGGCATGATCTAAGAGAGAACCCAGGTCAGACCACAATCATTCAAAACATAAAATGCTCAAAACTTGGTAGTTAAGTTGATCCATGTTCGCGTGTCAATAGATTCAAAATGTATGTGGCAGATTAGCTGAAGCACTTTACGGTGGCACCTCAAAGGTCATTCAAGGAACACGGCACTGAACATTCATTTTTCTTCATTCTATTAGACAGCAGATATCAAGAGTGCAAATATCAATGGCATTGGATTTCCAGAAAAAAAGTTTAAGCTGATGAAGTAGAAAAAATAATGACATACGCACACGCCGCCATATTGGACATTTTTGACCTGTTTACATCATCACTTTGACATCTCGCGTGCTGTAACACGGCACTGTTCATTTTGGACTGCCATATAGGCATCGTCCAGTATTGGCATAATTTAGAAGGCACTCCTAACCGTCTCAAGGTTTAATAGGATCCTTTGAGAATGGGGGGGAAAAAGACATATAAATAATTAATGGCGGCAGTGGCTGACGAATGCAGCCAGCTCCATGGTCCATGAAACAGGTGCCACCATTCCATTACTGTTGCATAATGTACAAAGTGTGTCTATACAGAGAATATACATACACATATATGTATATATATATATATATATATATATATATATATATATCAGAATCAGAATCATCTTTATTGGACAAGTATGTAGAACACACAAGGAATTTGTCTCCGGTATAACACGTTGCAAGTGTCATCATAAACAAGGACATGACAAATAATATATATATACATATATATATATATCTATATATATATATATATAGATATATATATATGTATAAAATATAAATATTAATATATATAGATATATATAGATATATATGTGTGTGTGTGCATTCTGCTCATATTTAGTCATGATGTGTAACATTCACATGCCTGCAGCGAGACTCTGCGTCCTTGAAGCAATCATCACTTAAAATTGATACACTCCTTCCTGGTGACCTTGTGGAGACGCACAGACCGTTGTAACACGGCAGTTAAATGAAAATCTGAGAATCGGTTCAGAGGAAACTAAAGTTCTGAGGTCACACCTTAAGTTTTGGTACCGCCCTTCTGATGATATAAATATGATGTGAATCCCTCTCTTCTTCACACTCGTGACACGCAGCCATTGTCTGTACCTCACTGATGCCTGGAATATTCTGTTGTTAAAAGCTTTGGAGAAATTGTTCATCGACTCCAGCCTGTATTTGGATAACCAGCATCCTCACCATTCGAAATTCAACACGCGGGGGAAAGAGGGCCACCTCTCCTCAAACAAAAAAAACAAAACAAAACATATATATATACAGTCAAACCTCGGTTTTCGGACGTCTTGGTTCTCATACAATTCGGTTTTCGAACTAATTCCTAGTGTAGCGTCCATTGTGAGCAGACGAGTTTGTATTGTTCAATAAAAAAAGCAGACGTGTTTGGTGAGACGCTTCTGTTAGGCCAAGTGAAATCCCCCTCTTTTCAGAATGGTTTGCCCTAGCAGCACGGGGGAGAGTGGGGGTGGGGGGTGGGGTGCGTGTGTTTGTTTACGGACGGCATTTTTCAATGCAGCGGCACATAATGAACACTCTGGTGTCCGGTGTCTCATTATTATGCAATAATCGTACAGAAACAGCTTGTGAGCAGACGAGTTTGTATTGTTCGATTAAGATTTTTTTTTTTAAAAGCAGACGTGTTTGGTGAGAACTACGTAATATTGGACTGCTATTTTTGCATCTTGTATCAGCCCCTAATCATGGCACAAAAGAAAGCAAGTGGAAGTGGTGAACCTGGTGAAGAAAAGAGGAAAATAGTGCGCAAAACTATAGAATTTAAGAAAGATTTAATCGCAAAATATGAGTCAGGTGTGCGTGTGTCTGTTGGCGAAGGAGTTCGGGATGCCGAAATGCCCCGCCTACTGCCTGCTGACAGCTGGGAGAGGCGCACGCCCCACGACAGATAGAGAGAGAGATGTTCCTTCAATTTTTATGTTACTATGTTAATGTTAAAATTGGTAATCCCCCATTACATTTGTACAGTTTATGGTGTGAAATTGTAAAAAAAAAAGTGGTTTAAAAAAGTTGTTTTCTTGACTTGGAACGGAATAAAACATTTTACATTGATTTCAATGGGAAACATGGTTTCGGTTTCCGAACAATTCGGTTTCCGAACAGTCTTCTGGAACGGATTAAGTACGAAAACCGAGGTTTGACTGTATATATATATATATTTTTTTTTTCTTTCTCAGAAAATAGAAGCTCGCATTTGTTTTTATTCGATTTGTCTTGTAGAGAAAAAAAACTGGAAAAGCTGCACTTTCTGTCTGATTTTATTGACTGGACCAAGGTGTGAAATTATTGTCGGGGATCATTCCAAACATTACTGTTGCAGTGTTCAGTTAATATTTGTCACTTTTTGAGCGCGAACGTGTCTTTGCTTTTGATTGCCCATTTCATTGTTTTCTTTGCATTGATTTCATCTTTCTAATCTGCAAGTTGATTAACTGTAAATTTTACACAGTAAATAAGTAATTTGCACAGTTTCTGTTGCTTAATTTTTCCCTCAATTCCTCAACAGCATCCCATTTATCAAAGGTGTTGTCATCACCAAATAAAGCCCAGTCAATTATTAAATCACTCATTGTTGTTTCAAATTAGCTCATTTCTGTCCTCAAGGTACTTCATATTTACTTATTAGAAAATTTGAGGTTGCTTCTTTTGTTCGTATAATTTAATGCTAAGGGTGCTGCGGATTATTTTTGAATTTTGGAATGTCCCTTTCTTCCCCCCAGAGTATGTTATATGTATCAATCGTTGGCAGGAGAATAAATAAAGGTTTGATGATGGAAACAGCTCACGTCAAAAAGCTTTATTCTACTTTAAATCCAAACTAAATGGAGGTAGAGGTTCCACTGTGCAAATGTACTTGCTAATTATCACCACTGCAACTTCCTATTACTGCAATAGCCGTGTGACAGTGTCAGTGCAACATTGTGCAGCATCAGCAGGACACCAACCTTCGTGGCTTTGACTGCCTTAGTGTTCGACAAACCGATGCCTTTCCTCAGATCTGTGAGCAGGTCACGTGTCAGGGTGCTCCAAGTGGTTCGTGGCCCGATGCCGTAGGTGATTTCACGATCTTTGAAGGCGATGAGTTGCATATTGGTAACATAGTGGATGGTGAAGGGCGAGCCTTTCTCTGTAGTGTCGAGGATCACAGACAAGCTGCCGTTGGAGGTGAACTTAATGTCCAAGCTGAGGATGAAGTCTTTGGTGTTATCTAGAAGGAGGGACACTGCCTCCAAAGACTCTGTGTGGACAGACAGAGAGAGAGAGAGAGAGAGAGAGAGAGAGAGAGAGTCCAATAAGTTAAAATGCAGAATAAGAACCAAGGCTCTGAAAAATGCAGACTATCCAATATCATTTTTTTTACAGATTCAAAAACAACTTGGATTTCCTGAGTGATCCAATATGACAACAGACTATTCTTAACCCAGTGTGATCCCAAGATAAAGCAATTACCGGTAACTCATTCAGTCCCAGCCAATTCTAGACCAAGTCTGAAAAGACATTTCAAAACGTCTTTGGGAGTGAATGAGTTAAAAAAAAAAAAAAATTCACTATTACAGTGTCTCTCGCACAAACAGTGTCAAGCTATTTCAGGACGCACATGACAGATGCATTATTGCATGCTGCTCTTAAATAACAGTAGCAGAAGGGAAGGAAGAAATAGAGAGGAATCATGGGTGAAGTACAACACCATGTGGCAACGCAGTAATTTTTTTTCTCAATTTGTAGCTTGATGTTAGTCTGCCACAACCCGTCTTTGTCAAGCACAATTATTTCAGTATAGGTTTTGTGAATTCACTGCTAGCCCTTGAAGTGCCAGCAGTTCTCAGAATAATCCGCTCTTTGGCGATGCTACTTCTCATTCTGCACAACCAAAGGAGCTCCAAAATACTTACAGGAATCACTTAAAAGTTGGTGAGAGGTGAAAGGAATAAAAAGAAGCCAAAAGGAGGATAAGTAATGGGATGATGGGCCATAAAAGACGTTGCAGGCAGTCAGACAGGAGTGAAAAGCTAACAGAAAGGGCAGTTGACAACCACACAGAGAGAAACAAGGCGAGGACCACAGACACAAAGGGAGTCATCAGGAGGAGAAATGAAGGAGAGAGACAGTCTGGCAGGGGCCTCTGGATGACGACGACTCTTTAATGCACTCATAAATCCATTAATTAAGATAATGCAGAGAGTAAATGGATTTGGACTCTGGCCCTGTGATTACCTTGCCATCAATAAAGGATGGGTAAAGAATAAAGACGAGATTCAAAGAATAAAGACGAGATTCCACCTCTTCTATTCCTCCCTTAACTGTGGCTGTTTAGCAGAAGGCGACAGGGATGTCATGTAGTTAATCGAGAGTATGTCTGCTCCAAATTCAGCTGAGTGGCTCACCACGTTCAAAAGGATGCAAAAGCAGACAAAAGGATCCAAGTGCACCTCAGTCAAGGCACATGACTGTGCACAAGACCTATGTAGAGTAGCGTGATAGCTCATAGGAAATTATAAGATGATGACTATGTCATGCCAATGTGAAAACAGAACACCAATGAAAAAGTACATAAATGATCCGAGCAACACAAAAACTGCAGTATTTTGTAGAAATGACACTAAACATGAATGAAGCTGCTTTTTTTTTGTAACTATCAGCAGGGTCTTCGTGGAATGCGTCAATATAACGCAAAGCAGAACAAATATAAAGTACGTTGAAATATATAAACCACCATCACGCTAAATCAAGAGCCGTTCGCCGCATATTATGTGTGGTCTTTTTTTTTTTTTTTTAACTCATTCTTGCTAGCTTGTGGATTTAATGCAAGCATTATGCGATTGAGATAATGACTATAGCTATGTCATCGATAGACTCGGGTCATGTTCGAAATAATATATTTTTCAGCCTTGGATAATAAGTAAAACAGAGGTACCGTATTTCCATTCTTTCATCTGTGCCGTCTGGTCCAAAGTGGCCTGCGGCCCAGTACTGATCCGCATTTAAATCATGTGATCTGTTATTCAAGTTTCAACAGCAGACAGTCTTCTTAAACTAATACCACTCTGACATTATATATTTTCATAGTTTTATTGGTCACACAATATAAAATGTTCACAGTGAAGGGTGGAAAAAGCACCCCAAGGCTAATCAGGCCACGAGTCAAGCTAACCAAGAATCCAATCAATGTGTGATTTGTGGTGTTGGCTAAAGCTGCTCAACCCTATTAAAAACACGCAGGAATTTAAGCTTGCTATTCACGCCGCAATACAAAAATACCTGAAATGAGCCATGCCTCGTAGAAAAACGGTTTCGAAAGACCCACAATGAAAAATGGTTGATTTGATTTGACATTAGCGTACCCAACCTTGAAGTTCTGGATTTTCCATAGAACTACTGACAAACTATTCTTTAGACAGATGAAAGCGAGTTTAGTTGTTTGGAAGGAACACACAATGCTATGTGTGATGAAATAGGCATAGCGCAGCACCATCAAAACCTCATACCAAATGTGAATGGTTAGCCAGGGAAATCAGAAATCTGTGAAGTGGTGCACTTGGAGACCACCGCCCACAGAATTTATGTGTCCGTGTGTGTTACGTCAATTTAGTACTTCTACAGGTAAAAGGTCGAATGCTTTGTCTGTTTATTAACTAACTAATGTAATCTAGCCTTTCTTTGACACTTTTTTTCTCTTTTAATACTAATCTTACCCCAAGATCCAAAGCAGTGCCCCACAAAGTCTTCTACGACATCACGGAAACCAGCAAACTGCCGCTACAGAGACCAGGGTTTCCCACTGGTCGGGACTTGCTTTTGGGTATGTGATCACAACCTCAGGGATGAGCTGGAAATGACGATTAGTTTGACATGCTAAAACTGATTCATTTGAATACACTAGAAGTAATGTTACTTCTAGTGTATTCAAATTCAAAAGATTGGTGGTTTCTTTTATTGCACTTTTTTTTGGTTTGTTTCTGCAGCGACAGAAAATGGTGCAGTGGATTTGGGACCATTCAACCAAGCATGTGGCAATACAAGGTGCTCAGTGGTGGACAGTACAGGAATAAGCAGAACCCACATAGTGGTTAATGTCAGGGGACTGACAATTGATCTATTTGTCAGACCATTTGAGATGGTGCTCAACACTTGCACCCAAGAAACAGAACAAAAAAATGAGAGGAGAAGAAGTGGAAGAAAGCAGAAGTAGATGAAGAGGGAAATATATATCAGTGGAAGAAACAATGCATTGTGTGTAAGGATGGGCTTTCGAATAAGAAAGCAGAATACAGACTTAAAACATATGGCGTAAGGATGATTGCTACGTACAACGCCACGGCAAAAAGACAGAAAAGTGGGTGGAAATGAGTAAACAGTGGTCGATGATAGCCTGAAATGTGCAGCTAGACAAGAGAAATAAATGGAGGATTAAGCGTACTGAGAAAAGACTCAGAAGTAATGATGAAGGCGCCAAGGCAAGAAAGCGATGATTGGAAGGACAGAAGAAGGAGGAAACAAAGTGTAGAGCTTGGCAAGTGCAAAGAAATTGTTGATGACGAGAGGCTGAAAGCGGGAGGAGGAGGAGGAGGATAATTACAGTCGAGACAGCAGCTCAGTAGAGGACAACCAGAGAGAAAAACAGCAGGTGCTCTGGACAATCATGACAGCTCACACACTAAGCTCTGGGTGGAAAATTTTAAGTTCAGTTTTATGGTCACATTTTCCTTTTACCATAGCTTGAATACCAACACCTTATACACACAAGTACAAAATAAATGTATCACATATATGCTCACATGTTAACAGCGGGTAAACAGTCAATGTTTTGATATTTTTGAAGAGTGCTGACATTTTGAACAGCAACCATCACGTCATATTGCCGCTCCTCATCGGGAATCGCAGGTGAAATGTTGAAGCGTTGTCATTATCATGTTCCTTGATGCTAAAAATAGCGACATTGTAACAGTGAAGACACAAATCGTTGCTCTTGCTCGCTTGTACTACCACACACACATGCATGTCAAACAAGAGCACTGCTTTAAAAACAAAAGCACCATATATATTTTGCTTTTTTGTTTGATTTTGTACATAGACTGGTAGGGCCAGAGACTTTAGAGGGACAGCAAGTGGCCTATGGTCTTTTTTTTGTTTTGGTTTGGTTTTTTGCCCAGGTCTTTTCTAAAATGTCCAAAATAAATTTGGTCTTTGGGCCATGGGATGAAAATGGTGTCAAATGAAGATGAAGCAAAAAATATTTACTAGCAACTTGTCATTACCAAAAAAAAAAGAGCATGCTTTATGTAAGCTCTTTGCTGTACAATATTTTGCAGGGTACAGCAATGTTCGAAGATACTTGTGTTGAAAATGCTATTAAACTGCTTTGGAATCATAATTTGTTGCCTATATTTGTAGTTTAAAGTGTGGTAATATGGTTTAAACCAGCGGTCGGGAACCTTTTTGGCTAAGAGAGCCATAAACACCACATATTTTTAAATTTAATTCCGTGAGAGCCATATAATATATTTAAAACTAAAAATACAAGTAATGTGTGCATTGTATGTAATATCAAAACTTTTAAAGTACAGTAAGACTCTGAATGATTTTTAACAACATTGTTGTGCTGATGCTAATCAATGATGAGTATTTCTTGCCATTAATGTGACTTCTCGTGTTGCATGGTTTTGCTGATGGCTTTGTAGTCTGGTTGATACTTGGTGAGGTTAAGCTTCATGCAGGCATTGAGACTTCCATCCGTTAAACGTGATCGTAGGTTGGTCTTAATGTTCTTTAGATGTGAGGCCACTATTTTCGACAGCAAATTACAGCAACCCCACCATCTGCGTTGCCGAGGCAATTGATAGATGGATAATTAGACAGAACGGCATGTGCGTTTGCTACTTTCCCGCTAAAATCGCTCTCTAGTCGCCGGTTCGCGCATGCGCAAACGAGTCTCAGATTTTTTTTTTTTCACAATTAAAGATTTTTCTGCGAGCCATATGCAGCCGTCAAAAGAGCCATATATGGCTCGCGAGCCATAGGTTCCCGACCCCTGGTTTAAACTATCAATGAAGGCAATTATAATCACTTTCAGTTGAGCCATACAGTGGTCTATGGTTCAATGTTGGCCAGCTGTAAGATCAACAAGAAGGCAGGCACAAATACAAATAGGTGAACACTGAAAACATCCTTACTTCAGAGCACCAGGTAATTCTGGCCAGTTCTGCTAAAACAGTGTGTAGAAATATTAGATTTTTCAATGTTCATTCATTTTAAAAACCCACTTTGGTGGAAGGCTTCGCAAGTGGAGATATTTGGGCGTGCCAATCTCCTTCACAGACTCCAGCGAGACAGTTATGCTTCCGCCAAGCGGACACGTGCTGGGCACGAAAACAGGGCCCTCAGTTTTTTGGCAACACTCCATCACAAATAAGCCATGCTACCAACGTAGCACCTGTGGCTAATGTTTACTTGTTTACAGTACCCGATTGCACAGTGCATATCTTTTGCATGTTCACGTTAGTGAGGTGTGTGGCTTTGGTCAAAGATCTGAGGGGGGAGTAATTGGTGAAGTGAGGCTACATTGTAGTTTTTTGTGGGGGCGGGGCGTCAATTATGTTTTGTCCGCTATTTGTAGCAGGACTCAGTCCGTATTACCCGTGAAATCGCGGGGAGCTGAGTGTACACAAATGCTGATCTGGACTGTGATTTATATAACTGTCAAGGTTCTCAGCCTTTCAAGTTAGTCTGACACTAATCTCGGATAATGTCTACTATTTCCTTGAGTAATATTATTTTTAGGAATCTGTCATAACACACTGGGTCCACTGCCAACCAATGCATGCTGCTGCTATTATGACAGTGTTCAAGTGAGTCACACCACACATATAAATCATTCTGCCCTAAGGGTGTAACTCATATCGAACCTCCTGCAGCCGCAGTTAACAAGTGATAAATTCCTTGCCTCATGGCCATCTGGGCTTGTGGAACGCGTACATACCTGGAGAACTGAACTGGCGAACTGAGGAAGCACGGCCCTTGTCCTGGACACGGGTGAGACTGCAGCCCTTTGGCACACTCCATATTGCCGTGCTGGCTCGGCTATCTCTTTCCTCAGCTGTATCATAGACCACCAGGTGCGGTGGACGCTCTGTTAGGTTTTTGCTGTAATGACTCAGGCCGTACTGGGCAATCTGGATGGCATAGAAGTAGCCCTGAGGACCCCACTGAGTGGACAGAGGCACACCTGTGGAAGAGAAAGGAGAAAATGTTCATGAGAAAGGACAACATGTTCACAAGTTACAAGGACATTTCTTAAGTTTTTAAGTCTCACAAAAACAACAAGCCAATGTCATAAAAATCACACGTACTGCACATTACACCGATACAATAAATACCTCAAGGTTCATTAGACACACTAATGACACTCAACAGTTGTCCACGCATGGAAAAATCGTTTTGGAATCTTATACACTGCGCAATAGTTCAGTGGCGTTCGGTCACCTGGCTCAGTCTGCAGCATGCCAAAGTAGTCAACCTGTGCACTGATATGTGGAATTAATTTATTAGCTTCCGTGGCTTTTTCCCGTTACGGTAATCTTCAAACATGATGTTGCACAGGAGAATGGTGACAACTGTTAAGTGTGTTTCTCCCATCTAATTTTCTTTTATATAACTCTAGTTTTGAACATCCTAATACTAATTTGGCAAATCTATGGAATCTGGGTACATGCCTGCAAGCGATATGACAACATGTATTGTGTAAAATATTTTCAAGCATTCAATACATGCAGGCAAATGTAGCCAATGTGCAACATGAGAGGTCTCCTGACAAACCAGCAATTGAATTTCTATTAAGCCCTCATTTTTCAAATGGCTTTAGCAGAATAAAGTATTCATGCAGCTGACGAGCAGTCTTTAGAGACAGAAGCGCTGCAATTGTCAATCGAAAACAGTTGATGAAAGCAAGACAGAATCTTATTGGACTCAATGTACTACACATACAAATTGTCCAGTGTGCAGCTTTCTTGCCTATGAGCTCACAGAATCAGAATAATTCAGAATCAGAATGATTCTGATTCTCATAAAAATTGTCCAATGTGCACATATTTAAAACCTGTATAGATCTCATGACCATCATTTGAAGTGAAGAGGATGTTTTTTTCTGAACAACCCCCCCCCCCCCCCCCCAAAAAAACACAACAAAAAAAACAAACAGGCCGAAAGAGGAAGCCCGGGAAAATAATTGCTGACTGTTTTGTTTCACAGTTGGCCCAGCGTTCTTTTCTTTGTACACACAGCAGAATTGTTAGTACCCAAAGGCTTGAAAGAACTTTTTTCTTTGAGGAGCAGTTTTGCTAATTAACACCTTCATTTGAGGAGCAACGTTCCAATTTTGAAGAGCATTTCTTGCAGGCTCATCTGAGGACTTGTACCAAGGGTTTAATTTAATAACAATAAATATACAACAATATAACAAATGAACAATTGATTTCCTTATTGACATGATTAAGATTTTTTTTTATTTCTTAAAGCCACTTTGTGAATAGGAGAACCTTGCAGCCAAGTTTCTGACAAGAGATCAGAACAAATTACTTCAAGGTCTTACATACGCTGGCTCCCAATCAGATGCAAAATACATTTTAAAATACTGCTGCTGGTCTTCAATACAGCTCAAATCTCGCCGAACATGAGAGGTGTAAATGTTTATGCTCGTGATTGCTTTAAACAAGTTAATAATAATTTGAGACTCAGCATCTATATACAGTACATATTGGGGGGGTTTCAACAGTAGCCCCTAACAGTATTTATAATTGTACCAAATGTACCAATGAAAATAGACATCGCATAATCTCTATTGCCAAAATGCAAAGCGGGTCGTGAGCACCTCAGTGAATGGGAGCAAGATGGATGGAAAGCTGTACTTTATAAAGCAAAGAGTGCTAGTTAAGTTAGATGATCGTCAACATGGCAAAGGACGCATCCAAACTATATTTATTTATTTCATTTATACAGGAAGGGTGTAAATTGACGTGCGTTCCGCCTTCTTTGTGCAGTCTGACAGGCGGACAGAGTTGGAGCGCATTCGCTGTACGTACCAGTAGGAGCATTAAAAGACAAACCCGTGCTGTGCAACCAGATGAGATTTTTACTAGCACAATTTGGAAAATAAACGAGGGTAACGCAAGCATAACGGTCGGACCTTCGAGCCCCACAGCGTGTAAACGGAACTTCTGTCTAACACTCAAAGGATATTTATTTGCTGCCACGGAGGAGACATCGAGTTTTATTGTGGCGGCTTTGGGGCATTTACAGTCAATAGTAACTTTTAAATCACTGTGAGATCTATTATTAAGAGTAAAAAAAAGACAGCATAACTATCATTATGAGTTACGCAAAAAGCCAATAACGGATGTATAATGCGAGAAGCACAGCAATGATCTGTCCGCACATCCACGGTGAGACGGTAGATGTAACAAAACAAGTACCTAACTAGGGACATATATGCTACAAAAATGTGTACATAACTTGAAGAGTCTGTAAAAGGGGTTGTTCACAACTCAAAGTTTATATCGTGATACACATTTCAACCATATCATCCGGCGCTAGTTCTTGTTAATAGTAAAAGTAATAATATTAAAACATTTTTGTTTGTTTGATATGTGTGCAGATGGTGTTTCTGTCAAATTTCTAAAATTAATGTTGCCCTGAGCCAACATGTTTGCCCACACTTGTGATAAATGGACAAGAGAGAGAACAATTATCTGAATCGGTTGCCAGCCAATCACAGGGTAGTCAGACAACCATTGTAGCTGTGTGTAAGTGTCTTCACATCTTTTTTAAAACATGAATAATTTTTTGTTGTAGAAAATACAGCTGTTGTAACAGTCCTGAAAACGTGAATATTTTTTCCATACAAGTTTCCATTTGCCATACTATTTCATATTTTCCAGACTTTTGTAGAAACCCCGTCAACCGAATTGGAGCAAACTCTTCCGCTCATGAATATAATGTCTGAATTGAATTGCAATCTTTTTTTTTTTTTATTGTATATATTTATGGGTTTTTTTGCTGTTGTTGTTCACATCTCATTTTGTCTATTTTTTTTCTTTACAAGCTGTCAATGGTGAACATGCACTGGGCAGTGACACATCTTGGGAGGAGAGCACGGTGGCTGACTGGTAGCAGCTCTATTCCACTCCGAAAATCGCAAAACATTGTGTAATATAAAACTAAGATAGTGTGGTTCTATTCTGCAATATTTTTGTACACCGAGATTAATATTGCTTGGAGACCTTTAAAGATCAAGAAAAAAAATCTGAGCTTTGTTAATTGATATACTGATCAATTAAATATCATGTTGTGAATGAACAACTGAAGTCATGCGCATGCGGTCCAGTAAGAAACCAACATCAAGCAAATAGCCTTACCTTCCACTCCACTTATGCATTTCACTCGGTCACGGACCTCCACATTGTATCCCTCAAACGACATAAAAACCCCATTTGGGTGATAGGGCTCTCGCTGCGCATAAACCTTTGAGTAACTATGCTGAAACTCAAAGCGATCATAGCCATCATACTGCACCACTTTGCCATACACCTCAAAGTATTTTTCCATCCAACTGAAGGGCAGATAGATCTCTCCACCTTCACGTCGGCCTTTGACCGTGGATTCATCATTGATCAGGCAGTCAATTTCCTCATACTTGCTTCCACCTACAACAGGTGGAGGTTCTGGAGGTTGTGGAGGGTGTTGCTGGCTGCTGAAGCTAGCATCCCCCTCCTTGTGACTTGGGGCCCCAAAAGCAGCTCGAGGCAAAAAACGCAGGGACGTGTTACTCGAGCAGCGATTCCACAGTAACACAGTGATGAGTGTGAAAAGGGCGCAGATGACAATGAGGGTCTTATAGTTGACTCGCGCAGCCAGGCAACGCATGGTCACAACTGCCCTGAAAGAAGAACAAAAACAATGTATTACAGAAAATCGGAAACAAATTTGTAGGGTTCAAATATCAAATCTTAAGGTGGAGGCTTTAAGTATGCCAACCTTCAGCCATGTAGTCTGCTACAATATATAAAAAAGGAGCAGTAGCTGTCAAAACACAATAAACTAAACCAGCCTAAATTGAGACCAAGAATTAATATGTTAGAAAGATACATGGACCTTTCAGTAGAACAGAATAGATAAACCAGATATGTGGCTTTGTCTTCCTCCATTATATTGCAGAGACAATTAAAAAATGAATTACAAATTTCTGCCCTGGAATTGGCTGGCGACTGGTTCAGGGTGTCCCCCGCCTCCTGCCCGAAGACGGCTGGGATAGGCTCCAGCACCCCCCGCGACCCTTGTGAGGATCAAGCGGAACAGAAAATGGATGCAGTCATCTCGTTACCTCTGCGTCCCGCGTCCTAGACGCATAATTTTCCCGTGGGACGCACAGTCCCAAATAATGTGCGTTTTTGGGGCGCAAGGAAATTACTCAGTCAAAACAACAACAACAACAAATTACGGTGCATCTTTTTTTTTCCAGCAACGCAGTGTCGCCATTGTTGTTTTGATCTCGCGTGAAGTAATCTCGCGTGACGAGATTTTTCTCGCGAGACGAGATTAGCGAGATCGGCGCTTCAACCTGGCGGAAAGCAGACGATTGCCAAGTTGTGTAACGTTAAAACAAGTGCTGCGAAAGTTTATTGCTGAGATATCACAGAGGAAGCAGCTAAAGTTGGATAGTTTTTGCCATAAGTTGACTTTGAGAAAGCCTTGCATCATTGGAAGCCGAGTAAAGGGAGGAGAATTTATGAACTCAAAGACTGAACCATGGGATGAAATAAGAACCTATTTCTCAGCAAATCTTGTATGCCTAAATTATTAAATTTTTTGCAGCATTTGTTTATAAGAAATAAACCTATTATCAATTTATATTGTTGTTGTTTGTGTATATTATCATATACAATTGAATAAGTAGACCATTTCAGAATTAGAAATTTAGGACTCTCTGAATGCATAATGGGACTCATACTTTTCTGATCAGCGAGTCCATGGGACTCGCAGGGCTCAAACTGTAAAATTATCACTGTGGATGGATGAATGAATTTCAAATGTCATCCATCTGTTCATCTATTCTCTGTCCTGCATGTCCTCACTCGGGTGGCAGGTAAGTGGGAGCCATACCCAGCTGCCTTTGGGACTACTGGAAAACTGAGTTCATTTTCACCGACCACAACCAAACCTAATTACCTCTTGAACGTTTCAATCAAGAATTCGGCGAAAAGATCCCAAAAAGATGCAACAAAATTCCATGATCAAAAGAAATTCAAGAACAATGAGAAATAATGCAATTCGCATTTATCAGTTGGGAAAGGGTTACAATTCCATTCCTAAAGGTTTCGGACACCAGCAAAGCACAGTGAGAGCCTTTCTCCACACATTGAGTAAACATGCAACAGCGGTGACACTTCCCGGAGTGGCTGCCCTTGACCTCAAGAGCACAGCTAGGACTCATCCAGTTAGTCAGAAAGCAACCCACGACAACATCCACAGAACTGCTGGCCTCCCTCACCAGTCAGGTTATGGTGGTCCTGTCCTTGTCACATATGCGTGTTTCTGTTACCAGTAGTTCAACGTGGATGACATTTTAATGCTTAAAAAAACAGAGACAATATGAGATTTGCACGGAAGAGTGACCCAAAATACCTGCTGCAGTTTGCGCAACCCTAGTCAAGAACTACAGGAAACGTTTGACCACTGTAAATTGCCAACTGAGCTTAGAGATAAAGATATCGATTGTCCAAATATTTATTTTCTGTAAGAATATAAATATAAACACTCTTACATTGTGATTTCTTGGATTTGGGGAGTCTCTCCCAGGTAGAGTGAACCATTGATCAAAATTGCAGTCGACTTGCACAACCAGTTGTAATATTTTCATAAGGGTTTAAAAATTGCAGTACAAAGATGCTAAATATGAAATAATCCCTGAAAGTTGGAAATAATCATTGAAAATTTGAAACTTACATCTTGGCTCATGGTGGCTCAAAACAGTTTCAAGGAATTAAAAAAAAGCACAATAGGAATATATATCATTACTGGGATACAGTATAAATTACAGTGCCATCTTTACTTATGAAATTAATTGGTTCTGGAAGACATTTCTTAACTAGAAAATGTAAGTAGAGACACGTTTACCATGTAAATGCCCTAATTCGTTTCAAGCCCCCCCCTCCCCAAACTTCAGACATAAATGTTTTCTAAAGCATAAAAATGCATCCAAATATGTAAAAAAAATCCATGTTGCAATTCGATTATTGCATAATAAACGAGAGTTGTGCATTATGTAAAAAACAGAGTAAAGAATAAAAATAATGGTCATTTAACTTAAATGCATCGCAGAAGTGGTTTTTGCCTGGTGATTTGTATAGAACTGATCCAAGGACGTTTGTTTTTGTCAGCTTTTAACAATCCTTTGAAAATGTCCAAGGCAAATATCAGCATAGTTAGCGATCGCCCGCCTGGTGAACTTTTTCTGGGTGATTCACATTTCCGTAACTATCGGAACATCTCATGGCCCGAGGAGCGAATGATGAGGAGGCTGCATATACACATTTCTAGCTATGTACACATATAGGCACGTTCGGTAGAAATCCCTCTTAGCCAATGGGATGCCAGGATGATGCTCGGTAATAGCCAATGGCAGAGCAGCTATAAGTATGTTGCATTCAGGAAACTCTGAGCCGCGACTAGCAGCCCAGACTGTATTTTTAGCTTTCGTATCTTAAAATTTATTTCGTAACAAGAGGCAATATTTGCCTGTTGAGATGTTTCGTAACTTGAAAATTATGTATGAAGACCTTCGTAAGAAGAGGTACCACTGTACCTTTATCGTAAGATTAGGTTTTGTCCGTATCACAAAGCCCTATGGACTATGATGTCTACAGTTAAAGAGGTTGACTCGCCAACTGGGAGAGTAAAAGGCACACATTCCAGCTTTCCAGCAAGCTAGCAAGCAACACTAACTTAGACTGATAGACTGTAAACAGTAATGTCTGTTCTTGTATCTTGTCACCGGCAAACCAATCTCGCAACCTTGTGTTCCTGTTCCTACTTGAAATGTATCAATTAAGTAAATTAACACACTTTTTCAATTAGCTCTTCTTATGTACAATAATAACAATAGATGTGTGATGCTTACATTTTAAATCAAACTAATTGCAGCGAAGCCACACAATTGTCATTTTATAATGCAGAGACAAGCGAAATGTCACACTCCACCCACCACCACAAGTCAAATCGCAACCTGTGAGAAATGCCATACACCACATTACATTATCAAAATGCAAGAATCTGCTTGATGGACACAAAAGGATGAAGGTAAGTGATGTGTAAATGTTAAGACCTGTTTTAGATTATTTGCCCTCTGGGCAATTCAACCACTGAGGCGAAGTGAGCGTTGGAGTTGGAGCTAGTTCATCCATCCATCCATTTTCCGAACCGCTTTATCCTCACTAGGGTCACGGGGGGTTTGGAGCTAGTTGTTGATCATCATTCCAGAGAACTGCTGCATCAACAAAATAAAAGGATGGCAACGTAGTTCAGGTGGTACAGGGGTCATCTCCCAACCCCAAGGTTGCGGTTTCAATCTTGAGCCCCTGTGACCATGTCATAATGTCTTTGAGCAAGATACTAATAATGATAATGACTCACGAGTTGCTCTCAGTAGGTGAATGAGACATTGTTAAAGTGCTTTGAATAACTTGACGGGAGAAAAACATATTACACATGAAAGCCAAAAGCACAATTGTGTCTGAACCCAAAGGCACAGAAGGTTCCAGTACGAGTGCTACATGACTCTACAAAAGTCAAGCCACCACAGCATTGTTGTTTTAAAAATGTTAAACAACCAGGGCGTATACAATTAACAAGACTACACATAACATAACAAAACAATGTTCACAAAAATGACAGGGTGGCACAGGCAACTGGACCAAGAATGAGGCTCTGGCCTCCCTGTGTGGAGTTTACATGTTCTGCCCGGGCCTGCGTGGGTTTTCTGCGGATACTCAGGTTTCCTCCCACATTCCGAAAACATACATGGCAGGCTGTGTATACACACGCACACTCTCCTTTCTCATGCTACCCACCTTCACCTTTTTACTAACCTTGCAAATGTCACTTTTTTTCTGTCATGTCGCGAGCTACTGAAAAATGGATCGCGGGTCGCATATGGCCCCTGGGCCCTAGTTTGGACATCTTGTGCCACAGTATTACCAACATGAGAAGCCTGGCAAGTGTATTAAAATGCTCACTACTGCTGTCCATTTGAATACATTTCACAAATGACTCAGTACATCTGTTCTAGTATGCAATGTTTTTACTTTCTACTGTTCAACTTCCAACACTGAGTCTTGGGAGGAAAGAAGTGTGTGCTGCTTTTCATATGTTTACGCGTTAAAAAAAAAAATGCTATCTATTTTTTTTAATTAATGTACAAAGAATTCAAAAGTTCCATGTTTTGCCGTCTACGACGCAATTGCTTTGACTGATGTTGAAGGGTTTTGCCACGCGTATCGTTTTGAGGTATTTTACCAGGTAAAAACTCAATCAAACTAGTCGACGTCAGTGAAGTACATCGCAGTTTACAGCAACGGGACAGCAACAGATTAACGAGCAGTTTTTGAATGCACTACATTCCGTGGATTATGCAAAAGGGACTTAATCGGGATGAGAAAGAGATTAAAAGGCAACAGCCCAAACCGTGCAAAATGTCTGCATTCTGACGGGGAGTAAATAAAAAAGGGTACGTAAGTTCACATAGTGGCTGGCATCGATCCGAAATGACAAAATGTTGAGCCTCCTTGTGTAGCCGCTTCACAACTTCAGCAATAACAAAAACGACAATTACACAACTGAACAAGGGAGCACTGTGTCCCAGCAAGTGAACCAGTTTAGATTAATCAAACGACTCGTTAGCATACAAGCTAAGGGTGGCTTCGTATCCCAAGAGGACGTCGGGCTTTGAAGTTACTGCATTCTTTTTGTAGTTTCGTTTATCATGAGCCGATGTGCTCGATACTGTTAAATACACGGGACGGGAAAGTGATTACGAAGAACAATATGTTTTGGGAGAGGACAATTGGCGATAGTTTTTTTTTCCTTTCTCCCTCTCTCTTTTTGTGGAGGAGCTCGTTAAATACAAGAGTGATCCAGCTAGCTGTGCATAGATGTATGTAAAAAAAAAAAGGAAGCGCTGTTAGCGACCTTACCTGCAGCATCAATGGTGATGAAGGTGCCGACTTGAATCTTGTTCGGCCACGCCAACAGTTGTTGTTTTCCTCTGGAGGTCAGTTCAAAAGATTCCTACTTCACGCTCGACAGAAGCAACCAGAGAGGACAAACTGAACGTAGCGCTTCCGATGCACAACAGCGACTGACACCGCACAGTGAAGGGTCTGCTTGGAGCTGCAAGGATTTGTGATATCGCGAGATAAAACGACAACTCAACGAACCAATCAAAATGGCACATTTCTTTGCCAACTCCTCATCAACACAGGGAGAATCATCCATCTGAACCCGAGGATTGCGGGCGTGCTGAAGTACAGTACTGTACACCCCATTTGATTTCGGGCAGGAGGCGGATTTGATTCCGGTATGATGTAATGTTAACTGTTGAACAAACATGCTCTTTTGGGTGTTATTAATTAATTGGTTAATCAACAATCATCAAATTAAGCAACACCATAATTCATTAATCATTTAGAGCCATTGTTTGATTACAAATTGTCCAAATTCCCCGATTTCAGCCTCACGGAAAAAAAAAAAAATCTGATTTCTGTAGTCATCCATAGAAGCAGACTGGCCTTTTGTGTTTAATCAAAAGAGACATTTGAAAACATGCTTTTACAGTATTCTAGAAAACAATAATCAACACTTCACTTTATTTTCTTAGACATTACGGACCAAACGAGTAACCAGATCATAATCACTTTATGGAGAAAAAAAAAAATCACTGTTAGTTTAAAATATTTTAAACAATAACACACATCAACAATTTTTTAAACAAAATGTTGAATCAGTAATGCAAGTAACGTGAATATGTGTGTTTTGAGTACATTATTTTGTCACATGATGGTGTTATTAAGAGATGGATTAGGTCATTTACTGTCCCCACTGAAGGCCCAAGTCTGAAACTCATAGCCTGCCCCTGCAATTGAGCAGACAAACAAGCACACAACAATGCAAGGATGAAAACACCAAACACTGGTAACTGGTGGCAAGCCGGCAACAGTCCAGCATCTATGTATCTCCTCTTTCTCCTGCACTTAAGAGCTTTGCTCTCATGGAGATGAGGTCTCCACGCTAGGATCCACCTATCCACACTACCAAGACGACTGAGGACACAAAAATAAAAAATGACTGGATCATGACAGAATTTGTCTAAAGATTTTCAGGTTGTGCATATGTTTTGTTAAGAGCAACGAGGAAACCGTGTTGCTCTTTTTGGTGCTCTAATGTATTTTGCATGAGGCAGCCAAGGCCACTTTACCAAAGGCTTAAATAATTCAAGCCTTCTTAATGCTGATGCCAAATCTTGTGAAATAGTCTGCGAGATGGAATAAACAAAAATGTCAGGTCACAGAGCACAAGACCTGTATGACACAAGATCTTGGAAAAGAATGTCGAGACACTTAAGTTGTCCCGCATTTCCATGGCTGACTACTTTGTAGTTATGCTAGACTTCTGAAAAATTACAATAATACTGTTCTGAAATTAAAAAGCAATACTTACAGTGGATATAAACTATCTATACCCCTTGTTGAAATGTAAGGGGGTATAAAAATGAAAAGCAAGATAATAAAAAAAAAGTAAAGGTAGGTCAAATAAAAAAGTAAAATAATGTGGTTGCACAACGCAAGGCAAATATGTTTGTCTAGCACAGGGAAACTCACAGTGCTTTGCAAAAATTTGTGAAATGGGGAGAAAAAAGTTACAGCACATAACTGCTATTAATACATAATAAATGTATTATTTTTAAATACTTTTTTGTGAAAGTGAAAAGTTGCTATAGGTGCAGTGTGCAGTAACACACAAATATAGAATATTAATTACACGCACACAGACACACATCTTTTTCATCCATTTCCCGCTAGACCCCCCCCCCCCCCGATCGACTTCGGCCCAGTTCGTGAATTGGTTGGCCACCCCTGCTCAAAATTGGCCTTGGGTGTGAGTGCGAATGGTTGTATGTCTATGAGTGGCCTGTGATTGGCTGGTAACCAGTACAGGTTGTCCCCTGTCGACTGCCCAAAGACAGCTGGGATGGGCTACAGCACCCACCGCGGCCCTTGTGAGGATAAGTGGATCAGAAAATGGATGGATGGATGGAGGTGCACAAGTTAAAACACTTGTCAGATTGCAGCAAGTCACGTTCTGATCACCTGTACAATATAATGAGATGCTATACAAACGCTGCATCACATATTTTGCAAGTACAGTTTGGAGATGAGTTGATTTTTGTGGTTGTACAGTAGTTTGCGATGGTGAGTGACCGAGGGCACCACATCAGCGTGAGAGCTGTCAGTAATACTTTAGTGAGCTCATGCAGACAGTTGCAGGACAGAGCTCTCACATCAGTTGCCCTCAGCTTTTTAACTTCCAATCTACCACTCTGTAAAAGGAAGCAGTGGCTGAGTACCTTTAAGTGGTCTCATTTCCTGGAAAGCAAAAGGATAGGATGTAATGTCAGTTTTAGATTATTTTTGATTCAGTGAGTCTTACTTGCTGTATCTTACCTAAAAGGCACTGAACTCTCTGCTTGTGATACTATGGCTAAAGATAATTCATGGAAAGTAGATCATTGAAAAAAGGTTAAGAACCAGTTTTAGAGCACGTATGACACTTATTATTCCAATGTCTTTAAACACACTTTAAAATAATTCATCCATTCATTCATCTTCCGAACCGCTGCATCTTCACTAGGGTCGCGGGGGGTGCTGGAGCCTATCCAAGCTGACTTCGGGCAGTAGGCGGGGGACACCCCGAATTGGTTGCCAGTCAATCGCAGGGCACACAGAGACGAACAACCATGCACGCCCACACTCACACCTAGGGACAATTTAGAGTGATCAATCAGCCTGCCATGCATGTTTTTTTTGGAATGTGGGAGGAAACCGGAGCACCCGGAGAAAACCCACGCAGGCCCGGGGAGAACATGCAAACTCCACACAGGGAGGCCGGAGCTGGCATCGAACCCGGTACCTCTGCACTGTGAAGTCAACGTGCTAACCACTGGACTACCAGGCCGCCCACTTTAAAATAATACAAATTAATTGAAAAAATTGAACATATTGAGGGCGCAAGAACAAAGCAATGTTTCATGTTCATGCGCGAGGGAGAAGGTTTGCCAAACTTTGAGATGAGTTGACTCAGAGGCTTTGCACATGCCTGTACTGTACTGTACACGGCCACTCAAAGGAAGCGCATGATTGGTTCCCGGCACAACATCGACCAACGAGAGCACGAGTAGATTTTATCCCGTGAGCTGTTTGGCTGCGCATCATCGCAGCCTCACCCTACACCTTCACTTGTTGCCAGCAGGCTCAAAAACAGTTTCTTCCACCGGGCGGTCAGGAGACTCAACTCCCTCCCTGCTCTGCCCGCTCTCCCCACCCTCTGCCTCTGCCCAACCCCTGCCTCCTGTCACAGACTATGACCCTCCCCTCATTATCCAACATCTGCATATTGCGAATTGCATATTGCACAATGCACTACCTCACTTTACCACATTAGCCACAAGTGCCATTGTCTATGCTGTTGTATTGTCTATCTTGTCTATATTGTTTATACTGCTCAGATTGCATATTATGTCTTTTATACCGTGTAGCTGCTATCTTCTCAGCTGTGTGTTTAATGCACAGCATGTTTGCATGCATATTGCACGGAGGATTGAGAGAAAGAAATTTCATCTATGCTGCATGTCACATGTAAGCATATTTGACAATAAAGATGACCTTGATTCCTTGATTCCTTGTGTCTCGTCACGCTGTTGCGTACTTTATCTTAGTGTTATGTTCGCAATAACTTTTCCCAAAAAAATTGTTAAGCTGCTTTCCAACCCCTTGCCGCTGCTGAAGCAATGCGCTTGTCCCTTCATGGCAGCAGGGGGTCTAGTTCGCTTGAGTGGGTCAAGGAGCCGCCTTATTTTGAAGTTTTCCTGACCCGGTCAGCTGTTTTTTAGACAGGTCACAAGAAAGCAGGGACAGCTCAGACAAAGGCTCAAGTTACATCCGAAACTGTCAGCTAGGTAAGAGTTTCTTTTTTTCTCTACTAAAAAAGACCATTGTCTGATTAAAAACAACAACAAAAAACCTTGAATCTATTTCAACTAATAAGAAGACAAGGTGAATGTCATAGCGCTACCCATCACTATGTTTTTCTCCAATTTAAAAACCTCAGCTGTACCGTCAGTGCCTCCAGCAGAAGAGTGAACCAAAAGTCTGTACAAGTCAGGTAAAAGCCACCTTCTATGCCACCAACACAGGCCCCTTTGCCTCTCTCAGAAGGCAATGTTGATGAATGTTAATTACAGTATCAGATTTTATAATTGAAGGTTTAAAGAAATACATGCACTGTTGTAATTTTTTTCTCAAATGTTTAAGTATAAATACCGTTTACATATTTTAAACATGCTAGTACCCACATACACATGCATGAAAATATTAGAGGGGGTGGGGGGGGGGGGATACTACCTCACGGTTTTCACCTTTTACGGGTTTTTTTGGGTCCCCATTAACCACCAATGAGGGATTACTGTACTGTGTAAGACAAAAGCAGGGCATGTCAAACTCAGACTTGGGATAAAAGCAGAAATCAAAGAATAATAGTTTGTTCTGTTCCTGTAAAAAGGGCAAGTAAAATTCTTGCAAAATTACATTATTATTTATTACACATGACAATTTGAAACTTTCCGATTTCAGCAAGGATCACCCAAGTTGAAACATTTGATTTTTTTTTGTGGGCCATTTGAAAAGAGGCCTGATCTGGTCCTTGGGCTTTGAGTTTAACATGTGCTGTACAGTGTGCTGATCCCTGGCTTTCCTGGAAAAACAAATTTATAAAGTAACTACCCGTAACAAACTAATAAATCAAGCACATCGTCTTACACATTTCCCAGTCTTTTCTGCTACCCCTTCTCTATGGCCGTCTTGATTTCTTCCCTTAGGGGGAAAAAATAAAAGGAGCCAGCTAGGGTAAATAGATTATACGGTCCATCATCAAAAGAGTCAGAGGATCTGGAGAAATCTCTGCATGTGAGCGGCAAGGCTGAAAACCAACATTGACTGCCCTTCAATCCCTCAAGTGGCACTGCATCATTGTGGAAAGGATATTGCCACATAGCCTCAGGAACTCTTTCGAAAACCATTGTCAGTTAACAAAGTTTGTTGCTACATCAACAATATACTTTACTATGCCAAGGGAACGAAACACTGCCTTCTTCTCTCTGCCCGAGTTCATCTGAAATGGACTGACACAAAGTGGAATCGTGTGCTGTGATCTGACGACTCCACATTTTGAATTGTTATGGGAAATCATGGACGTTGTGTTCTCCACCCTGAAGAGGATGAGGATCAGCTGGATTGTTATCAAAGTTTCAGCGACAGCATCTGCTATGGTATGGGGGTGTGTTAGTGTCCATGGCAAGGGTACATTCCAGATCTGTGAAAGCATCATTTATAATTAAAGGTACATACAGATTTTGGAGCAACATATGCTGCTATCCAAGCATTGTCTTTTTCTCTGCAACAAGACAAAGCCAAGCTACATCCTGCATGGCTTTGTAGTACACGAGTGAGAGGACCAGACTGGCCTGCTAGCAGACCAGATACATTGAAAATGTGGAGAGCAACATCCATCCATCCATCCATCCATTTTCAACACCGCTTATCCTGAACAGGGTCATAGGAGCCTATCCCAGCTGACTTTGAGAGGAAGGCAGACTACACCCTGAACTGGTCATTCGCAGGGCACATATAGAGACAAATATATTTACACCCACATTAACACCGTCACTGAGTGGGAACCGATCCCACGCTGCCCGCACACAAGTCCGGCGGGTGTACCACTACACCATCAACAACTTGTGTGGAGCAACATGAAGCGCAAAATACAACTGAGACCTTATAGTGGTGAACAACCTAAGTTGTACAATGTACATCAAGCAAAAAGGGAAATAATTCCACCTACATAGCTTCAACTATTGTCCTGAGATTCTAAATGCTTATTGAATCTTATTAAAAGGAAAGGTGATGTAACACAGTGGTAAATTTCCAAGCTTTTTTTGGAACATGTTGCAGGCATCAAATCAAAAGGAGTGAATTAAATTTTCACATTGAGCCAGGTAGGTTTAAAAAAAATCTCCCTTGGCCCATGAAATCATCATTTAGAAACTGCTCATTGGGTTTTCTCTGTGTGATATTAAAACCTGTCCTGTGATTGGCTGGCAACCAGTTCAAGGCTTACCCCGCCTACTGCCCGAAGACAGCTGGGATAGGCTCCAGCACGCCCCGCGCCCCTTGTGTGTGGATCAGAAAATGGATGGATGAATGAATGGAGAGATGGATCATATTAAAACTGGTTTGATGAACTGAAACCTTTGTGTGTGATAAATATCCAAAGAACAGAGGAAAATATTTTGTTACATAACTTGTCAGTCATCAGCTGCCAGATCATAATTGCACTCCATGTAAGGCACTGCTGGGATTTGCACCCAGGATCTCCTGTTTACTAGACAGGCACTTTGACCAACTAAGCTACAGCGCCCATGTGCACTCTCATCACATCCTCTGTTTTGACTCACAACAGCCTCGAATCATGCCAATTATAAGAAGGTATTGATGTCTCCCAACTCCCCCACCCCCAACGAGCGTCCAAGACACAGACCCAGTTATCATACTTTGGTTTTCAGCAAAACCATCATCCCTAACCCAGGTCCTCATAACGTGAGTTCCTGCTGTTTATCGAGACTAACAACTATATCCACACCGTCACTGAGTGGGAACCGATCCCACGATGCCCGCACACAAGTCAGGCAAGTCTACCACGACAGCATCAGCGACGTCTGCTGTTTAATTAGTTCTATTTTCATCTGTCATCTAATCATCTGTTACTGCGTTTGTTTTGGGCTGCGTCATCGTGACTCATTACATTCTTGCCTATTTACCGTTTACCATTTGACAAGCCAACCAAATGGCATCACTATGCTTATGTTGTCTGCTGCACAAAGACAAATATTAGTCACTGTTGATATTTGAAGAGGATTATTCAGATGATTAGTAGCCTACTGTTATTGAATACGGTCAATTATTTTCAGTTGGCTGTATTTATCAAGCACCTACCACAACACTAGCAGAAATAAACACAGAAACGCATATACACACACACATATACACATACACACACACACACACACACACACACACACACACACACACACACACACACACACACACACACAAGCACTGGGTTTTACAAACAACACCAAGACGAGATAATAATGTGATGCATCGTTAAATCCAATGGGCAAAGCTTGTTTTTAGGTGCTTATGAACCTCAGACAGAGTACTCTATGTCCGTTCTGGATCTTTGGGAGCCTTTGCTCCATTCAGCTGTGCAAGCACAGGAAAAAAAAAAACATTCCTCATGTAACATGGATTTAATCTGCCGTAGAGAATAGGAATCTTATCTGCTGCAGTAGTGTATGTACTTGAAATAATCAGATCTGTGTCAAATGCTCTGTTAGCTCATAATTAACACGAGGACTCTGCTGAAGAGTTGCACATAGTGAATATGTAATTATGGATCCTGATGTTGTGAATTCTATCAAGCACCAGCATTGGCGTGTGTGTTCCTTTTGCACAACGCAGTTGATCTACAGAAGCTCTCGATCTATCAATCTCTCTCTCTCTCTCTCTCATTTTCTCTCTCCGATTAGAATGAAACTGAACGCCAAACCCGAATGAAAATGCTCCATATAGACACCTCAATCGGAATAGCCTGTGTGCGCATGCGCTGTCTTGATGTAAATGCGCAGTGACTGTTGACACGCTTGAAAAGGGTGGCTTCCAACTAGAGCTGGGTGGCGATGGGAGAGCTTGTTTTAAATTACATGTAACTTGTTTTTATCAAGCTGCTGCTTTAATGAGAGTTTAAAAATGGTAGCAACTGCTGAGCAAAGATCCTTAACTAAATTAATGTCTTCTAAAAAATAGCTGATCAGGATAGCATGCAGTTGGTACTGACACTGTATATAACTCTGCAACAGTTATGTCAGCAAAAACCCATCATCAACTTTATTGTCAAATGTGCTGTACAGCACAGATGAAATTTCCTCCCCCTTAAACAGACAACAAGAGGAGCCGCTGTGGGTGCCCACGCCGCCATCAAAAGAACATTTAACATAAAATGACAAAATAATACAACACAACACATAAAACAGACAATTGTGCCATCTTAACCACTTTTCCTCCTTTCACTTTGTTGTTTGAAGCAGTAATAGATGAAAGAGGAGCGACTCAAAGTGTCCTTTTCACCAGTGGATCAAAGACGTCACGCTGAAATGTGCACATGTCTCCTCCAAGCTAAGCTTGAAAGCAACAAGAAGCTGTAGCATCCATTAACGAAAAAGAGAGATTGACTCTCTCCTCCTGTCCCATTTAAATCTGCTTCAATTCCAAGCCGCGACTCCCAGTTCCACATCCGCATCAGCGCTCTGCGCAGACGCTCCTTTCTTCTCATCGTCAGCTCCTCAAGCCATGCATCCATCCAGCCGCAGACTGCCCATCAGCACCGACCTTTCCGCTGAACAAAGCGGGGCTGTGAAAATGCTGCCTATTTCAGGCGCAAGACACAAGCACCCCGGAGCTGTCCAGCAACGACAGTCAAATGGCGCCGACATTCCTCCCAATCAAAATCAGTGCTGGTTCACGCGTGCCGCCGAGAAGGCGCAACCACCAAGCACAGATTCTTCTTTGTAGACGAATCTCACGGCCAAAAATGCTGAAAACAGTCCACATCATGTCCACACGACATAACAACAACACCATGTGACAAACAAAAGACAAAAACAAAAAAAAAACCCCAACAAAAACCGCAATACTCTTGAAGAGCACTTGCCGACGGCTGCCTACTCAGGCGCCATCTTGGGGAAAAAAAATGGACGTTGAGGTTCCCCTATCCAACCTATTTTGGACGTCTCCATCCTCCAACACACCAGATTCAAATGACCAATTCATCAGCAAGCTCTGCAAGCCTGATAATGATCCTTATCGTTTGAATTGGATGTGTTGGAGGAGGGAAACATCTAAAACAGGCCCTTGAGGTTGGAAACCTCTGATATAGAGCTGTTACACCAACTGATCACCAAAGTAGCTGCTTGGACAAGGACTGGGGTTGCTGTTTTCCTTGCATGTACACAATTACTGCAATGCTATGGATTCAATGTAAAATTAAGTGACATTTGAACCTGGTGACCCGGTGGTCGACTACTTACCATGTCGGCCTCACACTGTAGAGGTGCAGGGTTCGATTCTGGCTCCGGCCTTCCTCTGTGGATTTTGCATCTTGCCCGCGTTGTTTTTCTCCGGGTGCTCCGGTTTCCTCCCACATCCCAAAAACATGCCTGGCAGGTTAATGGAACACTCGAAATTGTCCCGAGGTGGGAGTGTGAGCACGGATGGTTGTTCGTCTATGTGTGCCCTGCAATTGGCTGGGAACCAGTTCAGGGTGCCCCCCGCCTACTGCCCGAAGACAGCAGGGATAGGGTCCAGCACGCCCCACGACGCATGTGAGGATAAGCAGATCAGAAGATGGATGATGGATGGACATTTGTACGTAGCACTCAAAAGCAGACAATTCATTCATTGGTTTAAAAAGCTTCAGGTTGATATTTAATCAGGAAGCAGTGTGTCGGGGATACATCATGGAGGGAGGAGCCTACTGTGTGTTTATCATCCTCCTGTCCTGGATGAGTGTTGCATTACAAAGAACTGTCTCCAACCTGACAAAATCAATTATGATGAATAATGAATGTCTTCAGATGATAATGGTTCACTGCATATTTGATCAGAGCTGCCATCGCTCTTACACATGCACATTGGTTTAATTTTCCTGGCGGGTGAATTCTTGAGAAAAGAATGCGGATATTTCACTTAACGTTTGTGCAACACGCACGAGGGATTTTTCTGCCCCATTTATCCAACATCAATAAATCCATGGCTAGTTTCCTGATGGAATGGCTCAGGGTGGAGGACATTTCCTCAATGATTTTGTCAAAGTGCCTTTAGAAATCAAGTTCATCTATTCATTCATTTTCTGTTCCATTTATCCTCTCAAGGGTCGCAGGGGAAAAAATCAAGTTATACAATGAATGGAAAAGGTAAACAGTTTCATGTTTCCATAAGTGGAAACACCCATCACTTTGTCTAACACTGAGATTTGCGCTATTTTTATGTCAAACAACACGGACATACACTAAAACATGTTATCTGCAAAAAGGCACTATTGTGATTTTTGTGATTTTACTAAGTTTTGTTTGCATTCTTTCCATAGCCTGATCACATTTCCATCCCGTAGTGTAGAGCATGTGTCTTGATTCATACCACCCTCTTGTGGTACAATAGATTTCCAACAAGTGCATCCAGAATGCTTCTGCAGTTCTGTGAAATCTTGATTCAAAAGAATGCAAGATGGAAGACTTTTGGAATGGATTCAGTCATTGTTCATTGGTGCGGCTTCATAAGACAGGTGATTTTGATCACATTTGAATACGTTTCAATCAGACCTATTTGTTGCTATTTTCTCTAACTATATCTAAGTTGTGACAACTACACCTTCCTTTCTAAAAACATGGATATTACATGACTTGATTGAAGACTCTAAATTGCCCATTGGCGTAAATGTGAGTGTGACTGATTGTCTGTATGACGCCCAGTCCAGGTTGTACCCCACTTCTTGCCCTAAGGGGTCAGCTCCAGCACACCTGCGACCCTAATGAGGACAAGCGGTTGTGAAAAAATGATTGATGGATGTACACAAGATAAATCTACATTTTCAACGCTTAACTGCTAGTGTCAGCAACCCCCCACCCTCCAGCCTAAGAAATTGTGGTCTTCATATGAGTTCTTCCTCAAACAACCATCCATGTTCTGCACCGCTAATCCTCATGAAGGCCATAGGTGAACGGGAGCGTCTTGCATCTGACTTTGGATGCACACGCTGGCCTGGTCGCCAGCCAATTGCAGTGCATGTATAGACAAACAACCATTACTTACATTCACACCTTTGAACAACGAAGAGTCTAACATGCATGTTTTGGGAATGTGGGGGCAGGAAAGTACCCACATACGAGGGCCTGAGTCGAGATTCAAACCTGGGACCACTTGACTGTGAGGCAATGTGCAAACCACAACTATTCTCAACTCAACTGCTTTCACAACAGCTGCAATTTTACATTAAGAATTATGAACAAACTGCGGTATGGGGTTATTTTTGCTGCTTAAATGTCCTTTGTGTTGTCACATGGAGGTCTTCTGATAACAACCATACTCATACACAGATTTCCCTAATGAAGTTACGCGGACAATTACAGTGCGGGAGAAGTTCAAGTAATGTCTGCCAGACTCTATAAATTTGCCCTTTAATCCAAATAAAAAGAGAGCCTCCTGAGCACTGCAGTGCTTTGTTCAGAATCAGAATCATCTTTATTGGCCAAGTATGTAGAACACACAAGGAATTTTGACTCCGGTATAACACGCTGCATTAGATTTGTTGACACAAATCCCAAGCCCAGATGTACTGTACTCGGGATGATAGAATACAAAGTGCAATTAAAAACAACTTAAGAACAGACCAAATGTATATTTCAGTTAAATAAAAAAAAAAACAAAGAACAGAACAAAATGTATACTTTTGATGCAGCTCTTATCATTCATGGGAGAGTGTGCAGGAAGTGTGCCTCTGGCTGTGGTCAGTGGTCTTCAAAATGGCCCATGGACACCCATCCACCCATTCACTTTCTATATCCACTTCCTGTTCAGGTTCATGGGGAGGCTGGAGCAGATACAACCTGGTGTAAGTGTTGAATAATGTTATCTAATTTTCAATAATAATTGATATTTTTTTCGTATGTTTTATTTAAAGGCACTTTTCTTGGCAGTCAAGGATGCTGTACAACAGGGGTGTGAAACTCAATTTTGTCATGGAGTTACGTCTTCCCTCGGAGGGCCGTTTGTGACCGTGAATCCACGAAAAACGTTTTATCATCTCATCGCAGTTTTACCAGGTACATGCACAAAACAAATGAATTACTTGTTTTGAAATCAGTCCAGTCAACTATATACTTTGTTCAATTATTGTTCAAATGAGTGTAAACAGGGTAATAAAAGTATTGCTCACCTGTGACCCAAACTATATGTAGTACATAATCACTGAATGACAGTGCATGCTTTTAGGACACACATGCATTTTCTTTACTCCTTGTCCTCATTTGGTTCACTTGGGTCTAAACCAGCTGGTTTAGGGCTGAGAGGTGTTGTATACCGTGGATTGGTCACCTGTCAATCTCAGGGTACATATGGACAAACAACCATTCACACCTTTGATTTATGAGAGGGAAGAACTTTCATTTGTGCTGTATGGTACACATACGTACAGCACATTTGACAATAAAGTTGTATTTAATTCAATTCAAAAACCTATGGGGAATTTAAGTCTTTGTTTTGGGTGAATGTGGGAGAGATTTGGAGGACTCACCTTGTTGTATATGTGCGGTTTCCTTATTATACAGTGACCTGAATGGAAATATTAAGGCCCTGTCATATTTTAATTTCACACAAATAAATACTGAGGGCATTCAGGTGTATAAGTGGTCAGAACATGTGCCTCATTGTTGCGAGGTTCAGAGTTCAAAGGCCTCCCTGAGCAAAATTTGCATTGTCCTCCTGTGCTTGCATGATATTTCTCTGGGTCCACTCCAGCTTCCTCCCAAATTCCCAAAACACACATTAGGCCTATTGCACACCGAAGGTTTTGACCAAAGTATCTCAGTGCATCTTTGCAGACGGTTCTGTACAATTAGCCTACAATAAACACATCAGGCGCACAACTAGCACATTTTCAAAATAAAACGATCTTGCTGATCAAAATTAATTCGTTGATTATCAGTCTAAAGGTGTGTTCTCCAAAACATGTCAGCATGATTTTCATTGTGTTAAGTAATCATATGCAAAAGTCTCTGCAATTGTCAAAAGTATCAAGAACATACGGTAATGCCATGAATTCTATGTATGAATTCGTTGGAACATTTGATAAATGCTGATGGAATGGAGTGACTACCGCCATATCCTTTCTTCAATGGGGTTGATTGCTGTGTTCCTTCGCCTGCGACGGCTTCCAAAATCTATGGCCAAACTGAAAATAAATAAATAAGTGGAACGACTAAAAAAATGCTTTAGAATGAAATTTCAGACTTACGAAATAAAAATGTTCTTTTCATAATCAGTTGTGTTACGTTCTGCTTTTGGGGGATCATAAACACGCAGGGCGTACTCATGCAGGGTATCATCAATGAGTTCGGGCTACACAAGCCAAAAAAGGTTGGGAACCACTGCATTAACTGACACCCTGCAAAGTAAAAACTGCGACCCCTGCTGTGTTCATCGAGGAACAACGTGTTGTGGCTCCACGTGTACCAAATTTATTGAACCACAAAACGACGCACTCGTGAAGGAAGAAGACGCTGTAGCTGTCCTATAATAATAAAAGTGTAAATACGTAAACGATAAAGGGAGAGTGTAGATATTTGCGTAGGTATTGGAAATGATTGCCCGCTTTGTTGACTGGAATGTGGGAGTAAGCCCAAAGAAAATCCTCAAAAGTATATGAAAGAACGCAAGATTTAAACCGAATTCAGGAGAACCACAGAACTGTGAGGCAAACGTGCAAACCACGAGGTCAATGTGCTGCCGAACTTCAGACAGTTTCATTTATAAAAAAGGAATTTGCACTTTTAGCTAAGACACGTTCTCATCAAATAGTGAGTTGAATGATAACCCTACACACACACACACACACACACACACACACACACGCAGAATATAAATTATTAAGGGCAGTAGGGTGCGCTTGTTAGCAAATCAATCAGCCTCAAAGTTGGGAAGATCTGGTCTCAATTTTGGTGAAGGCCCATTTTCACCAGTTTATTTTTTTTGACAACATACAAAACGTTTATTTTTGATGTAGTACCAGTGGTGTGCATCTCATCCCCATTGTTGCTGTATTTAATGTTTTTTATGTATGTACTGGTTGATTGCGATATTTTATTTGATCTATTTATTTGCAGTACTGTCACTTGCGGGGTCATTTTTCAGTGTAACTGGAGTAAAAGAATGAACATCAAAGAGTCAACATGACAGCAAACCCCACCCAGTTTGATGGGGTGCATCCCATTGGTTCGTGCGTATGTAGAACAGCTCGCCCGAAATTCGGCGCCTCTCATTGGTCAATAGTGACGACAATCGCAGACCCGCGCCCCGCCCACCTTAGCGGATCAAGTTTGAATGAACTGCAACAGCCTTGGTTTGGAGGTGCCAGGCGTATTTGTGTTAATTATTAAAAGTGTCTATCAAAGGGCGCATTGAACCAGAATGGAGATGAAGAAGAGAATTCACCTGGAACTGCGGAACCGTACTCCGTCAGACGTAAGTTAGGATGCGTACCATCGCTTTCGCTTCTCACAGGACGGTGAACGCTTTCGGGTGCGTTCTTGAGGTGTTTGAGAAAGAGCGAGAGATGCAAAGTTTGTCAAGTGTGAGGGGGATGCGGACGTCATGCTGCGAACATGTTGACAAGTGACAGGTGCTGCCGGCGCGTCAATTCCATCTCCGTGGTGGGGCCATATAAACAAGGCAAGCGGCTCGAGAAGCCATACAAGTGTAACTTTTTGATCTGCGAAGCGCTCGTATTCGTTCTTGCTCGTATAATATTGACACGATACATTTGCGCTGCCCTTTATCGAATAACGGGTTTTGAGCCATGTCGCTACGAAAGTAATGACAAATGAATTCTGAAAACCTTGAAGTGTCGCTCTCCAGCTCCACCCAGCACCCCTGGTTAGCGCGGCTCAACACTTACTGTACTAGTGCGATGGTGCGTCGTACTGTAGTGCACCGCAAACATTGGCGGACAACTCTGCTTAGCAAACACCGTTTTCGTACTCGCCTTCAATCCTAGAGAAAGTACTGACATTCTCATTCCGTTCGCACGCATTAATGCTGGTGTCAGCTGGGTACGTCTTTGAAGCTGTCGTGCCATTTTCACTGGGTCGAAGCCATCCTTAGAAAACGCCTCGCTTGAACATCGACGCGTGGTGGTTTCTAGAAGCAGGACACACGCCGCCATTTTACTCCCATACAAAGCTCCGACTTTAAAACAGTCGAACGCCGGGTTTTATTCGATTCAAAAGACGAGCAGTATTATATCTGATTATAAATAGCAACCTGTAAGCGCCCATCGATGCTATCTGCTTTTGTTTGTCGTAATCAACAGGAAGAAACGTTCGCCTGGCTGCGGCGTAATCCTCCTGATTTGCCCCTCCTACTTACAAATGACCCAGTGGACTAGGATGTTTGGCTGCGATTTTTTCGGACAAACGTGCCTCTCAGTCGTTCACACGCGTCTCTGCTCCGTAACAAATGGAGTTCACCGATTTTCATAAGGATACGTAAATAAATTTAGGATTTATGTAATGATTGAGTCAAATAATCGTGAAAAGAATAGCTGTAGCGGAGTAATATTATACAGGTCTGTGTTCCGGTTCTCGATGCTGGTTGGTGTCACATTGAAAGGTCTCATCACTCATGTGAATATCCATCCGCTCAATTACAGTACATACAGTAATTTCTGTATAGCACTGTATTTGATAATGTTGTTATCATCGTGCAGTGCCGTACTTAATACACGACTCGAAGCAAAGCATTTCAGGAAAGCAGGGGTGAGCAAAGTAAAGATGTTTCAAAATTGATCTATTTATTTGACACCTCGTTAAAACTGGCTGGCCTTTAATCTGACGACTACCAAGAGTTCTGTGATTTTTAATATTAAGATTAGAGCTATTCAAATATGCTTTGTGCTATTAACACTTAATTCAGCATAGGGGGGTCCCAAAATCTTTTGTGAGGATGATTCCGCTTGAGCCTCATGTTATTTTGTTTGCTTTAATCATTGATCATTTTGGATTTGCAAAGGAAAACCAGACTATCATGTGTTTGCGCTGTAGGTCAAAGAGCTTGTTCTTGACAACTGTTGCTCCAATGACGGCAAGCTCGAGGGTCTAACCGATGAATTTGAGGAGCTGGTATTTCTGAGCACAATGAGGGTTGGACTGACCACAGTCGCCCACTTGCCGAAGCTAAAAAAGCTCAAGAAGGTTGGTTTCTTCTTCATCTTCTTCTGGTTTGGTTACATGAATAACCTGTTAAGAGTGTGTCCTTCTGGTGGTTTGATTCATGCACAGCTTGAACTCAGCGATAACAAGATCTCAGGCGGCTTGGAAGTGTTGGTAGAGAAATGCCCCAATCTCACGCATCTCAATTTAAGCGGCAACTGGATTAAAGACCTCCGCACCATTGAACCACTGGTGAGTTAAAAATGGTTGAAAGCCAGAGGTAGTGACAAATCACTCGATCAAACCAAAACGAATGTTAATGTAATGAATGTCGATACTCATTACATTTTTATGATTTGCCTCGATTATCATTATAATGGAAAAAATGTTTCATTATTATTACAATTTCATTCCGGTGTTTTTCACTCATTATCATTATAATGTTCATTGTAATGAAGTAGTCAACAAACCTGCCCCCCCCCCCCCAAAATAAAATCTTTACATATAAGTGGAACAGAAAATCTTTACAATGGTATCAATGAATGCACAGCATCTTTAGTTAGATTATATGTGCAAACACGCATCTTTTCTGAAAAGTAAATATCAAGTGTTCCGAGGACAGAAATGACCCAATTTCAAACAATAGTAATGTGTAATAATATGAACAGCTGTTATCGTCATAAATTTGTTTATGAAACATTGTCAAACCAGAAAATTTGCTGGAGTACTGAATAGCGTTTACAACCCCTACGGATGTTAAGGGATTCGAATGCCTTTATGGTCAAGTCCTCAGGCGTTGCAAAGGAAAATAAATGTGTCAGTAAAATTTTCTAAATTGACTACAAAACCAATGAAATTATGAATTAGTAGTTTCATGTATTGTTTTTTTTGGAAAATGACAACGGTATGAGCAGGTTATTGTCCTTACCAGGGATTAATGGCAACCGTCCTCACCTGGATGTCGGTTCACACCTGTACGTCTTCTATTAATCCCTGTAAAACCATTTTTTTAAAGCACACTTGTTTTTTTTAATTTCAGTAAATCTTTTGTCTGGTTTTAGTTAATTTTTTGTTGTTTGTTTTGGTAACTGTAATAATCTTCCAGGGCAGGCACTTCAAAGACTCAACTATTTGCATACAAACATCATAAAGTCAATATTCCATAACACATTACAGTAGTTGTAAAATGGAGCTGTTGTACGCCACAAACGTAGCTTGCATTGCTGATAAGACTCTTACTGCTTCTGACAGAAAGAACTGGGGACCCTGAGAAGCCTTGAGCTGTCCACTTGTGAGGTGACAAACCTGAGCGAATACAGAGACAGTGTTTTCAAGCTACTACCACAGCTCACCTATCTGGACGGATATGACAAATACGACAAAGAGGCATCGGATTCCGTCACCGAGCTTTACGCAGAAGGCTGGCAATACGGCGACGAAGATGAGGATGGTGTGTTTAACACACGATATATTAACATTCAAAATATTATGATAGACACATGTACCATTTGCTGAAAGCCCTTGGTTTTGCCCAGATGTAGACGAAGAGGATTATGATGATGACGATGATGATGCACCATCGGGAGAAGAAGAGGACGATGAGGGCGATGACGATGAGGAAGACAGTGAAGAAGGGGCCCTCAGTGGAGAAGTTAGACTTGAATTATTCTTGAAATATTTTAATATGTAGAATAGTCCTTTTTGGTCTTCCTTTTTTACTTTTTTTTTTACAATTTAAGCTGCTTAGGGAATTCACAAAAATAAGTCAGTGTAGTGTTTTTGCAATGAGAAAATCTTTTTGTCATAGAAATTATATATTTTTTAAAATCCTGCATGAAAACGGGCGTACTTTTTGAACTAATGAGACAATCTGACCCTCAGGAAGAAGATGAGGAGGACCTGAATGAGAAAGAAGTAGATGATGAAGAGTCTGAGGAGGACCAGCGTGAGTAGGATTGCCTCACAAAAAAAAAGAAAAAAAGCTTTTTGAATGGAAAAAAAGAAAAAAAAACGTACAAATTATTCTGGCATAATAAGCAATGTGACTGTTTTTCCAGTAGAACAAGAGCGGGGCCAGAAGAGAAAACGAGAACTGAATGAAGAAGACGAAGACGAAGACGACGACGATGATGACGATTGAGGGTCATTGTGAAGTTAAATGTGAACTGTTTGCACTTGTACGTCCTAGTCTCTTCCCAGTAACCAAGTGTTTTTCCCTTTAGTAGCAGAGCTTTGGTTCTTTGCTCTTTCATCACATGCTCTGCACCTTTGTGACCTTTGAAGCCTTTTACTGTCCACTTTTAACTACTTTGCCAACACACATTTTGTAAACGAGGCAAGGACCAACCTTTTAAGAGATATTTGGGGTGTGTTCTCACTGTTTTTATGAACCCGGTTTGTGACTACATCTCTATTTTAAGCCCCTCACATTAAAATGGATCAAACAATAAAAAAAATGCATGTCTAGATCCAAGGCAAAATCCGATAGTAGTTCAGATATGGGCGGTTCTCACAAAGTACGGTCCGAGAGTGTGACACGAGAACCATAAAATGAATGTGCTAAAAACCAGGTCAACACGATATACCCTTTACGTCAAACCTTCCTGCTCTAAATATCGTTTACTCAGCCCTCTGTTTTTAAGAGATTGTGAAATATTGTGGTACTCCATTGTTTCCTCTTGAAGCGCTTGGTATCTGAACACCAATAACTTAGCACTCAAGTAAAAATTGTTTTGATTATTATTACACTTGAGCAGCTTTACTGTCGTACAAAGATATTCAGCTGAAAAAAACTTTCCGTCATGTTCCATATTGTTACATTCCACTATCACTTGGACACCACAACTTATTAGCTCTTTGCTTTGCAAAATACAAAATGTCTCCAGCTGAACTATGTGGCCTTCAAATCCCGATGAGTCGAGAATACACTGAAGAAAATAGTGCATGCAAGAAGTGTGAAATAAAACTGGACGCATCACGCTCGAAAAGTGTTCACATGATATTTTACAGTGAACCCATTGAAATTCCGATTTGACTCACCAAATACATTCTAGTCCAAATATGTGTTACAGTAAATTGTGCGAGGTACCTCATGGACGTAGAAGGAACACGTGCAATGTAATATTTTTCTGCCAACGTATTTTCACATTAGGGACAGTGTGGGTCTTCATTAAATAGCATTGTGGTGCATTCTGACATCCTCTGCCATTTTATTGGTAACAAGTTGATGCATTTTTAAGGGCATAAAGGGCTTTTAATTACATGGGTACTTTGACATGTCATAAAGAGGAAGTGGCTATTTTTCACCACTCAAAATGCATTCAAACACAAATGACAGCACATATCTCTGTGAGGTTGTTTATTTTATCTATGTAATATGTGCGCAATATTGTTAGCAGGGAAATCTGGTCATTGATTGTAAGGGGGGAGTAGTGACTCTTAAAGTGGGTCAGCGTTTGAGCTTCTGGCGGTATTATACTTCCTGAGAAGCACCCATATGTGAGCTGTGGTCCAGTAATCAGAACATTTCTTTGTCCTCCCTTCATCGTATTTTTGCATTCTAGTTTTATTTCTTGGAAATAAACGGTGTGCACTATGCTATCCTGGTGTGAAATGTGCGCTGTGGGGGACCCCCCTGAGGCATTATAGCAGAAGTCGACCCTTGTCAAAACCTAAGCTTTGATATTTCGGATGTTACGTGTTCTTGTAAATATTAACTAAATCTATTTTTTTGTATTCTCTTTGATGGCAGCAGACAGCGATTATATAACTGATGTGAAACTATACATTGTAATAAGATATGAATGATGTATTCTACTTTACCCGTAATGGGCAGTGTTGAACTTCTTGGATTTGAACAGACCTTTTTAAACATAATAGTTCCATAATCATAATGAATTGAGTATGAGAATTCTCTGTGTGTCTGTCCATATTCTTTTTCTGTGACAGACCTTTGCCACACTTTGGAAATGTGCTGAGAGCACAGCGAGGGCTGATTGGTCCATGAATGTTAAAGCTGCATACATTTGCAGCAAACCGTTAACTGCACTTAAAGTATTTAAATTTACTTGTATACACATATACATCATGGTCAAATTGGCCTCATCAGTCATCGTTCAAATTGTATTTTCCTCTTGCCATTTACAACAATAAAACCAGTTTATTTATATTTGTGGTTTTTGCAACATGATCATTTTCGTCCTCATCTATTAAGATTAGGATTAACACGTAGCCTGGATAATGTTGACATATATATTTACGGTAAATTTCAATTATTGGCCATTATGTCACTGCATCCGGCTAGAAGAGGACCTGTAACAGTTGTTATACCAAAGTTAAAAAAGTCACTAGTATTCTATTTGACGTTTTTTTTTCTGTGCCTCTTCCAGCATGTTCACAAGTCAACTTCACAAGATGCCCATTTGCCTTCACCGTACAGTATCTTATATTCCCATTCATACTTTCAGGCTATCTTTTCTGGGATAACTGACTACACAATAAGGTATAGTCCACCCCTTGCACAATCAAACGAGGTTCAATAAAAGATGATGATGCTCAGTTGTAACAATAATTCACACAAGTGATCATACTGGGTAAAAGAATTGCCTTTTACTAAAACGTATTCTTGGTTCACATTTCATTCGTGTAACACACACTATACTGTAACCAACATATCTTTTGCTCTTTCTATGTCCACTAATGACAGGATTAGTTTGAAGATGTTTATTATTCATTGCCAAGAAAAATAAATAAATAGCAACTTTACGGATGTTTTGTCAAAAGAGAAGGGTACAGTATATACGCTTTTCAAATATGGGTTTTAAAGTTAGCATGTCTTTCTACTGTTAGAGACGGAGAAAAATTAACAGTTCCTACTAGTAAACATGGCTTAAATGAACAACTATAAAGGGATTAGTGATTGAGAGTATAATACTACATATACATCTACCTTGTCTGCACTTAATAGTGACATTGTCAAAAGCCATAAATGAGCCACTTCCACAACAATCTTGCATCATTTACATTCAGTGAAATCTATCAATCATCACAATCATTACTTGCTCAGCCACATAGTCAGGAACAGTAAGAGAAAAACAACAAATAAACGGTAGCAAATGTATAATACAACCCCCATCCCTGTAATTCGCCCTAAAACCAAATAAGTGCCAGCAAAAGGTCCCTTAAGGCTGAGTTGTTGACCCAAGGGTTCATACCTGCTTGTTAGCCGTTGACTCTCCTCAGAAGAAGATTGTACTTGAGCAATTGTATCAGTGTTGGGAAGAAGTAATACTCATTGTACCTAAGTACATGTCGGACATTTTGAGATGATGACGCTATTGGCTGTATTTGGTGCAAATGTGCAACTATTAATCACATTTGCCAATCCAATGAATTCATAACAATGTAAAATAACATTTTACTGATTGCAATCTTTCCCTCAATATGGCAATCAATGACCCCCTACTCTTTTCTGGAACATATATTTGTCTTTATTACAATATTGCGGCACCTTGATTTAAAAAAAAAAAGAAAAAAAAAAGATTGTTCAGTGACCATATATATGTGAGGCGGGGCAGCTGGAGTTAGGCTGGCATATAAGGTCAAACATGGAGGGGGGCTTCAAAGCTTTTGGGAGGTCCAAACTAGAGGCAAAGTAAGCAGCTTTGTCAGAGGTCAAATGTTGGGGCAGAAATTTTTCATGTTGTTGAGTTCCAGCTCCAGTTGGCGTATTCGCACATCCTTGGTGCTCAATTCCTCCCTCAGCCTCCGCAACTCGTCTTGTTGCCGGAAGAACATCTGCAAGAGCTTCATTGGGAAAAGAAAAAAAAAAGAGGAGAATAGGATGGTTCATTACAATGATATTACAAAACAATGAAAATATGATTTGTTCATTTGGTGATATTCATTCAATTTGAATGTATTTTTACCATTCTTATTTTTTCTTTCTTTTTATGTTGTTATTTTTCTTTCATTAGCAGAAAAGTAATGAAAGAAACTAATGAATATCTATCTATCTATCTATAGATATACATATTTATTTATAGATACTGTATCTATCTATCTATATATAGATGTACATATTTATTTATATCTATAGATAGATAGATATCTATAAATAAATCTGTATATCTATATACAGATTTATTTATATCGATAGATAGATAGATAGATAGATAGAGATCTATAAATAAATAAATATGTATATCTATAGATAGATAGATACATAGATAGATATCTATAAATAAATATGTATATCTATAGATAGATAGATAGATAGACATATAGTCCTTATACCGAAAAATTCACCTTATTTATTGAATGACCCTCATATATATATATATATATATAAATTTCATACACCTGTCTTAGATGGTACAGTAAATAATAAGACAAAAACAGTGTTTCACATGTATATTTTGGGATCTAGGAATGATCATTCTTTACCTCATTTTCTGTCCTGGGTGGAATGTTCTCAAGCAAGTCGATGCCATTCACAACCACATTTTTTTTCTTCTTCACGGGGGCCTTGAACACTAACTTGTTTGGCCGATGGTAGCCATCCTTAAGGGACATTAAGACGGGGTCTATTTGGACAAAAGAACCCATTTTGGGATATCGTAGCTCATAAAATCAGAATACAAACAGTGTCATATGGGAGTTTTCAATCAGCTTTAAATCTTAAGTGTTCCTTACCTCTGTTGATGCCACTGAGCCACTCAGTGGCTGAGAGTGCAGGTTCTGTTCCCGCCGTCATTGGGTAAATATCTTCTTGGTATGTGTCTGACTGGAAACATACATCAAATCAAATTTGCTTTTAGTGTTATGCACTGTCAAATCAACTTCCCCCGCCCCCCATGTTTGTTGAAATCTTAAATTCCAGAATCTTGACGAAGTCACTCTGCTACTGTCGGTGGCGTCTCAATCTCGTACATGCCTCCATAGGGAGTTGGAGTTGGAATACTAGCATTTGCGAAATATCATTTTTTGATTTTCAGGTTAGTGATTGATTAGCGGTAGGTTAGTTGATTTAGCATAACTTGTCATAGTATAGAAGTTATTTTGGTCATAGTTTGTCACTGCTGCTGTCAAACACAGCCAGACCACGCCCAACCCTCTCCTCTCTCACAAGCCCAATGATCCGCAAGGCAGCCCTCTCTGTGAGCGCCTCTTTCAAATATTAGTGAGTTGTGGAGCAAGAGTATGGTCCTATTGAAGTGAATTAATTAGAAAAGTCACCATTGCTATCATTGCAGAGGATTGTCCAATAAGATTCAAGAAAAAACAAGTTTCTCACTGACCCTTCTTGGTACGATCATTGAAATCGGCTCGATCAAGCCTTTCAGCGTGACCAACTTGTAGAAGCGGAACACTTCACAAGCTCCCACATCCAAACCACGCTTTGGCATCATGCCTGTAAAGGAGAGTGAATAATGTTACGGTATAACTAATTTTGACAGCACTGGACAAATTGAGATTTAGGGAACTTTCGATTGACACGAATCTGCTTTATCTTTCATTACATCGTGTTCAAATGTTGTTGCTGTACAAGACCGCTTTTGTACAAAACACATTTCTATTGTGAGCCACACGCGTTCTCCTGCCACAATGGACTACCAGTAAAAATGAAGTGGGGAGAAAGTTTAGTGTTTCTCAGCCAGTGATCGTGATGATGTACAATAACGCATCAGCAAATCACTTACCTAATCCTCTCTGAGGGGCCGGGGACCGGAACTCCATAAGGTACTGGATGAATGGTTTCTCTGTAGTGATCTCAAAGTAACGGATGTTGCCATCTCCCTAGTAAAATATGATCAAATAGGTGAGCTTGGATAAACGTTTTGGATCCAATAGTTGACATTTTGAGTCTGATCCCAAGAATAAAACAGAGATATTCAACCACTCTCTGAACACTGTTGTTCATTTTCCACATTTCCTTCCTTTCCTTCCTCCTTATCAAAAGTTTTGAAGGGAACCAACATGTAAGTGAAAGAAATCACTGCAGTCTTGGAAATCTTGGAGCAAGGGGTGCACACAAACATTTTAGTCATGGTTTTCAAATTACCACCAGTGGTTGTTGTTGTTTGCTGCTCATTTTTTCCCCCCAACCCACCAACCTCATGGATGAATTTATCGCATATGTGGGCAAGGTTTTTCATTAATGTGTAGATATCTCAATATGATATAGTGCAAACAAAATGTGTATAGGTTTTTTTCTGCACTTTTCTGTATTTGTTTCCTATTTCCAAAAACATAATTATACCAAGGCTGCACAATGAAAGCTAATCAAAACAATCCAAAGTACTGTTTTATGAAAAAGATTAAATTACTATTCGACACAATTCACGGCCCGTTGGAAAAATTCATTGTCCACCTCTGGCTTGCATTATGGGACCCTGAAATCGGCTAGCAGACAGTTCGCTCAGGCAGCCGTGCACTGTCCACCTTTTTAAAAAATTTATTTATGTATTTATTTTTGCACCCCCATTAAGGACATCCAGTATTTTGAAGGACCATCGAAGCCATGGCGCCAGCTCTCCGATGCGCATTGGCCCCCCGTTTCATGGCCAATGTAGCCTGAGCAGGTATCCTTTTGTTTGTTCTCATTTGTTATAGTGACAAACTATATGATTTAATTGTCAATATGAATGTCATGCGCACAAAATCCAGCAGACACTTACACAGCTTCTTCCCTCTAGCCATTAACTACCTAAACAGTCACTGATTTATACTCCACCGCACCAGACACTTTAAAGCGCTCAAGGACATCTGCATAATTGCACACTTCTTGTAAACAAATACTGCTACTGGTCACTTTAAAATGGTTCAATGATTTTCTGCACCAACTGTTATAGTATTGTATTCTACCACTGATCATTTGAGCTCTGCTTAATACTTTGCACTTTGTCTCACAGTTGTCACTGGGTGGTACTATCGCACTACGGTTCACTACATTACGAAATGTCCTTTCATACTATTTGTCATGTCCTTGTTTATGATGATACTAATGCAGCGTGTTATACCGGAGTCAAATTCCTTGTGTGTTCTACATACTTGGCCAATAAAGATGATTCTGATTCGGATTCTGATGTCACTTAAAAAAAGAAATGTCTGTGCAACGTGCTGCGAAAGCAAAACAATTAAAACTACATGGATATCAATGCCTTACTTTTATTTTCAAGTTGGCCCCGGAAGCGATTGTTGTGGCGGCTGACCTGACTTTGTATTGAAGCTGGCCTGATATAAAAAAAGCGGGATGACAAACTTGAACTGGAACGCAATATTTAATTTCCAGTGTTCACACGTACCGTTGCGCCTTAAATGCACCCCTGCTTCTCGCTGACTATGACCATGACTGAAAGGGCCTGGGATATAGAAACGGAAAAGGATAGGAATGGGGGTGGAGGCGAGACAACCACCTTTAGAAGTATTTTTTATATTATGAGCACTAGTACTTTTTCCAGGACGATAGTGTCTAGTTGTAGTGGGTAAGGAAATTCATGATATGTTTTCTATTTATATTAAAGTTGATTATATGCATTCCACTACACATTATTTGGGCAACCGAAATACCGATTTCTTCGATACAGTAAATATGACACAACAAAATCTCTCTTCAAGTGTGAGACAGAAAGGGGCATTGCTAACCTTGCCTGCCAGGTACAACATGTGAGTGTCAGAGTCGTAGAAAGGAAACAACAATCCTGAGAGACCATCAATGTCTTCTTCCATCAATGGCATGGACAAATCCTCCTGGGGAGAGAAGCACATATATTGATGCAAACACGGGCACACACGCACCCACTTGTCAGATGGAGGTCGAACGGACCTGATCCCAAAGAGCAATCTGACGTGTGTTCCAACGAGAGACGCCTGTGGTGAGCAGCCGCTTGAGGTTGCCCAGGAAAACCACTCGGTTTACCCGGTGGTTCTTGTAGCTGGCTTGCTGGAGGAGGAGCACAAAGACTGAGTGGAGTGTCGGGATGCTCTAACTAGAAGAGTTTCAAGGGGAAGTCGAGTCCATAATTTTCATTAAAATAATTTCCATGCATTGGTGGAATCTGAATTCAGTGGCAACATGTATCCATTTTCTCATCTATAACGACCAATCAGAGCTCAGCTTGCGAACGTCACATGACCAAACCCAGAAAACAGGTGGGCTGTGATTGTTCGTGACCTGAGCCCTAAGACATTGTGAGACAGTGAGCGACAAAACGGCAGAGATGGATAAAAATGAGTGGATTTTGCTGCTTTCATATTCCACAAACACGATCCTAATCAGAATGCCGCGTTTGGACGAGTGGTGTCGCATAGCACAAATTCTAAAGATAATTTTTGGCTTGACTTCCTGCTTAACTCTCAAAAGTATTAACCAATTGGAATCAATAAACCTAAAACTCAGTCAGTAAGATTTATTCAGTAAGATAACCTTGCACAAAAGTAATCGTCCTGGTTGCATTCAAAAGCAACAACAATCCTACTTTGGGGATTCGTTTTCATTGGGATCTTCCAAGTATTGAACATTGAAATGGCTTTTCGCTTTCTCCTGCTTGGCTGTGATGACCTCTGCCTCCTGTAGTGCACGAGCCATATTTCATCGGGCATCAGGCTAAAACGCTTGGGAAAAGTGTTTTAAAACCACAATTCCAATATTGAAAAAAAAAGTCTAAAAGCATAAATGGAAGAAAGTGAACCTGTCACTATTTAGCTCGGAGGTTCTTCTGGTGTAAAGACCAAAATAAATAAATGAATAAATCATCTGAAAGAATCTTGAATGCGGAATAGTAAATGTTTTTAAGACCAAATACATTTCAGCTGCCTTCGAGGGATATTGATTTAGAATTGATTGCTGAAAAGCTCACTACAACGACCTAAACACGTAACTGACAGTGTTCATGAGTATTTACCACTTTGAATGTCTATTATCACTGACTGGATCAGTGAGCAACGTGAACAGGTCAACTTCAAGAAGAAGTACAGATGACGGCTCCAAGCTTGAATGCCTGAACAATACATTTTCTTCATCAACTTTACAGTACGTACATTATTTCCTGTTTATAACCACTTAAACATGCACGTGATGACAAATAATCCACTTTCTTGATGATATTTTAAATTAAAGCAAAGTGACCCACCTGAAGGACTCTGCCGGAGCGAGGCTCAATGACTCGCAGCTTCTTGTCTTTACAGCTGGTGGCCAGCAAGCTGCCGTCTGTGTTGAAGGACATGCTAAGGATGACATCTGTATGGCAGTCAATCATTTTTACTGGCTCTCCGATCTCCAAGTTCCAGATCAGGATCTGACAAAAAGGGATGAGTGAAAAGGAGTTGAAAATTCATTTTAGTGTGTTTGAATTGACGGCCTCTGGCAAAAGACGAAGATTCTGATTGATTAAACTTAAGGTTTGAACGTGCAAAAACGGTCACAAACTTTATTTTCACACACACACACACACACACACACACACACACACACACACACACACACACACACGAATGTTGATTGACTCACCGGCCTGAAACAGGATTGTGTAATCCAAACAAAATTACCAGGCAGTTTATTTTGCCAGTTGTGGAAGTACAGTATATGTAAATTGATTATTTTAGCATGTGTAATGTGATTTACCAACCCTGTTGTTCATTAGTGCGGCGGAAAGGCACGTGCAAACCAGCTCTGCCAGTGACACAGGCAAAATGAGAGGAGGAGTTGGGGAGAACTTTAGCACTCAAAGTAAAAATTTTTAAATGCCAGCAAGAATTATTGTGGCATATTATCAATTCAGCAATACTGTACAGTTTTAGAGCTTCTGAATGATCCTACTATTACTGTAATGGAGCCTTGGAACCAAATATGTATGCTGTTTTAAACGTGCAAAAATTAATGGAATCGGTGCATTGTAAATTAAATCTCATTCATGAAGAAGCAAACAAGATAACCAATTGTGGGTTTTTTTGTTGTTGGTGTTTTTTTTTGGTTTCAAATATGCATCATCAAAAATAAATATTTTTATTAGTGGACACACGCGAGGCTCAGAGGATGGGAGTGAGGGGACAGGAAGGACTGTGTTCCATACACAGCATTTGCATGCCTTCAATATCTGGGACTCATTTCCTTCAGAGATGTTGCGAGCCTGTCATATTAATCAGGAAGTGATGCAATACCTTATAATCATAGCCAGCGCTGAATAGGATGCCATTGCTGGTGGGATGCCACTCGATCAGACCCACCCGTCTGCTGTGACCATATAACTCCAGCGCAGCCTCTGTCATGTTACGCCTCAGGCCGCCGTCTGGGATCTCCCATACTCGCACCTGTCACATTGACATGTCAAACTGCATTATGAGACAGGCAAACAGAAACAGAAATGCATTATTATTCGTTAGGAAAGGCCCCGTTTTGTTCGGTGGCCTTTAGTACGATCTAACCAGAGATCCTGTGACCGGTGTACAGTAGTCCTTTGCTTTCAGATTTAAACTGGATTACAGCTCAGGATGGAAGCACTATGATGACCCAAAGGGAATTTACTATACAGCACATGCGACATTATCATTCCTTTTAGTGTGACGTGGTTTTTGGAGTCATGCAAAAATGTCCAGAGTGAATCATAGCTCAAAATTATCCATAGGCAGGAACAATCAGATGCCTGATAGTAAGCAACTAGTAGATCTCTGTTTCTTGAATTCCTTTCAGATGTAACAATTATGAAAGACAAAGGAGAACTGAACCAGTAGAAGCATAATACTGTCAAGTAACGCTAAATCAGGCAAGGATGGGAGTGAGGGGAAAGGAAGGATTTTGTTCCATTTACAGCATTTGCATGTCTTCAATATCTGGGACTAATTTCCTTCAGAGACGAAAAGGAAGTCTTGAGTTGAGCTCAAATTAAGAATGCTTAATAACTATCTGCTGAAGAGGATGGAATAATAGTGGTGAGGGTCACTTGCCGAGCTGTCTTCTGAGCATGAAGCTATGACGTTTTCAAAGAAGGGGTTCCACTTGATGTCGAGTACTTTGCCATGGTGGCCGCATACCTTCGGATAGTGAGTGTCGAGGCGGCCTGACTGCAAGAGAGAAAAAAGGTTCATATTTGCTTTTATCGTGTTCAAACATGTATTAGTACAACACAAAATATCACTAACATGACCTCATGATGAATGATTGAACGAATGAATAAATGGCAAAAAGATTATATGCACAGACACAAAGCTTCTGGTCTTGTAGAAGTTTATACGATGCTGCTACTAAGAAACTCAAAGTTTTCCAAGACATATTTTGAACTATTTATATGAAGCACTCTAAATAGTGAGTATGCAACACAATCCAAATGGAATACAGTAGTGCCTTGCTGTTGCAATAACACCTTGTGTCCACAGTGGGGCACTGGCCCATAATAATCACAAAAAAGTAAGTTGATGTGAGTGATGTCATAAATGTTTGATGTCACTTTAGTCCACTGACCTCATTTTATTAATTCCCGAGGGATTTGTGTTACGTGAATCGCATTCGGTCAAATCAGGGCTCTGAGTCTTCCGTTTGTTAATGTGTGCGTCAATATATGCACTGTCCTCTGGGAACTCTGAGGATGAACACGACACAGTTTTTGAAAGTCTGTTTGGGACCCTCACGTATGTCATTTAATTTGATGAGAGGCAAAGAGAACCACCCTCACACGCTATAACATAAGGTGAAAGCGTATTGGAACGACCACAACAGTGGAAACGTACAATCATAATTTCCGTGGCAATATACAGGTAGATAAAGGGATAGTGTGTAAAAAATTGTTGCTTTTTTTAATGTTCATTATTTAAAAACCCATCCATCCATCCATTTTCCGAACCGCTTTATCCTCACTTGGGTCGCCTGAGCCTATCCCAGCTGTCTTCGGGCAGTAGGCGGGGGACACCCTGAATTGGTTGCCAGCCAATCGCAGGGCACACAGAGACGAACAACCATCCACGCTCACACTCATACCTAGGGACAATTTAGAGTGCACAATCAGCCTGCCATGCATGTTTTTGGAACGTGGGAGGAAACCGGAGCACCCGGAGAAAACCCACGCAGGCCCGGGGAGAACATGCAAACTCCACACAGGGAGGCCGGAGCTGGATTTGAACCCGGTACCTCAGCACCGTGAAGCCGACGTGCTAACCACTGGCCTACCGGGCCGCCTTATTTCAAAACCCCACTATTAATTTAAATAATATGCAAAAAAAAACATGTTCTTTCACATCAACATATTTTTTTTAATGTAATTGCAGGTTCGGTAATCGCTAATTGTATTACATAGGTGCACGCCTCCCCTGCAGGAGGCTGCCATTGTTTCGCTGACACTTTTCTTCTACGGATAGTCGAAGGAGACAAACTTTGCGAACGTGATTCCTCAAATCATGACTACTGTATGTGTAACAAATGCAATGCGCTTACTTTGTCACTTGAGGGAAGACTGCAAGTCCATTGCGATGGCATTTTGCTTGCTTCTAGTGTTGGTAATTGCATCCTATTAATCGACCACGAGATGGAATAAAATTCTATGCAATGTGTGTGCGTGTGTGCATGTGTGCGTGTGTAACAGTTTCATATTTTTACATTCTAAGTTAGTAGTTTGTAAATCTTTTCATTTTATAAATCCTCTTTGGCATATTCTCCCAGATGGCCAGCCACTTCTCATTAGACTAAAATGAATATGCTGAGTCATGCTTCTGGAGGTTAATTGCTATTCTGCTGCAGTACTTTATCAGATTGACAAAGGCATGCTCTTGCTCCTCAGTGTGGATAAGCACCAGAGCTGCTTGTCTCAGAATCAAGACTATAGGTGGATATACAGTACTGTCACCTTGTCGGGTGAAATTGTCTTTTTGTGTTCACAGCAATCCCTGTCGTAGACGAGAAGCGGGTGCAGTAACTACAAATCACAAAGACGACATGTCTCATGTGTCAGTAGTTAACATTTTGGGTCATTCTGTCTGCCAGATGGTGCCAGCAGTATAGACCTTCCTCCTGCTGGTGGCTTTGTCTGAGAAGCAGCTGTGCGGTCATCACACTGGCTGCCATCATAATATGTCAGCCTCGATCAAGGGCATAACCTTGGTGTCGACATTAGAAATGAAAGAGGGGAGATGTATTAAAAGCTACGTGTATCTTCTGGACCAACACATTTTGGAGATTTGAAGGACTTAGAATTGCAATTCATTTTTATCACTCTAGTTCTATGCAGTATTAACGACAGGTTTTACTCAAACAGCCTTAGGGTCACTTCCTCGCTGTCATCATTCTCATGACTTTATCAAGCGACATCTCAGAGACAGCTAACGAATGACTGTCAAATGGATGTGATGCACTTTTGTGTATGGCAATAGCATCATTACCTCAGCCTTGGCGGCTTTATTTTGAGCTGCAGTTGAGCTCCAGAACACTTGGTGTCTGCGTGTAGAGTAGTGGGTCTGAACCTTATTAGAGGTACCCAAGCAGTTCACATGCACATTCATCGAACCCTTCATTACTGAAAAATAAAAATTCAAGAAGTGTTCCTTCAGTTTTGCTGGTGCAAGACTAGAGTTGCTCAACTTGGCATGACAAATCATGCAGATAGGATGCTGAGTCCCATCACGTTCCGTGATGCATGTGAATCCATGTGGTACATATTCGTCCGACCACTTTTTTTTTTTTCGACATAGTTAGCATGTATTAAAACATTTTTTTTCTTTTTATCACATGACGTCACACGTTGACTACTGAGCGGACTAAATTTCCCGCAGCACTGATAGGACAAGCAATGTAATGTGATCATCTGCAGCCAGTGATGGCCGAGTGGGCATGTCATAACTAATTGACATGTTGAGTCGGGTGTGTCTTATTTTCCATGGCAGAAGCTCCATCGAACCCCTGAGACCAATTCACTGAACCCCTGGGGTTCGATCGAACCCAGGTTAAGAACCACTGGTGTAGAGTGAATGGAAAACACAAACACGTCCACATCTCCACATGGCCAATTTATTTAATTTTATCATCATCAAAATTTCACAATCAATGTATTCCACCTGCATATCCCTAAATTTTGTCACTAAGATTAGTGTCTTATTCTGTGACAATTGTTCTGTCTGGACATGCATGGGTCTGTATATGCTTTTCAAGTTACTACATCATTACTGAGTCCAGTAACAGAGCAGTTTTCATTTACCTATCATAAACAGTACACACACACACACACATGTATATATATCCTTTGTTTTTGTCCTCTACTGAGGACAATTGGCAATAGGGGTTATCCTCCCTAATATTACATTTTATACACTACAAGTTCATTTAATCATGTTCATGCAGAAAAAGGTGCCTGTCTGTAGTTGATTAACATGTATAGATGTAAATGGCATGAAAACACTGGTGACATTCTTAAAAACATTTTTTCTCATATTCTTCCATCAATCTGAAAACACACACACACACACACACACACACACACACACACACACACACACACACACACACAGAGAAAGAGAGAGAGAGATAGATCAAAATATATACTGTATTATATGGACATTCATGCACACATTTACATGAGCATGTGCGTGCGCATGTAGAGACAGTCGACAAACAGACAGGCAGACAGACAGAGAGAGAAAACTTGAGTATTGTAAGGTGCAATACATTTATGTAAGGAACACAGAAAACAGCAAACATTGTGATGTCATTTCAAAATAATTTGTTGTTTATGTGCAAGGGACTGCATGAAATAGCTGCCATTTGTCAGACTAGACTTTATCTTCAGTTTTGCTCAGGATTAATGAGCTCATCAACTCGTCAGAAGAACGGCCACTTTGACCTGCAGTCGCAGTCTTTAGTCGTTAATGGATTGGTCGGAATAGCGTGAATCAGTGGTCAACGTTACAGTACGTTAGAACCAGCATGACCAAAGTCTGACGAATGAATGGCATATGGGATTTAAAAACAAACAACGGCTGGAGCGGTAGACAAAGTGTTGATCTAAATATCATTGCCCATGAAATCCTAGTGAGGTTTGGAAATAACTATCAAATGACTCATTCACATACACTGTGACCAAAACCTCCAAAATACATGCACAACTGCTGATTTTTAAGTGATGACAAGTAAGCAACCAACTGCATGCACATGCGAAAACTAAAACCTTAAATGATCTCTATAGCCTCAGAACAACCAAAAAAAACCTCACTCTACTAGCACAGGACAGACTTGTCTTGCCTCAATTATTTTGGATGAATGTATTTAACAGACATCCTACTGTATGGATCAACACAATGTGACACTGATCTCAATGTGCAAGTGAAAAGCGGGTGGACTTGGCGTAAGACTTGAGTTAAAATGGGATCTGTTGAAAAGAAGGACCGCATAACTTCCATTACTGTACATCTGGTTTTCTCCACTGCAAGAAATAATTTTACACACATTCCCACACAGTGGCCCCCTTCACTATGTTTTTGTAAGTGTCACGGTTACAGTTTTTGGCTTTTATCTGGATGAAAAAAAAGCCTAAAGAAGAGATTGTCAAGTAGAGTGCTAAATCGTTGCTCAAACTCAGATTATAAACATGCTGTTTAATGAGAAAACTATACATATATATATATATATATATATATATGTACGGAGTATATATGTACGGAGTATATATATACCGTATATATATACCGTATATACCGTATATACGGTATATATACCGTATATATATACCATATATATGGTATATATATACGGTATATATATATATATTTGTAATGCCCGGCCGGCCGGAGTCAGTACAGAAAAAGATTCCATGATAATGCATTTCACATGTGACATCCGACTTGAACAACGAGTGTTACCTGGGAAATAGGAATGATGATGAATGAGCCCCCACCAGCACTCTCAGTGACCACAGCCAGGAACTTGGAGTTGACAGCACAGAAGTGGTTGTCGTGGACGTTCTTGGTAATGGGGATTCCATCGTAGCAGTGCTCCCGGCTGCCTACCTTCCCATAGACATTTCGAAACTTGGAGCTTCGGTAGGACAGGCGCCATGACATCTGACGTAAAAAAGGACATAGTGGACGTTAAAACACATACACTGTGAAATGTATGTCAGAAGCCAAATGTTTTCAAGACTAACAAAATGTCAACATTTTAATTGTGTACAAAGTTCATTCAAATTGTTTCACAATGGCAATTGAGCAGACCTGAACATTGTAACGTGCTGCCATATCCATATACAAATCCACAAACAATTTGAGGAAGTTGAAAATACCCGGTGGTCCACATTGTGGTTGTCTACAAGTGAGCACTTTTAGTTGTGTCCGATGTATGATTCTAAAATTTTTGACAAGTCTGGGGTTAAATTTATAATCCGCAAGTAGTTCAATGAATGCCTTACAAAGCACAACAACTGCACAGGTCAACTCAAATTCTGATGCCACCCCAAACACTGGAGCTTCTCTCACAGCTGTGTCCAGTCAGCCGTAACTTTTTGAAGTGGGACATTGCTGTGCTGTGTGCATGTTCACAAAAGGTGTATGTGCAGAGACCCCAACACACAGCCTCAGCTCCCCTCTGCCACACTTCTGATGCCACCTCGGAAACCAGCGGGTAAATTGTCCCCAATTGGCACACATTCAATAACTTCACTTCCGATATCATATTTAGTGAAAGCTTCACTCTTTTTCCAAGGATCATTTTTGAGTGAACATGATGGGCTGAGGAAATAATTTGTCACATTTCCATCAAGCAAAGGCACAGTTGCAGGGTGGGATGTCCCATCTGTGTATGTCTGATAAAAGTCACACATGAAGTGGTGAGAAATACGCAATCATTGTGAGACTGGATGGATGATATCTTACACCGTCAGATAGGAACTGATAGAATTCTTTGGTTAGCATACAAATTGAGGCACTAACTGAAAATATCATTGGCAAGATTCATGAGCTTCACAAATTCATTATTGTATTTTTCTTCAACAGTTCAGAGGCAGATGCATTCAATATAATTTTTGTTTCATGTCCGTTTCAAGCCATACCGAAATCGCTTCAGCAACTGGATGCCATTTTGGACTTGAAACAGACATTTGCACTCAATGCATGACCCGACTGCTAAAGTGAAAATGAAATCTAGTTTAACATCTGACCTTACTTAAATAACTTTCCTCAAGGCTGTTATCCCGTTTTTCATATCCAAACCGAGGACATCAGCTCAGAAATCAGATCCAGACAGCAGCTGGATAACACATGAAATGTATCAGCACGGAAGTTGACTGAGGAGAGGGAAATTAGAAACTGATCTCCTTTTAGCTCTCTTGACAAGAATTCATTCATTGGTCACTTGTGTACGGAATTGAGATGATGCGTCTGTCATCCCACAGAGGTTTGCATGGTCCATGCATGCTCCCACAGAAATAGAACTACACAGGCACACACAACACTTGTGTACAGAGTTTGAAAACCTCTTCGTCTCAAGCACAATGCTGATCAGGTCAGCAGTGTTCCTCAAATGACATTGTATAACTGTATTCAAAGAGCTGCTGCTGGATCTCGGACATCCACCTATTCTTCAAAGTCAGCCGCAGAGATCTCCTTACTTCCTTTATTTTTTTCCTTAACATCCAATCAGACAGCTTGTACCTTCTCTGCCTCTTCTCACATATTTTTACACAGCCTTGCTTTTAAACTCACACTTCCCACCCTCTTCTCCTTCCACTGGCACTAATCGCTGGAGAATAGCACCCCACTGGCATCAAGCCTTCCGCCTCTTAACCATCCGACTGCTCAATATAGCCCCCACCCCTACATTCCTCACTGTAGCATCAGCAGAGTCACCATTATAGGCTTGCAAAGCGACGCTACTGATCGACTCGGTAGAGTGTTGTACTTCCAGAAGCTCTGCGCAGTCCTGAGCACATGGTCTGAAAACATGTCTGGCAAACAGAAACAAATCTCGCTGTCTGTCAAGGCTGAAATTGTCTCTCACTTCCGAAAGGGAGTATCCCAGACGAAGCTCAGCCGAGATTACGAATTGGCAAAGTCGACGATTTCGACAATCATCTGTAACGGCAACAAAATCATGGCAGAGTTCGAGGCCAACAGATTGAAAGTTGATCGTAAATGGGCTGTGGGAGCGGCATATGCTGACCTGGAGAAGGCACTTTTCATTTCCTGACTAAATGCTTTCTTCATAATGAATAGAATTATATGTAATTGACATGATTATACTGTATTACATGCTCTTGTTTTTACATATACAGTCAAACCTCGGTTTTCGTCCATAATCCGTTCCAGAAGGCTGTTCAAAAACCGAAATTGTTCGAAAACCGAAACCACGCTCTTTTTAAAATAAAAATGTTCACTGAACACGTCTGCTCACAATGGAAAGCAACACGAGGAAGCGTCACTTCCTCGTCTACCCGAGGAAGCGTCACTTCCTCGTGTAAGGAAGGCGAGAGGAGTCAAATGGTGCATTCAAATGCGCTCCGTTTGTTCGAGAACCGAAATGTGTTCGTCATTCGAGGCATAAAAAACTCGAAATTTTTGGTCGAAAACCGAATTGGTCGAGAACCGAGACGTTCGAAAACCGAGGTTTGACTGTATAAATGTTCATACCGTATTATACATCGTAGTTGGCAGCCATTTTATTGGAAATGGTTTCAATGAACTACCGTTATAACGTACGGATTGGTTATGTCCCTCGAGGTATGTTGTAACGAGGTTCGACTGTAATAAACATTTATTGGAATGGCCGACTGCAGCACCACTAGTTATCACCTTTGACGGAATCAACCTCCGACATTTAACCATTTTAAATGGTAAAGTAGCATTTGTGTAGCCCTTCCCTTTAAAATTTCACATGCGCAGATACACATTCACTCATTTCTGATTTGAACCAGTATTTTTCATCTAAGTGGACCCCTGAGGAATTGCATAAAATTATGTTAAGAATGCATGGCTACAAGTATTCTGCGCCTTCATTATATTGCGGGAACATTTGCGTTAATCCTAATGACTTCTGTCCCTTGCTCCTGGGATCTTGTCACATTTCCTCCCCAAAGAGGGCTTCATATTTTGTGGTACTTAGTTAAATCCCATCTAAAATGATTGGATTGCTGTGACCTTTGTAAAACATCTATAGGCCCTGTCACAGGCTGAAGAGTGGAAGTCTAGCAGAGCAAGTTAATACCCGCCCCCAAAATGACTTTAAAAATCACACATTCCTTTCGATTCATGTTTCAATGTTTTTAAATATATTCGTGAAATCATCAAAAATCAGTCAGAGTTTTTTGTGTAACAAAATCTCGCTCCTATCGATTAATGCATTTCTTACTACTATCAAATTGAGGATGAATCAGAATGCATCGTAACTAATGTTATATGAGTGAACACAGTTGTAGGTATTTGTGTGATTGATTCCAGACCTAAAATGTTTGCATTGCATCTTGAAATATGTCTTCTTTTTTGACAAAGAATAACTACAACAGCCGTAGGTCAGATGGACCGATGGAAGCAGGTGTTGTCAAACAAACAACAAAACAATAATCCCATGATTATTGTCGAGAATGTGTTTGAAATGTGTCCAGCCCCCTGAAGCCTCACTGCTTGTTTTGGCCCCAAACCAATGACAGTGAGAGAGTGTACATGTGCTTTTGCTATAGCATTGCTTTGCTGTAAGGCAGAACACTGCAGAGAGCAGGGTTGTTTTAATTTGGTTTTTGGCCACATTTGCCAGAGGATAGACTGCTACTTTTCAAAACAGCCACTACTTCACATTCTGCCTCCCATTCTTTCAAATGTCTCATTCAACCCGTTTCTTCTTGTCTGCCACACACACACACACACACACACACACACACACACACACACACACACACACACACACACACACACACACACACACACACACACACACACGGGTGACCTGGCCACTCAAGTTTTAATTTTCAATGTTTTCCCTATCATGTCTGGAAGTAATGACAATTTGACAAGAGAGGCTCAAAGCAGCTAGCGGCATGTTTATCTGTATCATTTGTTAATGTATGCACAATTTTTAGAGCGACAGACATACACAGAAGGAAAACCTAGCAAACAGATTAACTACACAAATGTCGATGCTAACCTCTCTGCTAAAGTTAAACAAAAAAATAAATGCTGGTCTCTATAGGTCAGAATGTTGGGCATTATGTCATTATTTCAGGGAAACTCAATGAAAAAAAGACAGTATATCTGGCATGATTTTATTTTTTTAAATAGTTTTACAAAGCAATAGCAAGAAGCATCTCGCTTAGGCACAGAAGAGTAACTGACAGGGAGTGAGGGTAACATGACATTTTCCCTTTGTGTCTAAATGTGAGCCCCTCTGTTCATCTTAGTTCAAGTGGACCTTCTGGTAACTCTGATGCACTTGCCTATTACATTATGATTGTACTTTCTTAAAATAGCCATTATTGCATGTCAACCTGCCTGAAAATTATAATGCAGAAAGAGGTTAATAGCAGGTAAGAGTATAGTATCCTTTTCATTTTCGCCTGTCTGAGAAAAAAAGCTAAAGTTGAGGAATCAGGAACTTGGAAAAAAAATAATAACAAGAAATAAAAATGGGAAAGGAACAACCATGGGTGGAGGTGGTGAGGTGCACACAAAGGATCCAGTGTAGGGTCTCTAAGGGCCACTTCAAGGCCCATATGTGCTTCTGCCATCTCGGGATGCGAGTGCATAACTAGCAGGCTGAAGGAAGGGAGCCGCTTTCATTTACATTGGTTGAAGTCAGCTGTAACCACTTCAACAGCGGCGCAATCATCCCGCTTGTAGATATCTGTCGGCCTACGCTCATCTTCGAAGTTACTAACATTGGGTCTAACCCACCACTGCACAGTGATACGCCACGCAATACACAGGATTTAATTGTGTCACAAAAATAGACCCCTGAATGAATCTGTTGCAGCCCACAAGGGTTTACAGTGTAAAAAATTACTTGTTCCTAGAATATTGTTGATGTTATATTTCTGTTTGGTTACGTTTGGCTTTGTTCCCTCATGTGCCCTTTTTGTCGCCACCTGTTCTCGTCGTCAGCGTCCCTTGTGTTTAACCAATCGGCTCCCTCAACCCTTTGTGTCTTGTCCAGGTGTTTCTTGTTGTCTCGTCACTTTGCTTGTTTTTGGTTCCCTGAGTTCTGTCAGTCTTTGTTGGGTCATTGTGAGTGTGAGTATACGTGTGCTCCTGTCATGTTTTGTTTGTTACTTTGGTTCCTTGTGATTTCCAGGCATTTGTTTGAGTACTTTGACTAAGTGTTTTTCCAGCGTACTCCTGTGTGTATTTTTGTGAAATACATTTTGGTGAATCCACCCTGCTCCTCCCTGCCACCCAGCTTTCTGGGGTCCAACCAACTACCCAACCACCATCATGCAAAACTTGACAGTTTAGGTCAGTTTATTTCTTTTCAAACCATTGCTGCATGTCCACAAAGCTCATTTGCTGCAGTGCATCCATATGGACAATACAGACACACAATACATACAGTACATACATCCATACTATAAACCAGTGGTCCCCAACCTGTTTTCCACCGTCATGACCATACTTTTGCACACTGGTGACCATTCATCAACGGGGCTGGGGGCTGATTCATAACATTGTCATCAACAAACATGAATATTGAAAGACGTTTTAGTCATGCAGTTAGCCACCAAGTATGACGCTCTGTTGACGTGGAGGTCCTCAGTAATTGTCTCTGACATTACTGGTTTCTTTCAAAATACTGCAAAGAGTTTTTTGAATGCAGGATGTTTAGTATCCAAGAGATTAATCAGTTTGGAAGGCTTCATTGACCCATTGCAGAGCCGCTCGCCACATATTGTGCACATTGGGATTGGTGGGTGGGAATCACCTGTTGGGCTCCTGGTTTGTGAAATGCACCTTTCATTTTCTTCTCGGTCAGATAGGCTCTTGTGTTGTCTTATCATTGGGCCTTTTGATCGTTGCAAAGAAATTTCCCAAATCCACCTGTTTTTTTCCCTCATTTTGATAGGGTGTAGTCTTTTTTAACCGAGACAATTAGCATCTCTACATGCTTGGAGAATCCATTTCAGACTGATGGAATGGAGAAAATCTAGTCAGATGATAAATACACTGGATGTACTGTTTATTCTTTCATTTGTGTGGCCCGGTCAAAAGTGGCCCACGTACCGGTGGTTGAGGACCACTGGTACACACCACCCATGGTAGGAAAGTGCTTGACTTTGCGCGCAGTTGGATAGCTGCTGTATCTATTAAAAGGTCACTCATGCACATCTTTCCAGTCTGTCGCATTGATCTGTTTATTGCCAGCCTGTCAACTGGACTTCTACAGAACAGTAACCTTGCAATCCCAATAGCCTTTTTTCGCAATATCCTTTGGACAAATATTCAATCGGGTATTTTACTACATCTGTGGCTCTATTTATTCCCTTTTGGATGGTGATGTTTTAGACATGAGTTATAGTGATCATTCGACAACAAATACTCCAATGCGTGAAGGCATTCACACATTTTACACTGTTTTGGATGTTCTTTAACATCATCAGACGAAAGGATATCTTGGCAATACCAACTGTAGCTGGGTATTTTCTTTGCTAATACTAAAGTCCTCACCCGATATCTACACTCTACAGTATAAATTCTCAGACAGGGAAAAAAAAATCACAAGGACTCACTATGCCTTTCAAGCTTTTCCTTGAGCCCTGATGATTGTGTCTGTAGGAGATGCAGAAGTATTGCTGAATACTCAGTGACTTCTGGTCGTGTTTTAATAAACTACCAGTTAACCTCAAACAAACCTTTTTTCGGAGGCTTCACTTTGACAAAACTCATCCACCAAACCGCTGACATGATGCTGAAGCTGTGATTTAAAGCTGACACAGCTGCGCAGTGTGCACCACGACTAAGCTTCAATAAAACAAAATAGATTATTGTGATACTTCTGTGTCCACAATAACAAATCAAACGGAATGAAGATGCAGAACAAAGTAAAATAAACTGTACTGTGAGCTGCTTAGAAAGTAATATCTATATTTGCACTGCTATCAGAGCCCACAGGCAAAATACAGGGCTGAGTTTGACCTGAGTGAACTTCAGTGTGTGTGTGTGTGTGTGTGTGTGTGTGTGGGTGGTAGGATCATTCACCATTGATGTGCTCTCCTTGCACCACTCAGCACTCACAAACGTTCACTCAACTCTCCAGTGCTGGCAGCTCAGATCCAAAACGGATGTTAGGACGTGTTGTATCTTTCATTTTAAATCTTGCTCCACTAAGACAAGAAAAAAACTCATGGCCAACAACCAAACCACGCGTTGAGAAAAAGCAGCTGTTATGAGAAGTTGAGAACACAAGACAAATCCAAGTTGATGTTGCACAAGCATGTGCAAAATGACAACACAGCAGAGTGTGCAGTATCGCTATTGTCAGTCTCATGCATGAGCGTCTGATGTGGGATAAAATTATGTAAGCAGATTCCAAATTATCTATCAGGCAAGGCAACTACTGTTTCGGGGTGAGAAACACCCTCATTGTCCATCAGTAACACAACAAGCAGCATAGTTAGCAAGAACCAATCAATGCATCTTCACCGTTGCCGTAAATATACCGTACCAATTGAGGCTCTTTCATAGAAAAGCTGGAATTGATAAAAATAAACCACACACACTGTTTCCCACATACAATTACAAAAGCAAACAAAAGCGGGCGGAAACATTGCATCATTGATTCATTTACTACAAGATCATGTGCAGTTGTTCCATTGTCTTTTTAATTAAATGACCGAGTCGATGGCTTTCAACTTGAGAGTGTGTGTTTGAGCAATGCAGATCTGAATATTGATTAGAATACTTCAATTAGTGTGGATTAGATTTGAAAATGGATGCAGTTCACACTTCATGATTAATTCAAAGAATAATTCATACATTCTAAATATTATAATAATAATAATAATACATTTTATTTATAAGCGCCTTTCAAGACACCCAAGGACACTTTACAATCAGGAACAAAACAATAAAACACAATACGGGTTGAGCAGCGGCAGCCAAACGCGCCAGCGTTCACTCAACCCGGAAGGCGGAAGAAGCCACAAAGGAGGGAGAGGGGGAGAAAAAAAAACCACGCTCGAACTATCCTCATTTTGAGGATAGTTTGAGTTAGGCAAAAAAAAAACTCCTGCACAAGCATATGACCATTACAAGTGGTCAAAAGACATGAACAATGAAGGCGGTGATACAAGGGAGTGTATGCGCGTGTGATCGTCTGGTTGTGTGTGCTTGTCAGGCCGCAGCTGCTACGTCAAGGTCATCTCATGGTTTTGGCGGGTTAAAGGGAAGGAAAGAAAAGACGAGTGTCTGAAGCTCCTGGCATCAGGAAAATCTGGAGTAGCATCATTGTTTTATAGGTTAAAGTTATTGGGCGTGTGGAGTTTTTGACCAATTCTATGGTACCATAAAGAAAAGCTGTCGATTTTGTTATGTGTTTCTGTTTTATAAATTTCAGTTGAATTAAAAACAATTCATTTGGGACCATCAAGGAATGATAATATAGGACATTGGTGTCTTTAAAAGTCTTTATTTTGATTTGATTGATTCATCTATGACTTTCGTGAGAACCTGTGCTTGGGTTTGAGTCGAATTCGAGCTGCTTTCCTTCTGCATCCTCCAGCAATTTTGTCTCTTTCACTCTGCTGGTCAACAGTCACACATCACCCTAGAAATGCAAAAAATGTAACAAACCATTCCATTGAGAGCTTTTTACAATTAGTTCCAGTCATTCAAAGGAAAATCTGTTGCTGTCATAATGTGAATGCTTTCAGCCTGTGGTTGAATGATATTGTATACGCAGAGACAAACGAATTGGAGAGTTTCCCCATCTCATATGGAAACGCAATTCAGCCCTTTCATACAGATTTGAAATGTTGGTTCTACAGACCCACCACATGAGCGGATTGGACATTTTCTGACAGGCGATGAGGTCATGAGATCTGAATTTCTTCCAATACGAATAGCTTTTTCTGTGGCTTTCTCACAGCTATTTACTCTTTGACCCTCTTTTGTGTCACACTTTTTAGTCTATTCCATTGCCCCACTTGCTCTCTCTGTGCATCCCCCTTACGTGTGTCCGTTATCTGCTCTTTTCAGGCTAACTCTGGATTTAATATTTTTAATCTATTCCACGGGTTATCTTTTTAAAATTCCAGGAAAGGATGTTTTGCTGGGTTACCGATTTAGCTTGCAGATTATGTGTGCCAGTGTGTGACTGCGAGTAAACTGGTTGTCAATTAACCAGGCGCCTTAATCAGGCTATATTTAGTAATGGCAGACGAGGTACACTGAGCAAAGAACATTGAGAGTTTCCAAAGGAATTTTCTTACAAACAAGCATGGATCCAAAAATATGAATAGAATTTCGGAGCTCCCAAGCTGAGATATATCAGAACTTGTATTATTTTAATGAACATATAAGAGCCTTGACTTTGTAGTAAATGGCAGAGGCTTAACCGTAAACACATTTATAAACACTTTCAAACCACAAATGAGTGAATGATGTCAGACCTGCACCAGACTCCTTCATAATTGGGGTGTTTGCTGATATGTAATTGCAAACACACTCAACACCAATGGAAGCCCATTGTGAATTCAACTATACTCACATCACTAGGATGAACATGTAGCTTAGTCTGAACACAAATGGCCTTATGCTTACCAAGGGAGGACCGCATGTATTTTTTCCCCCCAAATATGAACACACTGAGGGTGTCCACTCTTCAATCGCTATTCAAGGGTCCAGCTTCTTATTTGGGGATTAAAGCTAAACTGAGTTTCATGTTGTCCAAATTTCAGGTTAGGGTTTTCACATAGATAGACTATTGAAGAATAAACAGGGAACTCAAAACATAGCATCAGTATTCCTCCACTGCCATTTGATGCATCACCAAGACATACCAAGGAATCTTTTGCAAGCATTAGTTGGTTTCAGGTCTGGGATGAAATCATGTAGTGTTCAATTATCATGGGGTTTTGTTGACGAGTGGGGGCAGGATGGAGCGGGACCTTAACAGGGAGATCGGTGAAGCTTCAGCAGACTCTGTATCGGTCTATCGAGGAGCTGAGCTGAAAAGCATAGCTGTCAATTTACCAGTTGATCTACGTTCTGAGCCTCGCCTATGGTCGTGACCAAGAATTACATCCCAGATACAATCAACCGAACTGAGTTTCTTCCATACGGTGTCCTAGCTCTCCCTTTGAGATGGGGTGAGGTACTCAGAGTCATGGCGCTCCTCCCCCATGATGAGAGGAACCAGATGAAGTGGCTCGGGCATCCGGTTAGGATGACCCTTGGATGCCTCCCTGGTGAGGTGTTCTGGGCGTGTCCCACCACCAGGTGACCAGACCCTGGATAAGCAGTCGCAAATGGATGGATGGATGGAATGATGTCACTGATTTGCATCAAACCTACATTTATATCTATTTGATGTGCTTTACTCAAACACTCTCAACTTAATGTATCATCTACTTGAGAGCAAAAACACATACCGTTTTTTTGGGGGGGGGGAAACAGGCTTCAAGGGGCCAATGTTTAAAGTCATCGTTGATGGACCAGGAAGAAGACCTGTAACGAACCGATGACTGACGGTTTGGTCTTGAAAGCAGATTGCATTCAAATTAGTGCAATTTTCACCGACAATAGTTTCATACAAGCAGTTTTAGCTAGCTTTTCGCCCCTGGTGCTTCAAGTGGTAAAAAGGGAAACACTGAAGCCCAGTCTCCTTACTGTCTGTCGTGTTCCTTTTATTTTAGAATCCTTATTTCCATATCCCAGAACTCGCTCAGTCATAACACACTGCTTTCTCTGTAGTGCCACAAAACAGCAGGCCCATTTTAGGACTTCATGTACAATTCATGGCTTTCAATGGGATGTTTGCAACCTTTTGTGCCAGTAGCTGACCATGGATCTTTATGGCACTTCTGAAAAGCTGCTCAATGAACGGAAATTGGTTCACAATTCAGCCTGTTTATTCCTTCAATTCCCAAATTCTCTCACAAGAGATTTGCAGACCGACTACAGCCAGACAGCCGTCTGGAAACACTTCTGAGTTCAAAAAAAGTGTTGTTGTGGTCATTAAGCCTTTCCACTTAAAAAAAAAAACATTGACATGAGGATAACTGAGTGCAACAATCAACACGAAAGAGAGCCTTTGTTTTGAAACGATTATGGCTTCTTTCTGAAGCAATGTGAGAACACCATATGGGGTCCCTTCTTCCCACTTCTATCTTACGTAAGATAGTAGATGCAAGCTCCAGGGTTTTCTTTAGAAGCCTTGAGGATGTCTACACACACTTGCACAGATTTAGGTCATGAAACAGGATAATAGTTTTTTTTGCTAGATCACAGGATCTCCAATAGACTTCACCAGTAGAAATGTCCCCACCTCCAATTTTTTACTTGCCAGCCAACTCACAGCTGTGCTCTCTCTGTCTCTCTCTCTCTGTCACACACCCACACGCACACAAAATAACACACACCAACACATTCACGCGTGCACACAAACAAAAGCAGTCTACTACAGTATAGTACAGCAAAATTGTCATTCTGAGCCCTGAGATTTAAACTGTGAAGCTCATGGCACCATATGCTGTATGCATCAGGAAGCAACGCATTCGAGGAAACACATTCTCTTATTTGTGCTTCAGTAGAAAAAAAGAAAATCAGAAATGTTATATTACCGGGAGTTTAATAAACGGGCTGAGGTCCATACTTCTGTTTGTTTCTCTCTTTCTTTTTACTATCGCTAATCACTGTACTATCCAATTGTTTACTATTCCATTACAGGGCTTAGTACCAGTGCTATTGTGTTTTATATACATACACAATTGCTATTTTTTTCCAAAATCAACACAAAAGTGATCCAAATAGTAAGAGTGTCATTTATTTCCATTTTCATTTTGTTTGTTGATCATTTTGAGTACATGTATATCTCTTTAGTATGTCGATAACTTCATTTTTATCATTGAATACCAAAAACAAGCTTGTTAGGTTTGAACAAATCAATGTTTGGTCGCAATACATTGGCTCCAGATCCAGGCCAAAAGAAAATGGTCTTAAAAGGTTAAAGAGCTTAATTCCTGTCGGTCCCACAGACGACTCAACCAAAGGCCTTGTTTGAAGTCAAAGGGCGAGGAATTAAACAAGCAATGACCTATTTTCGTGGCACTTCCAATTTTACCACTAAAACACAAGACATTTTGACTTTCTGTTTGTTTGGCTTTTAGATTATTTAGTCGGACTACTCTTCATTGCGAGAGCTTAGAAATAAGCAACGCATATGCAAGATTATATTGTTAAATTGTTTTGGAAAAATAATTCGTTGTCTGGGGCTTTAGGACCCTGGCAGGGTTACAAATGCATCCGAGGTGAGGGTCCAGACAAACCAATGGCCACCTATGACAATAGAATTGACTCTGAATATATTTTACTCACAAATTTTACTCTGTTTAGGCTGGGACTAAGTCATTTTAGAGTCAAATATACTCTACAAAATTTACTGTGTAGAAAATGGTTGGGTGGATGGTTGTTGTATCCTGGAACATGGATGTACACATGCTTGTCTTGCCATAAGCATCATCTGACAATTTTAGAACACACAACACTTTGAACAAACACTACACTAATGGAACCATTGATTACTAACATCACATGGAAATTCATCAAATTCATCAATTTCCTCAACCACTAAAGAAGGTGAGACAGGGTTTTAATGCTGACATGCTTGATAACAAGCAAATTAAGCATTAGCATTTTGCTCACTCGGTATAGTGTTTAAGAATGGAGCCATCAGTCTTTTTCAGTGACGTTATCTCTGCATATAGTAAATGCAGATGAGTGCCATCCTGTGTGGAGCTCCAACTCCTAGTATTCAAATAATATGATATGAAGGAAAATCATCATGCCAGAGCAATAAAAAGCCTGTCTGCAATATTGTCGGTGTTTGCTGAGGGATGGAGGGCCATTCAGCACTGTCAGCACAGTAGCACTTGTCCTGCATCCTATCCCAAGGTGACTTCTCTGCTGTTGGCATGCAGAGCCTTGAAAACAGTTCATTTTCATCTCTGCCTGCTTCTCCCACTCATCAACATTTTGACAACAATACCCCCTGCACCCCCCACCCATGACCTTTTTTTTCCCACCTCTAAATTTTGGACAACTGCATGATTGTTTTGCAAAATGGATGAGAACAATTCAATGCATGTCCTGTCTGGAGTCAGATTTTGACATGCTTCTTTCTAAGAGAGGAGCACATGGCCTTTTTCTATTTCAGTTGTCATAGTGGCGAAACCTACGCAGCAGCAGCTCTTACACTTCCCACACAATCACACACAGGAAGATAATTTGTAGTTTGAGAATTGAATTTCTCTATGTGCTTATGTATATAAGATGAACAGAAGACACAATTCCATATTAAAGGGAACATTTCTGGACAACTTGTGGGTGTGGGACACAAAAATGAGCAAATGAGGCCATTGTCCTGTGTCTCCACGAGGGCGTCTATTTTGGTTCAGCTTAATTCTCCTCCTGGGTGTAGGTGTGCTCATTCCCTTTAACCGTCTTCCTGTCTTGGATTTCTCTCCCTTGGTTAATTGATTAAGAGGATTCCACCTGCTGTTGCAGTCCTAAGCACAAAACACAATCTTGACTCAACGTAAACACTAAGATCAACTTATGACTGCGTGCACACTTGTTGACCAGAGTGTGGGCTACGCGAGCATGTACCTTGGGCCTCGGGCCAAGCGAGATGGCTGGCACTGGCCTATATCCATGACAAATCAAAGGCACCACTTTAAACACTGCAACATTTCAACATGGTACCCTGACTAGCCATTGCTGGTTGGTGGCTATAGGAGGCCCCGAGAGATGCTTGATAATGGTTGACATCAATGAGTCTTTTAGGCGGGTCTCAATCCTTCTTGCATGGGCTGTAGGCCCCGCCCTCAACTTCAAACCATTACCCCAAACTTGTTTGGATTGCTTCACAGAATGGATGGGTGACCTTCAGCCCAAGGGCCAAAAACGGTTCACAAGAGCATTTGAACCAGCCATTCAATTCTAAATAAATACAACCTCAGAAGAAATGTTTTTAAAAGCTAACCCCTAAATGCTCATAATACTTTTCAAAAACCATTCATAGCGTCCATGAAAACCCAAATAGCCTTTCATCAGCAAAAGGACTCATGCCTCTGCCTTTCAGTTATCAATCATCCTCCATTAAGCATCTAATTATAATTCAATCCAATCATTTCAGCCTCAGGTTCTGTAGTTTGTTTTCGAAAAGTGAATGTTTGCACACAAAACAAATAAGGTTGCTTCTGTGTTGCATATAAATAATACCTGGACTTTGCAGACTTTAAAATGTATCTTTACCAAATGAAAGGGAAAACAGTTTGTGGTGATGAAAACCTGTGGTGAAAGTGACATATTGCAGATGAGAAACTGCCACCCAGTTGTATCATAACCACAGTGTCTGCTATGTCAACAGTAACCATGTTGGCAACTCATCTTCATGCACTTGGTTTAAATCAATCGCAGAACAGAGAATCGACCTTCCTCACCCTCCCCAAACAATGTCACAGGAGTCATCCCGAAGCGCAATTAAGCCATACGGCGCCTCTTACCTTTGTGACAGTCATGCAGAATCAGTGAGTGAGCTGCAGGCCAGTATCCCGTTCAAACAGAGATCAATGCTGCAGGAGTGGCAGAGTGATGAGGAGGAGAGGAGGGCAGCTCCGGTTGCTGGATATGCAGAGAGATGGGTGGGGGGAGAGAGAGAGAGAGAGAGAGAGAGAGAGAGAGAGAGAGAGACAGAGAGAGAGAGAGAAGAGAAGAGGAGGGGACAGAGAGGTTTGTGCGTCTGGCCCACTAAGTACCGAGAGGCTGATGGCTGCTGCAGTGAAGTCACGGCTGGCGCTCAGAGTGCAGTTGGCTCCTAACAGAGGGAAACGCTTTCCCGCACTGTACAGGACACACCCCTCTCCTCCTACCTCATTACATGTACGCAAGGAAACAACACACACTGGGATGATGCACACGGTCTGCCTGACCTGCTTTCTCACTCAGTATCGCAGTACTGTCTGGTTAGAGGTAGGCTAATATAGTTTATTGAGCTCTGCAGGGCGAGTGACTGTGCAAAAACATGACGAGTGGCCGGAAGAAGGGGAATGTTGGACACTGTGTGTGTGTGTGTGTGTGTGTGTGTGTGTGTGTGTGTGTGTGTGTGTGTTGGCACTTTGCCATCCTGCTCACTGCACACTGCTGTGTGGACTGCATGACTGACTGAATGTTATCTGTCCAAAAATGAGAATGAATGTGATACCAGCAGATGTTTGTGTCCTGAGGTGTCTATGGACTCCACTTATGCGACTTTCACGCTTCAGAGCAGAAAAAAAAGCACTTGATATTTTATTTTTACAAATTCCCAATTGACATTGTTCTCTGAACAGATGCAAGATGTCATTTGCGATCCAAATTAGGACAATTGGTACAGAAATTGGACTGACAGAAAATATCCAATTCTAACTGACTCCATGAACGTACAACTATGATGCTGTTTACCAGCTTTGACCATAAAGATATTTGTGCTTGTGCCGCATTATATTAGGATACACCAACTCAAATGAATATACAAGTAATGGCCAATTTAATCCATGGGCCAATTACAATCATTCCAAGCCATTAAAATAAAGATTTTACTGTGATTCAGTGTTGTGGGGTTGCTATTGTACACCGTGAACCTTGTATAGATTGATAATGTGACCGTTGAGAAAAAAAAATAACAAACAGTCTTTGGAAATATCTGCTCATATTAAGTCAAATGCTTCATAATTCATCGGACGGCGGTTCACAGTGCGGATGGCCAATGCCCTGTAGCATACTGCGAAAAGTAATTAAAGAGTTTTTTTTAAGGCACACAAGTGGAATGTTATGCAAAGGTGAAGTCCAGTAAGTGGCCTTAATACAGTTGAGAATACATTTGACTTGCTAAAAACAAAAGGAAAATTCCCAGAACAAACGACAATACAGAAAAATATTCATTTACAGACAAACGAAGGGCCGCCAAAGTACAAACAGAAAGCGCTGGCGACACAAAAGGAAAAGGAAAGGAAAAACCAATACGAACCCCCCCCCCCCCACTTGATAAAACGGCAAGGTAATTATGATACCCGAAAATACACGACACGAATGGCAACAATTCAATTACAATACAGTCAAACCTCGGTTTTCAAACATCTCGGTTCTTGACCAATTTGGTTTTCCAGCAAAAATTTCGAGTTTTTTATGCCTCAAATGACGACTTTCTCTGGCTCAAATTTCGGTTCTCGAACAAACTGACCGCACTCGAATGCGCCATTTGACTCCTCTCGCCTTCCTTACACGAGGAAGTGACGCTTCCTCGGGTAGACAAGGAAGTGACGCTTCCTCGTGTTGCTTTCCATTGTGAGCAGACGTGTTCAATAAACATTTTAATTTTAAAAAGAGCGTGGTTTCGGTTTTCGAACAATTCGGTTTTCGAACAGCCTTCTGGAACGGATTATGGACGAAAACCGAGGTTTGACTGTACACTTAAATATGTCATGATTCGTTTTGGGACCAATAGGTGGCACTGTAGGGCTCCCCCCTGCAGGTGCACACCTGTTGGTCGTTAGGTAATTAGTTGTATAAAAGGACTCCCGGCCCGACCACTTATTGTCGGGTCATTGTTGCTTGTTTGTTTCTTTGTTGCCGTTTGTGTGTTTGTTGCTGTCAGGTTTGTTTCAGTCATGTTTCTGTTATTGAGAGTTTTTAGCTTCTGCCATGGTTTTTGTTTGTTACTTTGGATTCGTTTTGTTGTTTGGACTTTGCTTTGGATTTAGTTTTCTCTGTGTTTGAATATAATTCTTCAAGTTTACCCTGCTCCTCCCTCCTGCCTGCTTTTTGGGGTCCGCCACCACTGCGCAACGTGACAAAATAAGACTAAAAAGAAATCCCAAAACACTTACAAGAAAACTATCGAAATGACAGCGATTAGAACCTTGAATAAGTAATCTAGAAAATTTTTCATGAGCAAACAGCAAGCAAAGTCAATCATCGGACATTGACTTAGCAGCTTGTCAGTCCTTAAATCATGGCAAGGCCTAATTGGTAACAAGAAATAGGTGCACCACTGAAGAGTCACGCCCTCCACTCCAGCTGGTGCTGAAAACAAAAATGAAGCAGAACATGACAACTATGTTACAACACCTTGACTTTTAACACCGTCAAAAAGTGTTTGTGAACTGAGTCCACTCATTGTTGAAGTGAAATTCTTCTCTATTCTTTTTTGTCTCTGTTGTAGTATTTTGAACTTCATAATGCGCAACAGATTTTCAAAGGGAGACAGGTATGGACTACTGGCAGGCCAATGTACTGCTCCTAGGTTGAAAAGGCTTTGCAAATCATTGTATTCTGTTTTTATTTATCCCAACTTCTTTGGAATTGGTGCTTGTAAATACCCTCAAATTGAAGCTGAAAGTCTGCAGTGAATGAACATCTTGTTTGTTTTGTTTCTAACCTATTGCAGTGTTGTCTATCTTACTTTTAAACCTGTTGGTGTGATAATACTGTTTTGTGCTTCGCAAAGAAAAGCTGTCATCATTCCATGGTGTTGCACAAAGGCAGCCTTTGGCCAGTCTCCCAGTTTGCCATACTAATCTGTTTTCATGGAGCGATGATCGAGACAGGCCAAGATTCCAATCGTGTCTCTATGGTTTAACTTTATTCTGCAGTGGGACTTGTTTCTCTGAGTTATAGAATAAACAGCACTGTCTTTGTTTTTGTTTGTTTTTTTTTTTTACTTACTGTAGTTCGATCGTCACACACATTATCATTCTCTCTTTGTTTTGCGGCAACATTACGAAGCGCTTCCTCTTTAGAACAAAAGTATTTCCTGAGTGAAATGTTATTTGGAAAACAAATGACTTAATTTATTGAAACAGGCCATGAGCTTTATTTCACTATGGGACACCGGATATCCAGTCCAACACTTCTCTCCACTTTCTCTGGCTCATCCTCCTTCAGGTCACGGATGAGCTGGAGTCTATAAACGCTGACTTTGTGTGGAAAGTGGAGTACATCCTAGACTGGTCGCCGGCAAATTGCAGGGCACATATTGGCCAACACCCATTCACACTCAGATTCATACCTGGACCATTGAGAGCCTTCAATTAACCTAACAGGAAGTGTGACAAATCCACACAAGTTTGGAGAGGTCAGGCAAACGCCACACTGGAAACCTCAGAACTGTAATGCTAACCACTACTTCGGTAGGTGTTCTAATTTAAGCTACGAGAATGCGTTCACTTGCAGTGTATGATTTGGGGAAATTTCCATTCTCTGCTCAAGTATTGTTCCCAATTTAAAATTGGTGTGGGAGTAATAGGCGTCATCAACTGGGTGGGGGTGTTAGATACCTGAATGTCTGACTCTGAAGTAGTACACCTGTCGCATATGTTCCACCAGTTGTCTGCAAAAATGTAAATGAGAGGAAAGACCTGCTTGAAATTTATTGTGTATTGATGTCATCATTAAGTTTTCAACAGTATAGATTACTCAAATCATTTCTTTCAGGGTGAACTTCAGTAATCCACTCATCCATCCATTATTTGAACCATTTTAGCCTCACGAGATTCGCGGGCATGCTGGAGTCTATTACAGCTGACTGTCGGCTGTAGGTAGGGTACACCCTGAACTGGTTGTCAGGCAATTAGAGGGCACAAACAACCATTCTCCCTCACAATCACACCGAAGGACAATTTAGAGTGTTCCATAAACCTATCGTGCATGTTTTTTGACCGTGAGAGGAAACCGGACTACCCAGAGAAAACTTCCACAGGCACGGTGAGACTTTAACAAACAAAACTCAACACAGAAAGGCAAAGACTGGGAATCAAACCCAGAAACTCTACACTCTGAGGTGAATATGCTGACCAGTATTCACCGTAATCCAGTAACTCTGCTGTATATTACATTATGTAAGTCATTTCCTCCACGGTGCAGAGAAGAGGACATAGAACATCCGGCCCGATCATAATGTAGTTTGATATGCTGTACGGGTTGGATGTCATGTAAGACATCACGGTATCAGTATAAATTACTGTCAATAATCATTTGCTATCTACGTATCTATTTGGGAGTCCTTACTCTGAACGGCTAAATGAGTTGGGGTTGGTGAACAAAATTAACGTTCTAAATTATTAACAAAGTGTAAAGTTCTTATTACTGACTACTTATAATTGTTTCTGTTTAGGTCAGGTTTGGTTTTGTTTCCTCATGTGCCTTTTTTTGGTCACCACCTGTTCTCGTCACCAGTGTCCCTTGTGTTTAACCAATCAGCTCCCTCAACCCTTTGTGTCTTGTCCAGGTGTTTCTCGTTGTCTCGTCACTTTGCTCGTTCCCTGAGTTCTGTCAGTCTTTGTTGCAAGTTGTGAGTATGTGAGTGTCTGTGTGCTAAGCTCCTGGCACGTTTTGTTACAGGTTTCTTTTGTTACTTTATCTCCTTATGATTTCCAGTACTTTGTTTGAGCACTTGTAGTTAGTAATTTTCCAGTGTACTCCTGTTCGTATTTTTGTTAAATCTTTGTCAGTTCCACCCTTCTTCTCCTTGCCTCACAGCTTTTTGGGGCCCTTCAACTTCTCCACCATCACGCAAAATGTTACAATAACTTTGTTTAAATTGTGTATTTCCTAATTATAACAGTATATACCTCATCTATCACAATCTAAAAGGATCGGTCAACAATAGAAACAAAGAAAAAAGATCCCAATGCTTGGGTCAATTGAACCAAACTTTTTGTGAAATCACAGCATGATATTTTGGGTTATTTTGTATAAAACAACCTGATTTTTGTACAAAATAAGCCAGAAAGTTGGGTCAAACCCACTCAAGTACTGGATCAGTCCAATTTTTGCTCAAAATGTGGTTGTTTTTTCAACCAGCAGTTTGAGGCGTGCACACGTAATTTATTGAAGGGTGGGGATAAAAAAGAAAATACTCTTTTTCTAAATACATTAAAAATAATAGACAATGATTGCATGTTGACTTGGCCCTCGGCAAGTGTTCCAGTCTCTCAAATGGCCCTATGCAAAATTAATTGCACACCCCTGCTCTGTACACTTTGTCAAGGGCTTTTAGCATTTTACCAGCAGAATTACCTCCATAACTAACCATTTGCTGCCCTCTTGTGGTAAAGTTGCAATATTACCTTGAAACGTTTGATACTGTACACCCTGCCCTCCCTTTGGCCGTTTTTTCTTCTCTTGGCATCCACGGCATACAGTTAATATGCCCCCCTTCTTGCCAGTTGTGTGACCGCAAAGTGCGTTGGGTGAAACCGTGTGTGTGTACGTGTGTGTGTGTTTGTGTAGTCTGTTTGCATGTTCTTAATACAGTATACTGTAATAATGTATATTGCTCTGTTAGTGTACATTGCATCCTATCTGTTTCACTTTCACCACAAAGTACCGGTATTTAAATACAATTAAAAGTAGGTCACCTTTTAAACTACGTTTGCGCATGACCTGTATTACAGGAAATCGTGAGCAAGACACACATTTTTATTAAACGGTGTTCCAATGAAAAATGTTGAAATGACAGCTTGGTGTGAAAAATGTAACTTGAATATATATTTTTTCCTCAATGTCAATATTTACTAGATTAATATGCATGTTGTGAAAGCGCGATATAAATCAGGATGTATTGTATTGCATCTTATATAAAACTGCCATGTCTTTTATGTTCATTGAACAATAACAGAGCGAGCTACCATAAAAAGGAAGTGGCCTGGCATTAGCCTTATTTCTATTAAGGTTACGCAATAAAGGACTGACTTTTTAAAACCAAGGTAGCGAGAACTTGGACGAGCCCCTCTAATACCGGCTTAGGAAAATTCCCATCCCCTCCGGTGACCGCGTTAGAGCGGGTGAGGGATAAGAGGAATTTTAACCCTTTGAACGGAGAGTCGGCTGCCAGGGAGAGTTAATGCAACACAGGGGGCATGTCAGAGATTTGAATGATTTACAAAGATCTCAACAGTAATGGGACATAGTGATTTCCTAGTACTGTTGTAAAAGTGATCAGACCTAACCTATTGAGAGGGGGGCTGGGGGGGGATTACTAATTGGGTGGCCCGGTGGTCGAGTGGTTAGCGCGATGGATGGATGGATGTTTCCCAATTATTGTGAGAAATATAACAATAAAAATTACATGATTAAAAGTAGGTATTATAGGTCCGTATTTTTTAATTTTATTAGCTACCATTTGGTTTTATTATCGACTTATCGTATTATCTTATGAACTATTTATCTATTTCATTATGTTATCCTCCGAATCAGGTAACTTTTTAATGAGGATAAAACACAGATGTCAATCATAAATCTTTCGATGTACAGTATAAATGAGATCCGACATAGCCTCAATAAATAACTGATGACGGTTGTAAATATTTTTATAGCTACATACTATATGTATGTGTATCCTATATGTTCCAAAAGAAATTAGCAAGTTCCAGTAAGGTGAGCAATATTTTCCATTGATTTGAGTGACTAAGTTGCCTTTAATAAAGTGTGTCTATTGCAAACCCTCATCACACCACACATCTAATAATTTTTAATTTAATAATGATCGAAACAAATTGTCATGATTCTGTTTGTGACCAACAGGTGGCACTGTAGGGTTCTCCCTGCAGCTGCACACCTGTTGGTCATTATGTAATTAGTGCTTTAAAAGGCGACGGCTCATGGTCGGGTCATTGCGGCTGTTTGTTGCTCTTTGCTGCTGTCATGTTTGTTTGTTTGTCATGTTTAGGTCATGTTTCTGTTATTGATAGTTTTGAGCTTCAGTCATGGTTTTTGTTTGATACTTTGGCTTTGTTGTGTTTTCAGGACTTTGTTTGTTTCGGATTTAGTTTTCCCTGTTTCAATACAATCTGTCAACTACACCCTGCTCCTCCCTCCTGCCTGCTTTTTAGGGTCCTCCACCACCTCGTAAACGTGACACAAATCTGTGAACTCTTCCACAAAATTTAATTTTTTTGGTGGTAAACAGACTATGAATCAAAGGTTCTACTTGGGGTATATGTGGCTCTAAAATACACATACATTAAAAGATATAGCATGCCCGCCAACATCAAAAAGAGGTCTGAAAAATTCTGAAATGCTGTAGGCCCCTAGTCTAAATCCCTAGCAGAGTTTTCCTCAGCTATTTGAAATATGCCAATTATCAAAGCTAATATGCTGGAGCCACTTTGCTTCATACCCTTAAAGGCGGTGTACACAAACATACACCGGTATTTTTCATCATCGTGCAAACTGCTGTGTTTTGTTTATCAAGAATCAAGCAATAAAAATCAGGGGAGGAAAATAACAACGCTTTGTTCTCCGATTTGAAAGCACAATCAGAGCTAAAAGCTTACTGCAGGTTGCACCGAGACCACCAGAGGGGCCATTTTTATGGCTGTAAGAAAGAGCAGCGGTCCTCTTACATACCCCTCCTCCTCTAGCTCTTCTTCCAACCCTAAATCCCTGAAGCCCCCCTTCGCCGCCTCCCCCACTATTTCCCCTCAGAGAAACTGTTGCTCTATTGGAACATTTAATGTACAGCTCCTCAAATTTCAGCTTCTGGAGCTCATGGCACTGAGTTCCAGTCAGCCACAGTCTGCACACAAAAACACTTCCTCTAGCCTCAGCAAAATGGAGAAAAAGAGGGGAGTGGAGTGAGCAGGACTGTGAAAAGAACAGGTAGCGGAAAATATGTGACATAAGTCGACAGAAGCAGGAAGTACGCCAGACAGTAGTATTGAGCGCCATTTAGATTAACGTCATTTTATTCTCATATTTTGGTCACAGCTGCCTTGACCCTTGCATTAGTTATGGATTTATTGTATCACTGAAATCTCAACATTTCCTAAGACACTTTCCACAGTTTCCTGACGTATACATGGCTCCTCTCTCAACTTTTTCCTTTCCAGAGCGACTTCTCCTACCCTCATGTTTTTTCACCTGGCTGTCATTTATGCTGATTTGTCGTCTAATGGGTGGAAAAAAATTCATATGCCTCACGACCCTTACTAGTCAGTACACCCTGAACTGTTGAGAAGGTCCCCTTGTCGTTATTGAAAGTTCTATTTAACTCATTCAGTACCAGCCAATTCTGAACCAAGTCTGAAAAGACGTTTAAAAACGTCTTTGGGAGTGAATGAGTTAAGCTAATTGAAACATTAGCCAACAGGAGGGATGTGCACTACATAGGTCTCAAATTAGTCACCAAACATGGAATTTCTGTTCATGTTGATTTGGTTTTATGTAACTATTTATTTTCACAAACATTAGTTTCTTTGTCCAGAATGTACCCGACCTCTAGGCCAAAGACAGCTGGGATCAGGATCACCCGCGACTGACAAGAGCTGAAGAAATTGGATGCACAGCTGGATGGTTACTTTGATTATTTTACTTTGTCTTACGTGGATGCATTTTTTGGGGGACACTGAGTTTGTTGTCACTGCCAACACCTAAGCCTGATTACTGTCAGACCTGTTCAATTAAGAAATCATTTCAAGTGAACCTGTCTAAAAAAAAAATTAAGTGAGCCAAAATATCTCAAAAAGCTGTGAGAAAATGCAAGAATCAACAACGAGAAATACAGAAGTTGACATCGATAAGTTTGGAAAGAGCCACAAAGTTAAACCTTCAGGATTCCAATGAGCCACAGCGAGCGCCATGATCCATAAATGGAGAAAACATGGAGCTGTGGTGAACCTTCCCAGGAGTGGCTAGCCAACAAAACTTACCTCAAAAGCGCAGCAACGACTCATCCAATAAGTCACAAAGGAGCCAGGACTACGTCTAAACCATCGCTGGCCTCCCTCGTCTCAGTAACGTTCAGTGTTCAGTGTGTTTGATTACCATACCATTCAAGTGGTAAACCATATATTATAAAAAAAAAAATTTGAGAGGAAGGCAACTATTTTTTCACCGCACTGTACCTGTACTTAGTTAACGCATCAGTTACCAACATTAAATCTTCAATCTTTGTTTTGAATAACTCCTGCCCACACCGATGTGTTTTTGTGTTTGCATTTCTGTTGATTCGTTTTACAATTTGATGCAATTATACTCTTGCTTCTGTAATGTATTGTTCGTTGAACAATACAATACTTTTTTTTCTGTAAATCACAAATTGAATTATGCGCCCACTCCTTTGTGTTTCTACAATGCTGAATTCACAACAACTTTTGTTTGGAGTCCCTCATTTTGATGTAATCCAAGGAAGTAGTTTTGGCCTTCTGTTGAGCTAATGGTGTCACAGAAACAGCCGTACTGTGTGTGTTGTTGTGTGGTCCTCTTTTTTTTTTTTTCCAGAGTGCAGACAAAAGACAGGCTATCATCTGGTTCAGTACTAAATCCAAAACTCTTTCTTCAATTAGTGAAGCTCCCGCCTTTGCTTATACAGCTTGTTGGCAAGTCTGACATTTTCACTCCCTCGCTCAACACTAACAGACTCGGGATTACGAAAAAAGCAATGGAATGCTCCCGAACCTTTAGATCCAGAACTGTAAATGCGTACGAGTGGTCACAAAGGAATCCAACATGTTTGAATTGTCTTTAAATCCACCTTGGAGTGACATGATTGATCGTCAATAACTTCATCTGGGTGGTTTATTAATCAAGGTTCCTTGTCGCTTTGACCTCACTATCTCCTCTATTGAATTGTTAGAATCAAGCAAATAATCTGAATCGAAACTGCTTGGTTTTGATTACATTGCAACTTCTCATCTTGATTGCATCTGGTAATCAAAGTGGGAGCACATGATTACTGCCAGCCGCCTGAAACCAGTGGCATATTTCCACCACATGGAACAAGTGACAGCACGATGGTGGAAGCGGTTCGCAACCTTCTGTGGGGACTTTTGGAGTTTTCCCTGCCCCCTGACTCAGCGTGCTCTCATATTCCAAAAGCATGCGTGCGTCTTCGGTTAGTTGACGACACGAAGTAGTCCATAGGTGTGAATGGTCGTTTGTCTATATGTGTCCTATGATTGGATGGAACCCTCTTACATATTTTCCTTACTGAATTCAAACTAGCCTTTTGGCAGTGAGGGGACAAAAAGACCAGCCTGATGTAGCAACTGATAAGTCACACTTACCGTATTTTCCGGATTATAAATCGCTCCGGAGTATCACACCAGCAATAAAATGCATAATGAGAAAAAACCCCACATATAAATCACACTGGAATACAAGTCGCATTTTGGGGGGAAATCCAACACCAAGAGCAGACATGTCATCTCATTTCATTCATTCATTTTCTGACCTGCTTATCCTCACAATGGTCGCGGGGGGTGCTGGAGCCTATCCCAGCCATCTCCGGGCAGTAGGTGGGGGACACCCTGAACCGGTTGCCAGCCAATCGCAGGGCACACAGAAACAAACAAACATCCGCACTCACACGCACACCTACGGAGTGTTTAATCAGCCTGCCATGCATGTTTTTGGAATGTGGGAGGAAACTGGGGGACCCGGAGAAAACCCACGCAAGGACGGGGAGAACATGCAAACTTCACACAGGAAGGCCGGAGCCGGAATCGAACCCGGTACCTCTGCACTGTGAAGTCAACGTGCTAACCACCCGATCGGCGATTTAAAAATAAAAAAAGAGAACAACAAGCTGAATAATTTCACGATATGTTAATGTTACATGACGCATAAACGATGAACCCAGAATGTGCCTGTTATGTTCATGTAACATATTAAAAGTTATTCAGATGACGATAGCAAAAAGAACTTACAAGTTTACCAAACCATTAGTGTCACTCCAAATCACTAAATCCAATGAAATCTTCAAATCTTCATTGAAACAAAGCTCAAACCAGAATTTAAAGGGCACATATAAAAAATTGACTTTGTAATGTTTGTTTACAAACAATAATAATTTTATTTATAAGCGCCTTTCAAGACACCCAAGGACACTTTACAATCAGACAAAACAATGGTCATGTCTCCGAAGTGCATGCCTACACATCAAGTGAGTTTTCTGGGTTTTACATATTAGCTTTAGATAAAATTCACATACTTGATTGCTCGGAAAAGATTTTTGGCGGTTGATGGGGGTCATGGGGATGTTTACTATTGTGTCTGTGTGTCGCAAAAATGGTTCATTGTCTTGGGTGCGCACTTCTGTACACACTCTGGGCTTTGCTTCTGGCGTTAGAAGCAAGGTGGGAGAGAAGAAAGCCAAACAAGATCTGGCCCACTGCTTTGCATTATCATGAAAACCAGGCTTTCCATTGGTCCAGCAGTTTATGGGATGCAATGATGGGTAGCACACTCCCTGAGACAGGGCTGCCACTGAAATGAGGCAATTGCACCATGGCAAGATATATGCTGGAGAATAGAACTTTTTTTATCACTTCCACAGAAACTCACTGAAAATCAGTTAGGAATCTCACAACTTACGGGATTGAATTAAAAGAAATATAAGTCAGTGAGAGCAACAGGCTGAATAATGTGTGCTCCTGTGTTTAATAAACGGTTGTCAGAGATTTTTCTCGGACAAAGTTAAAGAAATGACTCGGCACACAGGAAAATTGTCTTCAATATCGACGGGAGCGGATCTCTGAGAGCGAACGACGGTTAGTTGCTCCGCGATCACACTCGAACTCCTTTCCCGCCAATTCCAACTTTTATTACAGAATACAAGAAAAACACTGCCCCCGATATTTGCATACCGCACCCCCGGTCCGGCCCCTCGGTAGTGATTGGTTACCTTGGTTTGAGCTTTGAACCACCGGTACATTGACACCTTTGCATTTGGTCAACGTTGAATCAACATGTTGCAGACTTTGCGGAGACAAATGTCGCCTGGGCGCGACGGGTGTTCTCAAATTGTCTTTTGATGTTCAACCGCTGTTCCCAAATGATTGCTTCCCCCTTTGTGACCGAGTCTATCCTTATCTCCTCTGTTCGCCCCCCTCTGCATTGACGTGGTAATTGTGGACTTCAAAAGCCCTCCGACCAGGTCGCCGGCGCCTTTGTCTTAATGCGTAGGCATTTGGGGGTGCTGGATACGCACCCAAACGTTTAGATGTGCTCAAATTAAATGAAACTTTAACATGATACAATTTTGCTCATAGATTTCTCTGTCAACGGTTTACTTTCCCTGAAGTGTCTCGTTATGTGGACCCAGAACTCTGTAACCCCAAGAGCTAGCCCAAAAGCTAGAACTCGGTGGGATATATTTGTGCGGCTCAAACAGGCAGAGATGTGTCAGTGTCGTTTATTCTAGAATGCATTTGAGTGACAGGTGAAAACCAAGCGGGGAATGTTTTCAGCACATTCAGCAGGCACACCCACAGAGAGGATATTGAGGATGAGGAAGTGTGATTTCAGTCATTTTTTCGTGAACTGCTTGTCCTCACTAGGGTCACGGGGCTTCATTTTGAAAAATTCTGGGAACATTTTCACCTGGTCTTTTTATCTTTAATGCTCACAATACTTAAAGTAACTCTCAGAAGACGAATTATTCTCAGTTGAACTCTTGGATGCTAGAAAGAACAAGACACGGTCGCGGAGCCTGCCAGATCCGCAAGAATGTCTCACTTGTCAAAAACGGTTCCTATTCTTATACTCCCAAGGTCACCCTCCTCACAGGAAGGTGCCTCTGCCCAGGCCTTCGCAATGACAATGTGACTCCACGTACTTAATCGGTTTCAACTGTTAAGTGTGCACAGGTGCAGATGGATAGGACGATGCCAAACCAGGAGTAAGGTCAGAGCAACACAACGGCCAAGCTCAAGTCGCCTATTTGCTTTCGTGCCAATCGAACAATTTCACATACTGTACTTTTAAAATGTTTATTCATTGACATTTGGCACAATTATTGACAACTCGTCTCTGAGGTCTGTCAAATTTCTAAGACTTGTTTGTTGTGAATTTTACAGGGATTTTAAGATTAAATGATGGTTTTGGACAGTTCATGTAAATTTTAAGTTCATTTTATTTTTAGATGACAGCTAACCATATGATTTTACTTGAAGCATTGTGGTGAATTTTTTTTTTTTTGGGAGGGGGAAGCTCCGACCTCTGAGTTATTTTTTAAATTTAGATCATTTCTTGTTGAAGGTATTGTTCAGTATGTAAGTCTCACCCCCTACAGCCTGGAATTCTTCATTACCACAACAGACCAAAGTCACTGTTTTGTTGTAAAAAAAAAAAAGCATTTTATGCTCCTTCTATGTGACAATAAATGTTGATTCTGTTTTGAAGGACAGCCAGAAGAGACCACTGTTTTCAATTCCATGTTATTGCTGCATTTTATGACTGCATTGTTCAGTGCGGAATTTCATGTATTGTACTGCTGTACCTTGATGATCAGCAAAAAGATCCTCGGGAAGTTGTTGTTTTCTTTTTACATGAAAGCCTGTCTTGTGTTCGTCATAAAGATATCAGACCGAAGCACTCTGGGGAGTAAAATGCAGACCGAGTGAGTCATTAAGTATTAATGATGTGTTTGTGTATTTTTTGTTTGGTGCTGAACTGGATTTCACTTTGTACATCCAGCACCTAGTTGGGTCCATTGAGATGTTGAGTACTTTTGGGCAATTATTATTCTTAAAAATGTTTTTCCTAAAGCTAACTAGACATACTTTACGTTTCATAGGCAGAAAATAATTCTACATTACTGTCTGACGTACCAGTGTGGGAATGTCGTCTGTTTTTTTTTTTGTTAAACAAAATTTATATACTGCAGCAAAAACAGCTGTCGCTCTTGATCTAGCCTTATAAGGTTTAGAAATGAGAAAATGCGGCTTCTTAAATTATCCTCAGTGACCAGTGATGTGAAGGTAAATAGAGAATTTCAAGAACCGACACATTTCGTGAACATAAGGGAGCTTGAAAGTACAACGTTGAACAGGCTCCCCAGCTGTCCACAACCACAGGGGGCAAATTGACCTGCCACTGGCAAAGGGAAGATACTTAGCAGTCTGCTAACACTAAACCACAGTAGCAGTAGTAGGTACGGTAGTCTTCAAAAAGCTGAAGTCTGAGTCGGTATTTCCAGCTAAAACTCTCATTCCTGGACACCAGCTGTTTGGCTGAGGAAACTGGGGCACTAGCCAGCTGTTTCAGCGGTTTTGGTATAGGTACAATCCGTGTCCTTTTTTCCATAGACGTCTTTCTGATGTTCTTTTGCTGGTTGTGTGTTCAAGTCTAGCGTGTCCGTGCTGAATGGCTCAGCCTTTCTCACAACAACTCCAGGATGTCTGATGAAATCTAATCCATTGTAATTCATCAGATTTAGGGTTACTTGGAAAAAATAAAAAAAAAAACGTTTGTTCTGACCCTTTCACCCACATGATTGATTGACAGATAGTCGGTAAGAAAACGTATCAAGTAAAAATAAAAGTTGTATAGTGAAGTTTCTTTGAGTTTAGGGTTGTTGGCGTCAAATGTTCCCCTGTCACTGAACTTTTTGTCCAATGAATTTCCCCCCCCCCCTCTGTCCCTGTTTCCCAGAAGAGGATAATAATAGTGCTGTAATAAAATGGTTTGTCGAGTAGGTTTGCTATCATTGTATGAAAAGTATCACTGAAAGGCAGCCATTCCCTTACAAAGTACAATAATATCTTATTCCTAGTCAAACAAGCTACTGAATAGAACTTTTGTTGGCGTTTTCCCATTTGAGGTCTGTGTTTTTGTGACACACTCGCATTTTTGTTTTGAACACTCCCCTGGGTTGAGGGGCCTCTCACAATGGGGCCTTCGTTGACAAGAGGTGATCGCTGGTAATAAGAATTCCCGGCGGGGACCTTTTACCCATTCCAGACATATGTCCCACAAATGCTCAACTTTCGTTTTTCACAGCTCTGTGTCACGTTCAAATCTATATGGACCCCAGTAAAAGCATAATGTCTAGTTGTTTGCATTTGAACTTGGAGGTGTGTGCTGGATATACAATATGTGTTTCCTGAGGGGGAAAGATGACCTTCAACAAAGTCCTATGGACTCGGTATCTGGCCGCAGTGAGATCAGCTCCGCTGATTTGTGGAAGCCGCAAAACGGGCACGGCTCCGGGATATTTTTTTCTCTCTCGGGGTTAAAGCGGCGCTTGATTAATACATGGGAGGCAAGATGCTAGCTGAGGAAATAATTTATAAATATATTTTAGAATATCAAGTAAAATGCTGGAGGGGCTTACCTGGGGTGACACAGATTTCTGACAGAGCTATAGCACCTCTAGCCACGGTGTAGTTCTGATAAAATCGTAATGAAACAACTCCAATTCCAGCCTCTGATCAAACAAACACTTCATACATTAACTCATGGAGTGTGTTGTTACGGCGTGTGTACCTGATGTGGAGTGTTTTCAGCGTTTTTTGGCCACGACATTCATCAAAGGAGAAGTATCTGTGCTCGGTGGTTGCGCCTTCTTGGCAGCACGTGTCTACCAGCTTTTGATTGGGAGGAATATCTGCGCCATTTGATCGTCGGTGCCGGACAGCTTGTGTTTTTTTCGCCTTTAATGGGCAGCATTTTTCACAAACCCATTTTGTTTAGTGGAGATGTCGGCGCTCCTGGACAGTCTGCGTTGGTGCGGGTGCATGGATGGCTGCTGAAGTTGAGAATGAGGAGAGAGGAGCGTCGCCCGGAGTGCAGATGCATATTTGGAACTGAGAGTTGCTGCTTTGGAATTGAAGCGGATTTACATGGGGTTAAAGAACCAATCTCTTTGTGGGCGCGACAGCTTCTTGTTTACTTTGAAACTTAGCTTGGAGCCGCCGTGTGCACATTTTGAGCATGACATCTCTGATCCACTGGTGAAAGGACACTTTGATTCTCTCTTCTTTTATCTAGAACTGCTTCTAACAACAAAGCCTTTTCCTCGACTAATGTCCCGTCTTCTCGCCTGATTCAAAAGAGGTGCCGGTAAACAGTGAAGTCAGACTTTGTTCCTCCCACCTGTATTGTTGCAGCTAAGCCACACACAGAAATTCTCCCTTTTTATTGTGTGCGCTGTCATTCATCAAGCAGGAGAAGTATCTCCAAAGGCGGGTGAAAACTTTTAATCAGCACAATACTGCACATACCATTTAGACTGCATTACCATTTCCTTTGCTTGCCAAATTACACAATTATTTGAAAAATACAGTTTGCAAAGCTGTCTCCTCCATCCCGAGCAAACTGTCAAGCCGGGTCGAAAAACAAACCTTAAATCTTAAGTTTGAACAGTGCCAGCGGTGAGGGTGGAGAGCAACAGAGACTATTGGCTCACACAGACATTCCCATTGGAGGAGAGACTTGCTGTCCTAAGTATTCCATTTAAAAGTCTAGCATTGGAGCATAATCTTTGTGTATAAGAATATTGTAGTCTGTTTGGTTTTCCACTGAAATCCAACAGGACAAAAACCCTGTTACAACTTTTCCATCTGTCTGATCATAACGCAAGCGCAATGAAAGAAGAGAGAGTGCTCCCAACGACGAAGGCATGACGGAAGCACACGTATATGTTCAACCACATGACGGCATGACCTAAGCATCTGTTATGAGCAGCATAATTGGATAAATGTATGTGGTGACATTTATTTTTTTCTTTTCAACATTTTTGCCCTGGAAAGCAAGAAGACAAGAGAAGGGCTTGTGTAAGATCCATTTGGACATATGTTTCATATTTCTTTTTATAGTATGTCTGTTAAACCGAAGACCAGGAAAGGATTCATACTAAAATGAACATACATATTTCATATAATGAACATCACCCCTAAATCACAAGAGGAATTTCTTTTATTTACAAATAGCAATAAATTAAAAAAATGTGCAAGACTGTAAAAGATTCCGTGCACCTTGTGTGTTTAGCTTCCTTCTAAATCCGGTGCAATAATCTCTTCATGTCTTGTGATATTGATTAATGTACAGTATCTGCACTTGGTTCATAGACCATTAAAAAAAAAAAAAAGTGAAATGCTTTTGACATGGATTTTATTATGGTATTTTGAATTTCGGTTTCAACTATGTGAATGCTTGAACTCGGTTGCATTCTGTTGTTGTTCATCTTGAGGCGCGTGGCTTTATATTTCCATAAAAGTCAAGTTGCCCACTATTTCTACTGGCACAATTCAACCGGGGAGAGATCTGGAAACATTCAAATGACTCACTCAAACTCAGACAGAAACATTTATCTTTCTCATTCTTTGAATGTTGCTTCTCATTGTTTTCACAGAATATGTATTGCATATATGGACTTCCAAGAATCTGACAGCTACTGAGATTGAAGTGGCTGAGGAGAAATGTATGTATGTTTCTCTTGGTGGGAGATTCACCCAGGCAACATTGTGAAATACAGTTGTGGTTAGCACAGCCTGACAGTGCTGAGATTTGGGATTTGAATTTCGGTTACTTTTTCATGCTTAAATTTTAATGTTCTTCCTGCCATTGCATGGGTTTTCTCTGGGAACTTTCAGGCCCTACAGCTAGTTGATGATCGGTCCAGTGTGTGCCCCGCTTCTGGTCCAAAGTCTGCTGCGATATGCTGTAGCCCACCTGCAACCCCAATGATGGGAAAACAACTATGAATGGATGAAAATGTGTCCAAAAGTACAAAGTACATCAAGTTAGATATCATATTTGTGTCTGATCCCATGGTTCATCCATTGACCTATATACCTCACTCCAAAATGTATTTAGATTTCACTTTGGTATATTCCGATCACCAGTTTTTATTTTATGATAGTTATAAAGAGCATGGTGGGATTAATTTGGGGGGAGTTTGACGTCAGTCTCTAGTTGTGTGAGTGTGACACACATGAGCCCAAATTATTCAATGGCCTTTTATGACTGAGTCCTCTGAACTCAACATGGCAAATGTGGCCAGGCAAATGCTTGGCTTGAAGAGAAAGTCAAATGGAGAATCAAATTCATAAAGACAATGTTTGTAACTACAGTGTAAATGTAAATGTAAAGTAACCACAGTTACTGTATGAGCCAAAATGATTCATACTACAGTCAAACGTCAGAGTTAAAATGCCATAAACTGTCCAAACATTTTGCAGCAATAATTACTATTAAAACAGGCATAGGCCAATATGTTTTTTTTTTTTTTATAGATTATAATATCTGAATTTACAGTTTATTAAAAAGCCAACATATTGCATTTCAAGGTTGATCCTTAACGTATATTATACAGCAGAGATGGGTGGTAAATGGATTTTGTTTCCCCTTTAATAATAAAAACGTTTATTTAAAAACTACATTTAGTGTTTATTTGTGTTATCTTTGACCAATATTTAAATTTGTTTCATGATCTGAAACATTTAAGTGTGACAAACATGCAAAAAAATAAGAAATCAGGAGGGGGTGGGGAGCAAACATTTTTTCACACCACTGTAGATTCAACAATTTCTTGTTAAAATACAGTCCACATGATGCAGAAGCCAAGTATGCCTGCATGGTGGCCATGAGACCACTGAATTCCTCTCAGCCTGCACACTGTAAGTCATATTTCCCTTAGCCACTTCCACTCTCCATGCTCTGATTTGCGTTAACCTCAACAGTGGTCAACTACTTCATCCTATTCCCGAAAGATGATCTCATATTCATTTCTTTAGTTTGGCTTGAGCAGTGATGCTAATCTGCTTTTTATGTGAATGTCAGCATACAAACTTGCAGTTGACGATAAAATAGGACACTTAGGAACATATAGGAACATAACACACGATGTTCTCGCCTTCTACAATATTGTCTCTGTGTAATGAATTGCATGTTGTTTCTCTCATTTTATTCAGATGGCTTAAGCATTTTTTTTTTTGGTAACTATTGGCTCTTTCCACATTTCAAGTCTTTTTCTGAATTAGAATCCTCTTGATTGGCCCAAGATGGAAAACACACAAGAAATTTGTCTCCGGTAGTATAGGCTACAGTAGTATTGCAAAAACAAGCAACTACGATAAACAAAGACATGACATATAAGTATCAAGACTTTCCGTAATGTAAGGGTACCATTGTGCAGTTGTACCTACCACCCAATGACAGCTGCGCGACAATGTACAGTCGTTGAACAGAGATAAAGTGATCAGTGGTGCAGTACAATATTATGATGGCTGTGCAGTTGATGCAGATCATCTTTGCACCATTCTGAAATGACCAGTAGCAGTCATTGGAGTACAACTTTAGGTGTGCCATAATGCAGAAAGTCCTTGAGCGCTTTAACGTGTCTGATGCTGTGAAATATTGATCAACGACAACTGTTCAAGAATGTGGACAGCTGGTGCTACAATGGTCAGTGCGATAGTACTGTTCCACAGGGGTGTGCAAAAATGCAAAGAGCCAATATAGGTTTGAGGTACTGTTTAGGGAGTTAATGGCTTGTTTTGGTGCGCATGGTTTGATGGGGCTTACCTGAAGGGAGTCGCTGGAAGAGGTGATTGGCAGGGTGTGACGGGTCCAGTAGGATTTTCCGTGCCCTTGTCTTGGTTTTTGTGGTGTGCAAGTCCTCAAAAGTGTGTAGTGCGGTGCCAATTATTTTTTTCCGTAGTCCTCACTGTCCGTTGCAGTTGGATTTTGTCCATTTTTGTGACGGCCTCAAACCAGACTGTGTTAGAAGAACAAAGGACTGCTGTGTAGAACTGTCTCAGCAGCTCATGTGACAGATTGTGCTTCCTCAGCAGCCTCAGGAAGTACTGTACATCCTCACCTGGGCCTTTTTCAGGATGGAGTTAATGTTGGCCTCCCACTTTATTTCCTGAGAGACTGTGATTTCCAGGAACTTGAAGGTCTCGACGGTTGACACAGGGCAGTGGGAGTCCACGATCATCTCTACAGCCTTGAGCGTGTTCAGCTCCAGGTGGTGTTGGCTGCACCAGAGTGCCTGCTGCTCCACTTTCTGTTGGCACGTCGCCGTCTTTGATGAGGCCGATGGCTGTGGTGTCTGTGAACTTTATGAGTTTGACGGCTGGGTGTGTTGAGGTGCAGTCATTCGTGTAGAGGGAGAAGAGCAGCGGAGCAAAGACGCATCCTTGGGGGGCCCCAGTGTCGATGGTGCGTGTTGATGATGTTGTCCTTCCCACAAACCTTTATTCAAGGTCTGTATTTACTGAAAACATGAAAACAAATACAAAACAGTGGTTTGTTTCCATGTCATAACTATCCAACACATAACCACTATGGTATTGTAGCTCTTACATCCTCAGTAATTCTATTTTTCACTTGCCTTCCTCCTCTTGCTTCTTCACCTAGGCGTCTTCTTCCTCAGCCTCCACTAATTCTCACTCTTCTCACACTTGCTGCTCCCTCCAATTGGACTCCACACCGAAAGCTTATCTGTGGCTTATTTGTAATTCTCAGTGTGATTGCAAAGTCAACTAAGGATCTAAAACAGTTTTATCCTGTGGCAGTTGGCAGAATCGTGTAAATATTAGCCATAAATGTGTCTAGTTTGCAAGGGGTGTGTTACTCCTTTGAAAACTGAGTGGAAACCAGTGAGTTGTGTGTTCCAAAATTGCAAACGCAGTATAAAGCGGTTTTGTGTTTTTCGTTCTGCAAACTCTGTGAGTGGTTTTGTGATTGATATTATTAAATTTTGAAATTGTGCTACAATGATCACGTTCCGAAAAAAATGAAATGCAAATACATGCCAATACCTAGCTGTGAAATAAATGCTTCTTCTGGCAGATCTTTACACACCCTCGAAACACTTTCTCCAGATGAATATTCAAGGCCACTTGCTGGATCTGTTATCTCTTCCTGCTGTCTTCACAAACCTTGTTTGATAGTGCTCCATAAAATCATTCATTGTTACGTCCGGCCTTACTTGGCTGTGATTTGTTGAAAGTGGCAACCCCACTGGCGGCAATATGCTCCGGTGTGTTGTCACTCGGTATGTCTGATGGATGATTTTCTGAGTTTCTATCACTGGCAGAACAAATTGCACATAACTTCAGACAAACATCCATCCATCCATTTTCTAATCCGCTGATTCTCACAAGGGCCGCCTGCGTGCTGGAGCATATCCCAGCTGTCTTCGGTCAGTTGGCAGGATACACCCTGAACTGGTTGTCAGCCAATCGCAGGTCACACAGAGACGAACAACTATCCGTGCTTACAATCACACCGAGGGACAACTTAGTTCCATTAATCTCCCATTCTTGTTTTTGGAACTTGGGGGAAACTGGAGTACCCAGAGAAAACCCATGTGGGCATGGGCAGAACATGCAAACTCCACACAGTCAGACTAGGGCCGGAATCAAATCCCGGACCTCTGCGCTGTGAGGCTGATGTGCTGACCAGCTGCTCACCAATGTCACCTCAGACAAACATGCTGATACCAATATGAGTAAGATAGTTGGTAGAGGGATGTAAGTCTGAGTCTGCTCTTTCAATTGGCTCATCTGTAAATTGAAGAACACATTCTCTTCCATTCTGATGAGTTGAATTAGGATCCATCTCCTATAGATGTTATCAGTAATAGAATTTATAATGGGGTATTATTGTTGTACTCAATCAGGAAACACAATGCTTCTCATTGTAATTGTGGAGGCAGATAATGTTTTTTTCTTTGTTCTGTGACGTTGTGACGCAGTTACATTGTCATGTGCAACACTTCACAGATCACCAATCTGAATTTCAACAATGGCAGCAACAACAAAAAAAGATTCGTGTTTTTGTGAGTGCTCTGTACCAATGCATTCATTTTGATGGTCTTGTGTGCTCTTTTCTTCCAAGATTAGACTCACATTAAGAAGACTGCTTCTTGTTTAAAAACTTCAAAAAGCAAACTACTCATCCAATAATGAATGTAAGTCCTGACACACGGAAAATTCTAAAACTACAAAGTGCACACACAAGTTAAGGATCCATATTTCTCAAACCCATACCTATTCCAAACTGTTGAACTAATGCTTGAGTGAAAATAGATCGATAGATAAAGCAGTCAGAAGCATACGAGTCTTAACTACTGAGACCAGGCTAGAAGTTCTCCGACGTGACAACATTTTAAGTAATATATGCTGAGCCTCAACATGAGGCAGGTATCCAGCCTGAATTCTGATGGGGATTAGCACTTTGCTTCTTTGCATTTGATCCCCGAGGTCTTGTCTTATGTCTGGATAAAACTACCGTCGTCGCCTGAGGAGACGGTCAGATAATCCAGGGTGATTGAGGTAATTGCTTGCAGTTGTGGTTTGGCGTTGTGGAGGGTCAAGAAAGGTGAGTTAAGTACCATTCCGTTTCAGTTTGAGAACATACACATTGGCACTTTGTCGAGTTTGGCTTGTTTGCAATTCTATATGGATAGTGTGTGTGGTGTGTGTGGAGGGGGGGGCATGAGCATCCATCTCCGAGCGTCCATCTCCGAGCAATAACCTAACAATCTTCATGCAAATGTTGTTTTTACGCAAAGACGAGAGTGAGAATTGCTTACTCATCTGTCTGATCAGTGACAGATGAACGGTGACAAATGGACTGGCACGTGGCCTTTATTCACAGCACTTGGCTTTAAAAGTGTTGATACGATTCACCATTTGTCTTGCAAGCTCTGGGAAACTCTTAAGCGAGTTTTCTTTGTACCCACAAAAGATGATGACAATCTTTATTATGAAACATTTGTTGTTCATGAAGAATGCTTTTATATTGTGACTACAATCAATCCATGTAGCCCCTTGACCCCCCTCCCCATTTAGGAATACTTCATTTTAATGACAGTTGCTGTTATCTTCAGCCGTGCCGTTTTACTGTCAGGACAAGTGTAATGGCCATGTCAATTTTACATTACAAAGTGTTTTAACAGTTACAATAAGCTAAAGATGTTCAGATCTCAGTCTTACTACTTCAATTGACATATTGCTCTTGAGTCACTGTTTAGTTTCAAAGAATCTGGTCAGTGTTCTTTTTTTAAACATCAGAGCGAGCGTTTAAATAACAAAAAGCAGGAGTTTAGGCCTCGTAAGAGCTGTTGAAGTTTATGTCGATTTGATTTTCACATTGTTTATTTGAGCGATAAAATTTGACTTGAGTGACGTGTACTTCTGTGTTCCAAATAAACCAGGGGTGTCAAACTCATTTCACATGGTGGGCCACATATACGGCCTCTGTAGACGTCAAGTGGGCCGGACCATTAAAAATTATACCATACTCTGCTATAAATAACCAAAATAATATGTCTTTCCTTTGTTTTGGTCTAAAGAAGCACAAGAACACTCTGAAAATTTTGACATTTCATGAACATATCTTTTACAGAACATTTCATGAAGCACCTAAGATTTCTTTAAACAAAGGTGTAATTTACTTTTATCATTCACATATATGCATTGCAACTGATCCCACTGATTATACAAAGGCACAAAACTTTGACAAGTAATTGGTATTGAAAAATATAGTAATACACTTTTAAGATTAAACGAGATTTATAAAGAAAGGAATTTTTAAACCATTTACACGAGCATATAAAATCTAAATGTAATCCCTGCCTACACTTTACAAACTAAGGAGAATGCTATATGTGTCAAGAATAAAGTATTCACGTGTCCTTGATAGCGTCTGCTGTGTTGGGTCTGTCTCAATGACAGACTGAGGCTGCGGTTGTCTTCTTCTCTGAAATAAACCGACAGCCATGACAGAAACGTTTTGCCGTCCTCACAATGATAAAAGATGATTCTGGGTTAGTATTGGTGGCATAATTGCATAGAAATCGTTTCATTAGTCTACGAGGCATTGCCATTCAATTCCATAGGATGGAGGCCTTTAGCACAAGACCTTTGCAAGAAAGAATGTACAGTACATGAACACATGACGATATAGAAAGTGACCGCAACTTGATTTCAGGGAAACTACTGTACACAGACTATTCATAATTACATAAGTACTCTCGCTATGCATTCTGTAGTTAGGACTGCATGGTCTAACTGCAAGGGTATGAGGTAACATACAAAGCCCATGTTTGTCTTCCACTCTTAATACTCTGATTAGCCTGTGGTTGAAACATGATGAATAGTTTGAGTCAGCCAAAGGATTTAACATTTACGATGAGAGAGGCAATGCTGATCTACTAATATTTTCACTTATACACAAAAATCTTTGGAAAGTTCAGCGACCCTGGAAATGTATGAATGCTTTGCGCTCTATTCTCGAGACCAGTGGCCCTCAAACTTTTTTTGAACTCGGGACAATTTTAACATAAGGCAATTTTTCTATTTGGTATGTATGTGAAAATGGCGGCGTAAGGGTGCACTACCTGAAAAGTGATCATACCGTTACACAGAATCAGTGATGTTTAATCCTCTCTAATTACTCTGCTTCAACATTATTTGCTGTAGTCGTGTTGTGGTGCTGGCGAAAGAGGAACATTTGCTACTTTTTTCACTGCAGCCTCTTCCCAATGGTCACAGCAAATATCCATCGTAGCAGGCGGAATCACTCCCAGCAGTAAAAGGGCTTTTTAGCTGGAGCACTGTGTTCAGCCACTTAAAACGATGCTTTCAGCTCATATTTGTTGTATGGCGGCCCTCAGTAAAACTGTTTCTGTCCTTTGTTTTCATGATGTTTTTACGCCATTTGGTGATGCAGGGCTCTATATTGTCGTCAGCACAAGACCGTAAAAAAAACAGGACATCATAATTTGGTGGCTGAAAATAGTACACTTAAACTTGAAGCCTGCTGGAACTAAGTGTTGCCGCACAGAATAGAAATCGATTTGGTTCAATGTTTTCGAGGTGCAGACAGACAGATTCTGTGCTCCGTGGATATGTGTGGTGCATGTCATTGTGTGTAATTCAGAAATATGACAACAGTGTGCAGCCAAACCTCGGAATTATTGTAGAAATCAAATCACTGAACACGTAATTATAATAATGATATTTATTCTATTTTTAAAATCAACCACTGGACACGGCGCAGCAGGGGAACGAGGGGGAGGGTCTGCAAAAATAGCTGAAAGTTAGTGTAGCCCATCCCTTTTCAGAGCTAGGCCACAGTATGCACCAGATCTGAGATGGCCATGACTATAGAGCAGTGGTTTTTAACCTGGGTTTGATCAAACCCCAGGGGTTCGGTGAATCGGTCTCAGGGGTTCGACGGAGCCTCTGACATGGAGGTTAAGGCACACCCAACTCAACATATCAATTAGTTATGACACGCCTGCTTGGCCATCATTGGCTGCAGATGATCACGACATTGCTTGTCCAATCAGTGCTCTGGGAAATTTAGTTTGCTCAGTAGTCAACGTGTGACTGTCTTAATCGTACGTCATGCACGGTTCATTTTGTGCACAATTAAAAAAAAGTATACTTATGTCTTGACATTTTATTTACTTTTATCCTGTTTTTAATAAATGTGGGTTTTTTTATGTCTGAGCATTTTTCCCTAATAAAGTGTTCGATGAATGTGCATTTGAACTGGTTGGTTCAGTACCTCCAACAAGTAAAGAACCACTGATATAGAGCCTGCAGTGTTGTCTGTTTCATACATCCATTAACCATCTGGTCAACATGGCAAGCGGTTTAGCAATCAAACGCTATGTTTGAATATCCAGAATTAAAAGTGTAGGTATCAACAGCGGTAACGGGTCGATCGTGGGATGTTAGTTGATCGAAAATTAGACCTTCCAAAAAGTTTGGCCCCCCCTGCTGTGTGCATGTTAATGTGTGTGTGAGTGTTTGTGTGTGTGTGTGTGTGTGTGTGTGTGCGTGCGCGTGTGTGTGTGTGTGTGTGTGTGTGTGTGTGTGTGTGTGCGTGTGTGTGCCTGTGCATGTGTGTGCGTGCGTGTGTGTGTGTGTGTGTGCGTGTGTGTGCCTGTGCATGTGTGTGCGTGCGTGTGTGTGTGTGTGTGCGCGTGTGTGTGTGTAGACGGGAGGTTGGTTGATCGAAAAGTAGCTCTTCCAAAAAGTTTGGCCACTCCTGCATGTGTGTGAGTAGACACACACACACACACACACACACACACACACAATTAATTGCATTGTAGATATCCATAATTCACAGGTGTACTTTACATATCTGATGACAAAGCCCATACATATAAATGGAAAAAAGTGATGTAATTTGTACAAAATGACATTCCACGTGTCTAAAGTGACAAAGAATTGAGTTGATGCTTTCTGAAAGCTTCTTTAACTGGACTTGAATTGAAACGGAATGACTGCACCACATATCCAATCTTGCTGTTCAATGTTAAAATGACTTGTCATCTTTCCCGCTCACAGTGATTGGGAATTGCTGACTTATATTCAAACAAAGCAATGCTCTTCATACATAAAAGAAAATCTATATTTAGCACAGCCATTGTCACAATACATCTTTTTCCATGCCTTCATTGTAGTAAAATGTTGAATGACTATTCCTGCCTGTTGTCTGCAGATGTGGACCTCCTCCATCTGGAGCCCCCTCCTACTTCTCTGAGACACAGGGAGTGCTTTAACTAAAAGTTGCAGTCAATCCGAGTGGGATCTTTAACAGGGCTTTCCACTAGATTTCTTTGCCTCAGTCCACCCCATTCACACTCACAGTAGTCATGCATGCGTGCACCAGCCAACATATGGAGTACTCCTACTTACTTCTGTTCTGGATCTGCAGTCAGCTGTTAGGTGAGTCAAAGTTTGTTAGATGTGCATGTGTATGGCATAGCTTCTCACCAATATAATAGATTTTAAGAGTTTAATAATGGTGCTATTGTTCTTATAGATAACATATTTTTGGGCTGGTCCATTCAAACTAGATTGAGCAACTTTTACACCATTTTGTTTCTGAAGATACACTGAATAACTTTTTAAAACAACAGTTGGTAACACCAAATTCCTTTTCTCCTGAAAAAGAGCTGTGAAACTTGGTCTTTGGTGTATTTAAAAAAAAAAACCCATTTACTATCTTCTGTGAACCAATGGCTGTTAATGTGAATAGCATCCTTTCCTGACATCTTGACCTTGTAGCCTGGGTACAGGAGGGAAGACATTGCAGAGACTACTGGGACTATATCGAGTCAACAGGGGTGCCCTGTGTCTCATTGGAAACAGACGTCTCTGCTTAAAAAGAAAGTTGATGCTCTTCTCACAGTCAAGTTTCCAGTGACAGTGTAGGTTCTGGTTCTCAGCCAGAACTGCGGTCAATTACCAGTGAAATCACTATGGCAGGAAAATCTCGACATCATAAGAGAGACAGATATTAAATACTTGATCACATAGAAGAAAGCCATCTATAAACTTAGTCTTTTTTTTCCAACACAAATAATGTTTGAATTTGTACCACAGCCATCGTGTTTAAATCGACACTAGCCATGCACTCTTGCTGTTTCCTTGCTGACACCCATTCAAGTATTATCCAATTTCCTTCAAGCAAAGTCCCTCCAATGTTGATCCAGATTTACGTCAACAGCATTTGTTAAAAGTTACGAATTTTGGCTGCCAACAGTAGTCAATAATACTTCAACTTTTTAATAGGAAAAAAAAAGAAGGAATGTCTTTTGCAAATATTTAGCTTGATTTTGGAATTTGCGGGAAGTAGGAAATGGAATTGTGTCAACAGACCTTCCTCAGTATGTGAATAGGGAGAGAACGCTGGATGTGGTGGGAGGAGGGCTGCTTTGTCAAACATATTTCATCAAGCAAGAACGATGCTCTGTTTTTGACCACGGTTTGTGTATATTGGAGCTGTGGGATGATCCCATTAGATGACATCAAGTGAGAACATTCAAGTGTCATCCGAGGGAGGAGACAAGTTCTCAGGCTCAGGCGACAGTTTCCCTTCCGAAAGTCATAGACCCCTTTTAATGTGACGTCAGACCACTCCCACGCTCTCTTTTTGGAGCTGTCTTACCTTCCATTCTGTTAGCTCTTAGTCTGGTTAGCAATGCTGCAACCTCCGTTAGCATCTTCCAACCTCTCAGCCAGTGTGTTTTCCTGTTCGTTTCCAATTTCCAATCCAGATTGAGGAATCTATCAGCCACAGCTTTTCAGAACAATTAATCGCCATTCAAGACTTACTTAATTGCGAGTGGTGGGCTGAACTGTATTTCACCACACACTTTTCTTTGAGAGATGATAAATCTTTCTTTCACCAAGACCTGGGCTATTTCTGCTTTTTTTTTTAAGACCGTCAACGTTAAATTTGAAAACACACATCGCGATGTACAGGCCATGAAAAATAAAAGTCTTAAGTCTTATTACGGTGGCGAGTAAATGAATATAACATATCCTTCCAAACTTATATAAGGTGTGATCTTAATTTGCAATATTTTACAATATTTTGTTTTTCACTCTTGTATAGCCACGCCAATAAAGTCATTATCAGAGATGCAAGTAAACTTTTCTAGATGATTTTTTTTTGTGCACTGAATCTGCCCTTGTTTTTCCTCTAGCACAAAATGAAATATCTAATGAGAGTTGCATCCAGGTCAAGTCATTGCACAACTCACTTTGTTAAATTAAGCATTGCTTGTAAAAAATTGGATTTGCTTTGATTTACCTGACAGGTCCCAAGAATGACGTTTGCCAAAAAACGCCGTTATATACTGAGCATTTAGGGATACAAGGATATTGTGTAGATTCACAGACTGTTGTCATAAATAATGAGACCAGTGTCACTTCTGTCCAACTGTTTAGAGTAGATAAAGTAAAAAAAAAAAAAAATCAACTAACATCAGCCATTTGGCAGATTATTTTGCCAGATGTTTAAAGGGCTATAATCAGATGATTTAATCGTTTGGCCGATTAATTGGTAAAATCCCTACTGTAGGGGGGGGTATGTCTGCAGGGCATGATTTTTGTTCTGCATTTTTTACCATAATGCCATGGGCTATGTGCATGTAAAAGTCAATACCCTATGGCATTATGGGGGAAAAAAATACAGTTTTTAGTCTTCAGTCTAGAAGTACGTTTGAATGTACTTGAATTTCAGACACGTTCAAACAGTTTGCCAAGTCAAAATGGCAGTTGCACGCTTCCGGCTGTTAAGAGATGTTCATACTCCTTGTGTTGTGATAGTGTAAATGGAAAATTGCATTTGACCTATTTGTTCATTTGGGTTTGATGATGTGTTATGATGAAACCTAGGCTGAAATGGCTGGAGAGTCTTTTTCTGGTTCACAAGGTTAATAGCCTGTTAAGCAGAGCACAGTTGGCTGTTGTGTGTCAGGAACATCTGGTTTCAGATACTCAGTATTTACGTTGGCGTAGATCAAGAGTAATCTAAGTTGCCAAAATGCTTCATCCAAAGTATTGTCTGTTGTTTTTTTTCCAGAGAAAACCATTGAAATAGAAGACCCAATGGATCAATAGAAAAACAGCGCACCCCGTTGATCTTAGAAATTGCTGCTACCATAGAGAATGATCTGATTATATTTTAGCCTTATGTGCGCAGTATGCACACCCACATCGACATCCCAGGACAGGAAGTAAACATGCAGAGAACAGAAGAAAAAAGCTGTGAACCATCTGCATCATGTTAAACAATAATTACCTGCATCACATTCGTGCATGCGTGATGTAAGTGGCTAACATGATGAACTCCAGCGGCTGCTTTGCCTCACTGGGTCTGCGGTAGAGCTCCTACAGCTTGATTTTGGGCCAAACGCAGCGTTGAACTAATGTCGGTCACACCGACAGCCACCGGCTTTAGGTTTATTTGTTTGGGCAGGGTAGCAGGTACACAGGAAATCCAGCAAGACCTTGCATTTAACACATGCTGACATTTCTTGGAATATTAAATTGCGCTGCCACTTTAGCAGCTTGAAATGGAAACTGGAATCCTCACCCATTCTCATATTTTCACATGCACTTACTTTTTCCTGTCCGTGTCTAAGCTTTCACTCAGTTCATGGTAGCACATTATAGTTCCTCTGGAAATTCCAGTCTCTTTGCCTGAAGTACTCATTGGTCTTACTGCCAAAAGGAAAAAAAAATCTCAGAGCGGTTATGACATAAAATTGATTGAATCGACACAAAACGGACTGTGCTGATTTCCCTTGATTTTTTTTTTATAAACATTTATTGTTCCTCAATAAACATCAATTAAGGTTTTGGAGTGAGATCAAACGCCGGTTTGTACATGGGAAGCATTCATCCGACAGGAAATGAGTGTGTGGAGAATGTGTCAATATTTACATGAAGAGATCACAGTGGTGGTGGTGTGATAATCGTGCTTATTTATTTTCGTGGAGATTTTTTTTTTTCAACCAAGCAAACTAAACGGACTTAATTTGTGCTTTTTTTGATAGCCACGACTGACTTGATTGACACACATCAGTGGTCTATTGATTCAGTGGCTGCCAATCGTATCGTGTGCAGAGACTGAGGTTTCCAAACACTTCCAAGGGTACCAGGGAAATAGATGTTTGGTTTTCTGTTTGTTTATAATACTAACATGCCTAAATCGTCTCTATCTAAGGAATGCACGTTGTGTCAAACATCTGTTCAGATGTAGCAGTCCTTAAAAACTGTGAACAGCTGCACAGCTTTCCCGATGAGAAACAGCAGAGACTGGGAGTCCTTTCATCCACTCATGTTAAACAGGATTATATTCTACACTATGCCATTTCCAAAACTGTTTATCGTCAGTTAGCTGGGAAAACTAAATTATTATATATTATCACTTCATAATGTGAGGTTCAACTTCCTCCACTTAAAGCAAAAATAAATAACCAAAATAAAAGCAACAATGTTTTAACAAAATAGACTAGAGTGTGTCCGTGTGTGTGACTATTGACTGCAGACGTGTTGTGCCGGTGTGAGCGTGTGCCCCGTGTGCCGGCCAGGTGTTAACCAAACAAGGATAGCATTGCTGATATATTCTGACAGATTACATGCACCATAGAGAGAGATGTCATGCATTTTGACCGTCTGACCGACCACACGCTAAAAATTTCATCCAGTCTCGGATCATCAAAGAAAAGTCACAGACATCACGTCATATTTTAGTCATCAAAGAGACACATTTAGCTCCTCGTTGTTATGAAAAAAGGGGCATTAAGGAAATGATTTCCGCCTTGTCATCGTTGATGAAAACAACACTGCTTTCATCTAACAACAGTATTTTCCGCACTATAAGGCGCTTCCGATTACAAGGCTGTAATGAATGGCCTATTTTAAAACTGTTTTCATATGTAGGGCGCACTGCATTATAAGGCACATAGAATAGAAGCTATAATAGTGGCTGTGGTAGTGCTATGCAACCACTAGATGGAGGTACGCTAAAGGGAATACAATACAATGCAGCTTTTTTTTTTTTTTATAGAGCAGTGGTTCTTAACCTTGTTAGAGGTATCGAACCCAACTAGTTCATATGCGGATTCACCTTCGTGAAAAATAAAAATATGATTCGTGAAGTGTTACTTCAGTTTTGCCGGTGCGAGACAAGAGTTGCTCAACTTGGCATGACAAATCATGCAGATATGACGCTGAGTCCCATCACGTTCCGTGATGCATGTGAATCCATGTTGTACATACTTGTCTGACCACTTTCTTTTTTTTGCTCGACATAGCATGTGTTAAAAAAAATCACACGACGTACTATCACAACAGCCACACGTTGACTACTGAGCAAACTAAATTTCCCGCAGCACTGATTGGACAGGCAATGTAATGTGATCATCTGCAGCCAGTGATAGCCAAGTGGGCGGGTCATAACTAATTCACATGTTGAGTCGGGTGTGTCTTAACCTCCATGGTAGATTCTCCGTCGAACCCCTGAGACTGATTCACCAAACGCCTGAGGTTTGATTGAACCCAGCTTAAGAATCACAGATATTGAGTCTTCACAACTGCTACAACTTGAACAGAGCCATGAGAATTGGTCACACACACTGATATGAAACATATAAATACAAATGGCATGACAAAACAGTAAATGAAAGACTATCCATCCATCCATTTTCCGAACCGCTTTATCCTCACTACGGAGCCTATCCCAGCGGGCAGTAGGCAGGGGAGAATTGGTTGCCAGCCAATGACGTCACACACTCGTACGGACAATTTAGAGTGATCAGCCTGCCATGCACGTGGGAGGAAACCGGAGCACCCGGAGAAAACCACGCAGGCCCGGGGAGAACATGCAAATACAGGGAGGCCGGAGCTGGATTTGAACCCGGCACCTCAAGACTGTGAAGCCGACGTGCTAACCACTGGACTACCGGGCCGCCTAAATGAAAGACTAAAGTTATGAATACAATTCATTCAATAAAAAGGCACACAAACCTCGTGGGCTCACATCCACAAGGGGCCAACTATCCTTAGCAGTCTTGCTTGTCTCCTTCTTACTCCATTTAGTCAGTAGTTAACTATGCTTTTGTTATTATCGTCATAGTTTTTTAATTTTTTTTATTGCACTTTTTCCGACAGTGACAATGGACCAACGAGTGAAAATTAATTATTGGTTCATTATTAAATGTCACAAATAAATCATAATTGTAAATATCTATTTGTTGCAGTAACATAGATCAACAGATTCAATCTGAATCTTTTTCTTATCACATCACAGACCCTAAGCTCAAAGCTCAGTGCAATTCAAATAGCAAACAAGGGTCTAAATGCAATGTATCTTTGGACAGCAAGAGAAGCAGAAACAGGAAGTTAGACATACAGTAGAGGACATACTTAACATGCACAAAAGTAAGTGCTGTATATTTAGACATTTATTTCACAATTGTATCACTGCTGTGCCTTAAATATCACATTAAACAAAACGTTCACACATTTGGCTTTAGTAGATCACTTCTCTGTTGTACCATTGCTTCTTGCTTATGCACATTTTACATCACACCTATACTTTATACAGTTGGAAAGCCATTTGAGTTCATATTGTAAATGATGCCCCATTTAACCTCACTATCGACAACTCCACCCTGTTCCCCTCCTCTCACTGCCGCAACCTTGGTGTCTTTTTTGATAATAATCTCTCTTTCGACCAACACATCACCCAAATCAACCAAACTGCTTTCTTCCACCTCAAAAACATTTCTTGCCTGCGCCCTTCACTTTCTTTCAATGCCGCTCAAACCCTCATCCACGCCTTCATCACCTCCCGCCTTGACTACTGCAACAGCATCCTCTACGGTACAACCTCCAAACTCCTCAACAAACTACAGTGCTTATAAATAAAATGTATTATTATTATTATTATTATTACATCCAGAATGCCGCCATCCGCCTTCTCACTCACACCCGCACTCGTGATCACATCACCCCCGTCCTTAAAAACCACCCCCACCCCCTGGAACGCTCTACCACAACACATCCGCAACTGTACTGACCTCCATCCATCTATCCATCCATCCATCCATCTTCTACCGCTTATCCGAGGTCGGGTCGCGGGGGCAGCAGCTTTAGCAGGGAAGCCCAGACTTCCCTTTCCCCAGCCACTTCTTCTAGCTCTTCCCGGGGATCCCGAGGCGTTCCCAGGCCAGCTGGGTGACATAATCTCTCCAGCATGTCCTGGGTCATCCTCAGGGTCTCCTCCTGGTGGGACATGCCAGGGAGGTGTTCAGGAGGCATCCGAATCAGATGCCCGAGCCACCTCATCTGGCTCCTCTCGATGTGGAGGAGAAGCGGCTCGACTCCGAGCCCCACCCGGATGACCGAGCTTCTCACCCTATCTCTAAGGGAGAGCCCGGACACCCTGCGGAGAAAACTCATTTTGGCCACTTGTATCCGGGGATACAAGTACTGACCTCCAATCCTTCAAATGATTTCTTAAAACTCACCTGTTCCGCAATGCTTTTAACACCCTTTAATCTCTTTTATTCATTTCTGCTTTGTTTTTCTTCTTCTAAATGTGTTTGTTTTAAACCATGAATGCTTGGCTTTAAAGTGTACATTATTTTACAAATGTATATTATTTTAAACTCTTGTTAAGTGTCTGAGTACGATAAAAAGCGCTTTCAAAATTAAATATTATTATTATTATCATTATTATTATTATTATTATTATTATTTGTAAAAACAGCTTATGCAATATGCATTTGAGAGCTGAGCAGCACAAGTGCCTATTCCGAAGAACATATTCTGTCGCTCTTTTAAACTTCAGAAACCTTTAGCAGCTTGTTGGCAACACATGCATCTCTATCACTGGAAAGATGTGGCCAGTGTACTCACAGGTTTGACTTACAAAGTCACCGTTACAACTGAATAGCTTCCTACCCAACACACATTTCAAAACGTTTTATACTAGTAAGGGCAATTTGGTGCATCAATATGTATACTGTACTTACAAGAGACTCTGACTTTAGCATAATGAGTTCAGAGTGAATTGACACAAAAAGTACACAAAAAATATGCGCCACATATTTTTTATTCATTAATAATTGGCTACACAAAAACAAAATATCCTTGTCTCAACTGTTCTTCCCGCTCTGTCGCTCAATTTGACTTGCACACTTTCATTCCTTCCCCTTGTTGTTTGCATTCAACTTGAAGACCTCCTAGCAGGGAAAAAGGCACACTTGACTTGACTTGACCCTGAATACTCCCATATGGGGAGAGAGATCTGAGAGGATGTTTAGCATGTGGGTGAGATTGGGTAAGTAAGCATCACAGTGTGTGGACGACGACTGTAACAAGGGAGAGTTTCTGGGGGTTAGGTCAGATGAGAAACTTTTGTGTTCTCTTCTTAACTATGCCACTGAACAATGAGAAAATGTTAAGACTAAGCAACCCTCGCCTTCACAGCTTCATCAACAATCGTAGTCAGCATCACAAGATTCCCCTTTTATACACATAGAACATGGTTGTGCAGTGGTTTGACTCAATGTGCTGAAGACTGTGTCCAGTCCGGGTTGATACAGTATCGTGTCATTTAAAAGTCAGTCGGGTCCGTAAGGTCATTGACCTTTTTTAAGCACTGTAGACAGAAAGTTTCTGGCAGCCAGTGAAAAGACCATCAGCAGATTAAATCGATGACAGATGAGCGGTGAGAGATGGACTGAGAGCAGCACACAATGGTTGTTGGTTCTGTGTTCCACCTCTTCACAGACCAACGTAAAGTCTCTATTTTTCAAAAAGTATACTAGTGCTCGGATGCAAATGCAAATGGCTCTTATGCGTGCAAATCTTTCAAGTGTGTTTTATCTTATGTTTGGACTTTGGATGAAAAACAGGCCCACTGCTCTTGTTCTCCCACCCACAAAACTGTCAGTTGACGTAAGTGACAGCACACAATGGAGAAAACACATTTGCCCGGATCTGCAATCACACCAGGAAAACCAAAGTGCCTTTGAGGTTTTCGACGATTTCTCTTGGGTTGTGTTTCCACACATTGCTGACGGAAACTGAGCACATCACGACAATTATTATAGCATTGTAAAGAGCATTGTAGGATAGCATGGAAACCATTGTATGAATGTGTACCGAGGAAATGATTAGTCCCAGTAGTTCCGGACTGCACACCACGGCATGGAGTTATAATAACAGTACGGTATATGCCAGACTATGCGGTATTTTATGCAAAAGTACATTTCTGAAATGTTTTTTTTTTTTGTCCTAGGACTGTTATTTACATCAACACTTGCTCATTGCTAAATTGTGAAACAACGATGTCACAGTTTTTAGACTTCCCCGTGAAGCCACGGCAACGACTAATGTTAGCTCCCATATTTAGCTATGTCTGCATTTATTCAAAGATTGGGCATTTAGGCAAAACTGACAAACCTGTATGTTCTTTTAATATTTATTGTCTGTCCGTCTTGTCTTTGCCATGTAGGTTTAGTTTCATGAAACATTAGCCGGTGTAGGAATGTAAGAAATGGATGGAAATCACACTTCAAGGTGTTCACGTTTGCATGCATTAATCTTACACTGCTAAGACACAGAGAGAGAAATCTCAAAGGTTGAGCACAACCCATTCTGTGACCTTCTGAAATAAATTCTCTCACTGGAAACAATACAAATGAAATAGTGAATCGATCCTAGAACCAAACTTTTGTCAACTTAAAACTTTTGTTCACAAGCAACTAATTATCCTAACTCCTAAAAGTAATCGCTCTCATACAGTAAAACACATTCATAACACGTTTTGTACTTTAATAAGGGCTGAGGACAGCATAATAAAAGTACTTTGGTAGATATGTCTCGCTTATTTCATTCATTAAAACTCACCAAAAAAAAGGTAAGGAGTAAAAATGAGTGAGTCACACTGTTATTTATACTACAAATGTAACAAAAGAACTCTGCGTCAACAATAGCAATCTATCAGTCAAGTCAATTCGAGTACAACTTTATTGTCAAATGTGCAGTATGTGCAACATACAGCACAGATGAAATTTCTTCCCTCTCAAACAGACAACATGAAAACAAAGAGGAGCCGCTGTGGGTGCCCGCACCACCATTGAATTCAGTTCATCTCTGGCCTGTATATCTTTATTCTGCTGAGTCACCAATTTGGCTCCTGGCTCACCACCACACCATCTTCGGTTGACATGGCAATGAAATATCCTCACGCTTTCACAGTTACTCTGCCCTCGAAAGCTCAGACTGTGATGGTTCAAACAGATCCACCGAAAGTCTGTTTATAGCCACACTAGACACTCTCTAAGTTGACATGTAACTCCTACTGAAGGCTCTATATTTCTTGTTCTCTTAACAACCTGCTTGAGACTTGTTCTTTTGGCATTGGTGCTGTAAAAATATCCCCAAAGCGATATTTGTTGAATGTCATCGGGGTGCAGACAGACAGATTCTGCGCTCCATGGACATGCGTGGTGCATGTCATTGTATTTAATTCAAAAATATGACAATGGTGTGCAATGAAACCTCAGAATTATTGTAGAAATCAAATCACTGAGCACGCAATTATAATAATCATATTTATTATATTTTTAAAATCAACCCCCTGCACATGGCGCAGCGGGGGAACGAGAGGGAGGGTCTGCGAAAATAGTAAGTTGGTGTAGCCCGCCCTTTCTCAGAGCTAAATCACGGTTATGCTAACAGTTATGCTATTTAATGTTAAAATGACTTGCCATCGGTCACTGCATATTTCAAAGAAATGAACAAAAGTTCAACGTTAATCATTAGCTCGCTGAACTGCTATTAAGTGAGGTCTTTTGTGAGATGCTATCATCTCGCGTAAAGATTTCGTGGCTGTGAAGGCACGTTCCTGAAAATACAACCTTCCTGAAATAAGACCAATGCAATAAGTCATTTCAGAAGTTGTACTGCGATCGACGGACAGACAGAGAATGTGAGTTTCCCCCCCAAAAAAATGCAGTACAACCACTGTCTAAAAGTGAGATTATTGCACTATTCAATACAAAAATTATCAATGAGATGGTAATATCACCCTTTTGTTTAATCATGAGTCTGTATGGTAATAGGTTTCTGAAGAATGAACAGACTTATTGCGGTTCAATATCTCTGACACTTTCATTCTTTAATTTGCTGTGTTTGGTTCCTGAAAGTAAGGCGTTTTCATTTTGTCTCATTCTAGGATGCCACGACTGCTTTAATATTGACACAACAAAACACAAGATCATCAAAGGCCCAAAGCAAGCACAGTTTGGATACACTGTTCAGCAACATGTGGCGTCTGGGGGAGAAAAATGGTAAGCTACTCATTCTTTCGAAACATTTGCCTTTCTAAGATCCTGAGCAGATCATTCATTCAGTTATCAAGATTCCTAAAGTTTTCTTTATGCGTAATGTTTTGATTTTGTGTATCGATTTGCTCAACTCAAGAGCCTGTCAAGAGATCGACAGGCGGATCGGTGCAGCGTCTGCTGTAATGCGGACGTTGTATCGGTCCGTCGTGGTAAAGAAGGAGCTGAGCCAAAGGGCGAAGCTCTCAATTTACCGGTCGATCTACGTTCCAACCCTCATCTATGGTCACGAGCTATGGGTCGTGACCGAAAGAACGAGATCCCGGATACAAGCGGCCGAAATGAGTTTTCTCCGCAGGGTGCCCGGGCTCTCCCTTAGAGATAAGGTGAGAAGCTCGGTCATCCGGGAGGGGCTCAGAGTCGAGCCGCTTCTCCTCCACATCGAGAGGAGCCAGATGAGGTGGCTCGGGCATCTGATTAGGATGCCTCCTGAACGCCTCCCTGGTGAGGTGTTCCGGGCATGTCCCACTGGGAGGAGACCCCGAGGACGACCCAGGACACGCTGGAGAGACTATGTCACCCAGCTGGCCTGGGAACGCCTCGGGATCCCCCGGGAAGAGCTGGAAGAAGTGGCTGGGGAGAGGGAAGTCTGGGCTTCCCTGCTAAAGCTGCTGCCCCCGCGAACCGACCTCGGATAAGCGGTAGAAGATGGATGGATTTGCTCAACTCATTTCAGCCCTTTCTCCACTGCATTTGGGCCAGATGCCTCATGGTCATCATCGCACCTCATGAAGCATATCCCTGAATCACACACACATCAGTTAGCCAATTGGCACAGAGGGGTGGCCAAAATTAGTTTCTTGCAACCTCAAACTATGTCCAAAAAGCAGTCTGCTCTTGATGAGTTGTGAAGCTGTGTGTGTGTGTGTAAAACACAGTAGAACTGTTATTAGATTTTTATGGCTCGACATCTTCACTATTTTTGTCCCCAGTGACACACTGGCTTTTCGAATGCAACCTCCACCAGTCTCAGAGGATGCGTATTCAATTTAATTTTGTCGAGAAAAAAAAAGCAGATCACAGACGTGACACAAAACTAAAGTCATTTCAAAAGGCAACTTTCTGGCTTGAAGAAACACTAAAAGAAATGAAGGTGCAGGGGGCTGGTCGTCAGTGACAGTTGCTTGTTTAGACCAAGCATAGGGGGGAAAAAAAATATGGAATCGCTTATTTTGGAGGAAAAAAAATTGAATCATGAAAAAAAACAACAACAAAAGAAAAGAAAACTTCACCTGGTCACAATCTCAGAGACATGGGCTGAATGATAAAAAGGTACTCTTCATCAATCTGGCTCCAACTTTTTCCGATTGCTTTTGTCAGATCAGCTTTGCAGGTTGGAGCCTTGTCATGGATCATTTTCTTCAGCTTCCACCAAATATTTTCATTCGGATAGAGATCCGGACCATTTGCAGGCCATGACCTTATGTGTCTTTGATGAAGAGAGAAGCCAGATGAGGTGGCTCGAGGATCTGATTCGGATGCCTCCTAAACGCCTCTCTGCTGAGGTGTTCCGGGCATGTCCCACCGGCTGGATGACCCTCTGGAGAGATTTCGTCTCCCGACTGGCCTGGGAACCTCATTTGGTCCCCCAGGAAGAGCTGGAAGTGATTGGGGAGAGGGAAGTCTGAGCTTCCCTGCTAAAGTTGTTGCCCCTGCGATCCGACCCTGGATAAGCGGAACACAATGGATGGATGGATGGATTTCATCATCTCCAAACGTACTTTCAATTGATGTAATACAAAGTGTCTAAAACCTTGCACATTTATGGAGGATGTAATCACAGTCATATCCCCAGTGCCTTTACCTGACATGCCCCATATCATTAATGACTGTGGAAAGTTACGTTTACTTCAGCCAGCTGTATTTCATCGGAATGACACCAAACAAAAGTTCCAGCATCATTGCCTTGCCCAATGCAGATTTACCTTTCATCACTAAATGGGACTTTCATACAGTCATACAAAGTCCACGATTGCTTTTTCTTATCCCATTGCAACCTTGTTTTTTGGTGTCAATGATGGCTTTCGTTTCGCTTTTCTGTATGTAAAATTTCCTTTTGGCGGTTTGTTATCGTTCGGTTACAGACATTGACTCCAATTTCCTCCCATTTGTTCCTCATTTGTTTTGGTGTGCGAATTTTGTTTTCGAGACATATTGCTTTCAGGTTTGTGTCTTGACGCTTTGATGTCTTCCTTGGTCTACCAGTGTGCTTGCCTTGAACAACCCTTCCCGGGTTGTTTGTACTTGGTCCAGATTTTAGGCATGACTGGCTGTGAAGAACCACCATCTTTTGCAAAATTGCGCAGTTTACCTTCTTTATGAAAGGTAGTCATCCCCTCCTTTGTTTCAAATGACATATCTTGTGTCAGAGCCATGTTTCATGTCAATTTGCTTGGCGCAACATGTCTCCAAGGTGTGATCACAGCGGATTAACTGCAGACTAATGCGCAGATCTAATATGGACACAGGTGTTAAATTTTGGGAATGGAAAATTACAGTTTCATTCCATCATTTCTTTCCTCAGAATTGAGTGATTCCATCGTTTTTTGTTTGTTTTTTTGCCCTCTGTTTGGTTTAAAAATGTAACTGTTACCGGACTACCACTTTTTTGTCTCAATTTTTTTTTCATGTTTGATAAAGTCAAAAAGTTAGCATTTGAAATGGCTTTCATCTCCTTTTTTCTTTTTTGCTACAAATTTAAATAACTGAATGAACATCCTCTGAGACTGGTGATTCCAAGGATTGTAGAAGGATTATTTGTATTTCTTTAAAGTCCCTTTGCCAAATGATATATCACCAACATTGGGAAGGAAGATGGCTCGCTCTCTTCTCTTGACGATGCAGTGTTAACGGTTCAACCAAAATGCAGTTTTTTGGTTTGTTTGATTTTGGTCTCTTGAAAAGTGGGGATTTTGGAGGTAAGAGGATTCTGCCCGTCGGCAGCGATATGCTCTTGTTGTTTACTGAGTCTTGGCAACCAGTATAATATTACACTACATACGGTACTTATGAGTTTACAAGCTTGTAAACATATAAACTCTGTATATCTGATATTATTGGGACACCTGGCCATAACACCATGAGTAAGATAAGCATAATAGTGAATTAGTTCAGCATGAAGAATTTGGTCACTTGTGTGGAATCGATGATTTATTGCGTATTGAAAAAAAAAATTGGCAAACACACTAGTACACTACTTGGCAAAAACAAAAGAACAACGTGATGTTGAGGGTTGTCCACATAGATTCCCGCTAGTCTGCTCATTACAACACTGGCATTCAGACAGGATTTCAGAAAATTAAGACTGAGATTGAGGAAGAATTTGAAAATAACAATCAGATGATTGTTAATTTTACTAATGGACAAAGGATGTTTAGGTAAATGCCTTTCCCTATCAGAAAGTGAAAATGGAGGTGGGAAAAAAATAAAAGGGATTGACTCTGTTAATGATGTAGGCTGAGTTGTGGCTGGGATTCTGCCTGGGCTAATCTAGTTCTTCCTTAACCAAACTCCTTTGCACTTTTTTGTCCTGAGAAACTGTCTGTTGGCTAATGTTGCAAGCAAAAATGGCCTTCCCAGAGCTGTTTCCAAAAAGTTGGGAGTAAAGTAATCTTGGTAAAATGGATAATTGAGATTCAAGGGAACCTGAGGTCCACTTCTACCACTTATTCATGAACTAATTAACCATGAAGAAACAAAGTAGATTTTTAATCAGTACTGGGATTGAAGTTCAAAAACGTAATTACTGTGGTCAGTCAGTCACTGTTAAGTGTTCAATCATAGTCGAAACAACAGACAATGAATGCATTAAACATTAAAAGTGGTATTTTATTGCACTCTGAGCCAAACGGTCAAATAATGGAAAAGGTATTCATGGAAAAAAACATACTTCTTTGTGCTGTGCTATTCTGATGTGTTTGACAGTTTCTTGTGTTATTAATCATCTTTCACCCTGGGACAGCTTGGGCTAGTCATGGCTTTTTGCTTGTGTGCATATTGAAATGAAAGAGGGGGATTGTATGCAAGAGGCTTCAGCTGCCAATAAAATCAACCTCAAACCTCAAAGCTTGCCTGACAAAATGCTGAGAGGTTTTTAGTGTGTCCGTGTGCGTGTGTGCGAAATTTTTTTTTTTCAAGAGTTCATGGTTGTTTATTGTATGTCACCACCGTTTAAATAGCTCTCAGAGCTTATGCTAATGCAAATGCCAGCTAGGCACTACGGGAACCCCATGGTACCATTAGCTCCCTACAATCCAAGCACCCAAAGGCATTGCATGTGGTGTTGAAAACATAAAATTGATGGACACTCAACCAAATCTTCACCAGCATGTCACCATGCCAATACGGGTGGATAACATGCTGGAATGCGTGTAGACGAATATACGCGGTGCATAAAGATCCCTCCCCATCCCCACCTCGGCTTCTCCGACCACGCCTCCACACTGCTGGCCCCAGCCCATAAACCAATGGGGAAACGATCTAAGACCATCACTATCTATCCTGGAAGGCCTGACTGAATGCAGAGGTGTTAGTACTGCTGAAGGCTAAGCGATGTTACCTTCATGTTTGACACGATTTCACACGAAGCATCAGCACTTAGGGCAGCAAGAAGAGATCTGGATGCCGGCATCAAGAATGCAAAACCCTCCTATTTTCAGAAGATCTATGGCCTGTTCAACTCCAGTAACCCTCAAAGCATGTAGAATGCCATTATGTGCATGGCAAACTACAACACCAAGGATGCACAATGCTTAAGCATTCCAGTATGCCAGATGCCCTCAACTAGTACTTGGTCAACTTTGAGAACCCCAACAACAACAGCCCTGATGTCAGACTCCCACCAGCACCCGATGACATCATGCCCCTCAGCTTATCCCCATCATATGTGAGGTGGACCCTGCAAAGCATTGACCCCCCCAAAGCTGCACACCCTGACAATATCTACGGGCACAAAGTGAAGGACTGTGACCACCTGCTGACTGAGGTGCTTACAGACAGATTTTCAACACCTTGCTCCAGCTAGCATCTGTGCAACTTCTCGTACCCAAGACCTCCACAGTGAGATGTCTGAATGACATTTGGCCAGTAGCCCTCACTTATAGTCTTAAAGGGCTTTGATAAGCTGATGGCACAGATCAAAAACTTAATTGACATCTCAGTGGACCCCCTCCAGTATGCCTACAGGAAGGATCCGCTCCACAGGTGATGCTATCTCATCATTGGTTCCACGGACGCCCTCACCCAAGTGGACAGCAAGAATGTCTAAGTACGCCTGTTCTTCCTGGATTTGTCCACCGCCTACAACACCATCATCATCATCTCACAGAACCTGGTGCAAAAGTGGAACATTCTTGGCCTGGGTCCATGACTGGGGAACTGGTTCCCTGACTTCCTGACCAACAGACCACAGACAGTCAGGATCCACAACTCTGTCTCCTCCTCCATCACCCTCAGCACTTGATCCTCTCAGGGCTGTCTGCTGAGCCCCTCCTGTCCACTCTGCTGACCTGTGACTGCTCTCCGAAAATTGCCAAGTTTCAGTGGAACGAACAACGATAAGCCTGAGGACAAAAAGAGAGTAGAACATCAGGTGGAAAGGTGCAAAGACAAACTTTGCATCAATGTGAAGAATACCAAGTAGGTGGTGGTCGACTTCTAGAAGAACAGACACCCCCTTGTTGTGGAACATTCTTTTTGTCAAGTACAAAATGACATTACAAACCTTGAATAAGCATCTCCATTATCTGTTCATTATATTAGTTTTTCTTATATTTGCTACCCTATTGTTATCTTCACAATTGTGGGAATTACGCAACTAACCAGGGACAGACTTTGGTATTTTGTGCCGTAGCTTGCAGAAATCAAAAGAGAAGTCTGAGCTTGATTTTAAAAAGTGATGTGATACACACCTCAGTACTCGCCCCTACTGGTGCTCAATCCCACTTAGTCCATTTTGCTCGGATGCATAATTCTCATGTCAGAAATAACTGCTCGTACCTCCTAACATCTTTCACCATTAAGAGTATTCATCCGTTATCCTAACAGCTTATCCTCACAAGGGGTATATGCTTGATGGAGTCTCTTCCAGCTGTCTTCTGGCAGTAGTTGAAGTGCACCCTGAACCGGTTGCTCGTCAATCGCAGCCAATGGGTTTTCTAACAAATGGGGGCACCAAAGACACACGTGAACCAAAAAAAAACCAAAAAACACATGAACATTTGTGTCACTTTAAATGTTTGACTGACCTAGAAGCCCAGAAAAAGCTGGTCATGGTTTGCTTTTGCAATTAAGTGGTATCAAGTTTCATTCCTGTGGAGCACCTTGGTGCTGCAGTGCTTTTCCTGCTTTTATGGTCTTTCTCTTTGGACTACTTAGTTGTTCGAATCTCAAATCTTGTGATTTTTTTAAAGCATTTCCTGGAATTTAAAACACATTTACGGAACCTAGCCATTATAATTGATCCAAAAATATAAATAAACACAGTATACATTCAAAAATGCATAAATCACCAACAACCCACAATATAATCACTTGAACAATACAACCTCTCCAGTACTGTACAAGAGCTACAGTATTGAGAGCTACATCCTACCTTGATGAAGATAACATTATTCACTATTTAATTAATGTGCTCTCAGGTTATTATGGTGAATGGCTGTAGGGTGGGATTGTGTTGCATCAGTACCGCTATGAATACTTTTGACCTTCATGTAACGAATTGTGGTCACCAAAATATTAGAGATTTGCACACGTGGGAACTACAACAACCATAATAAACTAGTTGAGCTTCACAGTCTGGATGGGTAGTTTATCTGCATCTGACAGATGAAAGTCATCGTCATAGATGTTGTATCTCTTTCCTTCGAGTTTCAAACCTTGTCTCCATCCATTATCCGATCCGTTTATCCTCACAAGGGTCAGGGTGCGTCTGGAGCCTATCCCAGCCGTCTTCGGGCAGTAGGCGGGGGAAACCTTGAGTGTTGCCAGGGCACACACAGAGACGAACAACCATCCGCGCTCACACTCACACCTAGGGACAATTTAAAGTGTTTCATCACCTGCCACACATGTTTTTGGAATGTGGGAGGAACCCAGAGAAAAACCCACGCAGGCACGAGGAGAACTTTCAAACTCCACACAGGGAGGCCGGAGCCGGAATCGAACCCTGCACCTTTAGGCTGTGAGACCAGTGCGCTAACCAGTTGACACTGGGCTGTCCAAGCCTTGCATGTTGCTTTATTTGATAATTGCTCCTAACTTGTTGAGTATGAACATGAAGAAGAAATCCAAAACAAAGGAAGAAGTGTAGTTTTCTTCTGGCACCAAAAGACTTGACATTGCAGCTTATAACTTCTGCAGTACCAACATTTGAAAAGTGGCTTGCCGTTTCAGAAATAACCAATACATGCATAAAAACTACACACATAAATGATTCAATTGCCTTATTTCCTTCTTAAGTCAAACTGAAATTAGACCTGTCTTGAAGCAACCCCTGACACTCTGACAGTTAAAACTTAGTAGCCACTTCTCTACGAAAACAACGTATTATAAGACACGTAATGGTGCAGTAATGTTGATCAATTCGTCTGTGTTTTGATGTCAAAATGGGAACACCGTTATGAATAGGTCTGTTTAACTGCCAATTCTAACTGAACATACATGTTCAATAAATTCCAAAGGAAATTTATTGGTTCAATGGCTCAAGTATCTGAATTTTGCTGTTGCTTGTTAGAGAACTGAAAAAAATGAACACTTTAGAAAAGGTCAAATTTGGTTATTTTAACAGACGTTAAATAATGTCCTTTAAATCCAACTATCAAAACCCATCCATTGGTTTAAAAAAAAAAAAGATTCTTGGAGAGTAAAATAAAAATAGGTGAAGCTTTGCATTGCCAAGCTGTGTTTTATTTTTTTTCAAGCTGGAGTGTTCAGTGTGTTCTACCATTCATCACCCTATCCTTCAAAATGTAAATTTTTTATCAAGGTAATGAGCAATCCGGATGTTGCTGCTCTCATATGTGACGCATTGAAAATTATTGATGACTTTTTTTTGACGCTGTGTTTTTGCAGGTTATTAGTCGGAGCACCATATGAAATGAACGGTGCTTACCAGACAGGGGATGTATACAAATGTTCACTGACCAAACGAACCAATGGAAATGGTTGCACCAAGCTTAACCTAGGTAAAGTGACGCATGATCAGTAAGGCACAGCACAGTACAAATAGCTTGCATGTGTTCCTGCATGTGACTCATTAAACGTCACGGTGGCACGTGTGAAACAGATATTGGTACCAAAGCAGTCATTCCTCATTTTACAGTTTAATGGGTTCTTTACATTTCCATGTGTTTTGTACCACTAATGTCCCCACATGGCATGCCAACTCATGCAGACTTCACATTTTGGACCTGTTAATTTAAACATGTGCATTTTCATTAGTCTGCATGTGGCCAGGGCGACACCCAAGTCCAACAAAATGAAAGTACTTCTGTGTATGGTTTGGTTTGAAAATGAGCATTTGAGATCATCTCTTGTTTTCTATCAAGGAAGGATATCTCTTACCAATGTATCTGAGCGGAAAGACAAGATGAGGTTGGGAATGACACTTACGACCAATCCTAAAGACAACAGTTTTGTGGTGAGACCATCTTAACACATATCGAATTGATTGTCAGATTAAGGATATGGAAAAACAATGAATTATATGAATGAGAGCGTCTTTCCTTGAAAACCTCAATTTACTGAGGTTGTTGATGTTTATATATGTTGCACATATGATCAATGTTTCTCTTATGCTCAAAACTGCACTCCGTCCCTTGAGCTCAAATTTACGTTTTCAAGCTATTGCCTCAGCTTGCTCAGCATCCAGTTTACCACAACACTGCTTCGGACACACAGCATGAATAATGGATCGTGAACATCGATATTTCCTGTTCTTGTTCTCGATGCTCTCACATCTAGCAATTGGTTTTGTTGAGACAACTGGGTCGGAACTAATAATTAAGATGCCAGTGGTTGACTTTGCTTACTTTGTGATAGTCCAAAAAGTTCTTGTTTTGCTTAAAATTGTGGTTCCATCATCACCATCAAACCAGTTCTGAGAGTTGATTGTATCAAAGGTATATACCGGTAGTCATTCCAGAATCAGAGCACTATATTGTTATCGAATGCTGGGAAATGCCTATGCTCCCTTTTCTGCAGTCAAAATGTTTGGAGGGGAGAAACTAATACAAAATACGAATACAACAAAACCCCCAATCAACATCAATGTCAATGTCTCTCCTCTTGATTAATATAGGAGCATTCCCGATATGACTCTAATACGATTCTTTCATGTTTCAGGCCTGCGGCCCACTTTGGTCTTATGAGTGTGGCAGCTCTTACTACAGCACTGGTATATGCTCCAGAGTCAATGCGAGCTTCAAGTTCTCCCGAACGATTGCGCCTGCCTTTCAGAGTAAGCTTTAAAGCTGACACACCCTGGCCCAAATAGGGCTAGTTATTGGTGAATGTGCTGAACCACCATTTTTACCTTTTGTCATCTCGAAATGTTTTCAAGGATGTGAGACCTATATGGACATAGTGATCGTTCTGGATGGGTCAAACTCCATCTACCCTTGGTATGAAGTGCAGGCCTTTCTAATCAACATTCTTCAGAAGTTCTATATTGGACCAGGTCAAATTCAGGTGTTTCCTTTTCTATTTTCCACCATATGTTGTTTAGCTGGAGCCGTACTAATTGCGGTTTGCTATCGTGTCTCTTTCACCAGGTTGGAGTTGTTCAGTACGGCGAGAAAGTTGTGCACGAGTTCAAACTCAACGATTTCAAATCTGTTGAGGAAGTCGTAAAGAGAGCTCGCAGTATCGACCAGCGAGGTGGCGAGGAAACCAACACGGCTCTTGGCATCAACATTGCGCGGTACATGCCACCCTTCCGTATATATCTACTGTTAGCTCATTTTCAGAATGTCATTTGGTTCAAATAAGGTGCACGTTTGCTGTCACAGATCTGAGGCTTTCAAACAAGGAGGCCGGCGCGGGGCCAAGAAAGTCATGATAGTGATAACTGACGGAGAGTCCCATGATAGCGTTGACCTCCAGCCAGCCATAGAGGAGAGTGAGAAGGATGGAATCACCCGTTACGCCATTGCTGTGAGTCTGCTAGACCTATAATTCACCCTGGTTTTGGGCTTTTATGAGGTTACTTTTCTTCTGGCGACTGAGTTTCAAGTGCAGCTTAAAAGCAGTAATGGCATGTGAACAGTAATGACCTCAGCAGGTGATGAGGGAATCTCATGTTAACAGTGGAGCCGAAAACAATCAACCCCAAACTCGACTGAGAGGATGTGGAATTAAAGGTGTAAATGAGCTTGTCCAGACCACATTAGACTGTGGTTTGGGCCTCTGCTGCTTGTTGCTCATAACATCCTTTAATCTTTGAATGAATTACCAAGAACTAAGTGGAGCTGGTCAGAACCAAATTATTATAAGACACCATTCTCTGAGACTTTAAATCTAGATGAATTAAATTGCGAATTTGGTAACGTTACATGATTAGTAGTGTTTTTTCTTGATGTCGATTCTGAACATTGCTTTCATCTTCACAGGTTCTTGGCTACTACAACAGGAGAGGCATTAACCCTGAGGCATTCCTCAATGAGATCAAATACATTGCCAGTGACCCAGATGATAAACACTTTTTTAATGTGACGGACGAGTCGGCACTGAAGGATATTGTGGATGCGCTTGGCGAGCGCATCTTCAGTTTAGAAGGTTTGCTCGATAATCCTTTCGTGATTTGACATTTTTCTTCCAGATCAAAAAATGTGTGGACGAAGTTGTTTTTTTTTTTGAGGTAATGAGGGTCTTACGTCAGGCCAGTGCATCGTATGCTGCTCTGCCTCGACAACAAGGGGTGTCAAACTCACTACAGCTCCTTTCTCCCTTCCTTTCTGAACCCAAGAAACTCCTCAGTGACGGTCAATGTCTCATTAACTCCACCAAAAAAGCCAGTTGAGCAAAGTCTCATCACTTGCAACAGAAAATGCAACACAGGACTTGACTTTGTGTTTTCGCTGGCTGGCCCAAATGTGTCGACAGTTGCAAAATCCTTTCTGCCACAGTATTACTCATCGGACTAATGTCGGCAGAGGCTTATTCAGATGGCAAAACATTATTATTTGTTCATCGCCTCAATTGCCATTTAGCCAGACTATGTTATCGTACATATGATACATTCAAAATGAGATATTCGAAATGAGTCCTCTCTCCATCCGTATGGTATAAAAGGTTCATTCTGTGCGCATTAAGGGACCTTCAAGACGTATTTGTTTACACAGGAACCAGTAAAAATGGAACGGCGTTTGGTCTCCAGATGTCTCAAGCTGGATTCTCCGCCCACAATGTTGAGGTTAGTTGCACTGATACTATCACATTGTCTCATCCCGTCTATCATCATACGGAGCAACACATTGTCTCAATTTTGATGACATCATAACGCCTCCTCATAACCCAGCATTTATCACTTTTCACTCCCCCTTCAGAGGTGCCAGGGGGGACCCAGAGGTCTAGGTGATCTTGATTTAGGGCCCCCTGGCAGAAAATCCAGATTTTCTTTTCCACTCGAGCCATCCAGGGATGGGAAATAAAACTGCTTCTCTCTGGGGACACACATTAAGTGAAGTTGAGAGAGTCAGTTTTGCTGCAGTTTGGCTTTTTGCTTTGCAATCTTTTTCTCAGTGACACCGCAGAAAGGGGTGAGGGGTGGTATGTTTCACAACTTGGACACCATACAGGCACCTATGGTTCATGAAACTCTATGCTTACTCAATGGGTTCATTCTTGGCTTTTAAGTTTGCCTTCACAGTGGGATTTGTCAGGCGACAAATCCATCTATCCCACTTAATGCTGAAAATAGCTGAGAATGTGCAAATGGGTGACATAAAAGGTCGGAAATTCTGTCCACAATTCCAGATTCCATAGATGCTCCACAGCAGTCAACCTGAGGGTTGAAAGTAGGATAACTTCTTGGAAGGAATGTAGGCATTTAAAAGAGGAAGAATGTCCTGAAGGCCCAGATGTTTTTGTTGAGACTGCAAGCTGCTTATGTCATATACCAGACATTTTATACATCAGCATTTATAGTTTATCCAGCTGTTGTTTGTTTAGCATGCTTAATCATGGCATTAAAAAAAGTGTTGTTTGCTTATATTCTGTAAACATCAGCTCTATGGGACTATGGTTGTAGAAAATGGATGTTTCTGAATGACGTGGGGTTTTTTTCATGGTTAATCTTAAAATGGCAAGGTGGGGTCTACTCTTCACATACCCTCATGGAAAATCAAAAGTAATCAATCGTTTTGATAATAAAAGTCAAAAGAGAATGAAGAAACCCATGAAAATGTCAATGAATGGGGGATATCGAAGACAGACAAGGCGACTTTAGCCTTATTTAGTCCAAGCAAAGTCAGACAAATTGGCACAAAATGAGATTTTGGATCTATTGCTCTCTTTTAACACTAAACACAAATCAAACCAAGTGAGGGTACACAGTGCAGTGAATATCGCTGTAAAGTTTTTGAAATCTGTTTTGACAACAATGTGGCATGTTTATTTATCACCTCTAGGATGGAACTTTGGTGGGAGCTGTTGGGGCTTATGATTGGAACGGGGCAGTGTTAAAAGAAACACGGCAAGGGAAAGTGGTCCCTCCAAAAGCTTCCTACACGCAGGAGTTTCCAGAAGAGCTCAAAAATCATGGCGCCTACTTGGGTAAGTATCCCTCCAAATTTTTCAATGACATCGACAGTGTTTTATGTTAGAAACAAACTCTGCCAATGATATGAATGATTGTACCATGATGCGGTTTGGTCGTATGTTCGTCGACACTCTATGGACTTTGTCTTTAAGTTTGTAAGCTTCTGTCTCCATCATTTACATCCATAAGAGGGTAAATCACGATGAATGTCCATGTCAATCTCAAACTTACTTATGCAATAGAAGAAGGTTTTTGCCAATTTTTGTAGAGGCCAATATGGTTTCAGTTTTAAATGGGGCGGGGAGGGGGGGGGGGGGGGGACGGTTGTCTTCATTACAGACCCCAGTGCCCCACTCAGGCTTTTCCATCGCATCCAGCACCATCTATCTCCTCCACCACAAAAGCTGTGTTTTTACCATCAGTGGTTTGTTTGACTAAGCTTATCCAGCAGGCTGCCAGCTAAAGTAGCTCGAGTCGTAATATGAGGTGGAAGTAAAATTCTAGACAAGGGGTATTACGGAGGTGGAAAAGTACATGTTGATCAAGCGGAATTTTCAGTGGGAATTCGCAAAAAAAAAAAAAAAAATACAAAATCCTGGAAAAAGCAGAGCATTGGTTGCGTTTCAGCTTCTGCACATTGCTGTAGTGATATTTCTTTCGACATTTGTTTAAATTGACCCTCAAAGCTATTGTTCTGTATCTTTATGAATGTCGAAACTTTTTTTTTTTTCAAAAAACACGTTTGCTTTAACAATGTCTCTTCATTTGCAGAGTGACGGAGTCAAAGTGTGGGAGATATTGAACTTTCACAGGTTATCTAAAAGTAGATTTTTTTTTTTTTTTTTTTTATCAGGTTATACAGTGACATCAGTGGTGTCAGCCAAAAATGGGCGTCTGCTTGTTGCCGGAGCGCCACGCTTTAATCATACTGGTAAAGTGATCATTTTCACTTTGAAGAGCCCCAGTAACCTCACCATCCTCCATTCCCTCAAAGGCCAACAGGTAGCAACATAAAGTACTTGCGTTATTACACAGAATTGAGGAATATGAATCACCCTCAATGTTTTATTCCACTCACGATACAATAGAAATTCCTTCCAAAGTTCATCTTTGGTTGATGTTACGATTACTTTAACACACCTGCTTGTGTGTCTTCTTTGTGGAATAGGCAAGTAAAACTAAATTCCAGTTTCAAGACTTTTTGGCGGTGAATGAAAAAAAAAACATAGACAAATCACATTTATTTTATTAACCTAAACATAAAGATGTGCAACTCTGCTGATGGGTGTGATTAAAGTCACAGAATCTCACTCAACCAGTAATAATAATAATGTTATGATTTGGAAATTAAAATTACTTAAACATTTAACAGGGGAGTGTCGCCTCTTGATGTAAATAACATTTTTTTAAGTGGCACTCTTGCACTTTTTAATTAATAAGTGATTTTGATGCTTTTATTTGGTGTCTCCTCACATCTTGAATTTAATGTGTGGAATAAAAACATTAATGTATAAAAGGCATTTGTAAACAGGTTGACCAAAGTTAGAAAAAAAAATAAGCAGAACAAAAAAATGTGTGTGTGTGTATGTATATATATATATATATATATGTATATATATAAATACCGGTATATGTGTTATATATATATATATATATATATATATATATATATATATATATATATATATATATAATACTGTACAGTGAAACTCCTCTACAACAAAATCTACATGGGTGAAAATACCCCCTAGTGTGAAAAAATCTTCATGCATTAACACCATTCCCACTTTCCTGTTTCAAATTTGCTACAGTGAAAAACCCCCTGTTGTGAAAAATGTCTTGCTGCAAACATGATTTCGTTGTAGAGGAGTTTCACTGTATATATATATATGTATGTGTGTGTGTGCATGTGTATATATACACCTCACTTTAATTGTACAATTGATGGAAAGTCCTTAAACACATACTGTATGAAATGATCAGTATGACAATATCTGTCTGAATGACTTTTTTACAGAGACTGTGGCAATGTCTTCTTGACCACTACACTCACCACTGGAAAATGGCACGTTGCCGTGAGCCTGTAGCAATTTACATTTTACCTCGGCAGCAGCAACTCAACACAAACAGCAGATATTTTCCAGCAAAACCTTGTTAATTCCTCATCTCTTCTGATTTTTTAATTTATCTATTTTCTTCGGGCAGATGTTTCTCATAAAAAGCCAGAGAGATGGTGATCCATGCAGTGACTGATCCAGTAATGTTCCCACAGTCGGAACATCGACAAATATGTCATAACAGTTGATTTCACAAAACACAAACCCACATTTGCTTGGAATATTGAGGATTTTGAGCCAACTTAGATTATCAGACAACAAAGTAGCCAGGCTACTAGATCGAAATATGAAGATCGATTGGAAAAAAGATTGTGATGCATCTTGAAATATGATTTTTGAACATGTGGTCTATTTTCAGATTGGCTCCTATTACGGGAGTGAGATTGCACCAATGGATATTGATGGAGACGGTGTAACTGACAACCTTTTGGTGGCGGCGCCTATGTTCTTCAGTGGAGGCATGGAGAAGGGAAAAGTATACATCTACAGAGTGTCAGAGCTGGTAGGTGGATCCAGTCTTAAAGAGGCAGACCACAGACTCTACCGGCATTGGTCTAGTTGAGGCCAACTAAACTGTTTTAGTAAATTGGGTCAACAACTGTTCCGACTCCAGACATCCCCCGGTTATTTTCACAACACACCTCAGCAAAAGTGCCCAGTAACGCACAAAGAAACAGATTGTTGCATTCCAGCACGGCAGTTTAACTGCAGACAGGCATTTGACCCATGACTTTAACCAGATCAAATATGGAGTTCAAAAAGGAAAAACTTTGCGACACCATTATAGCGGATTTTAATTGACACTCTATAATGAACTCAACAGGGAAATATTCTAAACCTGTTGCAGGCTAATCATTGAGGGCGAGAACCTGATGTAATTGACGGGAATTCCAGTTCCAGGTCTGTTTTGTTCGTTGGAAAAATAAATGGAAAAGGACACTCATGGTATGGACCAACCACATTGAACAGACTGCGTATGAACAGAGAAATCTACGTGGATGTCTGTTGGCAAGCCACTAACTTTGTAGTTGTTTAGTCATGCTTGAAGTATTATTTACATTTTCAAAGAATATATTAAGCAAAGGATGAACGATCTGTGACTTCAAACTTTATTGTCCCTGTGAGGTTGAAGTCATCAATCAGTCGGAATTGGCAACCACTGCAAAAGCTCGAATTGAAATCTGGCAGCTGATCAAAAATAACATTCTATTCCGTGTGTAAAGTCATTTTTACCACCGTGGACTAAACCAATGTCTTAACCAGCTCAGAATGATTACCTTTCACTCTGACTTTGCATACTCATCAGGTAGCTGAGAAAGAAAACCTGCCCTCCTAAATCAACTTCGTTCGCAATTATTCAACTGAAAAAATGGTCATCTCATGTTTCGTCTGCTCTAAATTTTATTATGAACCGAAAAGCCAAGTAGAGCAATGACACGCATGACTACTGGTAGAGTTGCATTTTTTTTTCTCCCATGCAGCCAGAAGGCTTTCTTAGAAACATTTTCCAGTCAGTTAATTACTTCCATAAACTTGGATATTTTCCATCTGACCCTCTACCCATTTTTTCCCCCCTAGGATTTTACAGCCCCTTGGTTTAGTCAGCAAATTTTGTCTAGATTTTACAAAAGTCCATTTGTGACTCTTGAGCTACCTACATTCCTTCATGATGTGGTCACTAAAGAGCCAAGAATAAATAACTGGATTATGCCAATAGTTAAAGCTGTTGACCCATCTTGTTTGGGAAAAATTGAGCAAGCAGTGAAGTAGAACCGTACGAGACAGATATTATTGTCTTTTCAGGCATTTCATCATTTGAAGTCCCTTGGTCATTCCTCATCCCCGTCATGATCGGTCGCTGTAATTCATTAAGCAGACTAAGACAGGCAAACCCCAGACGCTGACAAAGTGTAATGTGACTTTTTCCCCATGTGTCTTATTTCCTCTTGCTTTGTTTTGATGTTTTAGGAGCTGTTTTTGCTGATAGACAATAAGAATGGTCTATGGTTAAGTTGTCCCTAGGTCAGGGGTGCCCAAACTTTTTGGACTGAAGATCGACTTTTCGATCAACCAACCTCCCGCGATCGACCCTTTATCGCGCACGCACATACACACGCACACCATGATGAGCAACAGCCTGACACGGAGGCATGCGGCGCACTTTTGCAGCCTGTTAACTATCGTAGCTCACACATACCGTTTTATAGCGCTTCCCTCGGCCCTCTAGATTCCTATTCTTTGCCCGTGCCCTCTGTGAATTGTACACGAAACAAACTCTGAATGTGAATAATGATAACGCTAAAAGATATAGCGCAACAGCTCTGATCACAAGCTGCATTTGCAGACTGCTGAGCGCTAACAACTTCCAGTGACGCAGGTCATGCGCCACCGTCGGTTAAAGATTTACCTGCTTTATCTTATTTTATTTATTTAATAATTTTTGTGAAAATAAGACTGATGGGATGATTAGGGTGCAGTGTTCATTAACACAAAAAATATATTACTAACATGCACAAAGACACACAAATTTTTTTTTTTTTCCTCCTCTACACCCCTCGCGATCGACTTGGGACCAGTCCGCGATCTACCGGTTGATCGCGATCGACGTAATGGGCACCCCTGCTCTAGGTTCATACCATTACAATCTGAAATTATTTTTTCGTGATCTTGAGATAAAATTCCTTGTTTACTTCTCTTCACTTGTTCCCAGATGTTAGAAATAATCAAGTTCAAGATCAAACAAACATCATAGATTATGCGTTAAGTAGCACAATGCCCAAGATATCATTGTTATTATTTTTATTTTCATTATGATTATTTTCATGTTTTTGTTTTTTTTACTTGTCCTGAAAGAATTACATGAAGTCCATGGGCATAAAGATTGAAAAGATTTTGAATGAGGTCAGATGAACACTATCACCAATGTATGCTTTCATGATGGAAAACTAAATTTAAGACTATTGTCCCTACAATGCTGGCATATGCCTTCAAAGTCCAATGAATATAAAGCCCTACACATACAAACTCAAATTGCTTCATCAATTCCTGATGTGCAGCTGAAATGTCCTTCCTGGTGAAGTTCATGTCAGCGTTATTTCCCGTCGATAGTGAATAGCCACTCAGGCTTGCTTGGGTTTGTTTTGTTTTGTTGTCATTTTCTTATTGACTGAAAGGTATACCAAAGGATCTAACAAATGTCTTTTAATTTCCAAATCTTTCAGAACCGTTTCATTTTTGAGGGCGCATTAGAGATCCACAACGGTGGCCAGAATGCTCGCTTTGGCTCGTCCCTTGCACCCGTCCCTGATTTAAATGGGGATGGCTTCAATGACCTGGTGGTCGGGGCTCCATTAGAAGACGATCACAAAGGGGCAATCTATGTTTTCTTCAGTCAGCAGAACAGAATACTGCGCAAATACAAACAGGTATGTTGTAAAGTGAACTGTATTTAAATCATGTTGCTGGAGTCAGGTGAAATCTTCATCAGTCCCAAACCCTCACTTTTCAGGAAAAAAAAAAAAAAAAAAGAGATTGACATCTCAGATTGATTGAGAAGGCCAACGATGACAATAATGTGGCGCATTTGATGTGGGTGATGGATCATTTAATGCTCTGTTATTTTTTCAAAAACCCCAAATGTGATCTTTTTTTTTTCTTCTAATAGATACGTTCTGAGTAAAGATATACTGTATGTTGAACAATCATAAGATATCGCCGCTGACTTTGTGCAAGAAGCGAGGTACACTCTTTAGAATCCCACAAAAAGAATAACAAATGGCCGTCGAAAAAGCCAAGCCAAGAATCTAATCCAGAACCTTTGACTGTGAAGCAGGCATGCTGGCCACATGCCCAACCGTGTCGTGCCAGGAAATACAAAATTTAAAAATACAATATTACTTTGTATTATGACATTAATGTCTGTGCCGTGTGTTCATATATATTTTTTAGCTTGCGGCTATTGAAGTTGGCCTGTTTTCATGAAATTATTGATGCCTGGTCCTTCATAAAAATACTTTCTGACAGATATAAAATCACAATCATAAGGGTGAGTGTATTTCATGATTTCAAAAGTTTGATCAGTGTTCAAAAGACAAGCTCAAGTGCAGACTGGAAAAGTGGAGACAACTGTTGAGAGTCATCAAGAAACAGACTCAGGTCAATTATCCAAGACTAACCTCGTCAAGGAGATCGATGATGTAATGTTGTTATCCAAGCTACCGTACGCATAAAAAATTGTAAACAATGGTGCAATAGCAGCCAATTTATGAGAATCCTTCAACCATCTGTACAAAAAAAATGCATATATTTATATATATACAGTACACACAGTGTATATATATATATATATATATTTTTTTTTTTTCTCCACGGATGTTTTGCCTTTTCTCCCACTGGACTTGGCAAGAGTATGTAGCTGCGTTGTTTACTGTGGCAACACATGGCACATTAGCTCAAATGTATAACTCATGCTTTTGACGGGCAACAGACAGTTGCGTGGCCTTAACTCCATCAAGCCATTCACTGAGCTGTGTGACAGGTGTAATTGAAAGGACGTCTCTGCATGAAAGGTAACAGGCAAATAAAATCTAGGTCGTGAAAGGGGTTTCAGAGAAGTTTGCCTAAAATATAAGCACATGGGATCAAGAACAACCCGCAAAGAAAGAAAGTAAACAAATTCAACCATAATTAAATGAAAACCAACACAAAATGCTATTCCAGATGGGATTGTGACAATAGAAGTAGTATTTGCAAAAATTGTGGCTGTGTCTGAAAAACCCACAATGCTTACTGAAATTATTTGTGGAATTTGCCAAACTGCATATTGACTAGCCACAGAGCTTCTGGGATGTCCTTTGGACAAATGAAACAACACTTAGGCCTTTTGTAAACTTACATCAGATCAGTTTCCAGAGGGGGAAAAAAAGGAAGGTTGCAAAGAAAATAACACTACTTACTGTTGAACATTGACGTGTCTTGTTTACATGCCCTGCGACTGACCTTGACTGACATGCCCCACGACTCACCAGTTCAGGGTGTAGTCCGCCTTCCGCCTGAAGTTATTTGGGTGAGGCTCCAGCACCCCCTGTGACCCAGTTGAGAATAAACGGTGTTGAAAATGGATGGATGGATGGTGTTTTGGAAATGTCCTGGAGCTGTGCAAGATATGATCAAATCTTCGGACAAGCATGGAACTGCCTTTTTGCAGTTGACATTTGACTGGCAAATACATCATAACGTATTTGGAAATACATTTATAAAACGTGTTTGCATTTATTATTTGTAAATATGTGCAAATAACGTTCAAATGCTCTTGCAAGCGAAATGCCCAAAAACTTTTCCAATAACGTCAGGCATGCACACGTCGATACCCCCTGGCACTATGGGATAAAAATGCCAAACGGAACTCATGCACTCCAGACATCATAATAAATCATAAACATTTTGAAGAAGCAATATTGAACTATGTAATGTTTAACTTATTCGTATAATGTAAGTGGAATTGCGGAAAAAAAAGAAAGAAAACCTTTTTTTTTTTTTTTTTTGTGCATATGTAAGTCAGTGGGGCCTGGTGATAGAGTGGTTAGCGCGTCGACCTCAGAGTACAGAGTTCGTGGGTGCGATTCCGGCTCCGGACTCCTTGTGTGGAGGTTGCATGTTCTCCTTGTGCCTGCGTGGGTTTTCTCCGGGCACTCCGGTTTCCTCCCACGTTCCAAAAACATGCATGGCAGGTTAATTGAACAGTCTAAATTTTCTCTAGGTGTGAGTGTGAGCGTGGATATTTGTTCGTCTCTGTGTGCCCTGCGATTGGCTGGCAACCGGGTCAGGGTGTCCCGCCTGTTGCCCGTAAACAGCTGGAATAGGCTCCAGCATCCCCCATGACCCTTGTGAGGATAAAGCGGATCAGAAAATTGATGGATGGATGAATGTAAGTCAGTACCCCATGGGAAATATTTGCACATATTTTCGAGCGTACTCACAAATGCATTTAAACGTATTTGCCAATCAACAATGTTAACTCCACATTGGCAGGTCCATGCTTCCAGACAATTAGGCATTGTGGAGTTAAATGTGCTGCCCACTGTCAGGAATCAATTTCTCACCTGCCGGTCACAGGTCCTCCAACAGGACAATGACAACAAAGACAACAATGGCTGAGACAACATAACTTCATTGTTTTAGGTTTATTCAATAGGGTTGCTGAAAAGCAAGTTGCTGTTAAGAATTGAAACAACTCATGTTCTTTTTTTACATTGCACATAGAGAAAAGACAGTTAAGATAAGAAGCTCTCTTGTTGAATGGTCACGTGATCGGCCATCTGGAAAATATGAACAAGACATTAAGAAATCCGTTCAGACTTCAGTCATGCTCAAAATTCAGTAATTTCTAATACCTAGTTTTTTTCACGCAACCTGTATATTTAGTCTATGAACCCTGAATGAAATCAAATCTAAATATGTGGAAGGAACGGAAACCAGTCGGCTTGAGATAGCTGGAGCCGCAAAATTCCTGTTGACGGGAGCATAAGTCTTATTGAGAGCCACAGACATTGTTTGATTGCTGCGAGTGCCTCAAAAGCTTGTGCAATTGATGTTTGAAGACTAAGTTAAGGGCACCATCATTTTTTTTGTCCAGGTTATTATTCATTTATTCGTTTGTTTGTTTGTTTTTACATAATATTAGTTGGAGACCAATTCAGATTTTCATGTCTGAATTTTCAGTACAGGTACATCTCTTTATTATTCCTTTTGTCAGTTCAGTTCTGAGAAAGGGTACCAACAAATTTGCCAATGTGTGTATCAGAGGAAAACAATGCACAACATCCTGTTGTGTGTATATCTGTTTTTCTTTCTCCTTTTTAGAGGATAGCAGCAGCAGACTTGGCACCTGGCCTGCAGTACTTCGGCCGCAGTATCCATGGAATGATGGACATGAACAACGATGGTTTAGTGGACCTGGCAGTGGGATCGCTTGGTGCAGCTGTTCTCCTCTGGTTAGTATTTTCCTTGACTGTACATACCCTGATCCCAAAAATATTTAACATAAAGATATGACTTGAGATTTGTATGCTCTCACCTGTTCAAAATACATTATCCAGAAAGCAACAAACAAATTTCAGTATTGATAGTCTCTCGATGCCATGGACACATACTGTTCGTGATCCTGATCGTTTTCCTTTTGCCCTCGCGAAGAAATATTAAATTCATCATTGCAATTGTCCATTCAACGATTGCTTAATGTAAAGTGCTCAGTGTTTTCTGCTTCAAAATCTAGAAAACGCTGAACCGCCCGCCCCTTCTTGCTTTAGTGTGCTCAAGCCTTCATGATTAGTACAGTATCTGCAAAAGATACCCTTTTATAAAATGTAATGCTCACAATCAGCTCACAAAATAGAAATTCACAAATGATAATCGACCTTTGGGTCCAGCAAAGCATTCTTTGTTGGCTTAAATGCTATAAGCGCCACTCGTCTACATTCATGGTGAAAAAATCCAATATGTGGTTCATGGAAATATATTAACTCATCCTCAAAATTCAAATTTCTTCATTTTGTAGTCTTTTTCTTGGCTCAAATGATTGCAGAAAGCAGGATTTGTATTGTATTTTTTTTGTCCGAAAGATTTAATGGTCTCGCCAGGGTCTTCAAAATCAGTAGTGCTGGCCCTCATATCATCAACTTTGTGAGCAAAGACTGTTGTTTAACCAAGCAGATTTACAATTCACTTCAGTGGGCCAGCTGCTATTGAGCAAAATTGCTATTGAAAAAAGTCAACACAATTCATTGTAGTATGAATTATAATTTTTTGAAATTGTGCACAAAAGGAACTAGCCAGTGATAGCCAAGTGGGCGTATCATAACTAATTGACACGTTGAGTTGGGTGTGTCTTAACCTGCATGGCAGAGGCTCTTTGGAACCCCTGAGAGTGGTTCACTGAACCCCTAGGGTTCGATCGAACCCAGGTTGAACCACTGATTCAGATGAATATTGATTCTCCAAATGATGTTAGCATTTGTTTTGTATAGTACTGATGGTTTCTAAATGCACTAATGATCGAGGTGGTAAGGGTGGCCTGGTGGCCGAATGCTTAGCACAATCTGCCTCACAATACAGTGTGAGTTTGTTCCTACAAATTTGGGCTCTGGCCTTCTTGTGTGAAAGAAAAGTTCTCCCAGTGACTGTGTGAGTTTTCTCCTGAGACTCCATTTTCCTCCCCCATTGCAAAAAGATCCATGGCAGGTTAACTGAAGACTCCATATCATCCTTAGGTGTGAATGTGAGTGTGAGTGGTTGCTAATTTGTGCTTTGTATTTGGCTGGCAACCAGTTCAGGGCGTACCTCGCCTCTCGCCCAGAGTCAGCTAGGATGCGCTCATGACACTCGTGTGGATAAGCGGTAGAGAAAACAGATGGATGGGTGAATAGTGGCAGTATTAGGGGTGGATTAAGTCCTCCCTAAAGGCCTTCGAATGCAATCAGACACATGTTATTGTAGAAGATTACATTGTCTCTGATCAAGAAGGTCACATGATGTGTGATATTTACAAAAAGCCAAAGATTATTTTGACCGGTGTTCTGCAGGAGGTTTTTTTTTTTTTAATTTTTATTATATCGACATTTCCAACCTGAAGTAGTCTGGCAACATTTGGCCTTGGCTACTTAAAGATATTTTCTGTCTATGTTTACAGGTCAAAGAGTGTCATCCGCATATATACCGCCGTCAGGTTTGAACCCAGTAAGATCAACATCTTTGTGAAAGATTGCCAAAGGGGTGGCAAAGACGTGACCTGCATGTCAGCCATTGTTTGCTTCAACATCACCGCTAGAACAGCAATTGCTGCCACGGAGGAAATTGGTAAGCCAGTGCAAATAATCAACTGCTGTCAAAGCGCTTTATCAAGTTCCCAGGTTTTTTTTTTTTTTTCATGTGTGTGGATGGTTTGGTTTCATTTAAAACTGTTCAAAACTCAGGAACATCTTTTAAGGTCTCGCACAAAAATCACACACTGCTTCTGTGAGAAAACTCTAATGCTGACAAGTGTTGTATTGTCACGTTGCAATATCACATTGGTTAGCTTTTATTTTGTACTTGTTGAAGCACGGCAGGAAGAAAAATGGATGGTCTCAAGCGGAAAAGGCCGTAAATCCCAGCACGGTGTATATCCCTTATGTCCTGCCTGAATCTTTATTTTCAGGGTGTGCTTTCCTGTGCGGTGTGTCCTGGTTG